>OX422208.1:282678988-283878988 GCA_949130495.1 Sambucus nigra
ATAAGAAATCAAGAGGAAGAAGAAGAATCGGTCCCATCGAATCGATATTGTCTTTTCCCGAATCGATCCAACCCTGATGGGTTGCAAGAATCAAGTTAGTTTAAGGGTTGCTTTGTTTGGGTCTGACTAGGTTTCAATTTTTGGGAATAAATAATTTTAAATAGGTATAAGGGCAGTAGGGTTTGGAGACGGATGTGTAATATAGAGACATTTAGATTCCAGTCAAAAGTTGTAATGTCGCGTAATGTTTAATGATATATATATATATATGTGTGTGTGTGTGTGTGTGTGTGTGTGTGTGTGTGTGTGTGTGTGTGTGTGTGTGTGTGTGTGTGTGTGTGTGTGTGATTTTGTGTGTATGTGATTAATTTGGTGTTTACAAAAAGTTGGCATAAATTTGAATTGGACCCCTTTGTTAAGTAAATATGAAATTGAACCCCTTTCTTGTGTAAATATGAAATTAAAATTGGCTGGACATCAAAAATTAGGCATATTGTTGTGTACATGTGAAATTAAAATTGAAATTAGGTATAAAAACAAAAATTATGTATAATGTTGTGCAAATACAAAACTAAAATTGGGCATGAATCTGAAATTGGGCATACTATTGTGTAAATGTGAAATTAATATTGAAATTGGGTATAAAACGGAAATTGAGTACAATGTTGTATAAATTTGAAATTGGGTAATGCGAAATGAAACATAACTATGTATAAATCATCACTATAAACATTATTATCGAATATAAATACTACATCCCTTACATAAATTGCGCATAGATACTATCCTTCTAGTTCTTATCCGTACGCATTCAATAACCCTTATTTGGAGTTTTTTTTGTGCCTTTTTAGTTGAGGTTATTTTATGGCCTAAGCCTAATTTCAGGATTAGGTATTTAATATTATAACCTATTAGATTAAACAAATTAGTATAACACAATTTTGACGTCCCCAGCTACATAGTAATAGGAGGAGGAAACCCTGGCTTGAAGAATTGAGGATTTGGCTAAAGGAATTGATGGGACTTCGGGGATTGATTCTTCAATTAATCAAAGGCAAGTTTACTTTGTTTAAGAATGCAATTATATTTGTGTTAGAATGAATGTAATGCATTGAAATCTATGAAGACGATGTAATAATATGATTCTTAGAATGAATGTAATGCATTGACATCTATGAGGATGATGTAATAATATGATTCTAGTTCAACCTTTATTATTAATTAAGATTAATCTAATGAAGAACCCTAGTTTTGAAAGTGAAGAATTGATAATTTAAATTTAATTAAAAAATTAAGACTTGGATCATTAATATAAAAAACCGAAATCGTTAGAAGTGAATCATACTTGTTATAATTTGTAAAACCTAAAATTCAGTCATGCTAATTGATGAAAATTCATTGGTTAATTAGATCATTCACGTGTAGAACATAAACCCAGGGTCTCTTTAATAATTATTGAAACAAGATCTTTAAATTGGTTTTTAATTCATTAGAACTTGTACAAATTGGTTGATACTAATCACATGATGTTTATATGTGAAGGAGAAGTGCAAAATTGATGCATTAGAGGCCTTGGCGTTTGAAGTTTTTGAGTTATGGCCTCAAGATAAGAAATCGAAAGGAAGAAGAAGACCTAGGCCCCATCGGATCAATATTGTTTATTCCCGAATCGATCCAGCCCTGATGGGATGCAAGAATCAAGTTAGTTTAAGGGTTGTTTTGTTTGGGTCTCACCAGGGTTCAATTTTAGGGACTAAATAATTTTAAATAGGTATAAGGGCAGTAGGGTTTGGAGATGGATGTGTAATATAGAGACGTTTAGATTCCGGTCGAAAGTTGTAACGTCGCGTAATGTTTAATGATATATATATATATATATATATATATATATATATATATATATATATCTGTGTGTGTGATTAATTTGGTGTTTACAAAAAGTTGGAATCAATTTTAATTAGACCCCTTTGTTAAGTAAATTTGAAATCGAACCCCTTTGTTGTGTAAATATGAAATTAAAATTGGTTGGATATAAAAAAATGGGCATATTGTTGTGTGCATGTGAAATTGAAATTGAAATTGGGTATAAAACAAAAATTCTATATAATGTTGTGTAAATATGAAATTGGACCCATTTTGTTGAACAAATAAAAAATTAAAATTGGGTATGAATCTAAAATTGGGATACTGTTGTTTAAATGTGAAATTAATATTTTAATTGGGTATAAAACGGAAATTGAGTATAGTGTTGTATAAATTTGAAATTCGGTAATGCGAAATGAAACATAACTATGTATAAATCATCACTATAAACATTATTATCGAATATAAATACTATATCCCTTACATAAATTGCGCATAGATACTATCGTTCTAGTTCTTATCCGTACGCATTCAATAACCCTTATTTGGAGTTTATTTTGTGCCTTTTTAGTTGAGATTATTTTATGGCCTAATCCTAATTTCAGGATTAGTTATTTTATATTATAACCTATTAGATTAAACAAATTAGTATAACACAATTTTGACGTCCCCAACTACATAGTAATCGGAGGAGGAAACCCTAGATTGAAGAATTGAGGATTTGGCTAAGGGAATTGGGGGACTTTGGGGATTGATTCTTCAATTAATCTAAGGCAAGTTTACTTTGTTTAAGAATGCAATTATATTTTTGTTAGAATGAATGTAATACATTGAAATCTATGAAGAAGATGTAATAATATGATTCTTAGAATGAATGTATTATATTGAAATCTATGAGGATGATGTAATAATATGATTCTAGATCACAATTAAACCTTTATTAATAATTACGATTAATCTAATGAAGAACCTTAGTTTTGAAAATGAAGAACTGATACTTTAAATTTAATTAAAAAATTAAGACTTGGATCATTAATATAAAACATAGAAATCGTTAGAAGTGAATCATACTTGTTATAATTTGTAAAACTTAAAATTTAATCATGCTAATTGATGAGAATTCATTGGTTAATTAGATCATTCATGTGTAGAACATAAACCCAGGGTCTCTTTAATAATTATATAAATAAGATCTTTAAATTGGTTTTTAATTCATTAGAACTTGTACAAATAGGTTGATGCTAATCACATGATGTTTATATGTGAAGGAGAAGTGCAAAATTGATGCATTAGAGGCCTTGGCGTTTGAGGTTTTTGAATTATGGCCTCAAGATAAGAAATCAAGAGGAAGAAGAAGAATCGGCCCCATCGAATCGATATTGTCTATTCCCGAATCGATCCAACCCTGATGGGTTGCAATAATCAAGTTAGTTTAAGGGTTGCTTTGTTTGGGTCTGACTAGGTTTCAATTTTTGGGAATAAATAATTTTAAATAGGTATAAGGGCAGTAGGGTTTGGAGGCGGATGTGTAATATAGAGACATTTAGATTCCAGTCAAAAGTTGTAATGTCGCGTAATGTTTAATGATATATATATATATATATATATATATACATGTGTGTGTGTGTGTGTGTGTGTGATTTTGTGTGTATGTGTGATTAATTTGGTGTTTACAAAAAGTTGGCATAAATTTGAATTGGACCCCTTAAGTAAATATGAAATTGAACCCCTTTCTTGTGTAAATATGAAATTAAAATTGGTTGGACATCAAAAATTGGGCATATTGTTGTGTACATGTGAAATTAAAATTGAAATTAGGTATAAAAACAAAAATAATGTATAATGTTGTGCAAATACAAAATTAAAATTGGGTATGAATCTGAAATTGGGCATACTATTGTGTAAATGTGAAATTAAAATTGAAATTGGGTATAAAACGGAAATTGAGTACAATGTTGTATAAATTTGAAATTGGGTAATGCGAAATGAAACATAACTATGTATAAATCATCACTATAAACATTATTATTGAATATAAATACTATATCCCTTACATAAATTGCGCATAGATACTATCCTTCTAGTTCTTATCCGTACGCATTCAATAACCCTTATTTGGAGTTTTTTTTGTGCCTTTTTAGTTGAGGTTATTTTATGGCCGAAGCCTAATTTCAGGATTAGGTATTTAATATTATAACCTATTAGATTAAACAAATTAGTATAACACAATTTTGACGTCCCCAGCTACATAGTAATAGGAGGAGGAAACCTTGGCTTGAAGAATTGAGGATTTGGCTAAAGGAATTGATGGGACTTCGGGGATTGATTCTTCAGTTAATCTAAGGCAAGTTTACTTTGTTTAAGAATGCAATTATATTTGTGTTAGAATGAATGTAATGCATTGAAATCTATGAAGACGATGTAATAATATGATTCTTAGAATGAATGTAATGCATTGACATCTATGAGGATGATGT
Source organism: Sambucus nigra (assembly GCA_949130495.1). NCBI lineage: Eukaryota > Viridiplantae > Streptophyta > Magnoliopsida > Dipsacales > Adoxaceae > Sambucus > Sambucus nigra. The sequence goes on from OX422208.1 coordinate 282,683,329, forward strand.
AATAATATGATTCTAGTTCAACCTTTATTATTAATTAAGATTAATCTAATGAAGAACCCTAGTTTTGAAAATGAAGAATTGATACTTTAAATTTAATTAAAAAATTAAGACTTGGATCATTAATATAAAAAATCGAAATCGTTAGAAGTGAATCATACTTGTTATAATTTGTAAAACCTAAAATTTAATCGTGCTAATTGATGAGAATTCATTGGTTAATTAGATCATTCACGTGTAGAACATAAACCCAGGGTCTCTTTAATAATTATTGAAACAAGATCTTTAAATTGGTTTTTAATTCATTAGAACTTGTACAAATTGGTTGATACTAATCACATGATGTTTATATGTGAAGGAGAAGTGCAAAATTGATGCATTAGAGGCCTTGGCATTTGAGGTTTTTGAGTTATGGCCTCAAGATAAGAAATCGAAAGGAAGAAGAAGACCTTGGCCCCATCGGATCGATATTGTCTATTCCCGAATCGATCCAACCCTGATGGGATGCAAGAATCAAGTTAGTTTAAGGGTTGTTTTGTTTGGGTCTCACTAGGGTTCAATTTTAGGGACTAAATAATTTTAAATAGGAATAAGGGAAGTAGGGTTTGGAGATGGATGTGTAATATAGAGACATTTAGATTCCGGTCGAAAGTTGTAACGTCGCGTAATGTTTAATGATATGGATGTGTAATTTGGTGTTTACGAAAAGTTGGAATCAATTTTAATTAGACCCCTTTGTTAAGTAAATTTGATATCGAACCCCTTTGTTGTGTAAATATGAAATTAAAATTGGTTGGATATAAAAAATTGGGCATATTGTTGTGTACATGTGAAATTAAAATTGAAATTGAGTATAAAACAAAAATTCTGTATAATGTTGTGTAAATATGAAATTGTACCCATTTTGTTGAGCAGATAAAAAATTAAAATTGGGTATGAATCTAAAATTCGGCATACTGTTGTGTAAATGTGAAATTAAAATTGAAATTGGATATAAAACGGAAATTGAGTATAGTGTTGTATAAATTTGAAATTAGGTAATGCGAAATGAAACATAACTTACATAAATCATCACTATAAACATTATTATCGAATATAAATACTACATTCCTTACATAAATTGCGCATAGATACTATCCTTCTAGTTCTTTTGCGTATGCATTCAATAACCCTTATTTTTTACCGAGCGTGAAAGATAAAATCCTCGTTGAAGCTGAAATGACTTACTATGGTGTAATTCCAAATATATTTGAATTTTACTATGTAAGATTCAAAGAGGTTGTATTTTACTGTGATTGGGTAAGAGTCGAGGATAAAAATGCTTGTAAAGTTGATCCTAGCACCAATTTGATCATAGTTGACTTGTCCAAGTTGGAGAGCAATAAACATGTGAGCGATGAGCCGTTTGTTTGTACTTTTCAAATGGTCAAGCAAGTGTTTTACTCGAAACATACAACAACAAGCCATGGTCAATCGTTCTACATGCGCGAAAGCGTGTAAACAGTAATGTGGATGACCAGGATGCTCCTGCCGAATATCAATCCATTTTTTATGGTAACCCTAATTTAAAACAATTTTTAGATTTGTAAATGTATTCCGATTATTTAAAATGACCAGTGGTTGTATTATTATAGTGCTTTATTATTATTGAATGACAATTTAATGCATTTTATTCATTTCTTCTTCATCAGTTTAATGCTTGTAATAACCAGTGGGTGTATTCTTCTAGTGCTTTGTTATTATTAGATTTGAATAAAAATTGGTTTTATGGTTAGTGAATATGTTAATTCGCATTTTAATCTATTTAAGCCTTAATTTAAAGTCCACGACATTACCCAATATTGAAACAATATTTAGATTTACAATTTCCTTAACTTGTATTCTTCTGGTGCTTTCTTATTATCGCATTTGAACCAAAATTAGTTTTATGGTTAGTGAATATATCAATTAGGATTTTAATCAATTTAAGCATTAATTCAAAGTTCATGGCATGACTCGACATTGAAACAATATTTAGATTTATAATGTCATTAACTTGTATTCTTCTAGTGCTTTTTCATTATCGGATTTGAGCATTAATTCAAAGTCCATATACATGTTTGTACTAATAATAACAATATTTGTAGAAAATGTCTTCATCCTAGCATGGTACGGAGGCGACGAGGGCTCGTCGGCCACTAGGCCTTAAAAATAGGGGAAATTGGGGCCCGTCGTTGAGAATATAATGGCATTATTAGCTAGATACCTAGAGTTGATGAAGGCAATCGTCGGCCCGGGGTACACTAATTGGAGGGACCTGTCTAATGAGATTAAGATGGGCATCTGGGGGGCATTACAGGTAGTGAATTAATATTTATATTTATATTTATAAGCAACTAACACTTACTTTATTTTTGGTTTGTATTTGTTTGACAGGATCAATTCGGCCCTCCCTCACATGTCCGCGACTCCACGTTAGAATAGTTGAGGGATCAATATAAGACGTGGAAGAAAAATATACGGCATAATACTTTGGGAAGAATGGGGAGTCCATTCTGAGAGTACGTGACACCGTCCCCTCGAAAGAGCCAGTCTCATTGGCACAGTGGCAAAAATATGTCAACAATGAGATCAATGGGAGGAAATTCGCATCTCGTCAATCGGGGAGGGAAAATTGGGCAAAAAAGTTGGACATGCACTACTCTGGGTGGATGACTTACGCCGAGATGGAGCACAGTATGGTAAGTTTTTATTTTTCTTATATTTTAGTTTTATTTTATTCTTATTTAGCATTACTTTGTGTTACTTGCTAATTCTGCATTATTTTATTTCAAGAGATAGGGAGCGGACTTGGGGGTAGGCCGCATAGGCTATAAGCCTATGTGGAAATTCAAATGAAGAAGGGCAAGGACAAGGAGGTGTCCCCTAGTATCTCAACCACGATTGTAAGTTATAAATGTTTAATTTTTTTTAATTACCTTATAACTTTTTTATTTACTTAGTTAACTAATCGTGTACTTTTTTTTATTTTAGGCAAAGCTTAAGGAAGTGAATGAGTCACAGTCTGATGCCGAAAAAGCATCTTTGGCTATGGATGCACTCAGCTAAGTGCTCGGGGTGAATCACAAGGGGAGGACTAGGGATGAGCTCGCGGGTAGGGAAGTCGAGGATCGTTGAAATGGAGATGAGCAGCACTGGGTTGGCTCATAAGGTGGACACCCATGATGATAAACTATCAAGGTTAGAGGTAACGGTCCTAGATATGTACACCTTAATGAAGAGTCAATGGGGGTTAAACTTCGACGAGGGAAAGGGAAAGGTCAAGGGGAAGGGGAAGGAGAATGAGAATGAGAATGAGAATGAGAATGAGAATGAGAATGAGAAGGAGAAGGAGAAGGAGAATGAGAAGGAAGTAGAGGTAGACGAGGACGTCACTACTTAATCAACGATATGCATGGAATCGTCACCATATGATCCATTTCCCATTTTGACCTCCTTCGAACAACCTATGTCAACAATCAGTTGGGCGAGCGTGTTTTTACTTGACATATATGGTGGGGAGCCGATAAAGAGGGGTTGAGGGACCTGGGCTTCCTCCTGGGTATGGTGGTTCATGAACATACCCTCAAAGACATTGAGGCAAGGGTGCTCATCATGCATATTTTGGCCAAAAAGGATAACTCAGCTTTGTGGTTGCGCGAACAATGTCGTATTTAGCGAATTGAGGGGTGTGCCAATTCATATGTCATGTTGCATTATTTCCTCCCCCGACCTGTTCAAGACCCTATGCCATAACATTATTTCTATTTATTTTATTTGGATATTAAATTATATTTGCTTTTTTTATTTGGTACATGTTGGTTTGGATATGGATATTTGTATTTGGTTATTGATATTTACATATTGGTTGTGCATATTTGTATTTTGGTTTGGTTTAGGGCTGTGTTTTTTTTCCGAACTTTTCGATTTTTCAGATTTCCGATCCGATTTTTTCCGAATTTGGAATGAAATTTTAGTTTGTCGATTTCCGATTTTTCCGAAAAAAATCGGATCGGAAATCGGAAATAATTCTGAATTTCTGATTTTTCCGATCCGATTTTTCCGAAACTATGCCGATCCGATTTTTCTGATTTTTTTCCGAATTATTTCCGATTTTTTGGAATTATTTTCGGATTTTTGATTTTTTCGATTTCTTTTTTGATTTTTTGAAAGTTTCCCATATCCCACATCGGTTGGAAGAGGGAGATGGCTCCAAAATATGCTTTATAAAAGGAGAGTATCCTCCTAACTTCTACACAAATGAAAAATGAGCCAAATCCTCATGTGTTTAAATGTTGGGTTAAGCCATTTTCATTGTTTCTTTAAAATGAGAATTTCGAGTAATCGAAAATCCATAATTTATTTTTTTGAAATTTTGGAATTTCCGAAATTTCTGTATATTTAATATATTTTGTGAATTTCCGATTTTTTCCGATTTTTGCCTATTTTTTTATTTTTCCGAATTCAGAATTTTTTTTATTTTTTCGAAAAAATCGGATCGGAATAGTTATTTTATTTCCGAAAAAATCGGATTTTTTTCTGAATAGGCATTTTCCGATCCGATCCGGCCGAAACACAGCCCTAGTTTGGTTGCTCTATATATATGTTGTTTGGGTAAGTACAATTTTTCTATAATAGATACAAATATACTGCTGGGCAGTGGCAGTGGCCATACTTCCCAGAATTGTCACGAACTTTGATGGTGACAAAGAAACTTGTCACGGAATTTTCATGGTCAAAGTTCGTGACAATATTTTAATTGTCATGAACTTTTCAAGATCAAAGACCATGACAAGTTCGTGACAACTTTAATGAACTTGTCACGATCTTTGACCATGAAAAGTTCATGATAAGGTCATTTGTCACCCCCAAACTTGTCATGGTCAAAGACGGTGACAAGTTTGACTTGTCAAGGCTTTGACCGTGACAAGTTGGCAGTTTTGGTTTAGTGATATGATTGACGAGAACACTTATAACCATTTGAGTATGGAAGTTTTTGATTTAAAATGATCCTTAAAAACATTAGGTGTGAGATAATACCTAGAATTTGGAGTCTTGGGGTTTGGAATATAATTATATAGACGATTAAAGTTAAATATGTGTAATTACTCGTGATTAAATAGACTATTTGTTTAGCTAAGTTGAGTAGGTTTTCTTTTGATTTGTTTTACTTATGTGCAATCGTACCATAGGAGGGTTGTTCTTTATGGCTTATATACTAGGAGGGATTTGTTGGGATCCGTATAATGTTGACCACGCTTGATATTCTCGGTGATAGATATACGATCTACCTAGGTACTATTTATCCTGATCCTATGTGTTGAGGTGCCTATTCGCTGAGTGGGGACAATGGGATCAGATTCTCTCATATGACAATGGGTATGGGGGGCATACATTTGGTATGATGGCATAGTGATTTCCCATTAATATTAGGTTATGGGTTTGGAACGTCCTAAAATTATAGCTAGTAGTGCACGAGGGATACACAAAGGCATTAGGGATAGGCCTTTGCATTTTTATTTTTGGTCTTGATCATAGCCCATTGTGGACACCTCAATCCTCAATCAAGGCTTATGTTTTGAACCAACACCCCAAAATCACAAAGGGGGAGAAGTATAAATACCGTTATTATGGGGTATCAATAATATGAAAAATATCTAAAATATATGGGTAAAAGTCAAATTTCCAAAATATCAAACAAAAAACAAAATATTATGAAGATATAGTTATTCAACCACACGATTGAAGTTGCCTTTGACCGCATGGCTGGGCCTTCAACCGGATGGTTAAAAATATTTTGTAATCATTATCGAATGAAACCATTAACCGCAGGGTTGATGTTATGATCACAGTGTTGTGTCGTTAAAGAGAGTCTTCCCTAAAAAACTCATCCATTACTACACGTGTCCCACTAGAGCCCATCCATAGTGACACGTGTACTTATGCATCAACCTCATTATCTATTGAGAATTGTACCCCAAAATGCAACACTCATTTGGGTTTATAACTTTCTTCAACCCCGAGTATCTAAGAATCTCAAGTTATATTCAAAATTCCGAGAGAAGTTTTAACTTACCAAAAATTTGCTTCCTCCACTAAATATAGGAAAACCTTTATACACACAGGGGATACTCCTTCGAAAAAAACTTTGTCCAACGATGCCACATCATAGGGGACACTCCCCCGGTAAAAACTTGGCTCACACTACAAGGGTAAATACTACGAAGAAATCTCGAGCCAATATTGTAAATAGATATTGTGATGTTTAAATCTACATAAATTTATGAATAATCCAGTCTTACTCCTGTCAATGGAGCGGGTATGCATTTTACAACATGTATCTTTTAAAGCATGGTTTTTTTCTCCATAACATATGCTTGTTGAGCTAAGTAGCATACTCATATGTTAAATATTGCTAATCAAAATCGGTTCAACTATATACGACACGAGAAACATATTTTTTTTTGAAATCATTCTCAAGAAAGTTTCAGAAAACCAAGTTGCTTCAAACCTTTGCTAAAACCAAAGTCTAAAATCGAAATACTCTTCACCACTTCTCCGAGCGAACATTTTCATCTTAACGATGACACCCACAAATATGTGTTTTCCTAGAATACTTACCAAACACATGTCTTTGATTACGTATTTTAATACACGAATGTAATAATACTCCATCTCATAACGAGAATGACACACAAAGGACTAGGATCCATAAATACCATAATTTTGTATAATTTATACCTGGTATCTCATAGCCTACACCTGTAAATATTACCTCTTATATGGAACTATGTTGTCTTTTATCCCATAATATCGTCTATACATAGGTTAATACCGATCTACACTCATGATCCAAAGCCTCATAATATTTCTCTCGGTGTATTATCCCAAGGGATGTCTCCGTATCTATTCTAAACCCATTTTCTCATACGAAGTGATCATTTCTATCATGCGGGATCAACCCAAGATCTTGGTACACCTCTGGATTTTTAGATATGTTGATAAGGAATATATAGATCTTTATCAGTGAACTCTAGTACACTCCAAGTCTAAGGTGTCATGTTAAAGTGAGACTTTTAGCTCTACAACATGTCATCCTTAACGTAACTCCCTCCCCTCCATACCGATGACCATAGGCAATTAAGGATGTAGAAAATCTTACATCCATCACATTTACAAACCAACCAAAAGGTTCAATCACACCTTTAAGTTAGTTATCACCTGACAAACATGATTTTCTTTGTCAAAAATTTTGGATCCACTCGCATTATAAACTTGTATTATAGTCATCCTTTTAGCTCCCAAACACCCCCCCTCAAGCCAAGTTCTCACACTTTCACACATCACATTCGAACCATTCCATAAGGATCACTAAAAAAAACTATGTAGGATTTGATCTCCTGGCTACACCTGTATGTAGGCACAATATCGAGTCATTATCCTGAACGCAAGCCTCGATCATATGTCTTTGGATATACTATTTGCATAATATATGTTTAGATATATTGTCAGCATAATAGAGTCTTCTGGAACCCATATACACATGTATTAATCGCCACACGTTAGTAGAATACATATTCACACATAATTATTATTGTGTACCTACACTAGTTTAGTGACGTTCCTACACCTCTCATTAACATCTGTTGGCCCGAAAATTATCCCAATGGTGGGATAAATTGGGATAATGACATTTTTCGACTTTTTTTTCATTGTCATTTTATAAACTTCGCAACTTCGTAAAAAACTTTTCTTAGTTTTATTGTAAAATGACTTCTCTATTGTTTCCTTCCTTCAATACATTCACATTAATGAAATTTAAGTATTAAGCATATTAAATTAAACCATTAACGTAAATTTAGTAAGGGAGGATACAGGGTTTAAAGGAACTTTTCAAACTGAGATTTTAAAGTGGTCTGGTTCACTTATGGTGGAACGAAAACATCATAAGGAACAACACATCTCAAAATCAAAACCAACAAGATGATACCCTCATCCTTGCCTATGTTTTACCCCCACAATAGCTCAAGGGTACACCTTGAGTACCTGCAACAATGGCACTACATGCCACGAAGATATAATGAAGCTCAATCATAATCAATACTACACGATTGATAACTGAATCGTTAAGCAAATTTACTTTACTAGAACATTGGAGAAATGTGTTTACTTTATCTTTCTATATAAGTAAACAAATAGGGGTTCCCATGTATTTTGCTCAATGGAGTATTTGGGTTTCGATAAATGTCTTTAGAGATTTGTGTTTTAATCTCTAAGTACACATGTTGTTTTGGGGTAACATGGTTAATGAAATAATTTGTGTTTAAAACACTTTGAAAAATAAGTTGTCTTTTGGGTAAGGATGGGTTTGTTACTTGAAAGAAATCTTGTAAGGGGGGTATAACTTTTTTTCTCTCTAGAAATGCATCATTTCGAGAATTGTCACGAACTTGTATTAAATGGGATTGGTATTTGTAACATGTTTGACAATATATTTTAATTCTTGAAACTCAAGAGTCTGGATTAGAACTTGGATGGATTTGAGGTTTAAAGGTTTACTTAAATGGAACTTCAGCTATAATGGAGATTTGGGTTTGAATCTCACATTTATGGAAAGGGGTTTAGGAACTTTGATTCTCGTTTAGAAAACTATAGTAGGGAGACATAAGCTTGTGTTGAGGTATGGTGATTTGGATTGGAAGTAAGGGTATCTATTTATAGTGCTGGAAGGACGCCAAAGGTTGGTAATCTAGATTGAAAGGGTTAGGATATTCAAATAAAAGTTTGGAGAGTTTTACCAAATTCATATACTTTTAGTCGGCTAAAAGTAGGGTTTAGATGACAAAAACTCCTCCTGGTTTGGTTTAATTAGTTGTCTTAAATGTTTAGCTGGCTGTCAAAATGTTTAGCTAGATAAAACTACTTTTAATCGACTAAAACTAAGGTTTAGTTGACTAAACCTCCCAGGTTTTAAGAAAAAGGATGTTGGGTTTAGGCCCGTGATTTAGGGAAGGTTTAGAGATCTCTAGGATGGGTTTATGTTTGTGGTTTCGAGCATATACATATAAAATATATTATTTTACTTTTTTACAATCATTCTTAAACTACAACAAAAATTAAGAATAATCAGTAGGACTTTTGAAAATTCTCTTTACTTGCTTGGGTCATCAATTCTCGGCTTTTGACATGTTTGTATGGTTGAGTTTTGATCTTCTCTTGGTTTATGTGAGGATATACTTATCTTGCTTTTTTTGATAGGTAATGTTGAATTAAACTTGAGGTTTAAGAGATGATCTTTGTTGGGTTTCATTGATGCTTTGAGTTAACATTGTATTACTTGTGATCTTCACTAAATGTGTTATGATCTTCATTATATTGACTAGGATCTTCATTATACGGGTACTTATTGAGCATGATTGCATGGTTTATGTGTTCCTTGTAATATATCTCATAATATATTGAGTGTTTATTTTAATCTCAAGTACAATAGAGAAAAGATAATGGAGTGTGATCTTATATTAAATGTGGTGTCATAATAGAAAATCCTTTTGGTTTAAATAGCTCTGGTTTCACAATCTACCTTTTTTTTTTTATTATGACAATACAATTGATATATTTTGAGAAAAAGGTTAAAAGTCTCCCACTTGATTTTGGACTTTGTTTTAGAAAAACTATTTTCCTCCGCTTTTATTGTAGCATTTTCATATCATATTTTTCCCATATCATATTTTTGCCCCTTTGTCATTATCAAAGGGTTCCGAAGGGGGGTGGTCATAAAACAATAACTTATTTTGAAGGCAGATAGGTAATGGATGCATATCAGCAGTAGTGATGGTTAGTACTACATGGTGATTGATAAATCTTGTAATAATGTAGAGATGCATAAGTTCCTACACAATGTCATGTGGGGTTATGATTAAGGCCTTGGTAGATGAAGCAATTCCTATTTTTGGGAAGAGGTTTTATTGAAATCTTACATTTTGGCAAGGACAATGGTTTCTTTGAAAATATGTTTTCTCCCCATTTCTTATGTAATGGGTTCCTAACACATGGGTCAAATTATATAGAACACATTTAAGGGATTTCAATTAGTATAGTGAGAGTATCATGTGCACTAAGTTTAGTAAGTATATCCATGTGTCAAGGCATGTGAAGTTCAATATCAAGTAACTGGTTGTGGGTGATCGAGTGTTTTTGTTCCCTAGTTCAAGAAGTGCATTATTGGTTTAGTGAAATCAGGGTTGTATTATTACATAAAAATAGAATTTTGGTAAGGAAATATATGAAAATATGATTGATGCATATGATTGTATGATAATTTCAACATTTTGGTACATCTTAGTGGGTTTAATTCTTTCAATGATATTATCTTCCTCTCATGGATCTTTGGTTGTTTTTAGTAGAAAATGTTTATATTTGTCTCCAAACTTGATTGTAAGGAATGTTGAATGACATGGGTTCTTTGTGTAGATAGTCTTGACTATTTATGAGAGTGGGTGATTTAGGGGAAAGTGTAGTGATCTAGTTCTTCAATGTAGTTAATTTAAGACAAAGTAAAAGACAATCGAGTTTTTACATCATCAAGGATTTTATTTCCAACAACATAATTTTTTTTCATCATCATTTCAATTTCAAAAGCATCCATATGTTAAAAATAAAGGTATGGTGTTGCGGTTTTTTGAATGTTTTGAAATTATTAAGTTGCGATTCTTTTGTTTAATAGTATGTGTGAATAGTTTAGGTATATTGTGAATCATGTAGATTTTATTTTGGTTAATTCATATGGAATTAATTTGGTATTCCAATACTTTTATTTTGTTTCTACCGTGTGTGTGTGGGGGGGGGGGGGGGGGGGGGGGAGGGGGGGGGATTATGTGGCAGTTTGTCATAACTTAATTTTTTGCAATTAGATTTTCACAATAGTTTCTTTATCTTATAAAAGTTGAGTGATATTCATATCGAAGGTGTGTGAGAGTTAATCAAAGTGTGTTTTTAAATTAATATGTGTGTGTTCATATTTGTTACCCAACCTTGATATGATTTCATTTTCCATTTTCCTTTTGCATAAGGTTTGCCCATAGTGATGATAAATTCACTTGGCTTTGTAGTTGCCTCATTAGGTATATATGTACTCCATTTTCCTTATTTATCCCCAATATCCCTATTTTCATACATGCAATTGAAAGAATTTTATATGTAGCACTAATCTATGTAATTCCAATAATATCATGTATGCTCTTTTATTTCATAATGATAGTCACAAGTCATATATCGTGCAACAAGATTCTCACACAAATTTAATTATGTTCAAATGTATTCTCACAATGTAATGGGAGATCTATTAGAAGAACTTCCTCGAAGTATTGCAGTATATCATGCATATATGGGGATGCCATATTTTATTTATTTTAATTCATATGCAATATCTTTCGATGATGGGATTGCCATCAATATTCAACTAATAATGTATATCATTTAAGCTCAATATCCTGCAACAATAATGGGATTAACATCATATCTTAAGTGATAATGTATTTTAAATCTAAAAATGTTCTTTTGTGATTAAGGATTTTCTTCTATATAATAAGGCATGATTACCATTCAGCTTTCAAAATGACATGTATGCCATGAAATTTTATGTTATGTGAGCATGATTAAAGTATGATTTGATTATAGATCTGGTGTCTAATAACTTTTGACTTTTCATTAAGAAGAAATTCAATTTTGTATTTATTCTAAAATGTGATTTCGATCATCTGGTGAGACTTTCTTACAAATGGTCTATTTTACCAATATAATCATGTGAATGCATTAGAGCATGACCAAGTGAGAAAAAATAGGAGTGAGTATGATCATATAGGTGTAGCATTCAGTTCTCAGGAGGTAAATAATATCTAATGAATTTCAATAATTATTAGGCACCGACGCTATTAAGTGTTAGCGTAGTAATTCACGATTCGTATAGTAATAATGGAAGTATTTTTTCAAATGTACTAATGAGAAACATGAACTAGTTATGTAGAACGTTTCAATGTTATTTCAATGGTGACTTCAAACAAATAGAAATGTGACACAACAATGGATATTCATTTTTTAAGCGTGTATGAAAGATCTTAGTGATTGCATGTATCATATTAACATGGTATTGATATCATAGGCATGTGTGATAATGGATAGAGATAAATCAAGGGAGAATATAGGGTTAGGTCTAAAAACTTTCTCAAACCTTTAAATGTATATTTTCCAAAATATTTTCTTTATAAAAGCTCCAAGCTCTCTTTTCCAAAATTTTATCCTTACAATTTTTGAATTAATTTCTCAATGTGTTTAAGGATAAATGGGTAATTAAGATATTCAGTATATTCAAATGTTATTTAAAAAGTAGTTTTCTCTAATAATCTCTCATAATTTGTGCAACCGGGCTTTACAACTACCAACATCTTTAACAAATTGATTTTCCTTTTTCAAACCTTGTTTTTGTTTCTATTATTTCATTGTGTTGTGTTTTATTTACCAACAAATTAATTATGAGGAAAACTTCATGAATAAGGATTCAAGAACACCAAGTTGATTTACTTATAAATTGGGGATTTAATTTGTGGGGGCTTATGTGGGTTTTTATCTTAAAGTTACTATAACATCTATGTGTTTGTTTAGGATGTGATAAGTTTGTGAAAAACCTCATTTATTGTCATTTGTCCTAATGAGAAGGTTTTCACCATGTATAAGTGTGAATTTTTAATAATCAGTTACAACTACCAAGTGGGGGTAATGATATGGTGCAATGTGATCAATTTTTTTTTTTTTATGATGTAGGAGTTAAAATGTGATCTTTATTTTGCAAATAAAATGTTTGAGATTGTAAGAGGGTAGTTTAGATTAGATGGAGGCGTAACCCCTTTTGAGTACAGTAATGACAAGTTAATCGAGAACACTCCTGATTAATTACAAGACACACAAACACAACCCAGTGGAGATAAATTCAGTTTGAACTCACAAATATCTTGAGTATAACTCGGAAGATAATAATGAACTCAGAAGTAACTCATTTAAAGGGAGAGAGAAGTAAGAACCCTATATACACCTTGGCAGACAACCGAACACGCCAACCATCAAAGATCTCTAGTCAGATATTAAAATATTTATAATAAATCAAAATAGTGGGTGAATAAAATCTTTGGTTTTGTAAAAACTTCTCTCTGATATCTCTTTTTCTCTAATAAATATCTAACAAGAACTCTGAAAACAAAAAAAACTCAAAGACATCCCCCATACTTTATATCACAAACATTAAATGCCTGATGGACTGGTCAGCTCCACGACATAAGCATTAAATGCCAAGACATGCCCTTTGCCTAACCACTGTGCGTCAGGGGGATGTCACCTAAGAAGTGGCTCACCAACTGTCTGACAACCCCAAATACCATAGTGGTTTAGTCAAGTGAAGATTTGACATTTCTTAGTTGGCTAGTGACATCACCTAAAGCAGATGTGACATTAAGTAGAAGGCACAAGTGGTTCACAACTCAATGCCTGATGGGACTCAGGGATGCTCCACCCAAGATTCCACTATCAAGGTCTTTTGGTGTTTTACTAGGTGTATCTAAGATGGTTAGGACAATACCCAATGGTGCCACACTTCTCAATCATCCAAACCTAGTCCCTCTAAATCTCCCACGAGGAGGTCATTTGATAGAGTATGAAAGCTCTCCCAGGCCCTACCAGGCTTGGCCTCTCGTGAGTACTGTTTGACCTCACACTGAATAATCATTATAATAGTTATAGCTCATAGTGAATATATAAAAAATATACAACATGAATAAGTAAGACAACAAAGCTTAAAGGATGAGCACTCTCGACCAGTTTCTTCGCTAAAAGATCTCCTTGCACTGCCATGGTGAGCTGCCTCACTTGAGCTGCCATGATGAGCTACCTTGCTGCCTTAATCCCTTGAGTTTGTTGTATTAGATGGGGGTATTATCTCTAACCTCAGTATTATCTTCAAGACCCCCTACAGAGATATAAGTAAGGTTAACAATAATCATGCTAGAATAAGGGAGCCATATTTCAATATGAATGTGAATGATGGTATTTTGAAAATAATTTTCAAATTCATTCTTCAAAATAAATTTTTACTCTCATACACTTTTATCTTCTTTTCACAAAAACATTTTCAAAGCCAATAATCTACTCATTCTTCCATGTAACAACATCCTTTTAAAAAAAATATTTTACAAAATTATTTCCTTTATTTTCCTTTTTCAAACATGATCCGCCATTTTCCAAAATGTAAACAAATATTATTTCCCCCCCCCCCCCCCCCCCCCCCTCTTGGTTATGATATTTAAACTCAAAATATACCTTTTCAAAATAGTATATAGGAGCAAGTACCTAATACCATTTTTTGGCCAATAGGGGGGGGGGGGGGGTAATAAAACATGTTACTTTACTTATGTATAATAGTTTCTAATGTATAAAAAACATAAAGTGATAATCAATAGGATTTTTGAACATTCTGTTGACTTGATTGGGTCATCAAATGTGTAGTTGTGATATATATGTATGGTTGATCTTTGTTCTTATATTTGTTGATGTGATTATTCACTTATCATTCTTTGTGTGATAGGTGATGTTGGACTTAACTCAAGGTTTAAAATACGATCTTTTTTCGGGTTTCATGAATGCTTTGAGCTAACATATCATGTTCATTGTATTAATTAAGATCTTCATTGTTCTTATACTTCTTGAGCATGGTTTCATGTATTATGTGTTCCTTGTAACATATCTCATAATATATTGAGTGCTTATTTTAATCTCAAGGACATTAGAGATAAGATAATGGCGTGTGGTCTTATAGTGATTGTGTTATCATCATATAAAATCCTCTTAGTTAAGATACCGTTGGTTTCATTAGACCATTTTTAAATATAAGAAAATATTTATATCTTAATGGTCTGAAATTAAGGTCTCTTAATATATTCCAAAATAAACTAAAAGTAATTACAAGTTTAAAATGCAATTTTAAGTGTACAGATAATGAAGAATAAGCAATAAATGGGGTGACGAATAACTTTTCCACATTTAAATAGGTTCTCGAACCCACCTCAAGAATCTATGGATCATTCAGATGTCTATGAACCACAAACAACCCCTTTGTAATACTCTGTATTTTTATGCTATATTAATTTGGGGATTTATTAAATTTAATGTGAATTAATTATTTAATATAAATCCGAAAATTAATTATGTTATAATTATTAACGTGATGAGAGTTACTAATTATGGGAAATTTGTTAAATATTACTAATGAGAAAAGTAATATATAATATTGGTTATATTAAATGTCACGAGTGAATAAAATGACAATTTTGGAAATTTGAGTCGGGACGCGCCCGTGTCGCGTCGGGACTAAATATTAATGAATAAAAGTGAATATATTATAAGTCACTCGTATGGTCATTTTGAGTGCGCCAAAGTGTCCGGAAGGACTGAGATAGTCAGAAAAGTGTACCCGGGGGTTTAATTTGGGTCTCGGGGTGTTTTTTGGCTTAATTAGTACCCCGGGAGGGCTTTTTGGGCATTTTACATTTTTGAGTAATTAAACCCACGAAAATTAAAGGGATATATCAGATGTCTAAGG
Source organism: Sambucus nigra (assembly GCA_949130495.1). Taxonomy (NCBI): domain Eukaryota; kingdom Viridiplantae; phylum Streptophyta; class Magnoliopsida; order Dipsacales; family Adoxaceae; genus Sambucus; species Sambucus nigra. Next base: position 282,698,984 of record OX422208.1, read on the forward strand.
TTGTCTTCTAGGGTTAAAACAACCAAAGACAAGTGACGACCATAGGAGAGGGAAGGAGAGGCTTTTCCAAGCAATCCAAGGCCAACGATTCACCCGGTTGCACCGCCACCACCACCAGCGCGTAGATCGCGCGACGAGGAACACAACCACACCAAATTTGTCATCAAATTAGAACGTCGAAAATCCCAGGAAAGTGTTTATCTTGCTTGTTTTCGTTAATGCATCACTCATGTTAGTCTAGGGATGATTTGGATGGGTTTTATGGAATAAAACCCAAGAATTGAGATAGGAAATCGCATGTAGTCATGATTAGAATGTTATTCTGGAAACCCCTTAACATGTAGAGGATTAATCCATGAAATTTTGATGTTCTAGAGGAAGAAAATTCTGGAAAAAGACTGATTAGAACCATGTTAAAAAGAATTCTAGGGTTCTTGAGATTTACATGAATTTTGGCCTGTTAATCCATGATTATTAATGGAAATTTGCATGCTTTACATAAAAGATGCTTGGAATGGATTTATACTATTAGTAGTACAAATTTCTGGATGATTGGGAATGAAAATTTTGGATTTGGATGGAGTTATGTGAGAAAACCCGTAACTGATAACAGCAGAATTCGCCATACCTGCTTGATCGATCGATCGAGCCAAGAGCTTCGATCGATCGAAGGTTCGATCTATCGAGCCCCAGACCTCGATCGATCGACCCCTCCTTGCAGACTCATAATTTCCCCTTTTAAATTTGTTGAATTCGATTTAATGAGAAATAATTCTTGGGCACCCTTATTAAAATGTTTTGGGGGATAAATAAGACCAGTAGGATATATAAATAATTTTGGGATTTTTAATGTAAGACGAGAGTTGTATTTTTGGTCTACTTAAATATAAGGGATGAGGAAATTGTGTATTAAAGGGAGAGACGCGTAAGATAGTTACGTTGTAACATAAATGAATACCTACTGAATTTTTCCACTTGAGAGGATGGAGTCCATGAGTATTACGTAATGAGATGGAAAAATCCCTCGAATTAAAGTTAGAAACGAACTGTTATACGTGATAACTAATAATGGGAAAATAAGAATAAATGTTGCGATTATGGGTTATGAGATGAACCTAAATTAATATGATAAAAGTAGTATATTTATATGGCTGTGTGTATGCATATATTATATACATGTGAAAATCATGCCCGCGCTACTTTCTATCCCCGAGGTTACCGCGCTGAGACAGTCTTATCTCGAATGGGCCTTCATGGGGGATATTGACTCGTACCCTAGAAGATAGGAATCCTAGGTACGTGCTATCGGATCGATAGTCAACCGTACCTAAGAGACGTGAGGGTATGTACTGACCTCTTGGACTTGGAAACTATGCTTCGCCTCAATATTGTTTGTGTATGTGTTAATACAGTTCGAGAGTGATTCCGAACTTGTACTTCCCTTAGTACGAGAGATACGGGGATTGGATAGCAGAGTATGCACGCACCATAATTTTTATGTGGGGTGCTGTTAGAATATATATATTATACGAGTGTTTAATATATATATGAAATTCTGAAATTTGGGAAACTGTCTACTGTGTTATGGTTAGTAAGACATGTATAATGACTCAAATTGGAAATACTTATTTTGGAAAAGTATAATGGAACACTAGGAAACTTTATTAGTAAATAAGGTTTAAATGAGAACTTTGTGATCAAATGAAGTTATTTTCTTAAACAATTATATTCTTCGATTTTGAATCTTACGAGTAACCTAAGATAAGTTAAACCATTGGGGAGGTTAGTGTGATAGGCGTGCACATTAGAAAAGAGGTGAGAAATTCTCAAGAGAGTGACGCACTAATATGTTGTTGCATTGGCCTGTAAACATTTTAAATACTGGATAAACAAATTTTAAATCATCTACACTATCGGGCTCTGACCCGTTTCTATTTCTCTCTCTCTTGTATATATATGTATATAATACAGGTGCCCAACCATAGGGGCGTCTTACATAGGATCCTTTGGAAGGAACGTGCTGCAGCTTAGGTGGGAGTTGCAGGCCTCTTGCTTAGACGACTTCATTTATTTGACTCCACTCCTAGCACATTCATTTAGTGGGGCATGTGTCGCCCTTTCCATTATTCAGTTGTTTATTTGGACATTGTCATTCAGATATTTCTAGTATTGTCACTTTGGGATTTATTACTGTCTAGATGTTTTACTTTAAGTTTTAATGTTGGGATTTAGTTGTTGAATGTTTAAATTATTTGGATTATATGTTTTAGGATTATTATGGTGTGATTCTTTAAATATTGAATTGTGGTAAATAATTAAATCTTTGTTTCAAAATAAAATTTGGAAAGTTATGTTTAAAATGGTTTTGACACTTAGCTTAATTAATTAGGGTGTTTAAATTGGAATAGTTATTTTTACGACAGTGATGCTAAGAATGAACCAACTGTTCACCTTGATTTTAATTTAATAAATGAGTGATTGCCTAGCATTTAATTAGGCAGGGTGTCACAGGTGGTATCAGAGCATCAGGTTCTAGTGTCCTTAGGATCTGTACGTCTTATTTCGCTTTCAGCTTAACATTTTTGCTATAGAGCCCTATTTTAGGATTGTTGTATTCCTGCTTTTACGTTTACGTCTTCAGCTATTTGAGATTTGATAATAACTGCAGACTAATAAATTTCTTCACGTTTCAGATGCCCCCGAGACGTGCACCAAAGGATAGGCGTGCCCAAGCCGAGCATCTAGCAGCTCTGGCACAGGGTACTATGAATGCTAATGAGGTAGCCGCTATTGTTGCTCAGACGGTTAATGCTGCGCTAGCAGTGGTTCAGCAGGCTCCACCTCAAATTCAGGCAGTGGCGCCAGTACCAGGGATGCCTTTCAGAAGGCGCATCCCCCTGAGTTCTTTGGTAGTTCAGATATCATCATCCTCAGCCAATGGAAGAAATACATCCAGTGGCATCTTCGTATGTATGAGTGCAAAGACGTGCAAAAACAATTGTTGGCTTCCTTTAAGCTGGTGGGGGCCGCTTTGCAGTGGTGGGAGTTCACCACCACCTTGGAGGAGAGGGACACGATCCCGGTTCAGTCATTTTAGGAGAGGTTTAACCGCAAGTACTTTCCACCCGCCGTGCAGACTGAGATGAGGCAAAAATTACTGAACTTGAAACAGGAGAATTCTACCGTTGCTGAGTATAAGGAGGAGTTCACGAGACCTCTCACCATAGTGCAAGATGAGGCACCGACTGAGGGTAAGAAGATAATGCTGTTTGTGGACGGGTTAGCTTGGAGGATCCGTCAGCACCTTATAGGGAATCTATCTCTGAGTACTTTCACTGATGTACTCAATACTGCTTTACTACATTGCCAGGATCACTGCTTCCATCTGCAGGGAAGCAAGAGAGTAGGAGAGTCCAGCCAGCACGGAAGGACCGGGGGTAGTAGTGCTAGTGGAGCACCATCTCAAGGACAGACTCATCAGCATGAGCAGAGTTCCCATCAGGGGGACCCTGCTAAGAGATTCCGTTCAGGTGATTCCAGACAGGGATTTGGGGGTTATAGGCAGGGCCAGCCTAATCAGCATGGCCAGCAGGGCCAACACCGACAGCAACAGGGTCAGCAGCAGGGCCAACAGGGCCAACAACGTTTTCATCAGGGCCAACAGGGTCAGTGGCGAGGTGGTAACAGCCAGCAGGGCCGTGGTCAGTAGGGTCAGAGGAGAGGTAACTTCAGAGGCCGATGTTTTATGTGCGACAAGCATGGCCATAAGCGTCAGGATTGTCCAGAGGGAGAGAGGGCCCCACAGCAGCAGGGAGCCCGTAATGAGCCACAGAGACCACTTTTTCCAGCTGCCCTCCCAGCACCAGCCCAAGTACCAGCCCTACCAGCCGTTCCAGCAGCTCCAGTGCAGCAGGGGCAGTTATAGTATGGACGTGTCTATAACGTCCACCAGGCAAAAGCTCCGCAGGCACCACACGCGATTGAGGGTATGTTTCCTATCCATGGTACTATGGGTCGAGTTTTTCTTGATACTGGGTAGATGCATTATTTTATAGCTACGCATTTTGCGAAGGCCTTAGGGTTATTAGCCACAGCAGAGAGCACTGCGACGTGTGTAGGCTCACCACTGAGGAGTGGGTCGCTTATTTTCTTTATATACCAGGGAGTGGGGGTAGAGATTGGTAGCTTGGTATTGCCAGCAGATATGTTAGTCTTAGATATGCATGAGCACGATGTTATTATCGGTATGGATTGGCTCACAGCTTACAGAGCCATGATTGATTGTTTCGGTGGGAGTATTGTCTTTGCCATTCCGGGGTAAGAGATGTTTGTAGTGGCGATGCCTCACCCAGAGGGAGGCTCGATCGCTCATTTGTATTACATATAGGAGGATACCTCTAAGGAGGTTGTGATTCCCTTAGACTCGATCCCAGTTGTTTGTGAGTATTCCGATGCCTTTCAGGAGATACCAGGCCTACCCCCTAGTCGAGAGGTAGACTTTGTCATAAACTTATTACCGAAAACTAGACCGATAGCATGCGCTCTATATCGTATGGCTCCGACAGAGATGCGAGAGTTACGAGATCATATAGAGCAGCTGTTAGGTCAGGGCTTCATTCGCAGCAGTACCTCACCTTGGGGCGCTCCAGTCTTGTTTGTGAAGAAGAGATATGGTTCACTGAGGTTATGTGTGGACTACCGGGAGTTGAACAAGATCACGATACGTGATAAGTACCCGTTGCCTCAAATCGATGATCTGTTCGACCAGCTGAGGGGACCAACTTTCTTTTCGAAGATAGATCTGAGGTCGGGTTACCATCAGTTACGTATTAGGGAGCAGGATGTTTCAAAGACTGCCTTCTTGAAGAGATATGGGTCCTATGAGTTCAGGGTGATGCCATTTGGCCTCACAAATGCTCCAACCGTGTTCATGGACTTAATCAATCGTGTTTTCAGAGAGTTCTTGGATCAGTTTGTCATCGTCTTCATAGATGTCATTTTGATATATTCACACTCCGAGGAGGAGCATGCCGAGCACTTGAGACAGGTTCTTCAGACTCTATGAGAGCATCAGTTGTATGCTAAGTACGAGAAGTGAAGATTCTAGTTGCGAGAAGTACAGTTCTTGGGGCATGTTGTTTCTGAACAGAGGATAACAGTTGACCTGAGTAAAGTGTCAGCGACGAGGGATTGGGGACAGCCCACGACACCGACGGAAGGGCATAGTTTCTTGGGGTTAGACGGATACTACAGGAGATTCATTCGGGGATTCTCCAAAATAGCGGGTCTATTGATGAACCTGACTCACAAAGGGGTACCATATATTTGGGATGATGCTTGTCAATTGGCTTTCGACGAGATGAAAGACAAGCTTACTTCAGCACCAGTCCTTGCCTTATCGAAGCCGGGCATGTAGTACCTAGTTTACACCGATGCCTCTTTACGGGGACTTGGGGGAGTACTTCAGCAGGAAGAGAAGGCTATAGCTTTTGCCTCCCGTAAGATTAAGCCGCATGAGAAGAATTACCCCACCCACGACCTCGAGGTAGCAGCGGTCGTTTTTGCCTTGAGGATATGGAGACACTATTTATTGGGGGAGAAATTCTGTTTGTTCACATACCACAAGTCACTGCAGTACCTGTTCACTCAACGAGAGCTGAATATGCGTCAGCGCAGATGGTTAGAGTTTGTGAAGGACTATCAGTTCGATATACAATATCATTCGGGGAAGGCCAACGTAGTTATTGATGCATTGAGCCGTAGACCGGTAGATGATGTAACGGGCGTCTAGAAAGCAAAGTGGAAGGAGTTAGGCCAGCAGGACGCAGTAGCCTATTCCTTCATATCTGTTATGACAGTGACACCTGATATTGTTACGAGGGTAATACATGCACAGACCACAGACTCGTTTTGCTAGGAGAAGATTGCACGACTTTTAGCTGAGGGTGTTGAGTTCTATTCTGTTAGTTCTGATGGGGGTTTGAGGTTTAATGGGAGATTGGTGGTTCCAGAAGGAGCATAATTACGTCATGTAGTGATGACCCAGTCTCACGGGTCCCGATTTGCAGTACATCCTGGAGGAGATAAGATGTACCAGGATATGAGGCGACAATACTGGTGGAATGGGATGAAGGACATCGCTGAGTTTGTGTCGAAGTGTTCTACCTGCCAGCTGGTAAAGGTGGCCCATCAGAAACCGTTAGGGTTGCTTCAGCCATTGGAAGTACCCGCGTGGAAGTGGGAAATTATTTCCATGGATTTTATTACAGGGTTGAGTACATCAAGGCGAGGCCACGACTCTATCTGGGTGATTGTAGACTGTTTGACCACGGTGGCTCATTTTCTACCGGCGCGGACAGATTATACCACGGGTCAGTATGCTCAGTTGTTCATTGCTGAAATTGTCATACTACATGGGGTGCCCCTAAATATTATGTCAGATAGAGACAAGATTTTCGTGTCGCATTTCTGGGAGAGCATTCAAGAGGCTAAGGGTACTGAGTTGAGGTTGAGTTCAGCTTATCACCCACAGACAGATGGACATACAGAGCGTACTGATCAGATGTTGGAGGATATGCGACGCATGTGTGTTCTTGATTTTGGAGGAGGTTGGGAGCCACATCTTCCACTGGTAGAGTTTGCTTATAATATCTCTTATCAGTTCACGATTGGCATGGCTCCATTTGAGGCTTTGTATGGCAGGCCTTGTCGTTCCCCAACTTGCTGGCTCGAGGTGGGGGATAATAAGTTGCTAGGACCAGAGGTAATTCAGGAAACCTCCGCGAGGATTGAGATGATCAGGAGTCGCATTCGAGTAGCCCAGGACATGCAGAAGAGCTACGCCGATGCGAAACGGTTCTTCCGAGAGTTTAATGTGGGGGACCAAGTGTTACTACGTGTATCTCCTACGAAAGGAGTAATGAGGTTCGGTAAGAAAGGGAAATTGGCCTCGAGGTACGTGGAACTATTTCCCATTATCGAGAGGATTGGACCGGTAGCATACAGATTGGGACTACCAGAGCATTTACATCGCATTCACGATGTATTTCACATCTCGTCGTAGAGACGATATCTTCGGGATGATATGGCCCATACCCACATTGCGATAGAAGAGATGGACTTACATCTTGACAGCTCTTATGAGGAGAGACCGGTGGCTATCCTAGACCGTAGCGAGAGATGATTGAGGTCGAAGGTAGTTCCACTTGTACGGGTCCAGTGGGAGCATCATAATGTGGAGGAGTCCACTTGGGAGCGCGAGGCAGATATGCGCAAGAAATACCCAGATTTATTCTTACCAGGTACGCCTTATTTTTCGAATTTCGGGATGAAATTCCGTTATTAGGGGGAAAGTATGTAATACCCCGTATTTTTATGCTATATTAATTTGGGGATTTATTAAATTTAATGTGAATTAATTATTTAATATAAATTTGGAAATTAATTATGTTATAATTATTAACGTGATGAGAGTTAGTAATTATGGGAAATTTGTTAAATATTACTAATGAGCAAAGTAATATATAATATTGGTTATATTAAATGTCACGAGTGAATAAAATGACAATTTTGGAAATTTGAGGCGGGACGCGCCCGTGTCGCGTCGGGACTAAATATTGATGAATAAAAGTGAATATATTATAAGTCACTTGTATGGTCATTTTGAGTGCGCCAAAGTGTTCGTAAGGGTCGAGATAGTCAGAAAAGTGTACCCGGGGGTTTAATTTGGGTCTCGGGACGTTTTTAGGCTTAATTAGTACCCCGGGAGGGCTTTTTGGACATTTTACATTTTTGAGTAATTAAACCCACGAAAATTCAAGGGATATATCAGATGTCTAAGGTTGTCTTCTAGGGTTAAAACAACCAAAGACAAGTGACGGCCATAGGAGAGGGAAGGAGAGGCTTTTCCAAGCAATCCAAGGCCAACAATTCACCCGGTTGCACCGCCACCACCACCAACGCGTAGATCGCGTGATGGGGAACGCAACCACATCAAATTCGTCATCAAACTAGAACGTTGAAAATCCCAGGCAAGTGTTTATCTTGCTTATTTTCGTTAATGCATCACTCATGTTAGTCTAGGGATGATTAGGATGAGTTTTATGGAAGAAAACCCAAGAATTGAGATAGGAAATCGCATGTAGTCATGATTACAATGTTATTCTGGAAACCCCTTAACATTGAGAGGATTAAACCACGAAATTTTGATGTTCTAGAGGAAGAAAATTCTGGAAAAAGACTGATTAGAACCATGTTAAAAAGAATTCTAGGGTTCTTGAGATTTACATGAATTTTGGCATGTTAATCCATGATTATTAATGGAAATTTGCATGCTTTACGTAAAAGAGGTATGGAATGGATTTATACTATTAGTAGCACAAATTTCTGGATGATTGGGAATGAAAAGTTTGGATTTAGATGGAGTTATGTGAGAAAACCCGTAACTGATAACTACAGAATTCGCCATACTTGCTTGATCGATCGATCGAGCCAAGAGCTTCGATCGATCGGGCCCCAGACCTCGATTGATCGACCCCTCCTGGAAGACTCATAATTTCCCTTTTTAAATTAGTTGAATTTGATTTAATGAGAATTAATTTTTGGGCACCCTTATTAAAATATTTTGGGAGATAAGGAAGACCAGTAGGATATATAAATAATTTTGGGATTTTTATTGTAAGACGAGAGTTGTATTTTTGGTATACTTACATATATGGGACGAGGAAATTATGTATTAAAGGGAGAGACGCGTAAGATAGTTATGTTGTAACATAAATGAATACCTACTGAATTTTTCCACTTGAGAGGATGGAGTCCATGAGTATTACGTAATGAGTTGGAAAAATCCCTGGAATTAAAGTTAGAAACAAACCGTTATACGTGATAACTAATAATGGGTAAATCAGAATAAATGTTGCGATTATGGGTTATGAGATGAACCTAAATTAATATGATAAAAGTAGTATATTTATATGGATGTGTGTATGCATCTATTATATACATGTGAAAATCATGCCCGCGCTACTTGCTATCCCTGAGGTTACCACGCTGGGACAGTCTTATCTCGAATGGGCCTTCATGGGGGATATTGACTCGTACCTAGAAGATAGGAATCCTAGGTGCGGGCTATCAGATCGATAGCCGGACGGTCCTAAGAGACGTGAGGGTTTATACTGACCTCTTGGACTTAGAAACTATGCTTCGCCTCAATATTGTTTGTGTATGTGTTAATACAGTCCGAGAGTGATTCCGAACTTGTACTTCCCTTAGTATGAGAGATACGGGGATTGGATAGTAGAGTATGCATGCACCATAATTTTTATGTGGGGTGTTGTTAGAATATATATATTATACGAGTATTTAATATATATATATATATATATGTGTGAAATTCTAAAATTTGGGAAACTGCCTACTGTGTTATGGTAAGTAATACATGTATAATGACTCAAATTGGAAATACTTATTTTGGAAAAGTATAATGGAACACTGGGAAACTTTATTAGTAAATAAGGTTTAAATGAGAACTTTGTGATCAAATGAAGTTTTTTTCTTAAACAATTATATTCTTCGGTTTTGAATCTTACGAGTAACCTAAGATAAGTTAAACCATTGGGGAGGTTAGTGCGATAGGCGTGCACATTAGAAGAGAGGTGAGAATTCTCAAGAGAGTGCCGCACTAATATGTTGTTGCATTGGCCTGTAAACATTTTAAATACTTGATAAACAAATTTTAAATAATCTACACTATCGGGCTCTGACCCGTTTCTATTTCTCTCTCTCTTGTATATATATGTATATATTATAGGTGCCCAGCCACAGGGGCGTCTTGCATAGAATCCTTTGGAAGGAACGTGCTGCATCTTAGGTGGGAGTTGCAGGCCTCTTGCTTATATGACTTCATTTATTTGACTCCACTCCTAGCACATTCATTTAGTGGGGCATGTGTCGCCCTTTCCATTATTCAGTTATTTATTTGGACATTGTGATTCAGATATTTCTAGTATTGTCACTTTGGGATTTATTACTGTCTGGATGATTTACTTTAAGTTTTAATGTTGGGATTTAGTTGTTGAATGTTTAAATTATTTGGATTATATGTTTTAGGATTATTGTGGTGTGATTCTTTAAATATTGAATTGTTGTAAATAATTAAATCTTTATTTTCAAAATAAAATCTGGAAAGTAATGTTTAAAATGGTTTTGACACTTAGCTTAATTAATTAGGGTGTTTAAATTGGAATAGTTATTTTTACGACAGTGATGCTAAGAATGAACCAACTGTTCACCTTGATTTTAATTTAATAAAGGAGTGATCGCCCGATATTTAATTAGGCAGGGTGTCACACCCTTGCATGAATAATTTGGATTTGTCCTAAACGGGGGTATGCAACAAAATCATATTTGGTGTCGAAGAAATTCCAGGGGAGTAATCATCACAAACTTAACCCCATGGAAATTAAAACCAAGAGACAAGGACTCTCGCATCCCTGTAGGTGACACCTGCATGAAGACCGTTGTACCATGACTCCCTTGCACTCACACTCAACTCACATCCCGCTCCCCTTTGAGTACCTGTCTAGGTCCCATACCACCATAACGACGACTCTGTTGGTGATAACATGAAGTGAACTTAATTATGATTATGCTTCATTTTTATATTCTTAGTATCTTATACCTGCATGACTACTTTACACACATTATAAAACTGTTAGATGCCTTAGTTTTAGAGTCCCTCAAAATGTGGATATGTATTAGATCCCCATGTACAACATTGTACAATTATCCAAACATATAAGGGCGCATGAAGGACCTCGCGATAAAACAAACATCAAAATATATAAAAATAAAGATCACATGTTTGTATTACACACTGTGTAGTTGTGACACTCCCCCTAATTAAATATCGGTTGATCATGACTTTATTAAATTAAAACGGGATTCCCATTTGGATCATTCTTAGCATCACTATCGAAAACTTTTTAAAACATTTACGAACCACCTAGTATTAAAAAATTCGCTGCCAAATTTTTTCTCTTTATTTAAACAACAACAACGAGCATAATTAAATACAATAATCAACATTCCATGCAATAATAAATAATCAGAATAATCAGCAGATAAATAGCTGAAATAAAAAAAATACCGAATAAACCATCGGTTCCCAAATCCAATATAAAAAGTACAACATGAATAAAAATCTGAATATAAAGTCTGACTGACATACAAGAAATAACTCAGGGCTACACGCCCGAAAGAAATACTGAACCGCACCTTACACTAGGAATGAATCAACTGAAATGACTAAGTCCAAATCCTAGAAGCATCCACAAGCACTGCAGCTACGCATCCTAGGAACAAATCATCCTACTTGGCATCCCTGTAGCTGGACACCTAAAAGGTTTTGGAAAAAGTTTTGCAAGTACGGGTCAGAGCCCAAGTAAAAATCAGTTGAAAACATTTAGCAAGCATTTAAATTTGCAGTTTAAATGAAAACTTATTAGATACACATGTTAAGTTACGAACACTCGCTTGAGTTCCTCACCTCTAATCTATAGTGCGCACCTAACGTTTTCTACCAATCCCACTTAGTCATTCTACCCAAACTAACTAGGTCTCTAGTATCTAACTAACGACTAATCAATCTAGCTCACATGTACCACCCATACAGTACGCTACAATATACCCTTAATTATCATTAAGTCCTTAGTTTGGTTCTCCTTTAACTAACCCGTACCACCCATACAGTACACTATCAATTTACTTAATAATTAATATCTCCCTTATGTTATTATTAATTCTAAGTTAACATTTCACATTCGTTATCATTCACCTTTTTTATTAAGTTTACCTCCTTAGATTTCATGTAAGATATACGATATCTATCTTTCCTACTATTTTCACATTCGAAGATCAAATATTGTTCAGATATACACTATCTAGTCCCCCTTACTATCACACATAAGTAAGATTATACATTAATTAGATATACATTATTTAGTCCCCCTTTGTATCACACATAAGTAAGAAGTAAGATTATACATTAATTAGATATACACTATCTAATCCCCCTTACTATCACACATAAGTAAGATTATACATTAATTAGATATAAACTATATAGTCCCTCTTACTATCACACATAGGTAAGATTATTCATACGCTATACATTTCACACACAATATATACCATAAGTGAATACTTTACTATCATGTCCCCGTATCACGCATTAAGGACTATTGGACTGGAATGTTACCTCAACACCAATATTTATTTGATATATTGGTTCGGAATTTTACGTCGACCCCAATATTTATTTCATATATTGGATCGAAATGTTACCCCGACCCCAATATTTATTTCATATATTGGTTTAGAATGTTATCTCAATCCTAATATTTATTTCATATATTGGTTCATAATGTCACCTCGACCCCAATATTCTTTTCATGTATTAGTTTAGAATGTTAACTCAACCTCGATATTTATTTAATATTTTGGTTCCAAATGTCACCTCGATCCCAATATTAATTTCATATATTGGTTCAGAATGTTACCTCGACACTAATATTATTTTCATGTATTGGTTTGGAATGTCACCTTGACCCCAATATTCTTTTCATGTATTGGTGCGGAATGTCACCTCAACCCTAATATTCTTTTCATGTATTGGTGCGGAATGTCACATCCCCACCTATAGATAATCTATAGGTATACACACAACCTAAATATCATAACTTCGCACATAGTATAGGTTACTCTAATACTCACCATACTTCCAATTTATTATTATTTTCATTATCGCATTTGATGGAGTATCATTATCTACTCTAAGGGTCCCATTACCCCTTGGTTTATTTTAGTATCTAAGTATTCCTTACTCCATTTCTCTATACCATAATCTCACTCACGCTTTTCCGTAATTACATTCCCATTCTTTCGGATGAATTACATTACAATTTAAGCCCAAATCATTATAGTCTTAACTATCTCTCAAGGCTACCAGAAGCCCTTCTCAAGGTTCTACTGTTATCCCATAAATCTCCCATAATGATTTAAAGAAGCCCCAACAGCCACCCAATCATATATATGAACTTTCGAGGCTCAAAGAAGAAAAAATAGTCAAATCTTCTAGGGCTGAATTAATTCGCCTTACTGAATCTATTCGGTGGAGGGCCGAATCGATTCGGTCGTAGCAGGTCGTCTTCCTCGTTGCGACAGTTGCGTTTTTTTTTCATTACCATCCACATAACTTACATGTTTCTTCACCAAACTTTAAACCAGCATAACTACACCTTATTCTAGTGTAAATGGATGATTTCAAATGAAATTTTTTCACAAAAACATTAATGATTCAATCCAAGAATCAATTTCTTTCTCAATTAACACAAACCCCTAATTTTATCATGAACTTCATCTCTATATCAAAGAACCCATAATTTATTCATATAAATCACCCCAAACCCTCTGATTTTGTGTTACCAACATAAAGGAATATCTCTATATGCATCCCTACTTCAATTTTAATACCCACCCAAATTCACATTAAATCTCCCCAAAACATGCAATTCAAACCCTACTCTACATGGGTATTATAACATGCTTATAATAAAATGCAATTTAAACACTTTCCTCTTAATAGAAGGTCTGAGTTTCGTTAGTATGATGGTATGGTTGTTCTCCCCTCGGTCCGATCTTGATTCCGTCGCGTTCGCGATGAAAAATGGTGTAGGAAGCTTGGTTCTCTCCCCCTCTTCCTCTCCCATGTACTATCTCCCTTTATCTTTGTATTAACCCTAGATTCCTCTCTCTAATGGAAGATATAAACCTACCATTTTCGGAGTTCTCTAACCCACAAACTCCTGAATGACCAAAATTCCCTCAAACGGTGCCGGGTTGGTCTAAAATCAACCCGGAGCCCAAACTATACACCTGAGTATACTAGTTTGACTATTTTGACCCTTTTGGAACCAAACTTGAACTCAGAATAACCATTCGAGTCACTTTATAACATCTTCTTATTTCCACCTCAAAATACGGCACGCATGAAATTAAACTTAAACTGAATTAATTAAATCCAAACCATCAAATTAAATAATTTCTCCAAATTAAATAAATTCCTAAATCACCAATTTAATTAATTTCCACATTCTCCAAAAATACAGGGTGTTACATACTTCCCCCCTTACAATGGAATTTCATCCTCAAAATTCGGATAAGACTAGTACTCCAATGTTTCTACACTACCTTAATCATCGATTTTAAGATCGCTCTGTATGTTCTATCTCTCCTAATCGCGGAGACAAATAATTTAACTACCCAGGGGTTCCCATACACCATATATCCTTGCATAACTGCACCAATGCTACATAACTCCACTAGCCTCAAATTTTAACATAGTTGTTATCCCTCACATATCACTGTATAACTGAACCATCACTAAGGTACTACACCCATGTCCTAATAGCCAAACATCTCACCACTCCCATCTTTGAGCTAAGTTTTATGCGTGGGATGTCTCACAAAGTGAAATCCAAATAAGTAACCCCCCGATAAAATACTACCTAACATTGTTGGTAATTGAGATCCATTAAGCCCTCAGTCCATAGTACATAGACATAAAAGTATACTCGTCCACTATCGTGTTACAAATGACAACTTATAACAACAATGATCTTACTATCACTAGTATCATAACGTAAATAGATCACGACCTATATCTCTCTGCTCAATAATAAGCCAGTCTACCCTGAATCACATCAGTGGATACCCTACTCACCGGGATAAAATAACAATGAAATCATATGATTATAAGTTTATTACGCAACAAACTATAACATATATGCACATATATATAGGCTAGACCCTCTTTTAGGTGATACCTATGAAAAATTAATCATACATCGGAGCAGTGAACACAAGATCTCACTATCACAATCTACGATCGCTCAATCCATCACTAACCAGACAAGGCTCCATTAGTATTATGCTCTAGTATTATAACTCTCGAGGGTACTAAACTAACATGTAATCCAACTAACCTTTTACTTTACTCGCTAGGTCTCTCATAGACTACACAAAAGCCTTGGTTCCCCACGGTAATTAATTATACATACATAATAAAGCTATCACGGCCAATATACCCACAACACTCGACTTGTACTCAAATTGTAATGTTAATCGTATATAGTGACGCACTCATGTCACCCATACAAATTCCATAATCATAAGGATGAAATAAAAATATAACCTCCATTTCCATTCTGCCTTGTCTAATCGTCGGGTCCCTGAACGTAACTCTCGTGAAGGAATTTACCCATGATTTATTGAAGTGGTTGTACATCCAGGATCCCATCCTATAGTTGCCCCTACCTCACCTTGGGGTAATACTTCTTCCTTCCCTGCCTACACTCCCACAAGTGAAACCTCGGCCTGAAAATATCTCTGCTTAGAATTAGGGACCTGGTGACTTTCACAATTATTTCCTTGGTCTTAACGACCCCGAGGAACTGGATGTTATAGCTTCTAAGGAACTTCTTGGTCCTTCCGGAACCCTATGATTCTTACGTTGAACATCTCTGGGCCTAGCTCTGTTAGCCTGATTCTCCTGCCAGAAATCTCGTTCATCCTGTTGTTGTGCCCCACTGGCATCGTTCTAATATACTTCCTTGCCTGAGTGGTCTCACTTTCTCGCTGTGGACAAGTTCAATGAAAGTGTCCTTACACTCCACACATGGGACACCTTTCTATGCCATCCACCTGTCTCTGGCCCCACCGGACATGTTTGGCTTTCCCTCTCTCGAACACGGTAGTCCTGACCCCGATTGCTACCCCCATTATCTCATTGGATTCGCTATCATATGGAACTCATTCCTAGACTCACTGACCCTGATTGAACTCACTATCACTCGGTAGAAATCCAACTGTTCCATATCATATAAATGGGTCCCCTACTAGGTATACCCTCCTGTGTTGTTTCACTATCACCGTTAAATCTAGTGTTTCTGTTCGAATAAATTCTCCCACACTTTTGGCTTCCTTCTCATGGAAGCATTTGTAATCTTGTAAACGTATGACTTTGACGACATATGCACTAGTTGTTCTAGCCGAATTTCCCATTCACACTTTCATATTCTACTCACGAGTCCACTTTACACCTACAAACCCTCTTTTTATTATTATTATTTATATCTCCTTCGGTGGTTACGAAGTTCACTAAACAAGTTAACTTCTCTCTCAAGATCGATCTCTACCTGACCTACTTGTGATAAGTTCAAAACTCCATTCGTATCTCTATCTGAATAGTAGATGGACGATTTTATAATCAAACACACCCAATTTTTTTATTTACTCCCATATGTGCCTATATACATGTGGTGACTGACTGTCACCACTCAATGCTGCTCCTATGAGCTAAAAATTTCACCTGAAATATATTCTTGGGTGTCACAGCACTCGACCGTACATAATTTCCATTGGATTATCTCCTTTCGTTGGATTATAAAACTTCTTATCTTCCAGATCCTTATAGATGGCTCTTCAAAAGAGTCACTCCGACTTCCCCCTTGCCAACTACAGTGGGTGAATTTGAAATTGTAATACCTTTATCTATGATAGTTCTTTGGGAAACTGCTTTTCCCAAGCGACTATCTAATTATCACTTGTCTGAGTAATAATCATGGTGACTTCTATTGCGATCACCATTTCCCGAATACTCCATGTCGTTTACTGAGCCTCTCTTCCTACAATCCTCCTAACTGACCTCGATGGTTGTCGTATCATGTTCGGTGCATGTAGCCCAACCGAACTCATATATAAATCGCATCAACTATACTTAATAGAAGGAGAACATAAATCGCATACACAAAGGAGTACGACAATCCTATGATACGGCTCTATATCAAAGAATGCTACATCGAACTATAAAAAGCTGAACAGTTGCTAAGGACACTAGAACCTGGTTCTCTTATATCATTTGTGACCATACGCTTAATTAAATACCGAGTGAACAGGCCTTTATTAAATTAAAACAAGATTTCCAGTTGGTTCATTCTTAGCATCAATGTCAAAAACTTTTTAAAACATTTACTAACCACCTAGTATTTTAAAGGTCGGTGCCAAAATTTATCTATTTATTTAAATAACAACAACGAGCGGAATTAAATACAATAATCAACATTCCATGCAATAATAAATAATCCGAATAATAATAAAATAAATAGCTGAAATAATATAATACCGGATAAACTAACGGTTCCCGAATCCAATATAAAAGTCCAACATGAATAAAAATCTTAATATAAAGTCTGATGGACATATATGAAATAACCGAGGGCTATACGCTAGAAAGAAAAACTGAATTGCACCCTACACTGACAATGAAGTAAGTAAATCCTGTAAGCATCCACAAGTGCCGAAGCTATGTAGCCCTGGAGCAGATAATTCTGCTTGGCGTACCTGTGAAGGGACACCTAAAACGTTTTGGAAAAAGTTTTAACGGGTCAGATCCCAAGTAAAAATCATTTGAAAGCATTTTGCAAGCATTTAAATTTGTAGTTTAAATGAACAGTTATTAGATACACATGTTAGGTTGCGAACACTCCCTTGAGTTCCTCATCTCTCATCTATAGTGCGCACCTAACGTTTGCTACGAAGCCTAACTAGTCATAATACCCAAACTAACTATATCTCCAGTATCTAACTAACAACTAACCCATCTAGCTTACCCGTACTGCCCATATAGTACGCTACAGTTTACCCTTAACTATCATTAAGTCCTTAGTTAGGTTCCCCTTTAACTAACCCGTACTGCCCATATAGTACGCTATCAATTTATTTAATAATTAACATCTCCCTAATGTTATTATTTATTCTAGATTAACATTTCACATATATTATCATTCACCTTTTTATTAAGTTTACCTACTTATATTTCTTGTAAGATATACGCTATCTATATTTCCTACTATTTTCACATTTGAAGGTCAAACATTTTTTAGATATACACTATCTAGTCCCCCTTACTATCACACATAAGTAAGATTATACATTAATTAGATATACACCATCTAGTCTCCGTTATTGTCACATATAAGTAAGATTATACATTAATTAGCTATACACTATCTAGCACCCCCTACTATCACACATAAGAAAGATTATACATTAATTAGATATAAATTATCTAGTCCCCCTTACTATGACACATAAGTAAGATTATACATTCATTAGATATACACTATCTACTCCCCCTTACAATCACACATAAGTTAGATTATTCATACGGTATATATTTGACACAAAATATATACTATAAGTGCATAATTTACTATCATGTCCCTATATCACGCATTACGGACTATTGGTCAGGAATGTTACCTCGACCCCAATATTTATTTCATATATTGGTTCTGAATGTTACCTCGACCCCAATATTTATTTCATATATTGGTTTGGAATGTTACCTTGACCCCAATATTTATATCATATATTGGTTTGGAATGTCACCTTGACCCCAATATTCATGTCATATATTGCTTCGGAATGTTACCTCCACCCCAATATTCTTTTCATGTATTTGTTCAATTTGTTACCTCGACCCTAATATTTATTTCATTTACTCATTTAGAATTTTACCTTGACCCCAATATTCATTTCATATATCGGTTCGTAATGTTACCTCGACACAAATATTCTTTTCATGTATTAGGTCAAAATGTCATCTCTACCCCAATATTCTTTTCATGTATTAATTTAGAATGTCACCTCGACCAAAAAATTTAAATTTAGTACAACTTTTCATCCTCAAACTGAAGGGCTGTTAAAAAGAACGATCCAGGCACTAGAAGACATGTTGCGAATTTGTATCTTAAAGTTCAAAGGAAGGTGGGATGAACACTTGTCACTAATATAGTTTGCTTATAATAACAGTTATCATTCGAGTATTGAAATGGCTCCTTATGAATCTTTTTACGGGAGAAAGTGTAGGACTCCGGTGTGCTGGACTGAAGTAGGAGAACAAAAACTACTCAGCCCAGAAATTGTGCAGCAGACTACTGAGAAGACAAATATTATCCATAATCACTTGACTGGCGTAAAGTAGACATAAAAGTTATGCAGACAATCGAAAGAAAGAATTGAAATTTGAGGAAGGTGATCGATTATTCCTACGTGTTTTTCCTTGGAAAGGGGTTATGAGATTTGGGAAGAAGGGATAATTGATTCTAAGGTACATTGACCCTTATGAGATAGTGAAAAAAGTTGGAGCCATGGCTTATAAGTTGGCATTACCACTAGAATTATCTTGGATACATGATGTTTTTCATATATCGATGTTACGTATGTATATACCAGATCCTTCACATGTGATTACTTCACAATTGATAGAGGTTCAAGATGACTTGACCTACTTGGAGGAACCAATTGCTATTTTAGATCGAAAAGAGAAAGTGTTACGCAATAAAACTATTCCATTCATTAAGGTAATGTTGAGAACCCAAAATGTGGAGTATTCCACCTGGGAAGGAGAGGATAACACGATGAACCAATATCCCTATCTTCTTGTTAAGTTTCTTATGCGTTAAATTTCGAGGATTAAGTTTTTATAAGAGGGGTCGAATTGTAAGGCCCTAAAATGTGATTAGGAATGTTAATTATATGATTAAGTATAATTTATGAGTTATAAGTTGGTGACGGGTGTTAAATATATTAATTATAGTGTTTAGAGGGATGCACACTTATGTGATATATATGTCGTTTATATTAGATGCTTGATAGAAAAAACTTTTTGCGTGATTATTTGTCGTTGTTGTACAAGCTCCTTCTAATGAAAACCTTGAATTACCTACAAAATTATAACAAAACTAAAGTGTAGAGGTAAGTAAGGGTATCAATCCACTTCCTAGGGAGTAAGCTAGAGACAAATTCAATTGTAATTCACTTTTTATTTTCTTTTTGTGCTTTTTCACCTTTCTAATTTTTTTTAGCTTTTTCAATATTAAAACAATAGGGTGAGATGAGGTGAAATAAGACTAAACTAAATTATGAGATAAAAACTAACTAGAAAATGACTAAAATGGAAAATAAAGTCTAACACTAAAATAAGAGATAAAGTGAGGTAAATAATTGTGAGAACAATCAAGGAGTGGGATTACACCACAAATTTTAGCTATTCTAGCTAATGAATTTAATTAATTGAATTCTCCCAAATTAATATCAAAATTACAAACCAACTCTCGTTGCGAGTGTAACTATAATAGTAATCTTTTAGAATGTTAAGTTTAACACCCCATAACTCTAGAAAAATAGATCCACACCCCTTTTAATTAATCACCCGCTTGGATCAATCAATTAAAATTCATGTAAATCTTAAAAAATAATTTTTGAGTTGAAATTCAAGTTATAATACCCCACTTAAGAAACCCCTATCTCTAGTTCGAATCTAAAATGGGTATTATCACTAGAATTTTGACTTTCTCTCGAAAAGCATTTACCCTCTCTCGAGGCTTAAATTTAAGGGTGAGGGATCAAAATTAACATTCAAAGGGAAATTTCAAGTAATCAAACTAATTAAACTAAAATAATATCAAATAAGGGTTTCACCCCACCCCTTGAAAGGGGTTTTAGCCTAACATGGTATAAAATATGACAGATTAATAATCAAAGGCATATATAATAAAAGAGTAGAGAAAGAGAACAAATCTTCAACAAGTATCCTTGAAATTGGCAATTTGAACTCTATCATCTTCCATTCAATTCAATTACTCACAATTAATTCTCAACAAATATCTAAAAAAATAAAAGGAAAAACTATTTACAAATTGGTGTTTATCTCTCTACCATTCTCTCTCTAAAAATTCCTATCTACCAAGATCTCTTTAAGATTAGGGTCTTCATCTTCTTTTTATACAAGGCATGGAACTAGGGGTATATAGGGTAATTGGTATAAGTGTGCATGTGGTTTGGGTGTGTTATGGGAATGGTGAGGTGTGAGGATAAATGGGTGAGGGAATTGGGAAATAAAAATCTGATATGATTTATGGGTATTTTCGGAAATGACTTAAAGTTAGGTAGTTGGGGGGTAAAATGGGAAAAGGGGTTAAATGGGTTTTATTTGGCACATGGGTTTTAGTTTGTTTATTTGTTTGGCTTAATTTTGGCTTTGGGATTTTTGAAGCAGGAGATACAATCGTGACTTTGGAGAAATGGGTTAAAGTTGGACATGGGGTAAAATAGGTCTTGGGTAGAAGTGGGTGGAATGGCAGGTCGGAGCTAGGTTGGAGGGGGTTGAGGCAGTCACTGGAGGGGCGTTGGGGAGAGCGGCGGATCGGCTGGCCGGAGTCAGAGGGGGGTGCTGGTTTTCGCCGGGAGTTTGGATAGCTAGGAACGCAGGTCGATGGGGTATCTCCGGCGGGTAAGAGAGAGACGGAGACTGCGAGGGTTCACGGCGTTTTCGTAGGTGGGTCCGCTAGAGGCAGAGCTGTAGACTGCTCCGGTTAGAGAGAGAGAGAGAGAGAGGCCGGCGAGTATGGGGTCGAAAGTGGGGAGGCCTAGGTCGGCGGCCGGAGTTTGGTAGGGGGATGAGATGTAGGTAAGGTTTGATGATGGAAGTTTAAGAGAGAGAGAGTGTGGTTATGGTGGTTTAGAGGAGAGAGAAAGGGTGTGTAGGTGGAGAAGATGAAGTAGGGAGGGGTTGTGTGTGGGTGAGTGTAGGAAAAGTAGGGTGAGGGTTAGGGAGGTGTAGGATAAGTGGGGGTAGGGTGTAGAATATATTAGTTGGGTTTGAAAATAGGGTGTGTGTGTGTCTAATTAGGACACCTAAAATAAATAAGACTCAATTAAAATTATTAAAACTAAAAAAAATAAAATCTACGTAAAAAAAATAAAAAAATAAAAAAATAAAACAAACTAAAAACAATAAAAATAAAAATATCAAAACTAAATAAAATAAAATCCTAAGCTTATATAAAAACTAAAATGAAACAAAAGAAATAAAAACATAAAATTAAATGAAAACTAAAGTCCTAAAAAAATATATAAAATCTAATAAACTAAAAATAAACTCCTAAAACTAATCCTAATAAAACTAAGAAAAGTCAAAATAAAATAAAATTATACTAATAAAATAAAATAAAAAAATAGAAAATAAAACCTAAAAAATACTTAATAAATTTAAATAAATCCTAAAAATAGAAATGACTCAAACTAAAAATCTAAAAAATAATAAAATGACACAAACAAAACACATACAAGGTTGGGATAAGTTTGGTCTAGGTTTAGGTTCGGGTTAGGGTACGATTAGCTCTATATTGCACAATTTCCTTGATTTAAGCGTTTGGACTCTGCAATGCACATTAGACATACAAGAGAAATATTTAAGCATATAAGACCCATATTGTCGAGAATTAGCAACTAAAGTACATCTATTTGGGGTAAATTTTTTATAGTTTTGGGTGCTTATCAATGCTAATCGAGCTTATGATCGGGGATAACATGTTTAGAGTATTTGATTGGTTATGCGAATAAATGCATTATGAAGTATGTTTTTAATGCATCATTATGTTTATAAAAGTAAATTAGGGTGTTGGTGCAAAATTGGTAATGTTTTGTTGCCAAATATGAAAGTATTGAGATTGTTGGTAAATTGGTACTTTCATGTTCCAGCCCAAATTAAGCATACTAATTTTATGATTTTGGGAAAACAAAAAATATGAAAGTTGTATATATATAAGTTATTTACACTCAAACACACAACAGGAGTGAATCGGGGTCCGTAATAGGGAGTTATGGTGATTTTACAAAGGCGGGACAAATTTGTCATTAGTGGAATTGTTTTCTTGGACCTTTCGTACAACGAATCACACGTTACCACTACCCCTATTTATATTGGACCAATTTAAAACATATTTCTGAACTAAAAACATATTTATAGCTTCTTCCTCACAATAAAGAACAATTTTGGAAAGATTTTCCTAAGGAGAGAGAGTGGAAGTTTAAGGAAGAAAAATCTTTGGAAAATTACCATAAATCAAGGAGATCTAATAAGGTGATTACCTCTTTATTAAAGTTGGTCACAAGGATTAGTTTTACACTTTTTATGTTTTTGTTTCTGATTTTGATAAAGATTCAATTATACCCATATTACCAAATTGTGTTAGAACAAGGATGTCTTAAGAACATATGTAAGAACGCGTGTTAGGATCATAAATGTTAACTTTAAAATCCAAGATTTGAGTCACCTTTCGGTGAAGATTTTTTATTTAGGAAATTCATTTACATTATGTTTGTATATACTAAAACATGTTTACTATGTGTTTCCATGATTGATAACTGACGTGGAGATTATGTATGCTTAACAAGGCTAAGTTATGCCTTAATGTTGTATTCCAACCTAGTTGTACTAAAAATGGCATAAATCACGGAATAATGATTGAAATCTAGTGATTCCAATTGGAGAGGTCAGATAACATATATTAGTATGACATACTCAGAGATGAGAAAAAAAATACCTTATGGTTTCACTTGGGGATCATGTTGAAGTTGAAGTTTTGTTGCTTTTTTCCTTGACAAATAATTTTGAAAAGGCTAAAATAGAATTGGCATAACTTTGTCTAGGAAATTCATAATTTAATTCCGTAAATTGTGTTAGAACCCAAATTAATAAGGTGTTATATGAATGTTAAGTATCATATTTAATTTATTTTCAGTTATTTCAGATTGACCAACTGATGTGATGTGTTACGGACTTTAATGTTATTTGGTGTATTCAAATCTAATGATGTCGAATTAATAGGTATGGAAATGACTAATATTACCATACAAAAGAAGTATGTTTGGGTGTTAATTTTATCACCTACTTCAAGGTGAGTGACCTTACCTATGAAATATAAATGCTTATATTTTCATATGGAAATGTTTAGCTAAATACATATGTTAGAATGCTTATGGGGTGATGGGGTATTTATAAAACATATGCATATGATTAAAAATGTTAGGCGATGTTATTTAATGTTATGGACTATGGTGGGTCCTTTATCTAATTTTAAGGACTGTGGTGGATCCTACGGGATGTGGCGGTCCCATTAATCCAACTTAAAGTTTTGTTGTACTGGGGCCTAATTATGGGATGTGGTGGTCCCCATTAATTGTGGTGGGTTAGTTGTACTGTGGAGGGTCCAGGATTACGGGAGTTACACAATTCATTTTTGGTTATAACATTACAAAATAAAAAAAATGGCTATTTAAATTGGTTATATGTGTGGCATATGTGTGGTATGTGGTCATTCACTAAGCTTGTATTGCTTACACTCCTATAATGTTATGTTTCATGTATGCCTATCGTTTGGAGTTCACTGCCAAGTTAGGACCTTAAAATGGGGGAGTGACGAATATCCAATATGGGTTGAATATCAACAAGGTTTTTGTGTCAATGTTAAAGGAACTTGTATATGTAAAGTTGTCTAGTACTTGTAATTTATATGTGCAACTAGTTATGTTTTCATCTAAACACGCCTTGAAAAAAAAAATCTTGTGCTATTTTCAGAGATATTTAAAGTAAAGTATTGTTTAGGGGAATTTATCTCTAAATAAAAGGATGATTTTAACTTAATTAAGTCGCGGTGAAACAACTTTGTATTAGAGCATTATTATTAGGTTCTGGACAGGGTGTGAGGGTCTAGATTGGCAGTGGATATTAGAAAGTGAGTTTGTTATGGGTCAGGATTTTGACTAACAATGTTAATGTTAAACTGTTACTTTTGTATTCGATTTAAGTTATTTATATTGCAGTGAGTGATGGATCCACACGAGACGCATGCTAGAGGAGAGGGTGAGGCATCCTATGTACCTCATAGTTAGCAAGGATATGGACATATTGAAGTGGATGAACCAGAGGTGCAACAACAACCTATTGATGATGTGGGAAGAATATTACGTGTTGTGGCACAACTTGTAGAACAAACAAGAGGTGGAGCATATGATGGGGATATGGGATAAAACTCATGAGAGGTTCATGAAGTTAAATCCTCCAGCATTTACTGGGACTATTGATCCGTTAGTGGGAGAGGGATGAATTAGAAAGATGGGAACAATATTCAAGGTGATGAAAGTGCAAGATGAATAAAAGGTTTTTATAGGAACCTTTGGGTTAGAGGATGATGCAAAGTTATGGTGGGATGCTACATAAATGTTACTTACTACAAATTGGGGGAGTGGTGCTAGTGAATCCTCCAAAAATTACATGGGAGAAGTTTGTGAATGTGTTCTTTGAAAAATATTTTCTAAGGTTGTATAGGAAGGAGAAAGAAGAAGAATTTATCATGCTGAAACTAGGGAACCGAACAGGGGAAGAGTATGAAACTTTGTTTATATCTTTATCCAGATTTGCACCAAATTTGGTGAGGACAGAAGAAAGTAAATGTGAACGATTTCAGACTGGATTGAATGTCAACATAAAAACCATGGTTGCTAATATGAAGATCACAAATTACGTGGACTTGGTGGATAGAGCTATGGTGTCAGAAAAGTCAATGAAAGAAATGCAAGCCGAACATTCGAAGAAAGCTAGACACGATAGTACAAAATCATATGGATGGGAGATGGGAACCTCAACTCAAAGTGCAGTACGAGGAGTACCTAAGGGTCAGGGATTTAAAAATAGTAGAATTGCACCTAGAAGATTTCAAACTCGAAGGACTGGAATGAGTCGGTCACAAAATGCATCTGTGTTGGGACCGAGGGACATATTTTGTTATAGATGTGGTGGTTAAGGTCATATGTATCGGGCGTGTATAATAGCTGAGATAACACCTTTATGTTTCCATTATCATCAACCAGGGAACTTACGGAAGAATTGTCCAGTGATGGGGGCTACAACATCAGTTGGGAGTGTGGCAGTAGGAGGTAGGAGTTCTATACAGAATGTAACCAGAGGAGGTATAGGAGGTATATCGCAAAGTCAAGGTTAAGGAAGAATGTTTGCACTGACGCAACAAGATGTACAAGCTATGCCTAACGTAGTGACACGTACACTTCCTACTGGTGATAAAGATGCTTATGTTTTAATAGATCCTGGTTCTACACATTCTTTTGGGTCTTTTATTTACTTTTTGCATCTTAATAAACCATTATCATCATTCGATTCTGGTTTAGCCATTGTTACTCCAATGGGGAAATTGGTTTTTATTGATATGGTGTGTAAGGAGTTTGTGGTGCGAGTAGGTGAAAAATAATTTTTAGTGACTTATTACCTCTCGATATGCATGACTTTGATGTGATACTGGGTATGGATTAGTTGGACTCATATAGTGTATGTTTAGACTGCTTTAAAAAGGAGGGAGTGTTTCGGTTATCGAATGAACCTGAATTTAAATTTATAGGGGACCGAAATGTCACTCCAACATGTTTGATTTCTTCTACAAAATCGTATAAACTCCTAAAGAAATGATGTTAGGTTTATCTTGATCATGTGGTGGACAAAAGATAAGAGACTAGAAAACTATCAAATATACCAATAGTTAATGAGTTTTCATATGTCTTTCCAGATGAACTTCCTGGGTTAGTACCAGACCGTGAGGTAGAATTTGTGATTGTGTTAGATCAGGCACCTCTCGGATATCAATTGTACCGTATCGTATGGCACCTGCTGAATTAAAAGAGCCAAAAATACAGTTACAAGATTTGTTATATCATGGTTTTATAAGGCCTAGTGTATCACCGTGGGAAGCCCCGATATTATTTATGAAGAAGAAACATGGAGCCATGAAACTGTGCGTTGATTATCACTAGTTGAACAAGGTGACAATCCGTAACAAATACCTACTACCCCTTATTGATGACTTGTTTGATTAGTTACAAGGACCCAAAGTATTTTCCAAAATTGATCTCATATTTGGATATCATCAGTTGAAAGTAAGAGAATGTGACATTTCTAAAATTATTTTTCATTCCAGGTGTGGACATTATGAATTTCTTATCATGCCATTTGGGTTAACAAATGCACCAGCCATATTCATGGACTTGATGAACCGCGTATTTCACCCATACGTCGATTCTTTTGTTATTGTTTTCATTGACAATATTTTGATATATTCTCATAGTAGGGAGGAACATGAACATCATCTGCCTATTATTTTACAGACCGTGCGAGAGAAGCATTTGTATGCTAAATTTTCTAAATGTGAATTTTGGCTAAACAGGGTAGTATTTTTAGGGCATGTTATTTCTTCTGATGGCATTTGTGTTGATACTAAGAAGGTGGAAGCAATAATGAATTGGGAAAGACCAAGTAGTGTGACAGAGGTATGTAGTTTTCTGGGATTGGTTGGATATTATAGGAGATTTATCCTAGGGTTTTCATCTATTGCATTACCATTGACTAAACTAACCATAAAGGAGAATAGGTTTGTATGGAATAATGATTATGAGAAAATAAGGGTAACTTGACTTCCTCTCCAGTATTGACTATTCTAATGGGTACATAAGGTTTAGTTATTTATAGTGAATCCTCATATGAAGGACTCAGTTGTGTGTTAATGTATCATGGAAAGGTAATTTATTTTGCTTCGCGACAGTTAAAGATCCATGAACACAACTAACCTATACATGATCTTGAGTTGGCCGCAGTAGTTTTTGCACTACAGATTTGGAGGCATTACTTATATGGTGTTAACTGTGAAATTTTTACTGACAATCAAAGTTTGAAATACTTGTTTACTTAAAAATACTTGAACTTGAGGCAAAGGAGGTGGATGGAACTTATAAAGGATTATTAATGCAAAATACATCACCATCCGGGTAAGGCTAATGTTGTTCCCGATGTTTTGAGTAGAAAATGTCTCGGCATATTATCTTGTATTTATTGTATTCGAGTTGGCCTGCTAAGAGAGTTAGCCATAATAGGGGTGGAATTAACTTTGAATGAGTCTTTTGTATTACTATCACATTTAAATGTTATACCTACACTGATAGACTTGGATAAAATAAGCTCAGGCAGGAGACATACAATTGTAGAAAGTTAGAGACAATATGAAAAAGGGTAAAGCAAATGAATTCTCTATTCGTGATGATGACATTGTTATTTACGATAACCATTTGTGTGTACCTAATGTTCCCGATCGGAGGAGAATAATTTTAGCAGAAGCCCATTTTTCTTTATATGTTATGCATCCAGGAAGAAGGAAACTTTATAATGATTTGAAACAATGTTATTGGTGGCCGAGAATGAAACAAGAGATTGTAAAATTTGTTGCCAGATAACTTGTCAATAGTTCAAGGCGAGGCATCAGAAGCCAAGTGTTATACTAGAGTCCTTACCTATTCCTAAGTGGAAATGGGAGCATGTTACTACAGATTTTATTATAGGTTTACAAAAATCATCACGAGGGTTTTATTCTATTTGGGTTGTCGTTGATAGATTGACTAAGTCTGCACATTTTCTTCCTGTTAAAACTACTTACTCCATGAATAGATATGCAAAAATATATGTGGATGAGACTATGAGATTTCACGGTGCACATATTTTTATTATTTATGATCGAGATCCTGAATTTACTTCTCACTTTTGGCCTAGTTTACAACAAGCTTTGGGGACTAAATAAAAATTTAGTAAAAAAATTTATCCTCAGACTAATGGGAAGTCAGAAAGAACGATCCAGACAGTCTAAGACATGTTACGAATGTGTGTATGAACACTTGTCACTAATAGAGATTGCTTATAATAACAGTTATCATTCGAATATTGAGATGGCTCCTTATGAAGCTTTGTATGGGAGAAAGTGCAGGACTCCGATGTGCTGGACTGAAGTAGGAGAACAAAAACTATTTGGCACAGAAATTGTGCTGCAGACTACTGAGAAGATAAATATTATCCATAATCACTTGAAGGTGGCGCAAAGTAGACAAAAAAGTTTTTCAGAGAATCGAAAGAAAGAACTGAAATTTGTGGAAGGTGATCGAGTATTCCTACATGTTTTTCCTCGAAAAGGGGTTATGAGATTTTAGAAGAAGGGAAAACTGAGTCATAGGTAAATTGTGACTTATGAGATAGTGAAACGAGTTCGAGTCGTGGATTATAAGTTTATATTACCACCAGAATCATCTCGGATACATGATGTTTTTCATATATCGTTGTTATGTATGTATATACCAGATCCTTCACATGTATTTACTTCACAATCGATAGGCCTTCAAGATGACTTGACCTACGTGGACGAACCAATTGTTATTTTAGATAGAAAAGATCAAGTGTTACGTAATAAAACTATTCCATTAGTTAAGGTAATACGGGGAAGTCAAAATGTGGAGTATTCCACCTTAGAAGGAGAGGATAACATTAGGAAGCAATATCCCCATCTATTTGGTAAGTTTCGTATGTGTTAAAATTCGAGGATGAAATTTTTATAAGAGGGGTCGAATTGTAAGGCCCTAAAATGTGATTAGGAATGTTAATTATATGATTAAGTACAATTTATGAGTTATAAGTTGGTGATGGATGTTAAATATGTTAATTATCGTGTTTAGGGGGATGCATACTCATGTGATATATATGTTGTTTACATTAGATGCTAATCGAGCTTGTGATCGGGGATAACATGTTTAGAGCATATGTTTATTTATGTGGATAAATGCATTATGAAGTATGTTTTTAATGCATCATTATGTTTATAAAAATAAATTAGGGTGTTGGTGCGAAATTGGCAATGTTTGGTTTCTAAATGTGAAAGTTTTGAGATTGTTGGTAAATTTCTAAGTTCCTGTTCGAGCCCAAATTAAGCATACTAATTTTATGATTTTGGGAAAACACAAAATATTAAAGTTTTAGATATATAAGTTATTTACACGTAGACGTAAAATTAGAGTAAATCGGGCTCTATAATAGGGAGTTATGGTGATTTTACAAAGGCGAGATATATCTGTCATTAGTTAAATTGTTTAATTGGACCTTTCATCCAACCAATCAGACATTTCCACTACCCCTATTTCTATTGGACCCATTTAAAACTTATTTCTGATCTTAAAACATATGTACAAATTCTTCCTCATAAGAAAGAACAAGTTTGGTAAGATTTTCCTAAGGAGAGAGAAAGGAAGTTTAAGGAAGAAAAATCTTCAAAAAATTACCATAAATCAAGGAGATCTTATAAGGTAATTACCTCTCTATTAAAGTTGGTAACAAGGATGAGTTTTACGCTTTATATGTTTTTATTTGTGGTTTTGATAAATATTTAATGATACCCATATTGTCAAATTGTGTTAAAACAACGATGGCTTAAGAACATATGTAAGAACGCGTGTTAGGATCATACATGTTAACTTTAAAATCCTAGATTTGAATCACCTTCCCCTAAAGCCTATTGATTTAGGAAATTCATGTATATGATGTTTGTATATACTAAAACGTGTTTACTACGTGTCTCCGTGATTGACAACTGATGTGGAGGTTATGTACCCTTAAAAAGGTTAAGTTATGCCTTAATGTTCTATTCCGACCTAGTTGTACTAAAAATGGAATAAATCACGTAATAATGATTGAAATCTATTGATTCTAATTGGAGAGGTCAGATAACATATATTAGTATGACATACTCAGAGATGAGAAAAAAATACCTTATGGTTTCACTTGGGGATCATGTTGAAGTTGAAGTTTTGTTGATGTTTTTCTTGAGATATAATTTTGAAAATGTTAAAATTGAATGGGCATAACTTTGTCTAGGGAATTCGTAATTTAATTCCGTAAATTGTGTTAGAACCCAAATTAATAGGGTGTTATATAAATGTTAAGTATCATATTTAATTTCTTTTCAGTTATTTATGATTGAACAACTGATGCGATGTGTTACGAACTTTAATGTTATTTGGTGTATTCAAATCTAATGATGTCTAGTTGATAGGTACGGAAATGACTAATATTACAATACAAAGGACGTATATTTTGGTGTTAATTTTATTACCTACTTCAAGGTGAGTGACCTTCCCTATGAAATATAAATGCTTATATTTTCATATGGAAACGTGTAGTTAAATACATGTGTTAAATGCTTATGGAGTGATGGGGTATTTATGAAACTTATGCTTATGATTAAGAATGTCAGGATATGTTATTTAATGTTATGGACTATGGAGGGTCCTTTATCCAATGTTAAGGACTGTGGTGGGTCCTACGGGATGTGGCCGTCCCATTAATCCAACTTAAATGTTTGTTGTACTCGGGCCTAATTATGGGATGTGGTGGTCCCCATTAACCGTGGTGGGTCCAGGTTTGCGAGAGTTACATAATTCTTATTGAGTTATAACATTAGAAAATAAAAAAATTGTTATTCAAATTCGTTATATGTGTGGCATATGTGTGGTATGTGGTCATTCACTAATCTTGTATTGCTTACACTCCTATAATGTTATGTTTTAGGTATGCCTATCGTTTGTAGTTCACTGCCAAGTTAGGACCTTAAAATGGCAATATGGGTTGAATATCATCAATGTTTTTATGCCAATGTTAAACAAAGGAACTTGTATATGTAAAGTTGTTTAGTACTTGTAAGTTATATGTATAGGTAGTTATGTTTTCATCTAAACATGCCTTGAAAAAAAAATCTTATACTATTTTCTGAGAGATTTAAAGCAAAGTATTATTTGTGGGAATTTATCTCTAAATAGACGAATGATTTTAACTTAATTAAGTCGGGGTATGACAATTGGATCCCCCCATTTTTTCACCATGGGATAACATGGGTACAACAACACGTAGTGTCCCGGGTAAATTGGAAAATGTAAATCCCGTCGCTATTATCGGGGTACTCGCGCAATCGACATCATACATTCCTTAATGGATTTGCCATTTATTACCTATCCCATAACTAATCACACATGGCATATAGTTCATAGAAAACATACAAGAAAATTTACAACCATTCGCTAACAATTTGAAGTGAACAACTACATACACATCCAATGCTACCAGGTCACATATAATATAACTATTATTAAAAGGTAATATACATGTTACCCCTAATATATTCTACACAACATTAGTTTGATATACCAAGGCTCTCCAAGTGTAGATATTATCTCAGAATTAATCCATAAAAGAAATACGTTCAAAATAATAACCACCCCGCCCTAGGGTTTATGACTAAATCCTAAACTCCCTGTAGAATTTATGTCGTTCTAACATATCACAAAACCCTAGAAAATCTGGCCATCTACCCCAATTCTCTAAGCCTCAAAAGGAACATATATCAATATATCCTAGTCTTGAATTTGTAAACTAACGTCTCATATCCTAGTCCACAACTACAAATCAGAATGAGGCCAAAATATCAAAATTCCCAATCACCAAATTTGAAAGCTCTAATCCTATATATTCTATATACTTGTACATAGATATGAAACCTAAAGGCCATCCTAAACTATCATCATGCCTCAAAATCAAACCAAAAATCCCATCGGCCCATTCTAAGTCCAAAGACAAGAGTGTGATCAATGGATTATAAGGGTTCGATAGATTGACTGACCAGTAGGTCGGCCGCTTCGCTTATTATGGGATTCATTAGCTCTAAAATCCAATTTTCCTCTCATAAACTCAAGTATTGACTTCCTAAACTTCATTTTGGCCTTAAGCAATAACCAAACAACAAATACACCTCTAATATATGATTATAAACTATATCTACCATCATTTACCCAAGTTTTATAAAGATTTGAAAGGGAAAGTTCATATTTAACATCATGAACCCAAGCTTTATAAATTTCTCCAATTAAATTAAGATTTACATGGAATGGTTCATTTAACATGGGGTTTTTAATGGAATAAAATTTTATAATTAAGTCCTAACAATTTTATGACATTTCTAACTCGAAATCATGGTGAAATTAACCAATTTGAGATTATGTAATTATTGTGGTTATTAACATAATTAAGTTAATTATAAAATTGACTAATTAATATCAAAATAAGATTATAATAAAGTTAATATAGAATACAATGGAATATTACTAACAAAACACAATCATAATTAAATTCTTAACGGTGCAAACCTATCATATGGAATGATTAAGGAATAAATCCCCATAATTGCTCAGTTCCCCTTCTCCTCTTGATGCCTCTTATCTTTAGCCTTAGCATTTCTCTCCAAAATGTAGGCTTAGGCCATATATGGGCCTCAACCAAATGAGCCCAAAAATACTTCCAAATGACCAAAAACACTACCCAAGCCATATACTAACCCAAAAGGCCTAAAACCCACTAAGCCATATGCTAACATCATAGGCCTAAAACCCATTATTTTAAGTCATATACAAACATTCTATGCATACCAATTACCAACCCGAAATATAATATGAATCAAACCAATATATTATTCTATATGAGTCGAAATGGTCTAAATATTTAAACATGGATTATATAGCACATAAAGGGCAAACCCAAGGCATGAGGTTCCCGCCACTGCGAGGTATTGGGGGTTAGATTTACATAACTTTACCCCTACATAACACATATAAATTATAAACAGTGACATCACATGTCAGTGTAAGAACACATAGTTAATTTCATAATTAAATAATATAAAAAATGTAGGTAATAGATTCCCCCCTAATACAAGGAATTTCATCCTCATAATTTGAATTCTTCATATTCCTACTCAAAAGTCAAAGAATATCTCGTCTATAGCATAATAAGTATACTTATGAAGGAAACTACTCAGTCTTCGACCAAATACGCACTAAGATCACTCTCATCGTAAATTGTGTTCAACTAATACTCAAAACCAAACTAGTCTAACCACTGAGATGTCAACTTTCTCGTGGAAGAATCCTTTCATCATGACCCGTGGAAACATCATGCACACGTTAATGTTAATTGGTAAGGTCAAACGATACTAGCCTCACCCAAATCCTAGATTATGAAAAGGAACTTCGTGGCAGGCTACCAATTCCCTTTTGGAAACCCAAATTTAACAATCCCCCACACTTGTGATCATCAACAATGACTAATCCCCCCTTTTGGGACCCCATAACATGCTCCCGATGGTCTCCAAAAGTTCATTTGCCTACTTCGACATACTTATCACGTTCTAATAAAAATTCCACTTCCTTTGAAGTATCCCAAATATATTCTAATATGAAGAACTAACAAACTCTTTACTCTAATCAACTAGGTTACTCTATCTCAAATTACCTCAGCTTGACACCTATTATATTGGAACCCATGAGCCCTATAAAAAATCAATAGCTCCACTCTCCCACTTTTAGGCTGGGACTCCAAACACTGTAACTCTTCGAATATTTATGGTATTTTACTTTCTCTACTGGAAGGAACACCCTTTAGACACAACAATGACAAAATTGTTTCACCAAATCAATAATATAGGCTCCTCAAATTTTTGTTCATCCACTCACTTCTATGTTGTAATGTGAAACACAAAATAGTTACCTTATCCAAAACAACTTCCCATATATTGGGACCCATTGGCACAAAAAATCTTCTTATAAATATTCAATCCTCTCCTGTTATCAAGCGAAAAAAGGAAATGCCTCCCAATTACGATTTGCATACCATCTCTTAGTAGAAAACAAACTCTTGGGACTGAACCACCCACGAATTTTTTTTAGGAATAACGACCCCCATTGCTGTAACTTCCACTTTAACAAGATGTCATCATAGATCATAACGAACTGATCCATCGTATTGTCAAAATGCACTACATCAAGCGCATGTTCCATACTGTAAATAATGGATTTGGGATACTCTAATCCCGATTCCACCCGTAGTGATAATCCGTTTACATTAAAATTTGTAAAAGGAATAAATCTCCTCAACTTTTCCAACACATCATTGACATGCAACAATAAAAACTCAATATGTATTGTGAACTCCACCTCCTTGTGGTCCACAGAAAAACTCAGTTAACCACTCCTCTTTTGAAGTTATCCGCACTGTAGTGTCTTCTCTGAATAACATGTTCCTTAGAAACTGCGGGGATTACTCTCATGATTGTTTTTATCCCCAACTGAGTGAATATGATAAGATGTCCTACAAATAACCCAATGCTCGTGCCACTCTAAATCTATAACTAATCATTTATATAGGTGATAACTCGACACCTCTTCAAATAAAAATTACAAGGATCTTGAACTATTGGTAATTTCAGTACGAAATTGTTATATCCTCTAATCTTCTCGTATCTATAAATAGAAAAAAGTGCGTTAGAGTATCTGTCGAACATAAGAACAACTATAAGAACCATCCCTTGCTCAAAACGCTAACGTAATGTCCTACTTGGGTAGTCTATATAAGCATAATACACAATAAACCCAACTATATACGATGATATCTCATCTAAAAAGTCAACAAAGTGGTTGAAAACCAAGCCTACGAAACAAATTGTCATGCCTCTAAAATCACAATGTAAAGCATTCCCCTTATCGCAAGGGTATCCACATGTAAATAAATCTCCATGATAAAATATATATAACATGTAATTATAGTAAAAACACTACGACTAAAGAATGACAACTCCTCAATATCAAAGTAAGGCTCAAATGCGTAAGCCATAAGCATAGCTATAACCATCCCTCGGCAGAACTCCAAAATACTGGTTTCCATGAAGGCATCTAATAACTAAGTGGACTCACTCTCCACAAGTGTCACAATTTCCTTTAAAGGGATATTAAAAATAGCGCCCCCACCAATGACCTTGCTGACCTTGTCTCTACAATCGATTCTATATAAGTTGTCTCATTGGACCTATTCTCATTAGTCGTGGAATCATTAACCTTAATGAATCATATTGTTTACTCCTGTAAACCTATTGGGGTCTATTTTCCCTATGTTGTTCCTTCTTCTAGTTAGATTCTCCCGACTTGAGTAAACATTACGTTGTCTTTAGTCATTTTGGCCTATTTTAGCGTTAGTCTTTACAATCATAAGAACTCTATCCTTCAAGTAGTTATGACAGTCTTGCTGATGTAGGAAGGTAACTTCCACCATTTGAGCACAAGTGATGTAGAACGGGTTACCCAAAAACACCTACCAAATCCTTAATGTAAGGTTTATGCTAACAAAAAAAGTCTTCTCACACTGAATCTGATAATGCAAACATCCTTCTTCGCTTTGTATCCTTCTATCTCAGTGTAGAAAGAGAAATATAGTTAAACCTGCTATAGATGGTGAGTGGAAGCATTTCCCCTCGAACCGTACAATATGCACTTACTATCATCCCCATAAGTCCCTAAATCCCTACTGAAGTCAACCTCATGTGTGGAACGTCTCAAAATGAAGTCTGAATAACGAACCTTCCTGATACATTTAGTTATATTCAAGTAATTCATCTAGAAAATGGCGCAAATCCGCCTATGCAGTCATCGTTATAAAGAATACACGTCTTAGGCTTTATATCTCTAAATTAGTTAAAAACTCAATGTAGAAAAATGACGGAAGGACTCAAGACCCTAGAATACTAGAACTTGGAGTGCTATGGTACAAACAATGGTACCCAGTAAAATAAATATAAAGATTGCTCGAGTGTAATAACAAAATCACCGAAATAAAAATTTTTTTGGTAGCATTCTCATCATAATGAATCAACTAAAACTAAATAAGTAGATAGAGCGCAAGACTGTAAATATAGAATAAATAAAATCCATCTTTGCAAAATCCAACTACCAATACATAATAAAACCTACATTGGATTATAAAATTTCTCTCAAATATAATAATCCTCTCTGACTACAAGTTCACAAGTAC
Organism: Sambucus nigra; assembly: GCA_949130495.1. Taxonomy (NCBI): domain Eukaryota; kingdom Viridiplantae; phylum Streptophyta; class Magnoliopsida; order Dipsacales; family Adoxaceae; genus Sambucus; species Sambucus nigra. The sequence goes on from OX422208.1 coordinate 282,735,723, forward strand.
AATCTCCTACTAAAACAAAATAAATACATAAATAGATTATCTACACTGTTCGACTCCTACATCCTAGTAATGATGAATGGAAATTGATAATACTCCAATGATCAACCCAAGTTTATGATAGTGCAATGACCTAAGACCTGTAAAAACAGAATAAAAAGCAACATAAATAACAAGTTTACATTGATACAAATTTAAGTAAAATTGGGACACAATAATAATTATACATCCTTTTCCCATATTAAGTGGATTTTATGTCATTTAAGTTACCCAACTTAAACAACCTAAAATATATATGTGGTTCTACTCCTAAACCCATATGTGACCCATGTGAATAAGATATATATCTTAGTTATTATTTTTTACTTTCTCATTCTTAAATTAATCTCTCGTACTAAGAATACATAATCTTGCGGTAATCTTTTACCTGAAGCATGTCTCACTAAATAACCAACATATCTCTAACAATCTCTAGATAGTATAGTAAATTCCTGTCTCGTGTATATATGTCCCAAAGTCGTCTCATGCCACTAATTTAGAATAAACTTTTCTAATGTACTATATATAGTTATACGTCTTTAGTATAATTCATATTCTTATATATTATAAGATAGAAACCCATAAAACAAACTGAAGTACCACCACACAAAATCATATGAAATAGGATATAGACAATCCCTTTATTTAACATTGGCATATAAGCACTGTCCTCGATGTTGACGCCACTGATAAATGATGAGGATGAGATTGAAGATGAAGATAAACATTCACATCAAACATATAAGAGACAAAGATTTTTAAAGTGGTTCGGCTAGGAATAAAGCCTACGTCCACTGTTATGTTATTGCTGAGTGTTTGTGGAATTCTTGATCACAAGTTTCTCTCAAGAAATTCCGGTCCCCTTGAATGAGGATGATACAAGGTATTTATAGCCTTTAGGCTGTACATGAAAGGTCCAATACATTAAATGATATACATATGAAAGGGTAATACATTTAATGCCCTTATGCTTGTGCGTCAAGGATAATCATTTAATGAACCAGTTGGACTGTTCGTTATCTGGCAATCAGTGCTGTGGCCGAGATGCAGCTCGGACCGTCTGAGTAACTCGGGTATGTTGATCTTCCTGGTATTCAAGAGTTCCTCGGAGAGGTATGTTCCTCGGAGCCTGTGAGTTCCTCGGAGAGGTCTGTTGTTGCCATGTAGATAGCCAGGTGTCTTCGTATGATTGGTCCATGTCAGCAGATTAAATTTGGTATCAACAGAAGCCCCCAATGCTTCATGCTTGATGGTTTACTTGAAAGGATGGAGTATTTTATTTTGCAGTGTTGCTCGGTGCTCGTGAAATTCTTGATCTACCTTCTTGATTTGTTGGACATAAAGGGCATTATCTCCTGGACGACATATGATGCCGTTTGTAGCTTATCATAATCTTCAAGTATGTTGATTGGTTTGTTAGCCGACTTACTGCATTCTGTGAGTTAGTGGTGGACTCTGCTCGGGGACGATCAAGAGCTGCTCGGGGACGAGCAAGAGTTGCTCGGACAGACCATCTGTGATGAACATCAGAATACTGAAATATCTTAACTTCATAAAATTCCCATTATGCTTTGGATGATCTTCCTGCTGGCGAGGAACCTGTTTCAAAATCAGAGGGAGAGAAACCAGTAGGAATCTCAATGTAATAGTTAGTACACAATTTAATATCAAATTTGAATTTGCTATTGTTTTGTAAATATCAAACACTTTATTATTTGTGCTTGCATAACAATATTGTATGGTTCATCGACCAAAAAAAAAATTATAAGTATTAGTAATGTTGCTCGATCACTTAATAATAAAGTAATGAGTATAATTTATTCAAAGTGTTTCCAACCAACCAAGGTGGATAAATAATGTTTGTCGACCAACTACAGTTGATGGGTTTTTATCCCCGACCAACCATACTTGGTATAGTTTGGAATATTTTGTTCTTTAAAGAACTTTTTGTAATAATGTTACCTCCCGACCAACATAAGCTGTAATGCGAGAGTATATAAAATCTTACCAACCGTAGTTGATCATGCTGGTATACACCTCCTAATCAAAGGAGTAGTAGGGTTCTTTCGAACTTTTTGGCTCCTTGGAGCATGTCCTCCTAACCAAAGGAGGTTGGCTACTTATAGCACTTTTGCTCCGTAGAGCGCTCCGTAGAGCTTATCCTCCTAACCAAAGGAGGTTGGCTACTTATAGCACTTTTGCTCCGTAGAGCGCTCCGTAGAGCTTATCCTCCTAACCAAAGGAGGTTGGCTACTTATAGCACTTTTGCTCCGTAGAGCGCTCCGTAGAGCTTGTCCTCCTAACCAAAGGAGGTTGGCTACTTATAGCACTTTTGCCCCGTAGAGCGTGTCCTCCTAACCAAAGGAGGTTGGCTACTTATAGCACTTTTGCTCCGTAGAGCGTGGCTCCGTAGAGCATGGCTCCGTAGAGCAGTCTTCTTGGTTGATCCTGTAACATCCACAGGTTGATCAGCGAGCAATTTTTGTTTCTCGGGAGTATTAGAAATCCTCCCAACCATTTCTGCATTGCATCCTGTAACATCCACAGGTTGATCAGCGAGCAACTTTTGTTCCTCGGGAGTATTAGGATCAGTAAACTCTGCTACAGCTTGTATTAATGGCATGTCAGTATGCATGGTATGAGCCTGGAAACACAGCCTCCTTCTTCTACTTGCTTTAATTAATGCCACTGCCAATTTTTCCAGCTTTGGGTATCTGATCTCTGCACCTCTTCTTTCGTTTTTGGGGATCGCAACCCTAACAGGGCTTTGATCTTGTCTGGATTTGCTTCAACGTCTCGCTGGTTGATGATGTACCCGAGGAACATTCCTTCTCGTACTCCAAATGTGCACTTCGTCGGGTTGAGTTTCATTTGATAATTATCCAGTTGATCAAAAGTTTGACTCAAGTCAACCAAATGATCAGCAGCTTTCTTGCATGTCATCAACATAGACTTCCATACTGCAACTGATTTTCTCGGCAAAAACCTTGTTCATCAGCCGTTGTTATGTCTTCAGGTTTCATTTTAATCTAGTTGTAGCCAGAGTAAATATCCATGAGCAGTTCGTGTCCCGAGGTAGCATCCACGGCCTTGTTGATATCGGTGAAATCAACACACATTCTTCATTTATTGTTTTTCTTCTGCTCGATGAGGAGATCTAGATATCTCTCTTGCTTGGTCTTCATTTCCTCTTGTATAGCTTGATTCTTCTAGGGGCTGGATACTCTTCTTCTCGTATGTCATGTCAATAAGTGGCTCAGCTTCTATCCACTTAGTAAAATAATCTACTGTGATGACGAGGTATTTGAATCTTCCTCGAGTCGTCGGCAATGGTCCAACCAAATCAATCCCCATATGGCAAATGGCCAAAGGGAGTTATGGGTGTCAACAATGCTTGTGGAATTCTTCGGATGGAGGAAAATCGTTGGCACTTGTCACATTTCTTGGCATAGGCTTATATAGTTAGCTCTCATCGTCGGCCAGTAGTATCTCTGCGTCATCACCTTTTGCAAAAGTGTCCGACCTGCTACATGGGCTCCACAGGACCCTTCATGGATCTCTTTAACCAATTCTTTCACCTCGGAGGAATGTACACATCTTTGCAAACCTGCCATAATTCCTCGTCTATATAAAATACCATTAATTAATACATACCGAGCAGCTTTAAACTTCCATTTCTAGGCAGCGAGATTATCCTCCGGTAATTGTTCCTCCTCAATATATGCTCCGACTTTCTAATACTTCAATTGGTATCGTTCTTCGCATCTCGGTACAAGTAGCTGATGCTAATCGGGCCAATGCGTCTGCTCTAGCATTCTCCATCCTCGGTGTCCTCACCAATTGAATAGCATCAAATTCTGTCAATAACTCCATCACCTTTGCATGGTACTTGACCATCGACTCTCCATTCACTGCATATATTCCCATCATTTGATTCAATTAATTGAGAATCACTGAAAACAATTACTTGCCGTGCCTCCATGACTTTCGCCAAATGAAAACCTTCTATCATAGCATCATACTCAGCCTCATTATTGGAAGCTTTGAATTGGAATCTCAAGGCATACTCCATGTCAATATCATCTGGGGTGTTTAAAACAATCCCTGCTCCACAACCAGCTGTGCAAGATGATCCATCTACATATAATCTCCATGTAGGTACCTCGTCTTCAAATTTCTGGTCTGACAGAGTTCCTCGGGGGAATACTTGTCGCTTTCTTTCATCATGTCGTGATACTTCTGAATACACCTCTTGAATTTCAATATACCTCCTGAACTTCAATATTCCTCCTGAACTTCAATATTCCTCCTGAACTTCAATATACCTCCTGAACTTCAATATTCCTCCTGAACTTCAATATATCTCCTGAATTTCAATATTCCTCCTGAACTTCAATATTCCTCCTGAACTTCAATATATTTCCTGAACTTCAATATTCCTCTTGAACTTCAATATACCTCCTGATTAGTCGGGGTTGAATTTGATGCTCGACTGCATGATGATATAAGAATGTGCCACCAAATGAACAAATATATCTGTAATATAAGCCCCCAACTGTGGAATGTGAACTTTGAATGAGATTTATCGACCAATACCAACCGGAGTTGGATTTTATCTACCAACCGGAGTTGGATTTTTTCTACCAACCGAAGTTGGATTTTGTCTACCAACCGGAGTTGGATTTTTTCTACCAACCGAAGTTGGATTTTATCTACCAACCGGAGTTGGATTTTGTCTACCAACCGGAGTTGGATTTTATCTACCGATCAGAGTTGGTGGTAATTGATAATAAATGATGAAGACTTCCTCGGAGCTGACCAACAGATTGTTGGGAATAAGATAATATAAATACTGGAGACCTCCTCAGCGCTGACCAACAGATTTGTTGGGAATAAGATAATATAAATGCTGAAGACCTCCTCGGTGCTAACCAACAGATTCGTTGGGAATAAGATAATATAAATCTCCTCAGCGCTGACCAACAGATTCGTTGGGAATAAGATAATATAAATGATGAAGACCTCCTCGGCGATGACCAACAGATTGTTGGTAATAAATATAATAAATGCAGGATACCTCCTCGGCGATGACCAACAGATTGTTGGGAATAATATAAATGCAGGATACCTCCAACAGATTGTTGGGAATAAGATAAATGCAGGATACCTCCTTGGTGATGACCAACAGATTGTTGGAAATAAGATATAATAATTGCAGGATACCTCCTCGGCGATGACCAACAGATTGTTGGGAATAATATAAATGCAGGATACCTCCAACAGATTGTTGGGAATAAGATAAATGCAGGATACCTCCAACAGATTGTTGGGAATAAGATAAAATAAATGCTGGAGACATCCTTGGAGCTGAATAAGATACAATAAATGTTGGAGACATCCTTGGAGCTGAATAAGATATAATAAATGTTGGAGACATCCTTGGAGCTGAATAAGATATAATAAATATTTGTCGAGCTCCATGCTGAAATGAGAATAGAATATGCATCCAAATAGATATAAAGAATAATTAAAAATAATAAAGTGCCTCGCCGATCAGTCGAGGTAGAATCATATAATGCCGAACAAGAATAAGATCTTTCAGAACATAATAATATGGCCGAGAATGTTGTCAGGCCTGAATATAAATAAGAATTATCCGAACGAATGTTGTAATTCTCCTTAAAGCTGAATAAGTATCCTGTCGAGGCATAATTGCAGAATGCCGAATAAGAATAATATTTTCCAGAATATAAGAATATGGCCGAGAACTTTGCTGGGCCTGCATATAAATAAGAATCACCCCGACCAACTATTCGTTGGGGGTGAAATATAATAAATGTTACAGTTCTCCTCAGAGCTGAATATGATAATAAGTATCTCGCCGTGCTTCATGTTGAGATGAATATAGAATATGAATCCCAATGGATATATAGAGTCATTTGTGATGGAGCAGATATCTGGGCTTGAATATAAATAAGAATTACCCCGACTAACTATCCGTTGGGGGTGAAATATAATAACTGTTGTAGCTTTTCCTCGGAGCCGAATATATATATAGAGAAGAAATTTTTCGAGCTCCATGCTGAGATAAATATAAAATATGAATCTGAACGGATATAGAATAATTTATGCTTCAGCATTCGTCGGCATTGAATCTTGTGCCTGTAAAAATTAATAATTTGCTCTACCATATGTGTAGGCTGAATTGATTAGTCATGAGAATAATTTACTCATCCAATCAATATATGATATGTATCAGCATAAAAATTTCAAAATATGAAATAATATGTTTTATGCCAAATGTGTGTGAGATGGATAAATTATTATCAAATATGCATCATAAATAAGACGTAAAGTTTTTTTTTTTTTTAATCTCCAACAACTAATCAGGTATTAGTTGCTGTTTAAAAATATTTTTGGGGTGATCATAAGTTAAAGAAAGACTTAAGCCCCCTGCTTGTTCCCAAGCCGAACTCGTGTTTAAAGAAATATCAGGGGTGCTTAGCATTTTTTAATACCCCAAGATTTTACTGTTGCCGACAAACAACATGGATGTTGCCGACCAACATTTAAGGTAATCTCAAATTATTTCTTGAGTCTTTAGATCAAAAATAACATTCAATGTAAAATTTAAGCCTTAAGAACGTTAATTAAATGAATAAATATATAACCCACTAGATCGTGTGATTTCGACGAAGAAATCTTGTGATGTGATGAACGAGGGGCCAACATATCAAATTTGTGCCCAGACTTTTTTACAAGAGGTGGGTAATGATTTTTCAGGTGAGAGAAAATTATTTTTTATATTGATCCCTTTATATTCCCAATTTGGAGAGATAAAAATATGGTGAATGATTAAAGTCATTACCAAATTTATATAAAAAATCAATCAATTTGACTTTATTGACATAGATGGAAGATGAACCAAATTAAGTATATAGTTCATAAAAGTGAATGCAAAGGGACTCAAACTTGAAGAGAGAGAGAATATATATGGATCATAATTTCCATGAGAAGACTTTTCATTGTCTTTAACCTTTTCCCATTCTTTTATTAAAAATATGATGGGAATTCGAATAGACATCAAATATCTTACAAAATTTATTTCAAAATCAACAATGAAAATGATCAAATCTTATCATCGTCGTATATATTGGCATATGTAATCATTTAAAATATTTATTCCATGATATAAAATAGAAACTTGAGAATCAAGCAAAGAATTATGATTTATGAAATCCATTATTTTTCAGATTTCTAAATAAGAATGAATCTAACAGTTATGATTTAAAAATCATGATACGCAACAATTTGCAGATAAAAATGGATGATTAATTTATGTATATAAACATAAAAATCATGATTGAATCAGAAGATGTATGTATAATTGATTATACGTAGAGAAAATAAAAACTTAGCTTTTGGTGGAGAACAACGCTTGTAACACGTTTCCCACAGACGGCGCCAATCTGTTGAAGACAGAAAATGGCCACTGCCATTTTAGTGGCGTCAACAGCAGATAAATGATGAGGATGAGATTGAAGATGAAGATAAACATTCACATCAAACATATAAGAGACAAAGATTTTTAAAGTGGTTCGGCTAGGAATAAAGCCTACGTCCACTGTTATGTTATTGCTGAGTGTTTGTGGAATTCTTGATCACAAGTTTCTCTCAAGAAATTCCGGTCCCCTTGAATGAGGATGATACAAGGTATTTATAGCCTTTAGGCTGTACATGAAAGGTCCAATACATTAAATGATATACATATGAAAGGGTAATACATTTAATGCCCTTATGCTTGTGCGTCAAGGATAATCATTTAATGAACCAGTTGGACTGTTCGTTATCTGGCAATCAGTGCTGTGGCCGAGATGCAGCTCGGACCGTCTGAGTAACTCGGGTATGTTGATCTTCCTGGTATTCAAGAGTTCCTCGGAGAGGTATGTTCCTCGGAGCCTGTGAGTTCCTCGGAGAGGTCTGTTGTTGCCATGTAGATAGCCAGGTGTCTTCGTATGATTGGTCCACGTCAGCAGATTAAATTTGGTATCAACACTCGATATGTACAAGTAAATGGGATACTCTCACTCCATCACATAATGAAGGCCTATCCCTATTTCCTTAGGGTACCACTCACACGTATTGGGCAGAGTTATACGTTGTCCCACTCCTATAACCACAAAACATTAACACGGGATAATCACTACGCCTTCACATAAATCATATGTCTCCATACCCAAGATATATGAGAGGATCCCCTTATTTTATCACAACGGGATAATAGAAGTACGTCACCACGTAGTGTCTAGGGTAACAGGACCAAGGTAAATCTTATCTCTATCACAGGGGTACCAGCGCGATCGATATCATACATGCCCTTAATGGATATCACCTCTAGTATTCATCCCACGAGTTCTCACACCAGGTATGTATTGTACAGAAAACATTTAAGAAAATATATAACCCTTCATTAATGTGATGATGTAAACAAAGACATACATATCCAACACTACTGTGCCACAAATATTCTTATTATTATTATCAAAAGGTAAAATACTTGTTACCCCCAATTGATTCTACAAAACATTAGTTCAATCTTCCATGGATCTCTAAGTCCAAGTATTATCTCACACTAAATCTATAAAATAAATATGCTTAATATAATAACTACCCCATCCTTAGGTTTATGACTTAATCCTAAACTCCCCATAGGATATATGTCCTTCTTACATATCACAAAAATCCTTATCAAATTTTGAAATCTACCCTAATTCTCTAAACTCCAAAGGAATATATATCAATCCATGCTACTCTCGGATTTGCAAACTAACATCTCATAACCCAATTCACCACTACAAAACAAAACTAGGCCAAAACATCAAATTTACCAAACATCAAATTCCAAATCTCTAATATTTAATATTCCATATATTTCTATATGTATAAGAAACCTAAAGGTCACCCTAAACTATCGCCATGCCCCTAAATCCATCCAAACAACCCTAGGTCCATTCTAAGGCCAAACCCAGGGGGTTGATTGATCGATTGACCTAACCTATAGGTGTCCCCTTCCATTGTCATGGGATCCATCCCATGCAAATTCTAATTTCTTTCTCGAAAACTCCATTATTACTTCCCAATCTTCATTTCGCTCATAACCAATAACCAAACAAAAAAATCTATTTATAGTATATAATTATAACCTATATTTAACATCATTTACACAAGTTTTATCAAAGATTTGAAAGGGAAATTTTAGATTTAACGTTAAGAACTCTAGTTTTATAAATTTATCCAATTGAATTCATATTTACATGGAATGGTTCAATGGACATGGTGATTTTAATGGACTAACATTGTGTAATCAAGTCCTAATAATTTTATGACAATTCTAACTCGAAATCATGGTGAAATTAATCAATTTCCGGTTATATAATTAACATAATTAATTGAATTACTAAATTTAGTAATTTCTATAAAAATAAGAATATAATCATTTTGATGTAGAGTTGAATGGATTACTACTACCACAACACAATCTCAATTAAATTCTAAAACATTTCGAACTTTCCTATGGATTGATCGAGTAATCAATCCCCAAAATGCCCCCAATTCCTATTCTCTTTTTTACGGCTCTTCTCTCTAGCCTTGGGGGTTTTCTCCAAAGTGTAAAATGTGAATAATGAGAAGCTTAATGACTATTTAATTCACTTAATTCCTAAATTATACTTAAGCCATATATATGTCCCCCACCAGATGAGCCCCAAAACACTTCCAAATGACACAAAAAACTACCCAACCCACATACTAACCCAATAGGCCTAAACCCCACTAAACACTATACCAACCCAATGGCCCCAAACCCCTGTATTTTAAGTAAGAAAGGAACATTCTATGCATTCCAATTACTAATCTAAAATATAATATAAATCACACTAATATATTATATGGTAGGAGTTTATATAATTCAAATATTCAAACAATGATTATAAGGAACTTATAAATTCTAAAAAGTGACCTAATATGTCAACGCAAGCACACATAATTAATTTCCATACTTAAATAATATACAAATCCCTTAGAAGATTTCACCTACAGAGAGGCAAGTTTAGTTGCTAAAGCAACCAAATTTGCTGAAGAGTCTCGCCGAATAAGGAATCCATTCTCTACCATAAAGAGATCTCCTAAAGCTTCTGTATCTCAAATCACTACCATAGTCGTTAGTTTGTAACCTGGATCGTACAAAACACCAAATTCCTCTCAGTTCATGTTCTCCACTACTGCACCTTACCAATTAAGGGCTCCCCTAATAATCTATGAAGTCTTCCCCAAAGAGGTCGAGACCTAATAAAGACATCTCACGGATCTACAGGCCCTTCTCAGTCAGGTCTTCACCGCCTTGAGACTAGATAGTCATCTTAAGACACTCAATCCTATGCCACCACATGTCAGCCCCAAAAAAATGATTGGTCGACTCCTACAATGAGTCCCATTAATAAACCAACCACATCACAAATAACTGTTGGTCCCTCAAGTATGCCATCAAATACCTCATATATAATGGGTGCCTCATCCCACAAAACCCGGATATGACAAAAAACCCTTTTCTTTTCACCTCAACTCATTTACTAACACTATATAAGATACTTACCCCCTAAACACCGACCCAACCACCATTATAGTATCCATCCTTCCTAAATCGAGGATGAGGATACACTTCCTGTTTTATATAGTAAACCCTCATGTCACCTCATCACCGACAATAAAGATCGTCACTCAGGCTAAACTTACCATCGACTATTCATCATCATGTCCATAAACTTCCTATAGACCAATCGCTACATCGCATACTTAATCCTTGTTAAATATTTCATACACTTTAAAGAACATGAACTACTCACTCTTTCGGTGTAAGATACTGATCATTCAATCAAGTGGGAGAAAATATACGATAAAGCTCTCCAAGCAACAAATCATGTTGTATTTAAAGTAATAATCCAATCCACCAGATCGGGTAGATTGACCTCCAAAGTACATTTGTTTTATCTCACAAACTTTGATGAAAGCGGTGATAACTTCTCTCCGACTACCTTAGACACCTTCTTAGTCAACAATTTAGAAACTAAAGGGTATGCCACATTTGTAAGTTGTTAGAAAGCAGAGCCTTTTGTTCGTATGCCTCGATACCCAATCCCCCTGGTCTGTATGAGTGAACATGATAAGTAGTTAAGGTAACTGAATAAATTACCTACAGTTACGTACCACTACAAAAAGTGTTTTTTGAGATGGTGCTCCAGCCATCTCAAAAGGTCCTTTGGACATCTCAAAAGCCTTTAAAGACGACATTTGGGACGGCATGGGGGGAGTCATACTTATTTTTTATTAGTGTAGATATCTTTTTGGTTAGCGATTGTGGTTGTGTTCACCCATTCCTTTAGTGATTGATGTTTGACTGAATACAAATTAGTGGAAGGACTTTCTCATTTAGAGGATACATAGTAATTCATGGATTAATTGAACTAAAAATGGACTTGTTGTGTTTTATTGATCATATTAAAAACATTAATTACTTAGTTGACTCGTAGCAATTTTAGGAAAAAATGAACTAACACTCCTAGTATTTGCATGTTGTCCCACATGCAAAAAACTCTTTATACCATTTTCATCTTCTCATTCACATTTTAAAACAATAGTCATGTCCACACCCCTCCTTTTATATATCTTCTTAGAAAAAAATGACTCGTGGTAAAAATTACTTTCAACTAAAAATCATAATGTTAAAATTGGTACGCATAAAAACCTCTTTTAAAAGTTTGCGCCATATAAAGTGCACTTTTATTTACCAGTATGTGATTAGGAAAATTGATCACTCTAATAATCTTATTAATCATGAAGTTTATGCTATTCAACCTTACCTGTTTGATCGTTTACTATTTGGGGACATAAATTTGTGTAAACTAGATCTAAACCTAAAAGGGGTGAATATGTTTCAAAGCAATTTGTTCCAGTTTTAAATTTTAAGCATCAAGTAGCAACCTAGATTTAAGTCATTTTCAACTTTAACAATTATATTTAGGTTAACTCTGAACAAAACAAGAAAAAACAATCAAATAAACCAAAAAATAATTACACAACACTCATTTACGAGGACAATCCCAAACACATGGGTAAATATCTCGGTGCATCCTAGTTTATCATTATATTTGAAACATTTCTTTAGATAAGACAACAATGTACCTCTCTCTTGTTCCTAAAAAAGAAGTTACCTATGGATGTTGAGACTCTCTCCTATCTTAACGAGAAATTCGATCAAATCTCCGTTGACCAAATATGAAAGTACCATTCTTCATCCATGTATTATATTTTACTTGAACTCTTTAATAGCTCAATCACGTCCTTTGAGATCTTGGAGTATAGTGTAACACCCTGTGTTTTTATTAAATTAATTTAAATAATTAATTGGAATTTTTGAAGAAATAAAATTTTGGATTTAATGGTTTTTAATAATTAACCATGTTGATTTTTATGTTCGAATAGTGAATTTTCAACCGGAATTAAATTGGAGTTATAATAAAATGTTAGAATCATTTTTGAAAATATTTTTAACAACTAGGTACGTTTTTATTGAGGTAAAGAATTTTTTCCTAAGTGTAGAGGCGGTTTTTTAAAGATTTTAATTTTGATGCTGGGGTCGTTCAAACGACAACGTATCTCGTTCGAAAGACATAGCATCTCGTTCGAATGATAGCGTATGTCGTTTGAATGACATGGGCGGTGGATGGATTTGAGAGTCCTAATCAGATTTTAACTCTTAGACCCTTTAAATACCAAGCTGTTATGGGGCTAGGACTTGGAAAAATACTTTTCTCTCAAACTTTCTCCAGTAAGGTTCTCAAAACATATTTCCTCTCATCTTCAACACATAGCCCCAACTTTTAGCAAAGTTTGAAGATTAAATTGTTTTTTTCTCAAGAAGAGTTCAACCTTCTACTCAGATTTTTATCCAACTAATATCAGTCATGAATACTCTATTCCTTTCCTTTAGTATTATGCGTTTTAAGTGTTGCCTAAACCCTTAATTGCATCTTTTTCTTAAAAATAATTAGCAACCTAATTAGAGAAAGTGGACATTAAATCGTGGGGATGTTTTTATAAAATATTTTAATTTGAATAATATTCATAACCCTTGGGTACGTAGGATTCATGAGTGGATTTTGGGTTTTATTAGTTTAGGTTGCATGTAGAAAAACCCTAGTTTTGAATTAAATAAATCTGGGGACGTATAACTCATGTAAATTGTGTAGAGATAATGAAATTATAAATATGATTTATTAATGATGAAATCTCGGTGTATTTAATTTTAAATAATTAAATGAGATTAATTGGATGTCTATGACGATGTGAAAATTAAATTAAGATTTAATTGAATTGGTCTATCATGCGTAGTTTTATACGTTGATTCTTATGATTATTTGTGTGACTTGTTGGTATTAATATATTTCCTTTGTGATGACGGACTGTGGGGTATTTTTTCTCTCCCTATATTTTAGGATGCCTTCTAGGCATGGGACTAGTGGGTAAGCCTTTTGATGATTTAATCCTTCTACGTATGGGGCCGGTGAGGGTAGATTATCAAAACTTTATTATGTCGGGGTGGGCTAATTTTTGATTCTTTATCGTCGTTACGCTAGTCTAGGCTTGAGACTAAGTCAAGGTTTATGTTAGAAATTCATCCTATACATTAGGTAGGACGTATTGATAACTTGCTAACCTTTAGGTATGGACTAAGGGGTATATTGAGGATCTCACATCGATTAAAAGGGTGGGCTAATTTATAAATTGAGAATTAATGCCAAAGATAAAAACTGGTATTAAAATTGGTGGCGACATAATCTATCAGGGGACGGTAGTTTAAACCGGTCAGCTTGGGCGATTTATGTCATGTCGTGTGTTGAAACCTTGTCATATTGCTAATACAAAGATCCTCTTAAATCTAATATATAAGAAAAACGATTATGCAAAAAACCAAATTTCAAATCTGTCCCCTTTAAACTCTCAACCGACCCCCTAAAGATCATATATATTATCATCAAACACAAAGGACACAAATCAAAGACCTTCCCTTTACTCATAAATTTATCCCCCTTTTGTCTACAAAAAGACAACCTATCTCAAGAAAAATATAGCATCCAAACAATGCATAACCATTGTAACATCAGCCGGTAAAAGTATAGTAAACATACAAAAACAAAACCAGAAGTACCAAAAAGAAAATTGGAAAGTACCAAAAAAGGAAACCATGCGTAGGGTGAAATTATGGTACATGGGCGCAAAATTGGGTAGAGTTTGAAGAAATTAAATAATGGAAAATTCATACAAACTTGGTAAATAACGACCTAGATAAAAAAATCAAACAATCTCAGGAAAAAAATCAAACATTCAAATTCTAGAAATACTACAACAAATTCAGGAATGATTTTTCATAAATCTCATGTGACACCCCACTAATTAAAACCTTAGCTGATCAGTTCATTATTATAATTAAATAGGTTAGAAAAATGGATCATCCTTAGCATCACTATCAAAAAAATATTAATTACTAATAACCTATTAAACCCGGTGCAAGTTATGAAAGCCTTTTCCCTTTTTATCTTAAATAAACAACAATATAATTGAATATTTACAAGTCATGTTCACAACAGTAACAACATTCACTGAATAATAACTGGATAAATGATATGAATAAAATTCATAACCAAAACCCATACAATATCCTTAAAGACATACTGAGACAAAATGATTGAAATACAAATGAAAATACTAAGTCATAACTGCTGACTAAACAAGGAGCAACATGCTCGAGTGAAATAACTCAGAACTTATTCTAGAATGAATAAGAAATGGAATCATTCAATCACGAGGTCCTGCAGCTTCCAAAACAACTGCATAACGTTAACCTGGAATAAATTGCTAAATTTGATGGCCCTGTGGCGGGAAACCTAAAATGTTTTGAAAAGTATTTGCAATGGGCCAGGCCCTAAAACATTTAAAAAATATTTTTCAATTGCTTAAATGAAAAAAAATTGAGCAATATAAATATCGATGTTAGATGTGTGTGCTCTCACCTCTCATTCTATTGTAAACATCTAATGTCTCCGAATATTCTTCCTTGTTAAGCTACATGCCTAACTAACCGACATACTCCATAAATATTCCATATTAGTCGTTTATCCCTAACGTATCTTCCATACCGTACGTAAATAGATTACTTGTCTTTTTTCCAGATTTATAATCACCATATTATTTATTTACTAATACCGCATCCCCAGAGACATAAATCTTGATGTGGCATACTCTTCTATTGAGTCCATATGCACCTAAGGTACTAATAAGGACTATCGGTTTGGAATGGCACGTATAACCATAAATCAATAAGCGCATAATGGAGGAAAACATAATCCTCATCCTTTGGTCTATGCACATACCTTATGCACCTAAATAACCGCTCACACTATTGTACACTCAAATAATGGTTAGCGCAAAGTTCTATGTTCTGGGGCACACATCCAGACCTTGTTGGCATTGCCAAGGTGGGATCACCGACTGTGCGTAAGCTCCCGTCATAACATGCAACGTAGGTATGCGTATACATATAAGAATCATACATAACATGCATTCATACAACCCCTATATATTCATATAGTACGTCCCATATATCTCAATTATTCACCGTACTACTATTTTATGCTTTTATTTATTCCCATTTATTATGAATATGTCAGCCGTTATTCAAAGAGTTCTAGTCATATATTTAATAATTTCAGTAGTTAATATCACATTATTATTATAATCCAAATCTCGGGTTCATCTCAATTCTCTATGTATCCCATCTAATTCCCGTATGCTAATACGTTTAATAATTTTTGATAGGTTTGAGTTAATAATTTTGACTACTTAACTACCCCATTTCTAAATTATATACTGGTATTCCATTATTTTTTTATAATCCCAAACTACTCAAGTTATAGTTCCAATAATTTACTTAAAGTTTTACACATAAACTAACAAAATTTCCATTTCTTGAGCAACCGAATCGGGTCATAAACTTTTTGGCAGATTGAACACCTTATAGTGAAATTACGATGGTCCCTCCACGGAAGTCCAAATGATCTGATTCAAAGGTCAATGGAAAAATACGAGATGAAACTTTCCATCTAAGATGGTTCCCACTCTAATTCAAAGTACACCAAAATTGGCATCTGTTTGAAGTCGCGTCAATAGTTGCGGAAACTTTCCATCTTATATTCACTAAACATATGTTTTTTTCATCATCTTTCTATAAAAATCTAATATTACCACAATCCATGTTCTTCCCTTTGAAAACCCATAATTCCCCTATTATAAAATTCATTCTCTATAAATTTTGCTATCATAAATAAAGTTTAATAATATCTAATATCATTCTCGAATAAACCTTATTTAATATCCATGAACTATGCATAAAAATAATCCTATTTTTTTTAAAGAATCATAATCAATTATAAACTCAAATTTAATCTCCAATTAAATACATTCTACAATCCAAATTTCGAGATTTCAAATATATGATTCACCCCTAGCGTGATTTTTGCATCACAACATGGAATTATCTCTGTGTAATCCTTTTAAAAATAATGGTTTTCATAAAAAATGCATCTTACTCTGGCATGAATATTTTAAGAACTCAATTGTTAAAGCAAATAAACATTTGACTTTATATGAAGGTATGAATTCCATGTTTAGATGATGATGTAGGTGTTTCCCCGCTCCTCTCTCGATTAGGGCGGCAGTTTGTGGTGCTAATGGTGGTTCTCCCATTGAAAACTCTTCAAATTCCTCTTGGGACTCTTCCTATGCCTTGCCTATAACTTCCCCTTATTTGTTTCTACCAATACCCCTTTTTCTAAATAAAAAGTCTATTATAAAGTGATGAATCCCGTATCTTTTATTATCCTAGAAGTTCAATGGTCTAAAAATGACTTTCGGAATGTTGGGTTGGCCCAAAGTGACCAGGACCCTATAATAACACCCGAGTATAATTTTCTTAGTATTTCAACTCCTCCAGAAATTTCTACTCACTCGAAATGACCATATGTATTACTCATATTTCACTTATATTTTAATCCCTATATTTAAGTTCCGGCACGAGTCATACGCTTGCCCTGACAAAATTATCATAAATGTCATATTTCTTATTAACGACTAAACATATAATGACATATTACTTATTATCTCCATAATATCCAATTATATTCATCATAATAAATATTCAATTAATCCCATTTTAAATATTCATAAAAATACGGGGTGTTACATACTTCCCTTTAATAATGGAATTTCGTCCTTAAATTCGGAAACATACCTAGTAGAAACAACTCTGGATATTTCTCGTGCATATCATCCTCACGCTCCTAGGTAGACTCATAAGCATTATGATGTCCTAATGCACTCGTATAAGTGTAACTACTTTTGATCTCAATCATCTATGACTGTGGTCTAAGATATCAATAGGTCGTTCCTAATAATAAATGTGGAGCTGCAAATCAATCTCCTCTAACGCAATGTGAGTGTAAGCCAACTCATCTAAAAAATATTGTCTCAATGAAGAAATATGGAACGTGTCATGAATATGAAGCAAGTGCCCCACCAACCTAAGTCTATATGTAACAGAACCGATCTTCTCAATAATGGAAAATGTCCCTACGTACCATGGCGCCAACTTCCCTTTTTTCCCAAACCTCATGATCCCCTTCATAGGAGATACTCGTATTAACACCTAATTTCGGACGCTGAATTACTTAAAGGACTTGTTGGAATTTGCATAACTCTTTTGCTTATCTTGAGCTATCCGTATACGACAACGAATCAACTCAATCTTCGAAGAAGTATCCCATATAACCTCTGGTCATAGAAGCTTATTGTCCTTCAACTCTAATTAACAAGAGGGAGAATGATAAAGTCTTCCATATAATGCCTCAAACGACGCCATGCCAATAGTAAACTGATAGGAGGTGTTATAAGAAAACTCCACCAGTGGAAGGTACTACTCCCAACCTCCTCTAAAATCTAGGATACATATCCTCAATATGTCTTCCTGCATCTGATCGTCCGCTGAGTCTACCCATCTGTTTGCGGATGGTATGATGTACTCAAATATAACTACGTACCCATAACCTCCTGAAAACTATTCCAATAGCGAGACACGAAGATTTTGTCCATGTCGAACAAAATATCTATCGGAACCCCATGTAATCTCACTATCTTGGCAATAAATATCTAGGCATACTACCCTATCGCATAATCTGTCTGCACTTAAAGAAAATGAGCCACCCTAGTCAATCTATCCATAATAATCCAAATGGAATCATGACACCTCGACGATGTCAACAATCTTATGATGAAATTACTAGAAATAGTCTCCCATTTTGATACCAAAATTTCTAATGGCTAAAGAACTTCAGTTGGTTTCTGGTGATCCACTTTCACCAGTTGATATGTGGTGCATTTAGAAACAAACTCTGTAATTTATCTCTTTATCCCACTCCACCATTATTGTCATCGCATGTCCTGATACATTTTATCCCTTCTAGGATGTACCTTGAACCATTAACCATGCAACTCAATCATCATTGCATGTCATAAATCATTGCCCTCTGGGACAATGAGCCTACCATTAAAGAGTAAGCAATAATCTGAACCCATGAAGTAATACTCAACTCCCTCGACTAAAAGCTGACGCAAATGCTCCTGACAAAATAGGTCGACCACATGGGCCTTCATAACCCTGCTAATAATCTAAGGAGTGACAGTGTTAACTGACAAAAAGGATCCAACCAAATAATCCTATTGTCCCACCTCTTTCCACTTTATTTTTCATACATAGCTACATCTCCCATCGGTCTATGGCTCTACACGCCTACCACCACATTCACCTTCCCTTGGTGGTATTAAATATTAAAATGATAGTCTTCCATGAATTCAAGAAACTTGCATTATCGCATGTTCAACTCCTTCTACATAAACAAATATTATAGTTGAAAAACGTCGCTAATGCCGTTTAACACAAGGTTAAAGTGTATAAGCAACTCCGAATGTTTGTTGGAGAAACCCTTTTCTTTTGAAAATAAAAGTTATAAACAAGATGTGTTTACAAAGAAACTTATGTACGAGAGTGATTAAGATTGTGTAATCAGTTTTTAAAACTAAGGCAGTTTCAAAAATTCAACACACTTAAAGAATGAGGTGAGTAGATGAAGATAATCAACACAATGATTTTAATGTGGTAAAACCTCTCCCAACAGAGGAAACATCCACGGTGACTTCTAAGTAACAAAAACAAAAGTCCACTAATAACAAAAATCAGTTACAAACTATACAACATACAAGCACACAAATCAACCTATTCTAAGTTTAGGAATATACCCCCTTCGTTCCTTCTAACTTCTGATAGATCTGACTTGTTGATGATGTTCTCCAGTTTGCTAACCTCCTTTGCTTTAGCTTCTTTACGTCGACTCAATGATTTCAGATCTTAAACACAACACTTCCAGTGTAGTAGTGTGTTAAGTGTTGTGAAGTGATTCCTATACACATGCATGAACTCACACACACTTAGATTACAAACAGTCCTAGTAAAAATTACATATACAGTCTATATGCAGTGATTTTAATTTATTTCTTTCTCACAGAACTCAAATCCTTTTGACCTTTAAAGATAACTCAGATTCCACGGAGATCTTGCTTCAGAAATCGGTCAAGACCTTAATCAATCTCTTTTGAAAACATTTATGATATTGAAAACCTTCCAAGTGCGAATCCAACTAGGTCAGAATTAAGTTTCGTAAGAAAAGAAACCAGAAAACATTTTCAAAACCAAACCAGTCCGATTTACTTAAAACAAGTATAAAAGATGCAGATTTAGTGAAAATGTAACATATAGTATGTAGATCTAACGTTTCTATTAAAGAGAAACTAGATCTTCACACAAATGTTTAAGTTGTGTACAAAATCTAAAGATCAAGAGGGAACAACAACGAAATGAACAAATCTCTCTCTCTCTCTCTCTCTCTCAAACACTCAGGTTGTGTTTGGGTCTGAATACCTGAAGGTTTGTTTCAGAGAAGGTGAACTGTTTAGGGTTGGGGTTTGGCTAACAGATTTTTCTTTCTCTCTCTTCTCTCTTTTCTTTTCTCTCTTCTCTCTCACTTCTCTCTTCTCTCTTATTTTTTTTTCTCTCAGAAAGACGAATGACCAAAAGTTATCTAAGGCTGAGAAGAGAAGGGTATATATAGTGCCTGGGGAAGGTTCTGGATGATCGAGGCAAATCAATGGCTGTGATGAAGTCTTGCAAGGTTTGACTTGATCCTATGGTTATAAAACAGCGGTGGATTAAGATGGTTCTGATTGGTTCAAAGGTTTGCACTGGGATTAACTAAGAACGCATGCAGACCTTTGATAAGGAAAGATCCAACGATCACCAATGCACCTGGCTAACCTCTCACATAACAAACACAAACTAACGCACCAAAAGGATGACAAGTGTTGGCTTGTTAGAGGCTCTCACACGCGCATCAAACTAATTACAAAACATCACCCGAAAGTCTCTAACGCTTTGAGATCGTACCCAACCAAACATTTCAGTGAAAAATGAAGTTTACAAAATAGTATATAAACCCCACAAATTTTATAAACCAATTTTATTAATAAAAACATTTATTCAAAAATGTTTAAAAAAATGTTTAAAAAGGTTTAAAATTATTTAAAAATTCCCAAAAAATTATTAAAGCACCAATTAAAGGGGAATTAAACACACACTCAATTTAAGGAAATATTAACACATGTATGCACTTCTAATTGTGTGTTGTGTGATTCATTTTGTACCATCATTGATCTTTGAAGAGGATTAGAGAGTTAGGTTCTAAGGCTTTGTGGATTCTAGGATGGACTACCAATTTTGTCAATATTTCCAAATTAGTTGAGCACTTATACAATGTAGACTTATGCAGGTCAAAGGTATAAGGTGATTCAATCTCCCCCTTTGGAAATATGAGACAAAATCTCCTTTGAGTTAGCTTAAAACTCGTAGGGAACCAAAAAAATAAAACCTAGTCCTATACAAAAGATACTATCTACCCAATTCCTAGAAAGTCAAAAATTACATAACTCAACTATTTACAAATTTTTACCCTAGAAAGAGTAGACAATCAGTAGAAGAGATTCCTGCAAATATACACACTAAGATCAAGCAGTTTAGATGAAATGTGAACAAAAAAATGAACTCATAAAACTCAAATTTCTCCCCCATTTTGTCTCAAATGGACAAAGGGTAAAACTTAAAGTCTTGAGAGTTTAATCAGCGCATACCATGCCTATAGAATTTTGCAAATACAAAAATCTGTTATAGTCCAAAGGTTTAGTGAACATGTCTGCAAGTTGCAGATCAGTAGACAGGTAATGAATTTCTAATTCCTTAGTTTCAACAAGTTCACGAATAAAATGATGCCTTATTTTAATATGTTTAGTTCGCGAGTGTTGAACCGGGTTTTTAGATATGTTAATGGTGATTTGATTGTCACAATACAATTGTAATTGTTCTTCTTTAATCCCATAATCACTTAACATCTGTTTGATCCATAACAATTGAGCACAGCAACTTCCTGCTGCTATATATTCGGACTCAGCCATAGATAAAGATGTGCAATTCTGTTTTTTACTACTCCAACCAACTAAATTATTGCCGACATAATAACAGGCACCTGATGTACTTTTACTATCATCAGTACAACCGACCCAATCAGCATCAGTATACCCTATGATGGTGCTACAGGTATCTTTAGTGTACCTAAGTCCAAGGTTAAGAGTGCCTTTTATGTACTTTATTATACGTTTTACACTCAATGAATGGCTCTCTTTAGGGTTATTCTGGTAACGAGCACACAGACATACAGCATACATTATGTCTGGTCGTGAGGCAGTTAGGTAGAGTAGGCTACCAATCATACTATGATAAAGTGTGGAATCAACTGACTTTCCATGTTCATCTTTACATAATTTAACAGTAGTACTCATAGGTGTTTTGGCAACTTTAGCATTCTCTAAGCCAAATTTCTTAACAAGGTCTAAGGCATACTTGGTTTGAGATACAAAAAGACCATCAGAATTCTGTTTCACTTGAAATCCTAAGAAAAGTTGTAGCTCCCCCATAAGGGACATGTGAAATTCCTTATGCATACTAGCAGAAAAAGATTTAACTTCAGAGTTTGAAGTTGACCCAAAAATGATATCGTCTACATAGACTTGGGCTATAATAATGTTTTTGTCAAAATGTTTGACAAATAGAGTCTGGTCATTTCCTCCTCTCTTAAAACCCTTATCTAACAAAAAGTTGGAAAGGCGTTCATACCAAGCTCTAGGAGCTTGTTTTAAGCCATACAAAGCCTTTTTTTAGACGAAAGACATGATTAGGGTATTTAGGATCAATGAACCCTTTCGGTTGTTCTACATATGTCTCTTCGGACAGAATCCCATTTAAGAAGGCTGATTTAACGTCCATTTGATAAAGTGTGAATTTTAAGTAACACGCTATGGCGAAAAGAAGTCGAACAGATTCAAGACGAGTGACAGGGGCAAAAGTCTCGCTGAAATCTATCCCTTCTATTTGAGAGTAGCCTTGAGCAACTAGTCTAGCTTTGTTTCTAAGGATTACCCCATTTTCATCAGATTTGTTCTTAAAAATCCAACGTGTTCCAATAACATTTTTATTTTGAGGCCGAGGTACAAGATACCAGACATCGTGAATGACAAATTGTAAAAGTTCTTCCTGCATAGAAGAAATCTAGTGTGTGTCATTCAATGCTTCATTAACATTTTTTGGTTCCACAAGGGAGACGAAACATGCATAATTAGCATAATTTCTTAACTGGGATCTAGTACGAACTGGCTCATTAAGATTACCGACCACGTTGTCAATGGGATGATCTTTAGATACCCAGCCAGGTACTTCTGGATTCTCAATAGGTAATGAGTCATCTATTTCTGGTGAATCAGTTTTGAAATCATTTTCAGATTCAACCACAATAGGTGATTCAGATATCTTATTTTCGACAGTAGTGTCACTTACAATTACATTTATCGATTCCATAAGAGCCTTAGTACGCAGATTGTATATACGATAAGCACGACTGTTTGGAGAGTATCCTAAGAATATGGCTTTATCACCACGAGTTTCGAATTTAGACAGATGTTCTCTACCTTTACAGACATAACACTGACTTCCAAAGGTTCTTAGGTATTTCAGGTTAGGCTTCTTACCGTACCACAACTCATAAGGGGTTTGTTTAGAGTTTTTCCTAAGATAGACCCTATTAATGATGTGACAGGCAGTTCTAATAGATTCTACCCAAAAGTATTTAGGTAGGTATTTGGCATGCAACATGACACATGCCATCTCCTGAAGAGTTTGATTTTTCCTTTCAGCAATACCACTCTGCTGAGGAGTCTTAGGGGCACTAAATTCATGTTTGTAACCGTTATAGTCACAATATTCAACTATTCCTATGTCTATGAACTCTCCTCCTCTATCACTACGAATGCGATTGACTTGTGTGTCCTTCTCATTTACAATTCTTAAAAGAATTTTCAAAAAGTTCTGAAACGTGTCAGATTTATGTTTCAAGAAGGCAACCCAAGTGAATCGTGTGAAATCATCAACCATGACAAGGATATAACTGTGTCCACAAAGACTAACAGTTCTAGAGGGACCAATAAGGTCCATATGGATGAGATCTAAAGGTCTAGAGGTGAGAATGTCTTTAACCTTTTTATGCGAAGTCTTAACTATTTTTCCTTCCTGGCAATGACCACAGGCAACACTTGAAATAGGTTTAATTTTCGAAATACCTCTAACTGTCTCTTGACTAGAAAATCTACCAAGGATATCATAACTTAAGTGACCCATACGATTATGGCAGATCTCATTGTCATCCATTCTGACAATGTTACAGGTTTCAGAACTAGTCTTGACAGTATAACAATTGTCAGGTGTTCTAAATCCTGTAATAATGCATTCACCTTTTTTATTTAGAATTTTACAATTGTTCTTTGAAAAGGTGATAGTATGGTCAGAGTCACAAAATTGTGATATACTTAGGAGGTTGTCTTTAAGGCCTTTAACTAATAGAACGTTTTCGAGAACAGGCATTCCTTCTTCTTTTAGGGTTCCTTTACCTATGATCTGAGATGAAACACCATCACCAAAAATTACTTTCCCACCAGAAAATCTGGTTTTGTTTAAAAGTTTGGTTTCATCTCCTGTCATATGTTTGGAGCATCCTGAATCTAAATACCAACCAGATGAAGTGTGTTCAGCTTTCAAAGCAGTGATGACAATGTTACACTTCATTTGGGGTAAAAGATCCTCTTTTCTAACCCAAATAGCTCTAGTTTTAATTTTGCGCAAGTTTTCCCTCATTTGATAAAATTTTCAAGATACATTTTTTTGTCGAAAGACGTTTGGAGCAGCAAACTGATTGTTGTGAAAAAGTTGAGCTTTTGGTTTAGGAAAGTTTCTGGGAGCCTTTCTCTTAAATGAACTCTTAGTTTTGGTCTTCCTATTTATGTAGTTAGAGTTCTTATCAGGTTGTCTTGGAAGGACATAATTGTTATGACTTTGCCTAGAATAGTTAAAGTTCTTGTAGACAGAAGTGTTGTAAACAGGGGTATTTAGACGCCTAGCATAACAACCTTCAAAGGAATGACCATAAATGTCACAGTAGGAGCAATATTGATTGCTTGAGGGATGAACTTCTTTAGGAAAACTTCTAAAGATAGGTTTGACAACATTCTGTTCAGAAGAGTTCTTCCTAGGAGGTATGGTCTTATAGGTAGAATCAGCCTTTCTGATCAAAGGACAGACGTATTTAGTCTTTAGTGCAGTGTCAGCCTTAGAAGTACTAGACTCTCCAATGTCTTTCTGTTGTTGCTTTTGATCAAATTCATTTTTAATCAAATGAAAGTCTGGACATGTTTCAATTGGTCTTTTGCCCCCAGACACAAACTTAATAGGTTCAAGTTTTGTTATTTGAGATTTGTTCTTAGGGCAAAATCCAATACCGGTTCTATCATCAGAATTGGTCTTGGAGTCAAAACAAAGTCAGTAAAACAATTTGAATTGTTTTCAAACTTGGAAATTTTTTTGAAAACAGTAGCTGTCTTTGTTTTTGCTTCCTCCAATTCTAATAATGTTCCCTTATATTTCATTTCCAGAATTTCATTAGTTTTAGTCAATTCTTTTAATTTTTGATCAAAGGTTTCAATTTCAGATTGATGAGTCAGACACTGGTTAGTGTACTCTTCAGCATTCAACTTCACAATAAGACTTAGATCATCTAATTTCTTAGTATGGTCTTTAACAGTCTTCTCCAATCTAGTGCCTTTTTTAAGAGTCTTAGCATACAAGGTATGGATATCAGGGAGGTCATCTGCGTCTGAGTCGCTAAGTGAAGTGTGTGTAGTGACCCCTAACAATTCAGTTTTAGTACTCACGCACCCTTTTTCATCGTCATTATCGAGAGCACTTTGACTCACACACACGGAACTAGAACTAGCAACATTTTCAGACAATAAAGCATCTAGGCCAATCACAGCAGTATTCACACAAGCAAGAGTAGGAGCATCATTATCACACACAGGCATATCATCATTGTAAATGATCTTAGCATAAAAGGGCATGCAAGGGTCAAGTACATTAGATGATTCAGGTTCCTCTTCATCATAGTCACTTGAATCATTCCATGTTTTACAGACATTGGCTCTATTGTGTGTGTTGGCTTTATTCAGATTAACTCTGGAATCATGTGCAATGTGACCTAGTTTCCCACATCTAAAACATTCAATCTTTTTAAGGTCTCTAGTGGGTCTGGAATTGTTGTCCTTAGGATGTTTGTCAAGTCCTCTCTCATGAGGTTTGGGATTAGACAGAAAAGGATAATTAGGCTTGCCTTGTTTAGTATCCTGTTTGTTTCGAAATTTGACAATTTTCTTAAATTGTTTAGACATTAAGGCAATCTGATTATCTAGTTTGTCTATATCACACTCCTCATCAGAGTCAGAGTTGGTCAAATTGGACTCAAGTTTGGGTATCTTAGAGGCAAAACTCAAGTTAGAGTTAGGTTGTTTTCTTTGAGAATGATTCAATTGTTTCTTAAAGTCTAATTCCATTTCCACAGTCCTAAGTTTGCTACTGAGTAACTCAGGGGTAAGGTTTTGATCATTCATTTCCTCAATAGCATACCTCTTACTGTCAAACTTTTGAGGTAATGACCTTAGACTTTTAGAGACAATCTCATTTCTATCATAAGTTATACCATTAGCATGCAACTTAGTAACTATATCAGTTAAGTTCATGTAAAAATCATCAAAAGACTCAGAATCAAACATGATCAAAGAGTTGTACTCCTGGATAAGCATTTGGGTTTTAGCAGCTTTAACTCTTGAGTCTCCTTCATGGGCAGTGATTAATGTGTCCCAAGCTTCCTTAGAAGTGGCACAGGATGTGATTCGCTTGAACTCATACTCATTAATAGACATAAAAATGGCATTCATGCCTTTATTATTATTATGAGAAATAGTTTTTTCTTCTAGGGTAAATTCACTTAAGATTTTCTTTACCCACTCATCATTTCCTTCAGTGGATGGTTTTGTAGGATAAGTGTATCCATTTTCGATAATGTCCCAGACATCATCTCCTAAAGTCCCTTGGATGAAGGCAACCATTCTTACTTTCCAGTAAGCAAAGTTGTTTCCATCAAAGAGTGGAGGTCTGGACAGATTACCAAACCTTTCATTCTTCTAGTCCATAGTTAGGTTTTTCAGAAAACGATTTCAGAAACACAAGATCATTAGAAATAAAAAGTTAACAGGGCTCTGATACCAATTGAAAAACGTCGCTAATGTCGTTTAACACAAGGTTAAACTGTATAAGCAACTCCGAATGTTTGTTGGAGAAACCCTTTTCTTTTGAAAATAAAAGTTATAAACAAGATGTGTTTACAAAGAAACTTATGTACGAGAGTAATTAAGATTGTGTAATCAGTTTTTAAAACTAAGGCAGTTTCAAAAATTCAGCACACTTAAAGAATAAGGTGAGTAGATGAAGATAATCAACACAATGATTTTAACGTGGTAAAACCTCTCCCAATAGAGGAAACATCCACGGCGACTTCTAAGTCACAAAAACAAAAGTCCACTAATAACAAAAATCAGTTACAAACTATACAACATGCAAGCACACAAATCAACCTATTCTAAGTTTAGGAATATACCCCCTTGGTTCCTTCTAACTTCTGATAAATCTGACTTGTTGATGATGTTCTCCAGTTTGATAACCTCCTTTGCTTTAGCTTCTTTACGTCGACTCAATGATTTCAGATCTTAAACACAACACTTCCAGTGTAGTAGTGTGTTAAGTGTTGTGAAGTGATTCCTATACACATGCATGAACTCACACACACATAGATTTACAAACAGTCCTAGTAAAAATTACATATACAGTCTATATGCAGTGATTTAAATTTATTTCTTTCTCAAAGAACTCAAATCCTTTTGACCTTTAAAGATAACCCAGATTCCACGGAGATCTTGCTTCAAAAATCGCTCAAGACCTTAATCAATATCTTTTGAAAACATTTATGAGATTGAAAACCCTCCAAGTGCGAATCCAACTAGGTCAGAATTAAGTTTCGTTAGAAAAGAAACCAGAAAACATTTTCAAAACCAAATCAGTCCGATTTACTTAAAACAAGTATAAAAGATGCAGATCTAGTGAAAATGCAACATATAGTATGTAGATCTAACGTTTCTATTAAAGAGAAACTAGATCTTCACACAAATGTTTAAGTTGTGTACAAAATCTAAAGATCAAGAGGGAACAACAACGAAATGAACAAATCTCTCTCTCTCTCTCAAACACTCAGGTTGTGTTTGGGTTTGAATATCTGAAGGTTTGTTTCAGAGAAGGTGAACTGTTTAGGGTTAGGGTTTGGCTAACAGGTTTTTCTTTCTCTCTCTTCTCTCTTTTCTTTTCTCTCTTCTCTCTCACTTCTCTCTTATTTTTTTTTTCTCTCAGAAAGACAATGACTAAAAGTTCTCTAAGGCTGAGAAGAGAAGGGTATATATAGTGCCTGGGGAAGGTTCTGGATGATCGAGGCAAATCAATGGTTGTGATGAAGTCTTGCAAGGTTTGACTTGATCTTATGGTTATAAAACAGCGGTGGATTAAGATGGTTCTGATTGGTTCAAAGGTTTGCACTGGGATTAACTAAGAACGCATGCAGACCATTGATAAGGAAAGATCCAACGATCACCAATGCACCAGGCTAACCTCTCACATAACAAACACAAACTAACGCACCAAAAGGATGATAAGTGTTGGCTTGTTAGAGGCTCTCACACGCGCATCAAACTAATTACAAAACATCACCCGGAAGTCTCTAGCGCTTTGAGATCGTACCCAACCAAACATTTCAGTGAAAAATGAAGTTTCCAAAATAGTATATAAACCCCACAAATTTTATAAACCAATTTTATTAATAAAAACATTTATTCAAAAATGTTTAAAAAAATGTTTAAAAAGGTTTAAAATTATTTAAAAATTCCCAAAAAATTATTAAAGCACCAATTAAAGGGGAATCAAACACACACTCAATTTAAGGAAATATTAACACATGTATGCACTTCTAATTGTGTGTTGTGTGATTCATTTTGTACCATCATTTATCTTTGAAGAGGATTAGAGAGTTAGGTTCTGAGGCTTTTTGGATTCTAGGATGGACTACCAATTTTGCCAATATTTCCAAATTAGTTGAGCACTTATACAATGTAGACTTAAGCAAGTCAAAGGTATAAGGTGCTTCAATAGTGACTTATGGTCTGTGAAAAGATGAAGTTTCTCCCCTAACAGATAATGTCTCCATATCCATAATGTAAACACAACTGCGGCTAACTCCAGGTCATGAGTGGGGTAATTATTCTCCTGAGGCTTAAGCTTGCGTGAATATTAAGCTGTATCCTTATCTTCCTACTTTATCACACACCCAAGTCCTTGTAGGGATGCATATGTATATACAAGGTACTCCTCTCCTATCCTGGGTAGTGTGATTAACGGTGCTAAACTCAACTTGTCATTTATCTCATCAAAGCCTAACTAATAAGAGTAATCCCATGTGAATGATACTCATTTATGTGTGAAGTTCATTAATGGACCCGCAATCTTTAAAAAATCTCGAATGAATCTTCTGTAGTAACCGACTAACCCTCAGAAGCTACGAACCTCAGCCTATGTTGTGGGTTGTCCCCACTCTTTCACTGCAGTTACATTACTTGGATCCACTACTATCCCCATATCAGAGACAATATGACCCAAGAATTGTATCCCTTGAAGACAAAATCGACATTTCTCAAACTTCGCATATAATAAATGCTCACACAGTGTCTAAATAACCATACGTAGATGCTCTGCATATTCTCCCTCCATCCAAGAATATACAAGAACATCATCTATAAAAATAATGACAAACTGGTCTAGCAATTTTCTGAACACGCGATTTATTAAGTACATGAATACTGTTGGTGCATTAGTTACCCCATATGGAAAAACCCAAAACTCATAAGACCCATATCTTGTCAAAAATACAATCTTAGGAACATCTTTCTCCTTGATGTGTAGCTGATGGTACCCCGATCTCAAATCAATCTTCGAGAAGTAGGCTTCTCCTCTCAGCTAGTCAAACAAGTCGTTGATGCGAAGCAACATATATTTATTATGTATTGCGACTCTATTCAATTCCCTGTTATCGATGCATAATCGAAGAGATCCATCCTTATTTTCACAAACATAATGGGAGCACACTGAAAAATATTGCCACTTAAGTTGTTCAAAATGTTTAAGACAATTTAAATGGCTCCAAACAGTTTTTTTGAGAAAGTCCTTTTTTTACAAAACAAATACTAACACAAGATGTGTATAAAAAGTTATGAACGAGATATTTTAGTTAGGTGACCATGTTTTAAGAAACAAAACTCAATAAATTCTAAGTTGGCATGCAATCAGAAGGGGATGAGAGGAAGATTAAACATGCAACAACACAAGATTTTAACGTGGTAAAACCCCACCCCATTGGGGAAACATCCACGAAGGTGAATACACGTCAGAAGGAAAATCCACTAAAATAGAGTAAACAAATTACACGCTATATGAAAATGTAAACACACAATCAGACCTAATCTAAGTCAGGAAGTTTTACCAAATCCATTAGGTAATTTTGGCTTCTCTGAAGGCTCTGATGTTGTAGTTGTTCTCCCAACTTTGTAACTCCTCCTCCTTTAGCTTTACGTCTACTATAAAAGTTAAGAATATCTATACCAACACTTCTCTAGTGTTGTAGTGTGTAAAGTGTTTTGTGGTGAAGTGCCCAACACATGCATGCAACACACGCACACAACATATAAATTTTCCTAAAAATTATAGATATTTTCTAATATGAGTTTCGATTCTAAATCCCAGTTTGTTGAAAGCCTTAGACTTATGATTTTGTACTAGATCGAGTGACAACCTTTCTTTTCAAAATAGCTAAGGTCCTATATGCTTTCTTTTCATTTATATACACTTCTATTTCACAAAATGTGAAATATGAGCTTTGAAAGAACAAATGTCTCATGATCTCTTATTCTTATGAATTCTGTTTTTCGCAAAACTTGAAACAGAATGAATATTTTTTGGTAACACATTTTGAAGAAACATTTTAGTATAAAACAACCAACAAACAAGGATTTCTTGAGAAAGAAATCAAAACTAAAGAGATCTAACTGATTTATATCAACTAAAATTAGATCTCTATTTTCCATGAAAGAGAAAACAAGATCCAACAACGTGACTATGTTGGAAAAGAGATTCAAGAGTGATGATGAATTAATCTTCAAAAGAGGATGAACACACAAACACTCAAGGTAAATTTTCTAAAGAAAATTGGCTTGGGTTTGGTTTAAGTTTTTCTATTTCTTTTTTCCCTCTCTTCTCTCTTTTTTTCTCAACACTCAACATATCCAAAGATTAGAAACGTTAAACCAAGGTCATTTACTTATTGTAGAGGTTGGAAGGTCTTGGAATCTATGGGCAAAACAACGGCTGAGATTAACTCAGGTTGAACGATGTAAATTTAATGGTTTACAACACACCGCATTTAAATTTAATGGTTTAAACGATGTAAATTTAGGAAGACCTCTAACTATTTCTTGAGAACAAAATTTACCAAGGCTATCAAAATTTATGTGACCCAACCTATTATACCAAATCTCATTGTCATCCATTCTGGAAATGTTACAAACCTCGTTACTTGGATTGACCGTGTAACAGTTATCTGAAGTACGAAGGCCTGTAATAATGTAGTCACCATTTTCATTTAAAAAATTATAATTATTCTTTAAAATGTGACAGTATGGTTAGAGTCACAAAATTGTGATATACTAAGTAAATTTGCTTTTAGACCTTTTACTATAAGTACATCTTTTAAAGTAAGTAACCCTCTTTCACGAAGTTTCCCTTTACTAATGATATGGGCTGATACCCCATCTCTAAACAAAACTTTACCTCCGGAGAAACTAGTTTTATTTGAAAGTTTGGTATCATCCCCAATCATGTGTTTAGAACATCCTAAATCTAAATACCATCCAGATGATGCGTGCTCAGCTTTCAAAGCTCTAATCACAATATTACATTTCATCTGAGGTCTTAGTTCCCCCTTCCTAATCCAAATTACTCTAGTTTTTAAACGTTTATGCTGATTAGCTCGAATAAGGTAAAATTTGCGAGAATTATCCTATTCTTTAAAAGATTATTGGGCAAATTGATATTTCTCAAATTTCTGAGCATTTGGTTTTGGCATGAATCTAGGATTTCCTCTTGTTGATGATCTTTTAATACTAGATCCTTTCTTCCTATTACGATAATTAAATTCTTTAATTATGTTGCCTAGGAAGAATATAGTTATTTATGGCTTTCCTAGAGTAGTTTAAATTATGATAGACAAGTGAACTAAATACTGTTTTATATAGACGTTTAGAAAAACATCCATCAATAGAATGTCCATAGACATCGCAATATGAGCAATAAAGATGGCTCGTAGGAGGCGTATCCTTTGGAAAGCTTTTAAACCCGAGTTTTCCTGAAGGTTGGACTCTAGTTTTATTTATAAGGGGAACAAGTTGGAAATATGATTCGTATTTCCTTATGGGAGGATAGGCGTATTTAGCCTTATGTTCCACATTAAGCTTAGAGGTACTAGCCTCACCAATGTCTATGTTTTGTTGTTTCAAATCAGAATCATTTTTCAAGGCTTAAAAATTTGGACAAGTTTCAATAGGTCTTTTACCATCGGATACAAACTTAATAGTTTCAAAAAATCGTTTATTTGTTAGTACCGAGGCAAAATCCTATTCCAGTTACTTTCAGCAACAAAGTCTTCAAAACAGTTTGAGTTATTTTCAAATTTTGTAAAATTTCTTAAAGACTGTTGATGTCTTTTCTTTAGTTTTTCACAATTAAAACAACGTCCCTTTATATTTCTTTTCCAGTATTTCACTTGATTCAGACAGTTCTTTGATTTTTTGAGCAAAAATCTTAGTCTCATTCTCATGATCTAGACATTGAGAGGTGGACTCTTCAGCATTTTGTTTAATCATTTGGCTTAGTTCTTCTATTTTCTGGGTAAGGTCCTTTACTACTTTTTCAACTTTAGTACACTTCTTGAGGGTTTTTGTGTATAGTATGTGAATATCTAGGAGGTCCTCATTGTCGGAGTCACTAAGTGTACAGTGTGTAGTGTGTCCTGGCGATTCATTTTTAGGATTCACACACACATTTTCATCATCAATAGAATGTTCCCTTTGACTCACACACACAACATTAGAACTACTAGTAGAATTTTCCACTAACAAAGAAGATAAACCATTAGGAACAATACCAATTAATGTAGCATGGTTAGAGATACTACTATCAGATTCAGTACTAGTCATAGGCTCATCATTATAAATGATTTTGGAAAAGATTGACATACAGGGGGCCAAAGAATTATATGACTAAGGCTCAGTAGTTTCTGATTCACTTGAGTCGTCCCAAGTCTTACACAAATTATCCCTATTATTTTTGTTATTCTTATTCAAGTTAACTCAACAATTATTTTCTATACGACCTCATTTCTGACATCTAAAACACTCAACATTTTTTTAGGTCTTTTCCAGGCTTGTTTTGGCTATCAGTCTGGTGTTTGTACTATCTTTTCTCACGAGGCCTATTATTAGAGAACTTTGAATAAGCAAGTTTGCCTTATCTGTTTGTAACTTTATTTTGAAATTTCAAAATTTTCTTAAACGTTTTAGACATTAAGGCAACGTGATTATCCAAAATGTCTAAATTATAGTCCTCATCAGAGTCTAATTGAATATCAATCAAATTGAACTGATGTTTGGTTAACCTAGAGGAGAAGAAAAAATTAGAACTGGACTATTTCTTTTGAGACTGAGTTAACTGTTTCTTAAACTCCAATTCCATTTCCACTGTTCTTAGTTTGCTACAGAGGAGTTCAAGTGTTAAATTTAGGTCATCCATCTCGTCAGTGGAATAACGCTTGTTATCAAATTTTTGTTGAAGTGACCTTAGAAGTTTAGAAATAATTTCATTCCTATCATAGATAATTCCATTAGCATGCAACTTAGTCACTATGTCTGTTAAGCTAATATAGAAGTCATCAAATGAATCAGTCTCGGTCATGACCAAAGTGTTGCACCATTGGATTAAATTTGGGTTTTAGTAGCTTTAACACATGTGTCTCCTTCATGTGTAGTCACTAGAGTGTCACATGCGTCCTAAGAGGTAGTACATAAAGATATCCACTTGAATTCGTGTTAACTGATAGGCATGAATATGGCATTTTTTCCTTTATTATTATTAAGGGATATCTATTTCTATTCTTTGGTGAATTCACTTAGCAGTTTCCTAATCCTCACAATACTTCCTTCTGTGGATGGTTTAGTGGGAAAAGTGTATCCCTTTTGAATAGCATCCCTGACATATCTCCCAATGTACCTAGGATGAAAGCAACCATCCTCACTTTCTAGTAAGGGAAGTTAGTTCCATCAAAGAGTGGGGGTCTGCATAGGTAACCTAATCTCTCAAATTTCTCATCCATTGTTTTGTTTTGAAAAAAAAATTCAGAAACTCAGGATCAAAAAGATTTTATAAAACCGAAGCTCTGATACCAATTGAAAAATAATGCCACTTAAGTTGTTTAAAAGGTTTAAGACAATTTAAATGGATCCGAACAGTTTTGTTTCAGAAACTCCTTTTTTTACAAAATAAATACTAACACAAGATGAGTATAAAAAGTTATGAATGAGATATTTCAGTTAGGTGACCAAGTTTCAAAAAATAGATCTAAATAAATACTAAATTAGCATGCAATCACATGGGGATTATAGGAAGATTAAACATGCAAGAACACAAAGTTTTAACGTGGTAAAACCCCACCCTATCATGTAAACATCCACGGAGGTGTCTACACCTCAAAAGCAAAATCCACTAAAATAGAGTAAAGAGATTACAAGCTATATAACAACCTAAACACACAATTAGACCTAATCTAAGTCAAGAATTTTTAAAAACTCCATTAGGTAATTTTGGCTTCTTTGAAGGCTCTGGTGTTCTCATTGTTCTCCCAGCTTTGTAACTCCTCCTCCTTTATCTTTACGTCGACTCTAAAAGTCAAGAATGTCTCTGCCAACACTTATTTAGTGTTGTAGTATGTAAAGTGTTTTGTGGTGAAGTGCCTAACACATGCATGCAACACACACACACACACACACACTTATATAAACAAATTTTCCTATAAATTACAGATATTATCTAATATGAGTTTGAATTCTGAATCTCAGTTTGTTGAACACCTTAGACTTATGATTTTGTACTAGATCGAGTGACAACCTTGATTTTCAAAATAGTCAAGGTCCTATATGCTTTCTTTTTATTTATATACAATTCTATTTCACAAAATGTGAAATATGAACTTTGAAAGCACAACCATCTCAAGATCTCTTATTCTTATGAAGTTTGTTTTTCGCAAAACTTGAAACATGATGAATATTTGTTCGTAAAATGTTTTGAACAAACATTCAATTATAAAACAACCAACAAACAAGGATTTCTTGAAAAATAAATCAAAACTAAAGAGATCTAAGTGATTGATAGCAACTGAAATCGGATGTCCATTTTTTATGAAAGAGAAAACAAGATTCAAGAACGTGACTATGTTGGAAAAGAGATTGAAGACTGAAGAGGAATGAATCTTCAAAAGAGGATGAACACGCAAACACTTAAGGTAAATTTTCTGAAGAAAATTTGCTATGGTTTGGTTTAGGTTTTTCTATTTCTTTTTTTTTACTCTCTTCCTTTTCTCTCTTCTCTCTTTTTTTCCTCAACTCTCAACTGATCCAAAGATTAGAAATGTTAAACCAAGGTCATCTATTTATATGATAGGCTGGAAGGTCATGGAATCTCTGGGTAAAACAACGTCTAAGATTAACTCAGGTTGGCCGATGTAAATCTAATGGCTTACAACGCACCACATTTAAATGACATCTGATTGGCGAAAAATGATGAGACTTGGATTGTTAAAAACAACATGAAGACCGTGGATAAAATAGATCCAAGGGATGGTAATGGTTCTCAGGAATGTGTGAGTAAGAAAACACAATCCGAGATGTTGTGGATACAACACGTGTATGGCTCAGATGGGTTAAAAAAATGCGTGGTTTTGAAGTTTAAACAATTACATCTCTCTGCCGTTTTCGGATTCTACCCAACCAAAGTTTTTAACAGATAAAAGAATTTAAAAATAGGCACAAAACATTTTAAAACCGATTTTAAATGTTTTAAAAATGTTAATAAATTCCTAAAAATTATTTTAAAAATCCCAAAAACTATTAGAAAATTACTTTAATGGGAATTAATACTCACCCACCTAAAATAATATGAATGTAACATAGAAATTCCATCCTAGGTACAGTGTTGGTATTATACCTTTGATACTAATAGAGGACATATCATGTAGAGTCTAAGGTTTTTGGTAAACTAGGGTATGACTCAAATTTAGTCACTATTTCCAAACTAGACAAGCGCCTATATAATATAGTCTCAAGTGAGTTAAAGATATAGGGTGCTTCACACGCCAGGGGGAGGTACTATTATTGATGAAACCCTGCCCCAAAAGTTGCTCGATCTGATACGTAAGCTCTCTCATCTCAGGTGGAGCAATATGGTATAGTCCACGAGCTATTGGTCGTATGCCCGGTGCTAAGTCTATAAAAAAAACTCTATCTCCCTACTAGAAGGCAACCCCGGTATCTCATAAAATACACCAGAAAACTCATATACCGCTGGTATCGAATCAAGGGATATATCACCACTCTCGTAGAACGCTCATCTTCAATATAATATTAATGAGTGGATGATCGTCCCTTGGGCTAGGCATCGCCATGAGAGACAACTACTGGCTGTAACACCCCGTAATTTTGAGGATTTAATATTTAATTATTTCTGGGAGATATAACAATATTTAAATTGGAGAAACTTAAATTTATGATTTGGAGAATTTATTTGAGTGTGAAGAATTATTTATATTTGGCTACTTTCAGTTTCATTGTTCGAAATTTCGTGTGTCGCATTTTGAGGTCAAAATTGGAGAATGTTATAATGTATTTCGAATGAAAATTCTGAGTGCGCGGTTGAGTCCGGATGGTTTGGGATAGTCAGAAAAGAGTACCCGGGATAGTAATCGGGTCTCGGGGCATTTTTGGGCATAGTCGGGCCAAGACGGGGTGATTCGGGCCATTTTAATTCGGTCCATGTGACCAAAAATGGGATTATGGGTTTTTAACCTAATTGAGGGAATTATTGAACGACAGTTAACAATTATAAACCCAGGATTTGAGAGAGACACAGAGGAAACAAATCTAGAAGTAAATGGGAAACCTTTTTGGAGACAAATTAAGGGACAAATTGGGTGTTCATCATCAAACCATTTTCAACACCAACGGATCAGACTCTATGAACAATCAGAGGCAAGTGGATAACTGTTGTGATTTTTAAATTGTGATAATCAATTCATATCATAGTATGTGTATCAAAAACCTGTTTTGGTAATGGGTTAAATAGCTATAAAGGGGTTTTCCGGATTTGATTAGTATATGTATTGGAAAAGGGTCTTGGGCTGATTTAAATGATGAAAATTAAATAGGGGCATGACTCTTGGTACTTTTAGGTAATTATAATCGGGTTTTGGGATAAGGTAACGAGGGTCAAGTTATGAATAATTTTCGGGAAATATTAAGATATGGGCCAAGTGAGCGTGTCTGGGTAAGTTGGTTGAGTGACACAAAATAAATTAATTAATGTGTAAATTAATAAAATTAGAGTCGAATCATAGACTAGGGAAAATATTATATGAATCAGTGCGTAAAGTATTTATATTAGAGTTGGACCATAGACTCGGGGAAATATTATATTAATTGATGTGTGATCTAAATAAATTAGAGTCGGACCATAGACTCGGGAAGATGATAAATTAATAAATGAGAAAATTAATTAAGTTGAGTTAGCACAAAGGCTCGAGAAATTTCAGGCTACTGTTACGGGTTTTTGAGTACACGGTAAAGTCGGGGTTTATATTATATATATATATATATATATATATATATATATATATATATATATATATATATGTGTGTGTGTGTGTGTGTGTGTGTGTGTGTGTGTGTGTGTATGTGTGTATTGTGTGTGCTATTAAATATCAGTGACTAGATATTTAATTAATTTATATACTGTAGTTCTATCAAGGGAGGTTACGCGATGTGGGTGAATCCCCTAGCTTTAGGAGTAGGGTGAGTATATCCCCAGGTCATAGTGTCCGGTACAGGGGTGAGGGGCTTATCTCACTTTCGGGGAAGGAATATGACCGCCTCCACTATGTTTATATTTTTGGGCCAGGTTGGTGAGCGATTCCAACATGGGTAACTAGGTTATGTGAGCACACCTAGTGAGATAGAACTTTAGAGGGAATCATTCGGTGAGAGTATACTCGGAGGGATGGATATGCATATGAATTATGTGTAGATGGTTTAGTAAAGGTACGTATATAATGAGATGTAATATTATATGCGGGTCATAATACAGTGTGTAATGTACTTACTTTATATAACTCGTGTCACAGTTATATGATATTATTTAAAAGGAATTAATTAAGTTAATTGGTGAGATAAATTTTAAGCCATGAATTATTATACTCGGGTTAGAGTTGTATGTCAAGGGGAGATTACACCAGGACTAGTTGGACGGGGTAGTACAACTAGGTGGGGTTAAGGTAACCGTTAGGTGTGCACATTACTGGAGGGGTGAGTATGTCCTCAATAGAGTGAGACACTAACTTAAATATGAAGCGCATTCATACATTTTATTTACTGTAGTTAATTCACTTGCTAAATATTTTCAAAATGTTTTGGGTTCTAACCCTTGCTATAAAACTATTGTCAAAACTTTTTAGGTGTCCAGCCACAGGGACACCAGGATTGATATTCTATTCCAGGGACACGAAGCTGCGCATATGTGGATGCTAGCAGGAGCTTGGATTAGACGCATCCTTCATTCTTTCCTAGATTGGGAATCATCTATCAATTTTAGTTTACTTAGAGCATGTCGCCCAGACTTTTCAGTTGTAATTTTTAGATTTATCTATTCAGTAGTTGGATAATTGTTGCTGGACTATTTACTTTGGTGACCGATGGTTTATTCGGCATGAAGTTTATTATTTATTCAGTTGATTTAATTTAGTCATGGTGTATGATTCATATTATCTTTTCGCATGTTATTGGTTGTTTAATTAAAAAGATAAAATTTGGCACTAGCTTTTTGGAATACTAGGTGGTTAGTAAGTTTTAAAAAGGTTTTCGACAGTGATGCTAGGGATGAACCAATTGGGATTCCTGTTTTAATTTGGTATAGGACTCATAACCCAGTATTTTATTAGGTGGGGTGTCACAGATGGTATCAGATCACCGGGTTCTAGTGTCCTTATGATCTGTGCGTCTTTTCACGTTTCAGATTAGCGTTCTTTGATCTAGAACCCTATCATAGAATTGTTGTATTCTCATACGTATGCACATTTACGTTCTTCTACTGATTACTTTATATTTGAGGGTGAACTCATACAATTTGATTCTCATTTCGGATGCCGCCCAGGAGATAGAGAAACTAGGGCAGCAGGGGGAGATGAGACTAGGGAGGCTCATCAGGAGCTGGAGTTACCGCAACAACCGCTATAGTTGATTTCGGTAGCATAGGTAACTGAATTAATTGCGCAAGAATTTGAAGAAACAATGATCGCAATGGCAAGGTATTTTCCATGAGATCAGCCACAGGCGTTAGTAGCACCAGATGTTCAGGCCCACCCGAGGCCGTCGGGGTGGCAGCAAGTTTGAGAGATTTTTCAAAAAGGGCATCCGCCAGAGTTTTGAGGGGGTTCAGATGTGGTGCTATTGTGTCAGTGGAAGAGAGATACCCAGCGTCACCTACGCATGGTAGATTGCAATAAGGTGCAGGAGCAAATGCTAGCCACTTTTAGGTTAGTGGGAGCACGCTATAGTGGTGGGAGTCGATCACCACAGTTGAGAAAAGGGATACTTTAGCTATTGGAGAGTTTTGGGTGTTGTTCGACCGCAAGTATTTTTCGCCAGAAGTGGAGACCAAAATGAGGAGAAAATTCAGAGAGGTGGCTCAGGGGACCGTTTAGTGGCCAATTACGAGGAAGAATTCACTCGTCTGGCAAATTTTGTACCGGGTGAGGTAACCGATGAAGAAAGAAAGAAAGCAAGGTTCATGGATGGGTTAGTCTGGAGGATCTGACAACATTTGATTGGTAATCCCGCTTTAGTAGCTTATACAGATGTCGTTAATGCAACACTCCTGCATTGCTAGGAGTATCACTTCCACGTGAAATGAAGCAAGAGGGGAGTGGGAACCAGCCAGTCAGATAAAGCAGGAGGGAATAGTACCAGTGGGGTATCCCAGTAGTAGACAGGGGGACATTAGGGGTAGGATTTCCTGCAGGGGAATCAGGCCAAGCAATTTAGATCAGGGGGATATCGACAGAATGGCCAGGACTTCCGACAAGGCGAGCAAGGAAGGGATCAGTGGCAGGGTGAATTTATTAGGAGGTGTTTTGTTTGTGGGGAAGCGGGACACGTGAAAAGATATTGTCCTAAGAGAGGTAGGGGTCAACTACAGGACAAGGTCCTGGATGTAAAACCACTACAACAAGTCATGGGTGCATTCGGGCAGGGGGAAGCTGCTCAGGAACCCAAGGATCAGCTATTGCAGCTAGAGTATGGAAGTAATTATCTTTTATCCTATGGGAATGGGGTATGTTTTGGGTGACAGTAAGGGTGTCACAATATAAAATTATTTTTACTAGAATTCGCCAGTGAGTCGAATTTAGTGGGTGCGCTGGATGTAGCAGCCGTAGTATGTAAATAAAATGTTTCCGTGGGGGTAGTGGAGTCCTTTGGTGTTAACCATGAGAGAGTTGAGGTGTACACTGAGAGAAATTTTGAATTATGCGAGGGGTTACTACTTTCGAGAATTATGGGAGTAGGGTTGACGATTTTCCCTAATATCGATTGGATATCGATGGATTTGAACTATTGTGTATGGTGGGGGGTAAGTTTTGGTGTTCGCGACACCAGGTCATGAATTTTACTAGGTATCCTCTGTGAAGGCGTATAGCCTATATATATGTGTATATATATGTTGTATTGTGTGGTGCGATAGATACGTAATGAGGTCTTGTGTTCTCATATTTTATCTCGGTAAGTAGGGGTGTTTACTATAGTGAATGTGGGTGGTTAGATTTATTTTCGAGTAGGGAGAGATAGCTTGGGGTTTACTTTGCGCAAGAACTAGTGATAGTAAGGGTGCAATATTTCATGTTGTCTTTTGTATCATAAGGGTAGGCGTGCATGCTTTGTGTTAAGAGATAAGTATTTGGGGGTACGTACTATGGACTAAGGGTCTAACGGATCTCAACGACCGACAATGTTAGGTAGTAGTGTATTGGGGGGTTCCTTGTTTTGATTTCACTTTGCGAGACGTCTCACGTGTGAAACTTAGCGCAATGTTGGAAGTGGGGAGATGTTTGGCCGTTAGTACATTGGTTGGGTACCCCGGTTATTTTTCACATATGTGATATGACTACGGGTTGGAAGTTATATTGTGGGTTACGACTAGCATAGTCGGGTAACTTTCATGCGGTTAAGCACGGGAACAGGGTGTATGGGCGCCCTGATTAATTAGGGTAACTTTCATGCGATAAAGCATGGGTAAGGTTGTATGGGCGCCCAGGTTAATTAGAATGCTTAATTACGTAACTCTTCATTAGAAGTGGGAGAGATAGATGTAGCGATCTTAGAAGCACATGTATAGGGAGTGATGTGCGAGACTTGGAGCACTAGGCTTATCTTAATTTCGAGGACGAAATTCCTTTGTAACGGGGGGAGTATGTAACACCTTTTAATTTTAAGGATTTAATATTTAATTATTTTTGGGAGATACAAAAATATTTAAATTGGAGAAACTTTAATTTATGATTTGTTGAATTTATTTGAGTGGGAAGAATTATTAATATTTGGCGACTTTATGTTTAATTGTTCGAAATTTCGTGTGTCGCATTTTGAGGTCAAAATTGGAGAATGTTATAAAGTATTTTGGATGAAAAATATGAGTGCGCGATTGAGTCCATATGGGTCGAGATAGTCAAAAAAGAGTATCCGGGGGGTAGTAATCGGGTCTCAGGGCATTTTTAGGCATAATCGGGCCCACAGGGTGTGATTCGGGCCATTTTAATTAGGCCCATGTGGCCAAAAACGGGATTAATGATTTTTAACCTAATTGAGAGACTTATTGAATGGAAGTTAACAATTCTAAATCTAGGGTTTGAGAGAGACACAGAGGAAATAAATCTAGAAGCAAATTGGGAACCTTTTTAGAGAAAAATTAAGGGACAAATTGGGTGTTCGTCATCAAACCATTTTCTACACCAACGAATCAGACTCTACGAACAATCAGAGGCAAATGGTTAACTATTGTGATTTTTAAATTGTGATAATCAATTCATATCATAGTATGTGTATCAAAAATCTATTTTGGTTATGGGTTAAATAGCTAAAAAGGGGTTTTCCGGATTTGATTAGTATATGTAGATTTGAGACTAAATTAATGGTGAATATGGATATGGGATTTCTGGAATCAATTGTAGGATTCTAATTAGTAAGTATTGGTGACAAATTTTGAATCAGTGTGATGAATTCATATCTCCATAGGATAAAACCGGGTGAGACCCAATTCGGGAAAAGTTTGGGATTTTGATGAATTGATGAATGATTTAAGTCTTCTAGGAATATTAGAATATGTTTCTATGAAGATTAGAATATGTTTCTATGTAAATGAAATGTGGGTTGTGATTGGATAAGGGTTTGGAATGAAAATAAAAGCTTGAGGATTCATCCATGGCAAAACAGAAGACTGGAGAAGACGATGACCTGGTCGATCGATCGATCGACCTAGGAGGATCGATCGATCGATCGATGATACGAAATTTTTGGCAGTGACACCAATTTTTAATTACATGGGAGATATTTATTGGAAAAGGGTCTTGTGCTGATTTAAATAATGAAAATTAAATAGGGGCATGACTCTTGGTACTTTTAGGTAATTATAATCGGGTTTTCGGAGAAGGTAATGAGGGTCAAGTTATGAATAAATTTCAGGAAATATTAAGATATGGGCCAAGTGAGCAAGTCCGGGTATGTTGGTCGAGTGACACAAAATAAATTAATTAATGTGTAAATTAATTAAATTAGAGTCGAATCATAGACTCGGGCAAATATTATATGAATTAATGCGTAAAGTATTTATATTAGAGTCGGACCATAGACTCGGGGGAAAT
Source organism: Sambucus nigra (assembly GCA_949130495.1). Lineage (NCBI taxonomy): Eukaryota > Viridiplantae > Streptophyta > Magnoliopsida > Dipsacales > Adoxaceae > Sambucus > Sambucus nigra. Next base: position 282,778,895 of record OX422208.1, read on the forward strand.
ATTATATTAATTGATGTGGGAATTAAATAAATTAGAGTCGTACCATAGAATCTGGAAAATGATAAATTAATAAATGAGAAAATTAATCTCCCAATCCCTATACTCACACCTATATAGATAAAGAAGATAAGTGGACCCGCCACCCAAAGGTGAGTGTACATAAGTTACCGTACTATCAGTTGTATTTAATAACCTTGTGACTCATGTAAATCTAGTAGCTACGAATGAATGTTATGCCACAATGTCAAATAAAATGCACCCCAAAGTCCCATAAATAAGAAATATTCCCTCAACTGCAGGTGGTGCCATTAGGACTATGGCCTGAGGTGGCACTTGGGGTGCATGTAGAGCATGAACATTCATAGCTACGTCATCTGAACAATAACTGGATAAATCATCTAAACAAAATTCATAAGCAAAACCCATACAATATTGCTAAAGACATACTGAGACAAAATGTCTGAAATACAATTGGAAGTACTGAGACCTAGCAACTAATATAATAAGGATAAACACGCTCTAATGAATTAATTGAGAACTTATTCTAGAATGAATAGAAAATGGAATCGCCTAATCACGAGGTCCGACAGCTTTCACAACAATTGTAGCACGTCAACCTGGAATGAACTTCTAAATTGGGTGGCCCTATGGCTGGACACCTAAAATGTTTTAAAGAATATTTTCAACATGTCAATCCCTTAAACATTTTAAAAATATTGTGTAAGTGTTTAAATTCAATAAATTTGAGTAATACAAATATCCATGTTAGATGTGCGTCTCACATGAGTCCTCACCTCTCATTCTATGGTGCACATATAATGTCTCCTAATATTCTTCCTAGTTAAGCTACCCACCCACCTAACTAACCCATACTCCAGTAATAATCCCCATTAGTAATTTATTACACCCGTATCTCTCATACGATACGTAAATAGATTACTTGCCTTTTTACAATATTTCTAATGACCACATTATTTATTAAGTTTCACATACTTAATTCCAATTTAGATATTCACAATAGATATCTTCTACTACAGACAAAAGAGTAGAATAATCCAAAGTGTGTATATATGCACACTAATACCACATCCCTAGAGAAAGAACTCACGATGCGACATAGTCTGTTATCGAGTCCATATGCACCTCGCGTACCAATAGGGACCATCAGTTCGGAATGGCACCTCGAACCATAAATTTTTAAGCACATAATCGAGGCAAACATAGTACTACTACTTTTGGCTACACACATACCTAACTCACCCAAATGACCGGTCACACTATCGTACACTCAAACAGTGGACAACCCTAAGTTATATGTTCTAGGGCACACATCTAGACCTTGCTGGAATTTCCAAGGTGGGATCATCCACTGCGAATGGTCATTCACACAACCCATGTATATTCATATAGTACGACCTACGTATATCTCAATTATTCATTGTACTATTATTTCACACTTTATTTTTATTCCAATTTATTATGAATATCACTCACTATTCAAAGAGTTCGAATCATCTCTTTTATAATTTCAGTAGTTAATTTCAAATTATTTTACTAATCCAAATCTCGGGTTCATCTCAACTCTCTATGTATCCCCATCTGATTCTCTTATGCTAATACGTTCAATAATATTCGATAGATTCTAGTCTATAATTTTGACTCCTCCACTACCCCTATTTCTCAATTATATACTATTGGTATTCCATTATTTTTCCATAATCCAAAACTACTAAAGTTGCTGTTTCAATAATTTATTTAATGTTTTGAACCTAAACTAACACAATTGTAATTTTCTAAGCAACCAAACCGGGTCGTAAATATTCTGGCAGATTAAACAGCTTGTCGTAAAATTGCAATTTCTCCCTCTATTGAAGTTCAAATGAGCTGATTCAAAGCACAATGGAAATTTCAGACACATACCATTAAAAGTACACTGAAAATGGTATCTGTTTGAAGTCGGGTAAAAAATTCTGGAAGATTTCTATCTTATATTCACCAAACAAAACTTTGTTTTTCATCATCTTTTTATACAATTCTAATAGTAACCGTAATCCATGTTCATCACTTTGAAAACCCAAAATTCCCCTTTTATAAAATTCATTCTGTACACATTTTCATTTCATGAATACAGTTCAATAATCTCTGTTATCATTCTCGTATGAACCCTTAATGATATCCATGAAGTTTCCATTAAATACATGCTACAATCGTAATTTTTTGATTTAAAATATGTGATTCATACCTAGCAAGATTTCTACATCACAACATGGAATTATCTCAATGTAATCCATAATTAATGCAGGTAAACACTTGCCTCTAAATAAAGGTATAAAATGCACATTTAGATGATGGCGTAGGTGGTTCCCCACTCCTCTCTCGATTTTGATAGCGGTTGGTGGTGCTAATGGTGGTTCGTTCCTTGAAAACTCTTTAAATTCCTCTTGGGACTCGTCCTATGCATCACCTATAACGTCCTCTTATTTATTTCATCCAATAAGCCTTTCCTCGAACTCAAAATTTTATTATAAAGTGATGAATCCCTTATCTCTTATTAGCCTAGAATTTCAAAGGACTAAAAATGAGTTTTGGAATGCTGGGGTGGCCCAAAAGTGTCCCGAGACCCTATACCGACACCAGTGTATAGTTTTTTGATTATTTCAACCCCTACGAACACTTCTACGCACTCAAAATGACCATATGGGTTACTTATATTTTACTTCAATTTAATCCCCATATTTAAGTCCTGGAATGATTCATACGCTTGCCCTGACTAAATTATCACAAGTGGCGTATTTCTCACTAACGACTAAACATACAATGACATATTACTTATTATCTTCGTACATTTTAAATATATATAAAATTATGGGGTGTTACATCTCACCAACCAAAATATGATTCCCATGCAAAGCAACATTCTTAAAGCTAAAGATCAAGGAGTTATCAATATCATAACAAAAAAAAAATAGTCTAATCCACAAGAAGACACAAAAACAAATCTCAAAAACTAATCATTCACAAAAATCATAAGTTTTCACATGAAATAAAATGTAGAATCACTTGAGAATTTCCAACTCAAAATTGTCTACACACATTGAGAAACTTAGACAAATTCAATTCACATTTTAAACAAAACAAAAGTATGAGATGAATCATTTAGGCTTGCATATGCATTAAAATTGAAAACAAAAAATATCAAAAAACAATTGTATTTCTTGACACACTAGCAAATTTTTATAACAAAAATACAATTCCATCGCTAGTTTGACTCTAAGAAAAAATCGAAATTCCGAAACTCCCTCGGCATAATGTTGTACAAATATTTTGAATGCAAAACTAAAGTAGCTAATTCTTTTTAATTGAATCTATATTCCTATCTTATTTTATATATCGATTAATCTATTGGCTTGTGAACCTTTTTCGCGTATAAGCTTTGGGCGTTGATTGATTTTTCATACACTTTAAATGATACCTACCCAACTGATTCATACATTCAAACAGAGTCTTATCACTCTAATGGTAGACCTTATCAACACATATAAAATGGTCCATTTTCAACTCCATAAAAAATACATACTAAAAACCTTGCAAGTAGACTACGATAAATATTTTTAAAACTCATACAAGATTGATTTTTTCCCCAAATTCACAAATTTATGCATAAATAACAATTATCATTAATATTTGTCTATTTGTGCGGTGTGGTGAAATACAAGCTTTGAAAGCATCAAAATAAAACCTATATTGTCATTTATAATGATTATTTTTAAAGGCTTAATTAATTACATTCAACAATATCTTCAATAACATTTCTATAAGAAAATAAACATCATTTCATCCAATCACATTGATTATGCAACATTTTTAGCACAATATTTGATAAAATAAATAACAAAATGTCAAAAATATTTTTGTATTTGAAACAAATGGTAAATTGCAAAATTAAACCTAAAGTTTGGGGCATTTTATTTTGTAAACCTAATGTTTCAAAAGTTGTAGTGTTAACCCTAATGTTTCAAAATTATTTAAATGTTCCCTCTAATCACATGTTTTTTAGGAGAATTAACAAAGTGAATGAATGGGAATCATACTCCCTTATACCATTCATTCTGATAAGTCTCATAATAAAGATGTGGTGGAGGGCTAAAATTTCATGGTTTTTAAAACATGTGGGTCAACATTACAACTTTTGAAACATCGAGGTCAAAATTGGAAATGACCCCAAACTTCGAGGTTAATTTTTCAATTTTGTAAGGACAATTTGTCCATCTTTATGTATATGTTATGTCATAAGCCGTTACAAGATTGTTGGTTGAAAAGATCACATCGTCATCAACAAAATCCGAAGATCAAAAGAAGAAAGAATTTGGGAATCAGACCTGGCCGGACCGATCCGGTCCAGAAAAAGAACCGATCCGGTTTACCGGACCGATCCGACCATCTACCGGACCGATCCGTTTTGTCAGACTCCAGTAGCCACCGGATCCATAGCGAACCGATGAAGGCAAAAGTCCCGGACCGATCCGATGCCAACCAGACCGATCCGGTTTCAGAAAAAGAACCGATCCGATTTACCCGGACCGATCCGCCTAATCGACCGGACCGATCCGGCAAGGATAATCACTGCCAGATCGTGCAGCCGATTTTGAAGGGTTTCGATCCCTTATTTAAACCACGATCAGCAGTTGGTTTTCTTAAGACTTTCACACGATAATCAGAGCATATCAACCCTAAAGTCTTCACCTATTGAGTCCTATGATTCTAGGTTTTTAGATTCACACATCTTCCGTATCTTTGTGAATCAAATTTGGTAACCCAAAGAACACCATTGCTGTTGTTCAACCCTTGTGAAGTGGACCGCTTCTTCCTCTTCATTGCAGCCCTACTGGACAGGGATTGTTCCAGCCGCAAGCCCTTCTGGAAAGGGATTTTTCTTCCAGCCGCGACTACAGAATCCGATGCCCGAGGGTAATTCTTAGTCAAAAAATCTTGTATTTCAGTGTAATCCGATTGTAAGCCGTTTCTCTTACAAATTATAGTGATATACAAATGGTTTTGCCCCTGTGGGGGATTTTTCCTTAAACTTTGTGTGTTGAATAATTCTTGCATGATTTCATATTGTTTCAATCACACCTAGTTGCATGCTTAGGGTTAATTTGGGTTAAAAGGCATTCATTATATTGTTTCCTTATTTGAACGCAAGCGCCAACTCTTTCAAATTGGTATCAGAGCAGGTTACGCTAATCTATCGCGTATTCCTTTTTCCGCAAAATTTTTCTAAAGATATCAATTTTTGAAATAAATTGATTTTTGAAAAGAGCGTGTTCAAATGGAGAAGTCATATTATAAAATGCCTATTTTTGACGGGTCGAATTATGCCTATTGGAAAGCCCGTATGAGGTCGGCTTTAAAAGCCATTGATGAACGTGTCTGGATTTTGGTTGAACGAGGATGGACTCCTCCAACCGTGACTGTTGATAATGTGACCAACTTGAAACCTGACATCACTTGGACTGATGATGAATTTAAATGGTCGTCTTTTAACTCTAAGGGTCTAAGTGCTATTTCTGGGTCTGTCACTCCTGATGAGTTCAAACGCATAATGACGTGCACCACGTCAAAAGAAGCATGGGATATTTTTCAACTTACCCATGAAGGAACAAATGCTGTTAAAGAGTCAAAATTGCAAAATTTAACAACTCAATTTGAAACCATCACCATGCATGAAAATGAATGTTTTGATGAATTTTATGCTAGGCTTTCTGACATTGTTAATACTAGCTATAATCTTGGTGAACATATTCCAAATGCTAGGGTTGTTAAAAAGATTCTTCGTTCCCTTCCTAAGCGTTTTATACCTAAAGTCACTGTGCTAAATTCCTTGGGTAATTTAAATACTCTAAAATTGGAAGAACTGGTAGGAGATTTACAAACTTATGAAATAGACATGTTTCCCAAATCTGCCAAGCCAAAAGATAAGGGAATTGCCCTTAAAGCCCAAGAGAGAAAAAGTGAGGGGTCGGCAAGAAAGAGAGTCGAGTCATCTAGAAAGATAGAAACTTCTGATTCTGAATGTGAGTTTGACTTAGATGATTTGGCATTATTTGCTAAAAACTTCAAGAAAATTCTGAAATTTAAAAAGGGTGGAAATTTCAAAGATAAAAAGAATTTTCAGAAAAATAAGTTTGAAAAGAAAGATTTCAAAGAACCCCCTAAAGACAGTGAGAGGTGTTTTGAGTGCGACGGTAAGGGACACAGAGCGTTTGAGTGTGCCACTCGTCTGAATAGGGAAAAGGGTAAAGCTGTCCTAAACGCTACCCTTAGTGACGACAGTGAGGTCGAGTCGGTGGACTCGGGCGATGAGTCACCGCATGAGCGTAACTTCACCGCGTTCATGGCTAGTCATGTGAGTACTCCTAGTGCATCTCACGACGATGAGGATGCTACTTCACAGGGACACCTCGACAGCGAGAGCGAAGAGAGTGAGGGAGAGGAGGAAGGTAGTGAGGACGAGAGTAGCCTTCAACGCGCCTACGCCGAGTTATATGATGAGTCTTTCAAAACTAAAAAACGTAACAAGGCGTTAGTTCTTAGGATCACCGCGTTAGAAGAAGAGTTAGGAAAGATGAGAGAGAGAGAGTCCTCCACCTGCACCGTCATGAGAGAGAGAGAGTCTGCCTGGGTTAGTAAAGAGAATTTGCTTAAAGAGAGAGAGAGCAATTTTGAGAAAGAGAAAGCGGACTTGACTAAACAAGTGGCTAGTCTTACAAGTGAGCTCCATTCCTCCCTGGAGACTCGAAAGAAACTTGAATCCCTTGTTGCTCAGCTTACTCATGACGTCGAGAGAGCTAGGAAAGTCAAGGTACAAATCGAGGACAGATCTGGGAAGATGGGAAAGATGCTCCTCGGTCCCGCTTTAGGTTTTGGTAACCGGCAAGGAATAGGTTTTGATGGTGCCTCCACGTCCCAAATTGCACCCGGACCAATTCCTGAGTTTACTACAACTCCTTATGGCCGTCATAAAAAACCAAGAAGGAGAGTTCGACCAAGAAAAGCAAACCAAGGTTCTCCTAATATTGTGCCCTTTTGCTCCCATTGCAAAAGAAATGGACACCTTAGGGATGATTGCTATAAGTTGGGTCGGACACGACGTACGGTTGCTCCACCACTTCAGACTGATGAGTTTGCCAGTCTGAGAGAGCGTGTTGAGTTTCTAGCCGCCACATCACAGAGCTTGATGGAGGAATTCCGACGGATGACCTTACCATCAATGAATGCGCCCCGCATTCCGGCTAAAACCAACAACAACAAGGGAATACTAAAAGGTACCTACTCTTGGGTTCCTAAGAAAGAGAAAAAGGCCCTTGTTGTCCATGTCGCTCTCAAAGCCCATAATACCTCACAGTGGTATTTTGACAGTGGTTGCTCCAGACATATGACAGGTGATACCTCCTATTTTACCCATCTTGAGGATTATAATGATGGGAGAGTCACCTTTGGAGATGGTAGCAAATCTAGCATAGTAGGACGAGGTACAGTAGAGTTACCAGGATTTCCAAAGCTAGAGAACGTGCTGTACGTCAAAGGTTTGAAAGAAAACCTTATTAGCATCAGCCAGCTGTGCGACGATGACTTTGCAGTGAAGTTTGACCGGAAAACTTGTAAGGTCTATGATCAAGCCGGTAAACTATTAGTGCAAGGGGTGAGGACAGAAGATAACTGTTATGGGACTGAGCCTAAATCCTCACTTGTCTGCAACAGCACCACGATCACTCATATGGATCTGTGGCACCAACGTCTAGGTCACATGAATGTTAGAGACTTATCTCGTTTAGTCAAAAAGGACCTAGTACGTGGCTTACCATCACTTGGAAAACCAACTTCCACGATCTGTGGACCCTGTCAGTTGGGAAAGCAAATCCGTAGCCCACATAGGAAGTTGAATTCCATTACCACCTCACGTGCTCTTGAGTTAATTCACATGGATCTTATGGGTCCTACTCGCACAGAGAGTCTAGGTGGTAAGAGATACATTCTCGTGATGGTGGACGATTTCTCTAGATACCCTATTGTCGGTTTTCTAAGAGAGAAATCAGATGCTGTTGAATTCCTAACGACCAAGTGCCGTGTCCTGCAAAATCAACACGGGGTCACTATTAACAGAATACGTAGTGACAACGGCACTGAATTTAAGGAAGCAAAGGTGGATTTGTACTGTGATAGCCTTGGGATCAAACATGAGTTCTCTGCTGTGAGAACTCCTCAGCAAAATGGGATTGTTGAGAGGAAAAATAGAACGATCCAAGAGATGGCTAGATCTATGCTTCTAGGTCGTAAAGTTTCTAGGAGATTTTGGGCAGAGGCAGTGTCTACTGCATGCCACACGGTGAATAGGGTCTATCTGCGTCCACACACACTTAAGACGCCTTATGAATTGTGGACAGGCAAGAAACCCAACCTAGCATATTTCCGTGTTTTTGGGAGTAAATGCTACATCCTACGGGATAGAGAGCAATTAGGAAAGTTCGACTCCCGGAGCGACGAGGGAATACTGCTAGGATATTCATCGGACAGTAGAGCGTACCGAGTTTTTAACCTGAAGAGCTCTAAGGTTATGGAATCAATAAACGTCACTGTGCAAGATGACGAACCTCCGACGATTATTGATCCCAACCTTCAGTGTGAGGATGAGGACTTTTCTGACAGTGATTTACCTGTTCCTCTCTCACACTCTGTGGACCCTACTCCTGTGTTAGGGGACACACCTGCTTGGGTTCGCAAGAGTCATGACCCCTCTGCCATTGTTGGTGATCCCACTCTAGGGGTCAAGACTCGTGCTCAGCTAGAGAACGTTGTTAGCCATCTTTGCTACACGTCCAAAGTCGAGCCCAAGAATCACAAGGAAGCACTCAAAGATGAACACTGGATATCTGCTATGCAGGATGAGTTGCTTCAGTTTAAGAAGAACAATGTCTGGGAACTTGTCCCCCAACCTAGTGATACTAATGTTATTGGTACCCGGTGGATTTTCAAGAATAAAATGGATGAAAATGGTACCATAATCAGAAATAAGGCTAGGTTGGTCGCTCAAGGCTACACACAGATAAAGGGTGTAGACTTTGGAGAGACATTTGCTCCTGTTGCGAGGCTTGAGTCCGTCCGCTTACTACTCGCCATCGCATGTCATCTTCACTTCAAGGTATATCAGATGGATGTCAAGAGTGCCTTTCTGAATGGCATTCTACAGGAAGAGGTTTATGTGGAACAACCAAAAGGGTTTGAAGACCCTAAGCACCCTGAACACGTCTACTATCTGAGGAAAGCCTTGTATGGTTTGAAGCAAGCACCCCGTGCTTGGTACTAGAGGCTTACTTCCTATCTCTTAGCCCGTGGCTTCAAGAGAGGGGGAGTTGATATGACGTTGTTCGTCAGGAGAGATGACGGTGCTATCTTGGTTGCCCAAGTCTATGTGGACGACATAGTCTTTGGATCCACATGCTCCCAGCATGCTCACCACTTTGAGGAGGAGATGAAAAGTGAGTTTGAGATGAGCATGGTAGGTGAGCTTACATTCTTCCTTGGTCTCCAGGTTCGTCAGCTAGAGGATGGGATGTTCATCTCCCAATCCAAGTATGCTAGAGACCTAGTAAAGAAATTTGGTTTAGACTCCGTTAAGCATGCTCGTACACCTATGAGTACCACTACCAAGCTTAGTAAGGACACTTCAGGCAAGGACGTAGAGCAAACCTTGTATCGGAGTATGATAGGCAGTCTTCTCTACTTGACTGCTAGTCGTCCTGACATTGCCTTTAGTGTTGGAGTCTGTGCGCGTTATCAGGCGTCTCCCAAAGAGTCACACTTACTCGCTCTAAAAGGTATTATCAAATACGTGAGTGGGACTCTCTCATACGGTATTTGGTATTCCTTTGATACCGATGACCGTTTGTCCGCCTATTCGGATGCCGATTGGGCTGGGGACGTAGATGGTTGTAGGAGCACTTCTGGTGGGTGTTTCTACTTTGGTTCTGCTCTTGTCTCTTGGTTGAGTAAGAAGCAAAACTCCATCTCTTTGTCCACTGCGGAGGCTGAGTACATCGCCGCCGGGAGTTGTTGCACGCAACTCATGTGGATGAAGCAAATGTTGGAGGATTATGGGATTTCACAGGACACCATGACCATTTCCTGTGATAACACGAGCGCGATACACATATCCCGCAATCCTGTCCAACATTCGCGCACAAAGCACATCAGGTTACGCGAGCACTTTATACGTCAGTTAGTTGAAGAGAAAGTCGTAACCCTGAGTTTTGTTCCTACCGACCGTCAGTTAGCCGATATTTTCACGAAACCTTTAGATGCCCTTAGATTTGAGAGTCTTAGGAAGTCTTTGGGGATTTGCACTGTTGACTGAGGGGTTGGTCTATGTCTAGAATAGGATGCTTCTTCATGGTCATATCATATGCTTCCTATTGCTAGTCTGTTTATATGTACCATAGCTTTATTGTACAGCTTTTATGTATTTGTTTCTTATTCTTAGACAAATACAAAAAGATTTTTTTTGAAAAATTTTGAGAAAAGCACAAAAAGATTTTATTTTGATAAAATTTTTTGAAAAATTCAAAAAGAAATTTGCCTTTTATGGATGAGCATTTAAGATAGCCAAGTCACAACTTCATTCCATATATCCATGTGACTGTTTGATAGAGATTTTAGAGGCTACATCATTTCATCCATGTGCTTAACATTGATTGGAGTCCTTGAGATGTCATTAGTGATATTTCCTACATGCTTGACTCCTATATCCTTTTTTTGCACACATGCACGGCTATATTTGATTGTTGCACTTGTCAATCTCATGTTGGCTTGAGTGTTTCCATCTCAATCCTGTCTATACAATGTATAAAATGCAATAAAACTTGACAAGATTGGATTGCATGTAAAAACCGTTTGGTGAGACTGTGCGCATATTTTCATAACGGGGAGGGGCTGCGAAAGTTGATTCTTATCCTTTGCGCAAAAGCCACCGTTAAAAAGGACCTAAAAATGGAGGAATTTTAATATCCGAGGTCCTAAGAGGTTAAAAGAGCCCGAAAAAATTGTTCAGGCAATCAAAAGCAATACATGCCAAATATGGGCCATTTAGGTTTTCACAACCAATTCTCCAAAGTTTGAGAATTTAGTATACCTCTATTCAAAATATAAATCTGAGGGAGTTTGGAGATTGAAAAACGGGTTTGCACTTCCTTGAAAGTCCTGAAAACGCATGAAAATCATTTTGGACGTTATTGGTGTAGAAATCACTTTGAGCTTTGATTTGTAGATTTGATAGTCAATGTCATATATTTCCAATCTTTTACACCAAAGGAAGCATTTGAGTTCATTCGTTAGGAATATCCAATATTCATCGTGCACATATGTCATGTTTGTATGCTTTGATTTTCCTATTGAATTTTGATCACACCCATTCTTTTACGCTATCACCGACTTGGTTGTTTTATGTTCATTCATGGTGTGATTTTATGCCTTGTGACATCCCAGTACTTGATTGCTTGATTTTTTTCTCTCTTTTGTCTATTTGGGGACATCATAAAAAGGGGGAGAATGAATTATCTGATTATGGGGGAGTTTTTGAGTTTTTGAAATTCTGAGAATATCATCTTACATTGATATATATGCTTATGTTTATCTCATTTCAAAACTCGATACGTCACTTGGTATTTGCTTTATCTCATGTGTGTAGGTACATCCTTGATAATCCCATGATACATACCCTGATGAGAAAAGCGTGAAGATTCCTGAAGAATTGAAGAACAAACGATGCAGTCTTATTCACTTGTACTCTTTCAGTTTTGGGTTCATGGAAGGGTAGATTTGTATAGGAAATTTCATATTTGATAATTCGGATTTTTTATGTTTGTTCCGGCATAGACATAGGGGGAGATTTAATGAATTATCTGATTATGGGGGAGTTTTTGAGTTTTTGAAATTCTGAGAATATCATCTTACATTGATATATATGCTTATGTTTATCTCATTTCAAAACTCGATACGTCACTTGGTATTTGCTTTATCTCATGTGTGTAGGTACATCCTTGATAATCCCATGATACATACCCTGATGAGAAAAGCGTGAAGATTCCTGAAGAATTGAAGAACAAACGATGCAGTCTTATTCACTTGTACTCTTTCAATTTTGGGTTCATGGAAGGGTAGATTTGTATAGGAAATTTCATATTTGATAATTCGGATTTTTTATGTTTGTTCCGGCATAGACATAGGGGGAGATTTGTAAGGACAATTTGTCCATCTTTATGTATATGTTATGTCATAAGCCGTTACAAGATTGTTGGTTAAAAAGATCACATAGTCATCAACAAAATCCGAAGATCAAAAGAAGAAAGAATTTGGGAATCAGACCTGGCCGGACCGATCCGGTCCAGAAAAAGAACCGATCCGGTTTACCGGACCGATCCGACCATCTACCGGACCGATCCGTTTTGTCAGACTCCAGTAGCCACCGGATCCATAGCGAACCGATGAAGGCAAAAGTCCCGGACCGATCCGATGCCAACCAGACCGATCCGGTTTCAGAAAAAGAACCGATCCGACTTACCCGGACCGATCCGCCTAATCGACCGGATCGATCCGGCAAGGATAATCACTGCCAGATCGTGCAGCCGATTTTGAAGGGTTTCGATCCCTTATTTAAACCACGATCAGCAGTTGGTTTTCTTAAGACTTTCACACGATAATCAGAGCATATCAACCCTAAAGTCTTCACCTATTGAGTCCTATGATTCTAGGTTTTTAGATTCACACATCTTCCGTATCTTTGTGAATCAAATTTGGTAACCCAAAGAACACCATTGCTGTTGTTCAACCCTTGTGAAGTGGACCGCTTCTTCCTCTTCATTGCAGCCCTACTGGACAGGGATTGTTCCAGCCGCAAGCCCTTCTGGAAAGGGATTTTTCTTCCAGCCGCGACTACAGAATCCGATGCCCGAGGGTAATTCTTAGTCAAAAAATCTTGTATTTCAGTGTAATCCGATTGTAAGCCGTTTCTCTTACAAATTATAGTGATATACAAATGGTTTTGCCCCTGTGGGGGATTTTTCCTTAAACTTTGTGTGTTGAATAATTCTTGCATGATTTCATATTGTTTCAATCACACCTAGTTGCATGCTTAGGGTTAATTTGGGTTAAAAGGCATTCATTATATTGTTTCCTTATTTGAACGCAAGCGCCAACTCTTTCAAATTTTCCCACAAAAATCAACAAAAAATTATCTACAAAACCAGTAAAATCAAAATTTGCTAATATATATTTATAAAAATGCACCTTTAACCCCAATGAAATACAATCACTCGATTTCAACAAAGCCTAAATAACCTCTAAGATAACGAAACCTAGAAATGTCTAAAGGATTTGTGAAAATATCGTTAATTTTTTCTCCATAGGGACATAGTTCTTGTTAACGAAATTTTATTCATCACATCGCTAATGAAGTGATGTCTTATTTCTATTTTCTTTGTCCTAGCACCAAAGATTGAAAAGTTAAGATCACCACTACAACTATCGGAGAAGGTATACGAGGTTGATTTTTTGTAATCATCATGTTCAGGGTTATTTTTACAGGTCCTTGAAACATAAACGATTTTTTGAAAGTTTTTAATTAAAAACTCTTTTTTAAGATAGCTCATTAGAATGAGGTACAAAGGGTCATCCAAACGAGGTTCTTACACTCATTCGATATCAGATGTTTGAACAAAACTTCAAATGATCCAATTTCCTTATCGCTCTAGAATGTCGTTCAGTCCATCGTTCGATGCCCTTCAAACGACTTTGCATAGGCCATATAAACGAGGTCCAGTTCATTCAAATGAGCCTAGTAAATATTATTTTTTACTTAGCTTCAAATGCAATCTTTTCAAGTATATCTCTTATAGATTTTTCTCCCTATTTAAGACATATAAACTTGTACTTCTTTGCAAGCCTTATTTACACATATTTTTTTATCAAATAATTTATTTTTCCAAATCTAAACCCCTTGGATCTTTTGTGATAACTTTATGAAGCCTTGAAGAAAATATCTTGTTCTAATCCTTTTGGAGTTCTATCTTCACTACTGAAGATAGGAAAAGAGTTTCCTGAGGCTGATCGGTGAACACCGAGGCAAGTGGAGCTTGTTATGTAGCGTTGTTGGATCTTCACTTCTTTCTTAATAACAATAAGGAATGACACATAACTAAGATGCTCAGTGGAGTATAAATCTGTAATTCTATGTGTTTCATTCTGTAATACCTTAGTTTTAACACTGTTGAAAAGGGGGTTTTCCCGAAGGATTTTTTTCCTCAAATCTTGCATTGTTGTTTATTTGATTCGATTAAAATTCAATATATTGCATGTTTAGTTTCACCTAATTAATAAAGATAAAATTGGGTAAAATTGAATTTTACTTTCTTGTGACCTAATCTACAATTTCTACATTGGACCATTAAATCGGACCACTATGAATGTTTTTTAAATTTGTATCTAAGCTCATTTCTATAAATTATTTAGATGAATCCGGGTGCTTATATGGAAAATTCATAAAATAGTCCACCTTTACTTGATGGAACGAATTATGATTACTAGAAAGCTAAATTATATCATCTTTAAAATTAATCGATGAGTGCATTTGGCTTGTTGTTTAAAAAGGTGGACTCCACCTGTTGTGACTAATGAAAATATCGTTAGTCTCAAGACAATCACAAATTAGATTGAAAATGATTTTAGAGTGATTAATTTTAACTCTTGTGGTTTGAATTCTATTTTTGGTGTTGTCACACCCGACGATTTCCATCGTATCATGACGTGTACCACGTCTAAAGAAGCTTGGGATATCCTCTAGTTCAGATATGGAGGTACCAATGTTGTCAAAGCTTTTATGCCTCATAACTTCACCACACAATTTAAAACTATAAGAATTCTTAAAACATAAGATTTTGAGGAATTTTATGCTCTTATGTATGCTAGTGTAAATTCATGTTTTAATTTGAGTGAGAAAATTTTGGAAATGAGAGTTGTTAAGAAAATTCTGAGGTCACTCCCATCTCGTTTTAGTGCGAATATTACCATCCTTACCTTTTTGGGAATCTTAGTTCATGGCTTACTATCACTTAGAAAACCAAATTCCTCGCTATGTGGTCTTCACCAATAAAGGAAAAAAGTGAAGAGTCTACATAGGAAACTTCATACTATTACCACCTCATGTGTGTTGGAGTTGATACACATGGACATTATGGGTCCAATACGCACCTAGAGAATTGGTGGTAAGAATTTTTTTTTGTGAGGGTTGATGACTTTTCGAGATACTCCATTATTGGATTTCTTAGGCAAAAATCTTGTGCTTCTGAGTTCCTTAAATTCAAGTGTCATTTACTTCAAAATTAACATAATGTTTCCATCAATAGATTGAGAAGTGAAAATGGCACAAAATTTATTGATGATGGTGTTGGTGCATATTGTGATGGTATAAGCATCAAACATGATTTTTGGGTGGTAGGTTCGTGCCTAGTATCAAGCATGGGATTGCTGAGAGAAAAAAAATAGGATGTGACACCCCACCTAATAAAATACCGGGTGATCAGTCCTATACCAAATTAAAACAGGAATCCCAGTTGGATCATCCTTACCATCACTGTCGAAAACTTTTTAAAACTTACTAACCACCTAGTATTCCAAAAGCTGGTGCCAATTTTAACTTTTTGATTAAACAAAACAGTACATGCGGAATTAAAATATAAACCATTCACACAACTGAATGAAAATAAATTGAATCATAATTACACAACTTGCCGAATAAATCACCGACCACTAAAGAAATAATCCAATATAAATATTCAACACCTGAATGAATTACACCTGAAACTGTACCGAGAAGTCTGGGCGACAAGACCTAAATAAAAAAATTGATGCAAGATTCCTACTCTAGGAATGAATGAATGATGCGTCTAATCCAAACTCCTGCTAGCATCCACATATGCCGCAGCTCCGTGACCCTAGAATAGAATATCAATCCTGGCGTCCTTGTGGTTGGACATCTAAAAGGTTTTGAAAATAGTTTTATAGCAAGGGTTAGAACCCAAAACATTTTGAAAATATTTAGCAAGTGAATTAACTGCAGTAATTTAAAATGCATGAATGCGCTTCATATTTAAGTTAGTGTCGCACTCCCTTGCGGACATTCTAACCCCTCCACTATTGTGCACACCTACCGGTTACTTTAATCCCACCTAGCTGTGCTACCCCGCCCAACTAGTCCTGGTATAACCTTCCCTTACCATACTACTCTAACCCGAGTATAATGATTCCTGAATTATAAGTTATTTCACAATGAACTTAATTAATTCCTTCTTAATGAATATTATATAACTGTAACCCAAGTTATATAAATTTAATACATCACACTCTGTATTATCACCTACATATAATATTTGCTACCATATTATACGTACCTTTACTAACATCCACACACATATCATACGTGTATCAATCCTTCCAAGTATACCCTCACCGGATTATTCCCTCTAAAATGCCATCTCATTAGGTGTGCTCACAAAACCTAGTTTCCCCAATTTGGAATCGCTCACTCACTTGGACCAAATTATAAATGAAGTGGAGGCGGTCATATTCCTTCCCTGAAAGTGAGATAAATCCCTCACCCATATATACCGGACACTATGACCTGGGGATATACTCGCCCTACTCCTCAAGCTAAGGGATTCACCCACATCGCGCAACCTCCCTTGATAGCATTAGAGTATTTAAATTTAATAAATATCTAGTCACTGATATTTATATCACACACAATATAAACACGTATATATATACTATCACTGTACCGTATATATATAATATAAATCCCCGGCTTTACCGTGTACTCAAAATCCCATACACTGCCTGTAATTTAATATCACACACAATATATACACGTATATATATATACTATCACTACACCGTATATATATATATATATTATAAGCTCCGGCTTTACCGTGCACTAAAAATCCCGTACACTGCCTGTAATTTCCTGAGTCTGTGGCCTGACTCAATGTAATTAATTTTCTCACTTAATAATTTATCGTCTTCCCGAGTCTATGGTCCGACTCTAATATATTTAACTCACACTTCAATTTATATAATACTTTCCCCGAGTCTATGGTCCGACTCCAATTAAATTAATTGACACCCTTATTAATTTAATACCTTCCCGAGTCTATCACCCGACTCTAATTAAATTAATTAACACACATATTAATTTAATACCACCCCGAGTCTATCATCCGACTCTTATTTAATTAATTTACACATTAATTAATCAACACTATTCCGAGTCTGTGGTCCAACTCTAATATAATTAATTCACACATTAGTTAATTAATACAACTTCGAGTCTATGGTCCGACTCTAATATAATTAATTACTACTCTTGTTAATTTAATCCTACCCGAGTCTACAATCCGATTCTAATTAAATTAATTATCACTCTTATAATTTAATCCTACTCGAGTCTACAATCCGACTCTAATCAAATTAATTGTCACGCTCATTAATTTAATAACTTGGTGTCACCCAACCCTTATCCCCGGACTCTCTCACTTGGCCCGTACCTCAACATTTTCCGAGTATATGTTTTGACTCCAAACTAATTAATTTTTCTCAAAAATTAATTTAACACTTTGATGTCACTTAACCAACATATCCGGACTCGCTCACTTGGTCCAATTTACATCTCATAATATCATACCCACATTTTCTCCTACAATGTGTCACACCTTTATTCCTATAAATTTCTCAATTATAATTTCCTATAATTATTAACATACCCGGGCTCGATTCACTTGGCCCGAAATTGATTATTTCCCCAGTCTATATCCCGACTCTAAATTAAATAGTTTATCTCCAACTTAATTCAATATCTTGGGGTCGCTTGACCAATATTCCCGGATTTGCTCACTTGATCCGTACTTCACCATTTTGGAATAAAACCTCTCAATTTCATCCATTAAGTTCCCCACATAAATTTATCCTAGTCCCAATTACTTTCTCCCATAATTGCTAGGAATATTTGTTTCATAATTATTTATCACTTATTAATGTATGGGAATTAATTTCTAATAAATTTCCCCCTTATATACAAACTGGGCGAACTGCCCAGAATTCCGAATCATCGATCGATCGAACCTCCGGGGTCTATCGATCGATCGTCCCTGACTTCGTCTTCTTCGAGATGCAGTTTCTCCATTAACGAAAATCTCTAACTTTCATTCTTTCCCCTGGAATAACTCAAGCCCAATCAACCCTATATCTACGTAAGAATAGGATCAAAGCACCTTATAGAACATTAAACTGGAATTAAATCTCACGATTTTCTACTTTTTACCGATTTGGGTATTATCCGGGTTTTAAATCCCCAATACGAATTTCATTCATCTGATCAATAATTAACCCTCTACTCTTACTAATTTTTAACATTTGATCCAGTTCTCTACATTCTAGAATCATAAACACGATCAATCTCCCCCTAAATCCCATTAAGGTATATAAATTTACAAAAACCCAATTTAAATTTTTGGTGACACACCCAAAACGAATTTTCATATACACATCACTATGATATGAATTGATTATCATAATTTTAAAAATCACAACAGTTAACCACTTGCATGTAAGTGTTCGTAGTGTCTGATCCGTTGTTGATGTCCCTTAATTTGGCTCCAATAACCTCCAATTTGCTCTTGATTTGTTTTTCCCCAAATCCCCTCTCAAACCCTAGGTTTATAGTTATGTTGGATGCCATTCCTAAATCTCCAAATTAGGTTGAAAACCCTCCATCCCGTTTTTAGCCTAATGGGCTTAATTAAAATAGCCCAAATCACCCCGTGTGGGCCCGGCTATGCCCAAAAATGCCCCGAGACCCAATTACTACCCCCGGGTACTCTTTTCGGACTATCTCGACCCATCCGGACACAACCATGTACCCAGAATTGGCCTCCGAATTAATTTATAAAAATCCTTATCTTACACCCAATTTAGTCTATACCGACTCCCCGCTGGGATAAGCGCATACCTCGTCATTAATACCCGAAATGACGTAATTAAATTATTACTATTCATTTATTAAATAAATTTCCTTAAACATTAACCATTCACTCCCCGATTAATATTTAAATATATATATCGCCATAATTAATTCAATTAAAATTACAACTCACAAGTAATTTAAAATTCCCAAATTAATTAAATACTAAATGTACAAAAATACGGGGTGTTACATAGGATTATCCAATAGATGGCATTATAAATACTCCTTGGGAGGAACGTGCCTAGACAATTTTGGGCAGAACTAATTAAACATCGTATGCCACACAATGAATAGGGTTTATCTTCATCCCCACACACTTCACACACCATATGAATTGTGGACTGGTAAGAAACCCAACCTATCATATTTTGAAGTTTTTGGCAGTCCTTGCTATATCCTTAGAGATAGAGAGAACTTAAGGAAATTCGACTCTAAAAGCAATAAGGGAGTATATTTAGGATATTCATTGACTATTAGAGACTATAGGGTGCATAACCTTAAAAGCTCTAAGGTCATGGAATCGATAAATGACACAATTAGAGATAATGCACCGACTACATTTGTTTATGATGATATTTCATGTGAGAACAATGCACCCCCCTCTCATATGACAATCTCATTTTTCCTCACACCACGGACTTGGATCTTGATAAAAAGGATCCACCCTCTTTGGTTCGAAAGACTTATGACCCTATCGACATAGTTGGTGGTCCCACACTAAATGTCAAGACTTTATCTCAACTAGATAATGTGTTCAGCTACTTTATTTATACTTCCATAGTAGATACCAAGAATGTGAAGGAAGCACTCAAGGATGAGCATTGGATAAGTGCTATGCAAGATGAGTTGCTTCAATTTTAAAGAACAATGTTTGGGAATTATTCCACCGACCTAGCGACAAATATGATTGGTACTAAGTCAGTGTACAGAAGCAAGATGGATGAGAATGATACCATCATTCTTCATAAGGTTAGGTTGGCCACTCAAGGTTACACATAAGTTGAGAATGTAGACTTTCATGGGACATTCTCTCCTATTTTTAGGCTTGTGTCCGTCCACTTACTATTCGCCATACCTTGTCATATATGGTTTAAGATATACCAAATAGATGTCAAGATTTATTTTTTTAATGGATTTCTTCAGGACGAGGTTTATGTGGAACAACCTAAGAGTTTTGAATAACTAAAGTAATCAGAACACGTCTTTTATCTAAAGAAGGCCTTCTATGATTTGAAGAAATCATAACTTGCTTGGTACATAGGCATAACTTATTATCTCCAAACTCGCAGATTCAAGAGAGGGGGGTTGATCTCACTTGGTTTCTTAGTATAGAGGGTGATTCTATCTTAGTTGCCTAAGTCTATGTGGATGACATAGTCTTTCGATCCACATGTTCTCAACACGCTCACACTGTTTAGGAGAAGATGAAGAGTGAATTTCATATGAGTATGGTTGGTGAACTAACATTCTTTTTAGGCCTCCATGTATGTAAACTCGAGAATGGGATATTTATATCTCAATACAAATATGCTTGGGATCTAGTGAAGAAGTTTGGTTTGGACTCCACTAAGGATTCATGCACACCTTTGAGTTCCTCTAAAAATCTTAACAAAGTTACCATAGGTAAGGACATAGGGCAAACACTTTGTAGGAGTATGATAGATTGTCTCCTCCACTTGACCGCTAGTCATCCTGATATCGCATTTAGTGTTGAATTTTTGCACGGTACTAAGCATCTCCAAAAGATTCACACTTACTGGCACTTAACCATATCATCAAATACATGAGTGACACTCCTTCTTATTGCATTTGGTACTCTTTTGATACCGATGACTATTTTTCGTCTTATTTAGATGCTAATTGGGCAAGGATGCTAATTGGGCAAGGCATGTTGATGGATGTAAAATCACATAGGGCAGATGATTTTACTTTGGGAGTGCTCTTGTATGTGGTTGAGAAAGAAGAAAAACTCCATTTCTTTATCTATGGAGGAGTCTGGGTACAAATACACCGAGAGTTGTTGCACACAACTCTTATAAACGAAGCAAATGTTGTGGGATTAAGGGGTTCATCAATGGATAATGACTTTTTATTGCGATAATACGTGTGAAATCCACATTTCTCATAATCCCATCCAACATTCTCATACGAAAAATATTAGAATTGGTGAGCACCTCATTCATGATCTTGTTGAGGAGAAGATTCTTTCCTTCAGTTTTGTGAGTACCAAACGTTAATTGGGTGCCATTTTTACTAAACCTTTTATGCACTTTGATTTAAGTATCTTAAGATGTTTTTGTGGATTGAGTTTGGGTATTTTTTCTAGTTTAGGGTGATTTTCATATTGCTATCATTTATTCCTACAACTAGATTGTATTCTTATGTTTGTAAATTGAAGAAATCCAAAAACATTTTGTTAGAAAAAATTTCATACAAAATTCAAAAAGATTTTATTTTGATTAAAATTTTCAAAAATTCAAAAAAGTTTTGTATTTTGTTGTACAGCATATATAAATGTACATTTAAGATTTTAGAATCATATTTTCATTCCATTAAATCATGTGACTTAATCACGATGTCATGATACTTGGCTTCATTTTTATTTGTTTATTAATAAAGTGAGGATGGTTACATTCATGCAAGGGACATCGGGAGATTATGTCTAGGATGCTATTGAAAATGGTTACACTTTTCCTACTAAACCAGTCGTAGAAAGAAGTATTGTGAGGATTAGGAAACTGCTAAGTGAATTCACTAAAGAAGAAAAATAGACCTCCCTTAATAATAATAAAGGCAAAAATGCCATATTCATCTCTATCAATGAACACAAATTCAAGAGGATATATTTATGTACTACCTCTAAAGAAGCATGGGACACTTTAGTGACCACACATGAAGCAGACACACGTGTTAAAGCTGCTAAAACTCAAATGTTAATCCAATAGTACAACACTTTAGTCATGATTGAGATTGAGTCATTTGATGAATTCTACATTAGGTTAAGAAACATAGTGACTAAGCTTCATGCTAATGGTATAATTTATAATAATAAGGAAATTGTCTCTAAAACTCTAAGGTCACTTCCACAAAAATTTGACCATAAGCGATATGCAATTGAGGAAATGGATAATCAAAACCTTACCCCTGAACACCTCAGTAGCAAGCTAAGAATTGTGGAAATGGAATTAGAGTTTAAGAAGCAATTAATATAGACCCATAAGAAAAAAGTCTACCTATAATCTTGTCCTTACCTCTAAGTTGACTAAATATGAATGTTATTTGCCTGAAATTGACTCAGATTCTGATGAGGATTGTAATTTAGAGAGTTTGGATAATCATCTTTCCTTAAGGACTAAACAATTCAAGAAAATTATGAAATTTAGAAATAAAATGGCAAATAGATAAGGAAAACCTACCTATTCAAAACAGTCTAATAATAGGCCTCATGAGAAAAGACCTGACAATCACTAGACTGAGTATCACAACAAACCCAGTAGAGACCTTAAGAACACTGAATGCTACAGATGTGAAAAGTTAGGACACATAGCCAGTGACTATAGAGTCAATTGGAATAAAAACAAGAACACTAGGGCTAATTTGTGCAAGACTTGGGATGACTCAAGTGAATCAGATTCTGATGAACCAGATTCATTCAATACTTTTTACCCTTGTATGTATTTCTTTGCCAAAAATCATATACACTGATGATAAGGAATCTGATCATGATATGTTTAATGATGCTATCCCTATTGATTTGTCTATTTTATTACTTGAGAATGATGATAATTCATCAACCGCTGTGTGTGTGAGTCAAAGGGAATAATCTATTATTAATGAAAATGGGTGTGTGAGTTATATAAATGAATCGCTAGGGGACACTGCACACTACATACTTAGTGACTCCGATAATGAGGACCTCTTAGACATCACACATTGTACTAAAAAACTCTCTGGAAAAACTGAACTTAAAAAAATTGTCAAAGACCTTACACAGAAGATAGAAACCCTAACCTATATGGTTAAGCAGAATGCTGAAGAGTACACTTCTCAATGTCTAATTTATGAGAATGAAACTAAAACTTTTGAACAAAAACTGAAAGAGTTATCTGAATCAAATGAAATTTTGGAAAAGAAATACAAAAGGATGTTGTTAGAATTGAAACAAATAAAAGAAAAGACATCAACAGTCTTAAAAAAGTTTACTAAATTTGAAAATAACTCAAATTTTTTTGAAGACGATGCTGCTGAAAGTAAGACTAATTCTGATGACAGAATTGAAAACAGATTTTACCCCAGTACTAACAAACAAACGAAAAATATTGAAACTATCAAATTTGTGTCTGGAGTCAAAAGACCTATTGAAACATGTTTAGATTTTCTTGCGTTGAAAAATAATTTTGATTTGTAACAACAAAATATAGACATTTGTGATCAAGTAACTCTAAGCGTAATGCTGAACATAAGGAAAAATATGTATTTCCTCCCATTGAAAAAGTGATTCATCTTTTCAACTTATACCTTCTAGGAATAAGGCTAGAGTTCAATTTTTAGACAAACCTTTGTCTAACAACTTTTATAAAGCTAAACCCTATACGAGCCATCTTTATTGCTCATATTGTGATGTATTTGGACATTGTATTGATGGATGTTTTTCTAAACGTCTATATAAACTAATCTATCACTCACCTGCTTACCATAACTTCAACTATTCTAGGAGAAGCCGAAATAATTATATCCTACCTAGACAGCTAGACAAGAATTCTAACTATCGAAATATGAAGATAATATCAAATACTAATAGATCATCAATAATAAGTAATCCTAGATTCTTTTCTAAATCAAATGCTGAAACCTTTTATCATCCTCAAAAACCTGCACAAAAATCTTTTAGAGAAAAGGCTGAAGCTTGCATGCTTTATCAAATACAAGCCAATAAGCGCAAATTGAAAAATACAACAATTTGGGTTACAAAAGATGAGCTATTATCCCAGATGAAATGCAATATTGTGATCAGTGCTTTCAAAGCTGAACACACAGCGTCTGGATGGTATGTAGACTCTGGATGTTGTAAACATATGACCGGTGATGATAGAAAACTTTCAAATAAATCTAACTTCTTCGGAGGTAAAGTCTTATTTGGAGAAGGAATATCATCTTAGATCATTGCTAAAGGAGCACTCCATGAAAAAGGATTACCTATTCTTGAGGATGTTCTTTTGGAAAAGGGTCTTAAAGAAAATTTATTAAGTATATTGAAATTTTGTGACTCCAACCGTACTATCACCTTTTCAAAGAATAATTTCCAAATTTTAAATGAAAATGGTGATTGCATTATTACAGGACTCTGTACTACAGATAACTGTTATACAGTCAATCAAAGTACAGAGGTTTGTAAGATTGCCATAATGGATGGAAATGAGATATGGCACAATAGGTTGGGTCACATTAATTACGACAACCTTGGTAAATTGTGTTCTCAAGAGATAGTTATAGGTATTCCTAAGATCAAACCAATTTTGAACATCATATGTGTTCCTTGTCAAGAAGGAAAGATCGTTAAGGCTCCCCACAATAAGGTTAAAGAAGTTCTATCCACTAAACCTTTAGAACTCATTCATATGAACCTAAAGGGTCCTTCTCATACTGTTAGTCTTTATGGTAACAGTTATATTCTAGTTATGGTTGATGATTTCACTCGATTTACTTGGGCTTCCTTTTTAAAACACAAGTCAGAAACATTTCGTAAATTTTTGAAAATTCTAGTTCCTTTTGAAAATGAAAAGGACTCCCATGTAGATTTTGAAAATGAAAAGGACTCCCAAGTAGATAGAATTCGTAGCGATAGAGGAGGTGAATTTATAGATTTAGGTGTCATCGAATATTGTGACTATAATGGTTACAAACATGAATATAGTGTCCCTAAGACACCTCAACAAAATGGAATTGTTGAGTGTAAAAATTGCACTCTTCAAGAAATGGCCCGCATTATGATTCATACGAAGAACTTACCTAAATATTTATGGGTAGAATCCATTCGTACTGCTTGTCATGTAATCAATCGAGTATACCTAAGGAGAAACACTAAACAAACATCCTATGAACTGTGGTATGGGAAGAAACCAAACCTAAAATACTTTAGAACCTTTGGTAGTACCTGTTATGTATGCAAGGATAGAGAACATCTATCTAAATTTAAAACTAGAGGAGATAAAGCTATTGCGTAGGATATTATCCAAATAGTAGATCCTACCGTGTCTACAATCTTCAGACCAAAACCTTAATGGAATCAATTAATGTGGTTGTAAGTGACACTAATGTAGAGAGTAAGATCAAATGACCAACTATAGTGGATGAATCTAAAAACATTTTGACTTATGATTCTCCAGAGATAAATGATTCTTTACCAACTGAGACCCCTGAAGGGCCTAACTAGGTTTCCAAAGATCATCCTTTAGATAGTGTAGTTGGTAACCCTACCGAGCCAGTTCTTACAAGATCCCAACTACGTACTCTTACTCATTATGCATGCTTTATTTATCTTATATAACCAATGAATGTTATTGAAGTACTGAATGACCCATTGTTAATAAGTGTTATACAAGAGGAACTTCTTCAATTTGTCATTCATGATGTATGGTATCTTGTACCTCGGCCAGAAAATTAAAGGGTTATTAGCACTCGTTGGAATTTTAAAAACAAAATAGATGAATCTTGTATGATTATTCAGAATAAATCTAGATTAGTTTCCCAGGGCTACTCTCAGATTGAAGGAATAGATTTGTAGGAGACTTTTGCATCAGTCACTCGCCTTGAGTCTGTTCGCTTACTCTTTGTAATAGAATATTATTTGCATTTCACACTATATCAAATGGATGTTAAATCTTCTTTCCTTAATGGTATCTTAACTAAAGATACCAACGTAGAACAACCTAAAGGGTTCATTGACCCTCATCATCCAAATCACGTGTACCATCTTAAGAAAGCTCTTTATGGGTTAAAACAAGCTCCTAGAGCTTGGTATGAACGTCTATTTACCATCCTTTTAAACAACGGTTTTAAGCGAGGATGAAATGTGAAAAATCTTTTTGTCAAACACTTTGGCAGAAATATTATTATAGCCCAAGTATACGTAGACAATATCATTTTTAGATCTACCTCCCCAATGGACGTTAAAACATTTTCTCCAATTATGCATAAAGAATTTCATATGTCACTGATGGGGGAGTTATAGTTCTTCTTCGGTCTTCAAGTCAAGTAAAATTCAGATGGTTTATTTGTACTGCAATCCAAATAAGCTTTATAGATTGTAAAAAAGTTCAGTCTAAAAACTACCAAAGATGCTAGAACTTCCATGAGTATATCGGTTAAACTATCAAAATATGAACATGGAAAATCCATCGACTCAACCTTATACCGTAGTATGATAGAAAGTCTTATATACCTTACTGCCTCCCGTCCTGACATTATGTATGCTATTTGTGTGTGTGCCCACTATCAAAATAACCCTAAAGAGACTCATTTACTTTGCGTTAAAAGAATTATAAAATATGTTAATGGAACTATCAACTTAGGACTTTGGTACACAAATGACACATCTAGCACGATAATTGGCTACACCGATGCTGATTGGGCTGGGTGTTTCGATGATAGTAAAAGTACGTCTGGAGCATAATATTACATAGGTAATAATTTGGTAGGGTTGACATTATGTATGCTATTTATGTAAGGATTCAAACCATATATTGTCGAAGTTGGACATTATTTTGATTACTTCAACTAAAGTGTTTGATCTTAGTTATCTTATTTTCAGGATATCATTACCTCATGTTATTAGAATGTTATTAGGGTATTTGCTTGTATTTAGTTGCTTAATGTAAATTTTTTTCTAGGATATGGGGTAGATAGAATTTTGTATAGGAATAGGATTTTCTTATATTTTGTATCCCTACGAGTCCTTGATGACTCAAAGCAGATTTTTTCTCATATTTCCAAAGGGGAAGATTGAAGCACCCTATATCTTTGACTCACTTGAGTCTACATTATATAGGAGCTTGTCTAATTTGAAAATAGTGACAAAATTTGAGTCATATCCTAGTCTACCAAAGAGCCTCAGACTCTACATACTAATTCCTCTAATAGTCTCAAAGGTAGAATACAAGCACTGCACCTAGGATTGCATTCACTATAATGTAGGTGTGTGTGTGTGTGTGTGTTAATTCCCATAAAAATAATTTTTTTTTAATAATTTTAGGATTTTCTAAATATTTTTAGGTATTTTTAAAACATTTTTAAACATTTAATATTTGGTTTTAAAAATATTGTGGTTTTTTTTGTAATATCATTTCTTGCTAAAAACTTGCTTGGGTAGGATCCAAAACCGGCAGAGACTTTTGTGGTAGAAAATTAGATTTTTTAAATCTTATAAACATGCGTTTGAGGGCTAGTCACTTCCTTACACATGTTGATTAATGGGCGATTGTATTTGTGTTCTTTTCCTCTCACAACCTTAAGACTTAATCATGTCCCTTAGATCATTAGTTATCGATGGTATGCATGTCTTTACTATAATCCTTGTTATAGTTGAGAGAAGAAATCAGAACGCGTTTAATGGTGGTGCATCCTAAGCCTCTCAACCATTGATTTCTCTCAACCCTTCTAGATACTTTTATGTGTAATAAAAATAGAGACCAAGTGGGGAACGTTGAGAAAATATTGTCTTATTTGACAATTGAGAGCAAAAAGAGGAGGGAGAGAGAGAGAGCAAAGATAGAGAGAGAGAAAACCATAAATCAAAATTCGGTCATTTTTCTTCAGAAAACCCTTTGTGAGTTTGAGTGAGTTCATATTTGTGAAGATCCATCCTCTCTAGTCTTTAATCTCTTGTCCAACCAAGTCACGTAGTTTGGATTTCATTTTTCTTTTCATAGAAAATTGAGATCTGAAACTTTATATCACGTAAAATTTGCTTACTTGAATTTCTTTTTTCAAGAAATGTTCATTTGTTGGTTGTTTTTACTCTTACATGTTGTTTTTAAAACAAAAACCAACAAATCCATTTTTGTTTACAGTTTATAAGAAAAACCAAACTTAGATCTGGTTAAGATCTTGATTGGGGATTTACACTTTCATGAATATTTCACAATTTGTGAAATAACTGTGTATATCAAATAAAATAAAGGGTTTATGATCTTGGCTCTTTTTAATAGCAAGATTCTCTCTTGATCTGTGGATAAAAATAAAGATCAGTAGTATAAGATTTTCAAACAAACTGAGATTCAGAAATCCTTACTACATCTTTGAACGATATTTGTAATTTGTTAGGAACATTATTTGTACAAGTTTGTGTAGGTTGCATGCATATGATTAGGCACTTCACGACTTACACTTGTCATACTACAACACTAAATAAGTGTTAGTAGAGAGATTCTTGACTTTAGTGTCGACCTAAAGCTAAAAGGAGAAGCGGTTACAAAGTTGGGAGAACAGCCTCAACATCACAACCTTTAGAAAAGTCCTAATAATCTAAAGGAGTTGGTAAAAATTATGGACATAGTTTAGGTTTGTTTGTGTGTTTGGTTCGTTATATAGTTTGTAATCTATTAACTCTATTTTAGTGGATTTTTCTTTTGAGGTGTCGAGACCTTTGTGTATGTTACCCTAATTGGATGGGGTTTTACCACATTAAAATCTTGTGTTCTTGCATACTTACTCTTCCTCTCATCAACTTCTTGAGGTTGTGCTGATTTAGAACCTATATAAGTTTTTTTTTCAAAACTGGTACACCTATACCTTAAATAACATATAATCTTTTATACACATCTTGTGTTAGCTGTTTGTTTTTATTAAAGAGTTTCTTCAAAAAACTGTTCGATGCCATTTAAACTGTTTAATCTTGAATTATACGACTTAAGTGGTAATTATATTTATTTCTCCCTTTGTTCTTTGTGCTAATGATGGGTGTTTCTTCTTTTCTTCTTGCAGACTGACATAGCTGCTTCGATCATTTGGTCTCGGGGGACAACGAGGTTGAAGGAGGTTTAAGAGAAGCTCCTTGCATTGGTGTATTGGATGGTTTCATATACCCACTTTGTCTATTTGGGAAAGCTTTGGATGACACACCGCATTCTATTACAGTGTTGTGTGCTCTGGGGGAGAGGTGGTTGGACACTACTCACACATTTCATCTTGGTTTCGAGGAGATGATTGTTAATCCCATAGACGTCTAGGAGATGATGGGGGTGGATTGCGAAGGTTTCTAGATAGTGGTAGATTGTACTTTGATGGTGACATTGGAGGCAGGGCAGGCAGCATTGGTGATGTGGATAGAATTATGTTAGGGGATTCTATCGGCATATTTGTTTTGAGGGAGACGCTTTTGAGGAGGAGGGTTGATGTGACTGACGAGTGGCAAGTGGGACATACGGAACATATGTTTATTTTACTTTTTCTTGGAGGCTTCTTGGTGGTGATGAGCGACGACATCGTTTATATTTGGGTTTGTTGTATTTGAGGATGATTTCTGACGTCTAGCTGTAGGATTGGGGGAGCCTGACTTTGGCATCCCTCTATTCTTCCTTCGATGCTTTCAGCTGGTGCTGTCAACAGACTTTTACGCGAGCCACATATTTTCTGGATGTAACTTTGTATTTTTTTTCTTTGTGTACATTTCCTTGCATTCCTCTTTTATTCTTTTTGCTAACTCCTGTCTTTTCTAGATGTGGTTCTACGAGGTGATTTATCACAATGAGTGATTAATTTCCCTAAAGGATGAGCATTTGGGGGACTTCTGCCAGATGTTCTGGTGGTGGGATTCCAACTGGAGGTCAAACCAGTCTTTATCTTTGTCGGACGTGTGGCGGGTCCTAAATTCCCTAATGAGTGATGAGGTTACTTTTCGTTCTTTTTGGAGTTATTTTTTTTCTTTTTTAGGTTATTTTCTTGGTATCTTTTTTGAGTAGGTATTGAATCTCTGTTGGGTATTTCATGTGACCTTCTAACTATGGGGGGGTGACTCCATGGGATAAGGGGGTGACGGGACTACATGTACAGATGCGACGATTAATTTAACATGAGTTTGGGTATATCTAGTAACTGTGAGAGACGATGGTCAGGTAAATTGTGGAGGAGGAGGTGGTGGTCCCACCTTCGATGCCCTCTATGTATATGAGGCGGGTGAGAGTGATGTTAGATGATGCTCAGGTGGTAGCGATGATCGACGAGCCCCAAATTCACTATATATATATATATATATACAGTGGCAAGCTATAATTATCTATATTTTATGACGATCTATTGATGCCTTCTGGTATATATGATGTTGAGAACATGCCCCCACCCGTCACGACTTCAGGTAGAGGTACTAGCGCATCCATAGGATCGACCCACAACATAGGTGGTGGCATATTGACGGCGGTTGCGGAGGAGGATTTGATCATTCACGCTACTTCCCCTTCCTATATTTTTTTACTGAGTAGCGGGGAGTCACTGATCCTGTCGCACCATCCCAATGCGTTGAAGTTTAAGTAGATGGGGCTTATATATGAGTCCCTCCGACCTGAGGTATACCCTTTCTCTTTCTCTTATTTTGTTTCCATTGATTTTTCTTTGCTTCTTCACTGACTGACTTGTCCTTTACTGTTGCTCCTTTTCTTGTAGTATGTTCAGGTCCCATCTAACTGAATGAGGGAAATCAAGGATGGCCTCCATGTCTGATTATATCAAGAAGTTGGATCCATCCTACTTTTTTCTACTTTCCACCTCATATGAGGCTTTGGGTTCTGGGATGGGAGGATACATCACTTGTCGTCAGGGAAAGCGTGTCTGTCGCAAAGGTTAAGGGCTTGAAAGGGATATTTGAGAGTTCGGGAGAAGTCCTATTTGTATTTCTTGTTTTTCATTCTATCTGCAAAATGAAATTAAGTGAAGAAAAAAAAATATAAAAAAAGATGCATTTTCTTTTTTTGGCATTTTTCTTGATTTAGTGACTTATCATATATGCACTTTTAATTTTCTACTGAGATTGTTCATTTTATGCAAAGATAGAGATAAGCATGGAAATGATAATGAAAGACAAAAATGTTTATTACTTAGAAAAAGGGAGTAAATAGTAATTAAAAATAATTTTTGAGTAAGGATTTATTTTGAGAATGAAAATAATTTGTCGAGGAGAATAAAATAGATAAAATGAGGAATTGAAAAGCAATGTCCTAGGGGAAATTTTTCAAACTAAGGATTTTTCTGAAAATTGATTTTGGTAAAAAAGGAAAGATGAAATTTTCCAAAATAAGGCGGTATGGATAGGCATACCCCGTGACCTGCCTATCAACATGGGCGTCGAGTGAAATCATTTCTAGGCGTTGATTGCACCTTCCTGCACATTAGTGTACTCATGTAGGGCTGAGAATTAATCAGGTTTCCATGTTTTTTATTCTTTGCCAAGGATTTTGAGTGTAAAAGGAGGGGTATGGGATGTGATTTTTCCACCAATATACATATTTATCTTCTTGCTTCTCATTTCCTATTCCTAAACGATTCTTCCCATGTATGAATAATTCTCCTCTAACCTTTATGGTCTAGAGGCCATGTGCCTAAAAAATGTGGACTATGATGCTTTCAATCTACGTCGGTTTTCTCTATGGCATAATCGAGCTACAGACTAGAACTTTCTAGCAGTGGTAATACAATTCACTTACCTCGAGGACCATGTTTTCAATTTTTTCCTCGACGTGGTTTTTCCTACCTATAAGGAATTATCGACAATATTGGGGGTCAACCCTAGTGTGGTGATGGCTATGCCCAATTTTTCCTGTTCTACCCAAGCATATTTCGTGGAGTTGCTCCATATTTTTCCCTCGGTGTCTCGTTCGTTGGTTATTGAAGGGATTATTTCTCTTCACGCAGTTATGTATTCCGTGTGCCTGAGGGTCTTTGAGGATGCTGTTTTTGCCGGAGCTATTGTCTTGGGCCTTACTGTGAGGCTTTTTCTAGTGATATGAGACTTGACGGTGGATCCTCAAGTGGCTACAATAACGAAATGGATGTCTTACTGCCATAATCCTGTGGAGGTGGTGCTGGATAAGACCCTGAACAGTATGGATGCTTGGAAGGAGGTTTGTTCTGACTTTTCGAGGGGGAGTCCGATAATGTTGTTCATGTGGCTTGTAGAGAGGTTTCATCTGGCAGTCCCTCATGATTATCCTTTGGTATGTGTGCTTAATTTATTTATCTGGCCTTTTTTTAGTTTTGCTCCATCAGTAGAGAACTAGGTCAAGTAGTTGGTGGACCATGAAGCTCAGTGTCTTCATTGGTTGGTGCCATAGTGGGGATACTTGCAGCCTATTTTACAACTAGGATAATACATGTATGTGAAATTGGTTGGCCTTTACTAGACTTCCTTTTATTTCCCCTAGAGACTTTTGTGCCAAGTTGGATGGGAACAAATTTTTCCTCCTCATATAACGAACTTCTTCCCAGTAGAGGACCTAATTGAATCACTGTGGATGATGTTAGGCTCATTGTCGCAGTGTCGTTGACCGTCTATTCATCCATCTTAGTCTATAAGAGAGTCATGGTTGTGTAGGGGGACTACCTGAAGTGGTTATAGAAGCGGGTAGTGGAGAAGATCATGTAGGAAGAGACTGGTAAAAGGTGACTCGTATCCTTTGACACCACAAAAGAAGGTGCTGTGGTTTTGTTCGAAACGTTAGGGCGTACCACTCCATGGAGCGCATAAGGAATTTTAACTAGTACTGGGAGACTTGGGGACCTCTGGGGCCCCGAAATGATGATGAAGAGGGGGATGTTGGGCAGTTAAAGGCAATATCTTATGAATCTTGGATGATTATTTGTGAAGCTAGGGTAATTTTGTTATTTGGAATAATTTTTGTGAAGCTGTGTAAGGAGTAGGTTTGTTTAAAGATGTCTTAGTTTGTGGACGGGGTGGCTTGTTTAATTCCCTTCACTAATACTTTATGTAACAACATTGTATTCATTAATTAGAAATAAATTGATTTTGATCATATTTTGTTGTGCCTCTTAATGAGTTTTTCATTTGAATTATCTATACCAATCGCAAGGCATATATACTCCTTTTTTTTATGTAATTGATAAAACTGATCGTTGTTTTCGGGAGTTAGAAAAGAATATCATTGTTTGAAAAAGAAAGGGATCGTGCCTATGTATGGCGTATGTCCATCCTACGTATCTATGGGGGTTTTGAAATTTTTCATGAGTCTTATTTTGAAAAGGAATTTTTTAGAGGATCAGGTTCCACATAGTGCCTCTTTGAATTCAGGAGTAGAGAGCGGGAATACAAGCTTAATAATTGAGATGATATATATGCCATCTTTATTTTTCTTCTCTCCCTCTTTCCATCCATTCGATTATATTCTTTAATGTGTCTTAATGTGATAATTTCAACCACATTTAATTATGAAATTTCTATCCAATTCTTTTAGCTGGGAACATACAATTTTTGATGTTTTGAGAGTTTTTTTTTACTTTTTCTTAGTTTTAATCGTATTATGAAATAATGTTGTAGTTTATGCTTTGGGTTCCTTCTCTATTATATTCTTGATAACATGGGACTTGGGTTCTATCAATTTTCTTTGTAAAGATTTGTATGCATATATATAAGTATGGGAGTAAGAGGAAGCTTTCTTACTAACATGAATCAATCTTACATTACATTATAATTTGAGTAAGAACAAGCTACTTCGAACTTTTAATTTTCTATTTTTTGCACTGTTCGGAGAAAGACCATAACTTTCTAATTGTAAATTGAAATGAAGGGATTACGATGCCATTGGATTCATATCGTCTGTGCTTAGCGATCAACGTTTCGAGCTATTTTTTGCATTGCACGAGGGGTCGAAATCAACTTAAAAGTCATAAATTCATTTTTTCATTGCAGATTCTATTTAGATAATGTTTGTTCTTTAGTTTATTTTCTTATTTTGATTGTCTTCTTAGAAATTATGAAAATGTCAATTTTATGGGCACATGATGTCTAGAATACTCCATTTTTTCTTCCCTATATTCGTGACAGATTTTGGCTACCACTCAAACATCAGGAGAAGTAGGAAAGAGATGGTTCCAAGGAAAAGAGAATGACGTCCACCAATTTATAAAGGTATTTGAGGTATGAGCTCGATAGTTTCCTTAATCCTATTCTGAAAATGTTAAGGATTCTTTCAAAAAGTTAAATTTTGTTATTAAAAGAGGATTAAGTGCTCTTCTTTTCCCCGGTAGGGCGCTAAGAACAAGAGTGTTAAGCACATATCTATTCTCTTTGGTGACCATCTTTATCGAATATATTATATGGACTTTAATTAGGTATTTCTTTAACTTATTCACGTAATATTTCTTCTAATTATATCTTAATACAAATGCCAATATTATAGTGATAAGAAATGTGCTTGCACAAGCATTTTGATACGAATGTCGATGTTATAATTTCATGCATACCCATGGATGATAGATATGTCTTGGATCTTTAAGTTATCTTGATTTTTTTTGTAAACGTTCAATTCAGGAATTTTAGTTTTATATATAATAGTAATATGAATATAATTCGATTAAGGAAATTTAATTTTCATGGAGGGTGCGATTTTCAATTAAGGAAATGTAATAAACATTAACAATAATATGTGTATTATGTATAGTGGTATAGTGGTAACACATTTGTATTATGTACTCAAGTTTTGTTTTTTTCATTTAATTTGTAATATCATGTATAATTATGCCAACTTATGTTCTATGCCTATATCTGCATTACCAATTTATGTTTACTCAAGGGAAGTATACTCACTAAAAACTTATTTCCTTTATACTCCTAAGTAGGAGGCAATGTTATATGTAAGATCAAATGAGGGCTCATGAGTCCTGTCAGCGAAAGCTAAGTCAATGCGTATAGTGAAAGAAGAGGTGTCTAAGACCATATGAAATGCAGAGATATAGGCAAAATAAACGAGTTAAATGATGTTTGTTTGTTGACATCGTTGTTCAACAAGCTAAATAATTTATGTGGATTATTGACAGCATTATTGTAGGCTAAATTAATGGGCTAAATGAATTCTCTTTAGTATAAGTCTTACACACCTCAGTTTACAATATACAAAAAAAGTTTCTCGTGAAACGAACATCACGTTCCATGAAGTTGAACGGCCTCAAAGTGTAGTCTGTTGCGAATAAATTAATTTAAATTGAAGTGTTATTAATTTTTCACTTATAATTATCCACTTCAAAGTACATTTTTTGTTACTTTAAATGTAATGAAAACATTTTTTTCTATACTTTGTACATATGTGTGGATGTCCCTTTTCTTCTACAGGATTCACAGGTCCTAAACATTTAAATTTGGTATTATACAATGTACATGTTTGTTATTAATACTATTGTTGTGGGAGTATTTCTTATGTTTTATATAGGGATGATAGTCCTATAAAGGAAGTAACCCTACCCAAATTTTCTAAATTCTAAAAAGAACTTTTTGACTTAAATTATACACGATTCAATATTGTGCAATTTCTTCTCCATGCCTATTGTCATGAAATTTTATTTTAAATATATGTTATCGTTAGGCATCTATGCATGTTCTTTAGATAAACTTAGTTGCCAAATTATATTACAATCAAATGGTAATTATATTTGTTATAATTATATATAGTCCCTTATTTTCCTTATTAAAACATTTTGTTTTTAAGTTGTCACAATAGGCATGACTAATGCATTATCAATTCCTAAAAAATGTATCGTTTTCCACTACTACTTTGTCAATTCATATATGCAATACATTTAGCTTCTGATAGGTACGTGAATTTGTGAAAGTGTTGTTTAATTTGGTAATCATCTACTATGATACTCTTTTGGCAAAAAAATTAGATGGTGTATAATTATTTTACCTGGTATGGATGTAAATATGTAATTATAGGTAGTAGAGATTTAATGTTCTAAGATTTATTATTTTAAGTTTGTATATTGATGTTATTGCCACTAATTGAGTTAAATCGATGATGTTGTTTGTATGAGGTCTAGGACGGACTATTAGTATTGATATTGGAGTATTTTTATATATTAAACAGGGTGAATAGTCATATAATCAAAGGAAATTTTGCCTAAATGTTTTAATTACTTACAAGTATTTGTGTTATAAAAGAAATTTTTTTAACTTAAACCATACACGACTTAATACTTTTGAAAATTATCTTCGTGCCTTCAGTCATAGCTAGTATGTTTGTGTGTGTGTGTGTTTGTCTCTCTCTCTCTCTCTCTCTCTCTCTCTCTCTATATATATATATATATATATATATATATATATATATATATATATATATATATATATATATATATATGTGTGTGTGTGTGTGTGTGTGTGTGTGTGTGTGTGTGTGTGTGTGTGTGCACGTGTGTCATTGGAATATCTTGCATATTTATATGTATGGTACCATTTTGTATTGAGTCTTTGAGTTTCCATTTAATCGATGTATGCCACATGTATTGTTTTAGTTTCAAGTGGTTTAATAGTGATATAATGTATTATTAGTGATATAATGTATAATAATATTGGTATCTCTTGTTGCTCGTCTACATTGGTATCTCATGCTTCATTTTTTATTCAACTTGGTACACTTTTTTGCATATTTTTTTGCATCAAAATTGGTACCAATTGATCATTTTATGACGTATTTGTGCTTGTGTTTCCGAGTTATGGTTTTTGTTTCTTGTTAAACTTCATATCATTGCATGATACACTTTTTTTTCCTTTATACCTACCCATGTTTCGTTTAGGGGGGTTTTGGTTATATTTTGGGAGAATTGTTTATTATGCGCCTTTATTCTTTGTCTATTCCTGAACAAAAGGCCGGGGGGGGGGGGGGGGAGAAATAATGTCTC
Source organism: Sambucus nigra (assembly GCA_949130495.1). Classification (NCBI taxonomy): domain Eukaryota; kingdom Viridiplantae; phylum Streptophyta; class Magnoliopsida; order Dipsacales; family Adoxaceae; genus Sambucus; species Sambucus nigra. The sequence goes on from OX422208.1 coordinate 282,815,913, forward strand.
AATCTTTATAGTCCATAGGAGATTTTTCCTTGGGGGAATACATCCTAACGTAAGTAGATATTGTTATATTAAGGGGCATATTTGATTCATATGTCGTTTATATTATTATATATTCAAGTTGAGTTTAAAGGTGCGTTTAAGCTTGCAGGTTTGCAATGATGCATCAAAGTATACACAATAGCAAATCTACTTGACGTTTGAGTTTGTTGAGCATTTTTACTTTTTCCTTTTAGCGTTGGGGATTGAATATTTTAGAGAGATTGACGGCCTATGGGTTTTTGTTTGGTTTTGTCCCGAAATAACGAAAGGGGGAGATTTGTAAGGATAAATTTTAGAATCCATCAATATGTATGTTTTGGCTTATTCTGTTTTTGAACCAAAATGTTTTAGTCATAGGTTAGGACTTCAATAGTCTTACCTTTCAATCATATGGTGTGTTTAGATAAAGACATAGCACACAAGTTAGATGATCTACATCATCGTGTCGTGTTTTATGATCGTTTTTGTCTTTATGTTCTAACGATCTCTTGGGTATGAATGCGTATTAATGATGAACCTTGGCTGTTGGTTTTTTTAGGTTTTAGGATTTTGTAAAATTAATTCTAAAATGATTTTATCCCTTTTAAGAATTTTTAGAAGAAAATTATATTTTTTCATGGTCGTTAGAACGATATTGTTATGACGTTCGAACAAGATACTCAATCTCATTAGAATGGGGTTCTAACGAACGAATCGAGCGAGCATTTTAGGCGTCTATAGTATCGCATTGGATGTTTAGTTAGAAGATGGTTTGAATGAATTTAGCTACTTCGTTTGAAGGAGATGTACGCACATATCAATAATTTTGAGATTTTTCAAATTGTTTTTCAGCCTTGTCTCGAAATTGGAAAAAAACTCTTATAAATAGGAGTGCAGGGCAATAGTTTTCTTTATGGTAAAAAAATTATGTTTTGAGTTCCCAAACTCTCTCAAAAACTTTCCAAAATATTAGTTCTAGCACAATTTTTTTAGAATCGAAGTTTTCATCTTAATATACTTCGAAGATCATATTTTTGGAACCACAAGTTTATTATCTATATTTATTGAGAACTGTTTCATGCGGTGGATTCTGAATCTGGTTTATTTACATGTAGTCGACTCTATGTGTGATGGTTGCTAAGCCTATTCGATGGATACCGAGATGTGAGTGAACTTATGCATTATGGCAGTACATAGGTCAACTCCTATGTATCACTTGGAGGAGTGGTTGAAGATTTAAGATGCATCATGGCCAGTGCGGATGTCAAGTCATTGTGTAAGTCTTCTGTCAGTCTTGTGTAATTCTATATCATATTAAATTTCATTAGTTGGGTTGTCCGATGTTATTTCCATTTGGTTTTTTCTCATACATTGGACATTGTGGTTGATTTACTTATTTTATCCTGCACTCACAAAGATGCATATTTAGGTTAAGATAAACTTGTTCAACTTAACTTAAAAATTGATTTTTTTTAAAATGGTTTATTTTTTGCCCACTTTGCCATATTATAACCCTACGGCCTATAGGACTTTCACTGGGGAGAAATTATTATCTAAAATTAAGTTTCTTTTCCAATTCCCTCACTGATGTAGCCTTTTCAGGGTTCATAAGTCTACCTCCAAACATTATATTGGCTTAGCACAAATGAAATATATGTTTCATGCATAATTCTTCAAACTGAACGAGAAGTTTCCATGGTTGATTTAACTAGACTAAGCCAAAAATCGTGTGCAAAAGAAACTACCTTAAAAAATAAAGGTCTAGGAATAAATGCAGAATAGTCCTACCTAAGTTTGAGTTCGTCGAATTGGCTTAAATGGACTAGAATATAGGCTTCGAAAGAAATTGGATGCAACTAAATTTAGAGATTTAGTATAATTGACGATTATAGTATCTAGATATGAGGATATTTTAGAGGAAGAGCATGAAATAAATACCTTTTATTTCAAAACATATTAGAACAATCTTAGCTTGGGAATAATTACTCTCAGATTATAGGAATCGAAACTATAGTTTGTGAACCATTGGTTCGAAATAACTCACAACAAAATCTAATGACTTAAAATGAAAAGGGATGATTAAGAAATACTCACTTGATATCTCGAAGATGGATGAAATTTTTCATAATCACTTAAAAGTAAAAATGTTAAAATTGCTTGATGATGCAAAAATTCCAAATAAAGTTAAAGGACAATATTATTGTTAATGGCACAATGTATTCTCTCATGAAACTAAGGTTGATTCTATTTTTTTGTGATTGGAATGAAGAGTTGATCAAGAGAGGGAAAATAAAATTTCTAGAAAAGAAGAAAACAAAATGGGGGTTGATGAAGACCCTTTTCCCAACTTGAAAGAAGTGGGAACAAACATGAAATTTATTCAACTAACTCAAAACAAAGAAAATGTTGAGTTCAAATGAAGACAAAGTATGAATCCAAGGCTTCGGAGCCTAAAACAATTGAGGATCCAGGCTAAAAAGTCATGAAATGCTTATGCATTAGGTGTGGAGAGAAATATGCTAAGATGAGACACTTTGTTGATTCGAATGGGAAACAATAACATAAAGTCAAGAGGAATGGGGATAATGGCTATTCTACCAATGCCTAAGGGTTTGAAGGCCAAAAAGAATTCTAAGGAAATATATTTGGAAATATGAGAAGATTTACATTCCCTTACCACCCTCAAGAAATATCAAAACGCCAAGGAACTATCAATACATCAAGAATGATTTCACTCAAGACAAATCACGCCAATATTTAGGAGCTTCAGGGCTTATGAAAATACCAAAATTAATTCCAATGGTAAAAAAATGTACTTGATTAGTTATTGCTCAAGACCTAAAAGTGTCTCATCAATTCAATGAAATGCCTAGAAGGCAAAAAACAGTGAGGCCTCAATAAGTGGATGGGCTTATGTGGAATTTAGTATAACCAACAAAATTGAAGAAGAAAGATCCAGACATTATGATCTCTTACCTCAGCATAGGACAATCCCAAAAAAATAAAGGTTTTGGTAAGAAGCCTTAGAGATTGTGTGTCCAATTTGATCAAAAGGGTTTACTTTCTCATTGTCTAAGCTAAACCCAAGGTTCCATAATAAGCCAACGAGGAGTCAATATTATATATATTTTCTAGTTAAAAAAATTAGAGAACTAGAGAAGGTCATGAGTTTGGATTGAGATAGTTTATATGGAGATAGCTCTTCTAGTGAGGTGGAAGGAAAAAGTGGAAATGATGATTGTGGATGCAATTGGACCTAAACAGGAACTGTGCATCATTAATTCATCGAGTTTGGGAATTTACCTAAACGAGTTCCAATAAACATGGTTGTGATCCTGTTATAGAGGTTTGAAGTTTAAGAGGGACAAGAGGTTCCAAAAAAAGAATTAAATGAAGATGATAAATTATAGGTAGATAACTTTGACATGTTTGTATCTTCTCTAGATATGATATATGGGTTCGAAGGGCCTATTAATAATATGAATAATCATATTAAGACCTTGTTTATAAAAACATGGATAAATAGAGTTTTTATTAATAAAAAAAATTAGTAGATAATGACATTGTTGTAACTATAATGTCATACTCCATGCTTTCAAAAAAATAAACAAAATGGTAAATTAGTCCAGACTCAAATTAAAATATATAATTTTCATGAAGATAAAAAATCACCTAAAGGTGTACTACAAGTTGATATTGAAGTAGACACTACGAAATATAAAACTTATTTCTTTATCATTGAAGGTAAACTAAGCATGAATGTGGGACAAGTGAAGGCAGATACTTTGATTTGGGAAGCATCCGAAGGAGAAGTATTAGAGGCTTGGAAATAATTAACTTTTGGTCTGATGGGACCAACTAAAAAAAGATAACATTGGTGTTTAATGGATAGCACACCCATTGATGTTGAAAAGTCCAATGAAAGTTTGTCCAAAGTGTTGTATAGATTTAGGGAGATGGATTTAAGAACATGGATTAATAAAGAAAGTACTATTAAATTGGGTCAATTATGTGTTCAAAAAATAAAAAGATGATTAAGATCCTCACATCGGATGGGAATTTTCAAGTTCACTAGTAGGGTATGAGGAGCTTATGGTAAATTTGGTGCATCTTTTATTAGAAATCAACTTGGGAATAGATTAAAACAGGAAGGTGACATTTATCAGTGTAAACCCTGTAAAGGAAGATCAAATACTGGTTATAGACCTTCTACATCGGTAAAAGGGATTCTTTGTTTGGGAATATAATGAGTTGCCTAGCCTAGATAATAAATTGATGTAGCATGGAATGCAAATCCAAAAAAGGTACAAACCTTTTAAACAACTGCCATGACAAATGACTCTAGAAGTCACAACAAAGATAAAAGAATAAATTTAAAGGATTTTGAAGTATGGATTCATTATAACATCCTTGTTTGTTGAATGGCTCTCTAACATAGTGTTCATTATTAAGAAAAATGGCAAATTAAAAGTGTGTACTAATTTTAGAAATTGAATGCTGCCACTCCAAAAGGACTTATTGGTTGATATATTCTCTAGTCGTGCTATCATATCCGTGATGGAAGGTCATTTAAGTTACAACCAAATATGCGTAACGAAAGAAGATGTGAATCAATTTTTTTTAGGTTCATGGGTAATTTAAAAACATTCGAATGGATAAAAATGTCATTCGGATTAATGAATGCATGAGACACTTACCAAAGGGGAATGAATACCATTTTCCATGATATGGTTGGCACCATTCTGGAGTGTTATATTGATGATATAATTGTTAAGTAAAAAAAAAAGTAACAGATCAAATAACACATCTGAAAATTCCTTTGAAATATTGAGACTTTGTCAACTTAAAATAAATCCTTGAAATGTGTGTTTGGAGTTTATGCAGGAAATTTCCTAGAATATTTTGTACACTAAAGGGAATAAAAGTTGAACAAAATAAGAGAGAATCGTAAAAGTTTTCAGGTCAAGTTATTTTCCTTTGTATATGTATATCTAATGCAACGGCAAAAACTAAATTATTTTCACCTTTATTGAAGCTAAAATCAAGAGGATCTAAATTGGAAGGAGGATCACGAGCTATATTTCAAGATAGTCGATAGAAAAGTAGTCAAGCCACTTATTTTGGCACGACCAAGAGAAGAAAATCCGCTAAAGTTGTATATTTTAACCTCTGATGCATCAATTGGAGTTGTATTGACTCAAGACTATGAGAATCACAAAGATCAAGCTGTGTATTATCTTTGAATATTTCTAAATGACTGTGAATATATAAATTTCGTAACGGAAAAGATATGTTTGACATTGTGTTTCACAACTATGAAACGAAAATACTACTTATTTCCTATATAGGTCTATGTTATTTCGAAGTTTGCCTACATTATTTGAATAAAAGTTCAATAAAAGTCCAAGTTTTATTTGACTTCGTAGCGGATCATCCATGTGAGGATGAGATAAAAGGAAAATATGATATAGAAAATACATACACACACACACACACACACACACACACACACACACACACACACACACACACACATATATATATATTTAAGTCAGTGGAAGTTATGGTTTGATGGTTCAAAGACTAAAATAATATCAAGAATGGTGATAGTTATTGAATCCCGTGAATATATTAAAACGAAACATGGAAATAGATTGGAAGAAAACACATGTTTCAATAATCAAGTGGCGTATGAGGTTATCATAATGGGCCTATAGATCCCTGAAGGTTCTAAGGCATGAATAATAGAAATATATGGGGATTCCCAATTGGTTATAAGATAACGAACTAGTGAATATAAGTGTGTTCATGATGTTTTAACTTTATATAACAAGGTGACTTTAGATCTACCATCCAAATTTAACGAGTCACATTAAATTATGTTCGCCGATATCTAAAGAAAGAAGCCAATGAATTGGATCAAAAGAAATCAGGTTTAAATCTTGATGGTATTTTTTAAACAAAGTTAAAACTTAGTTCCATTGATGGATTGTTACCACTTCTACCGAACAAGCGACCTTGGTTGAAATTGAGAATATTGATGCTCATTAAGATTAGAGAAAACCATTAATTGAATATCTAACTGACCCAAATGGAAAGAATGATAGGGATATGAAGATAAGAACAACTAATTATGTTATGTACACTGGGAAACTATTAAAAGACGTGAAGATGGAATAACTCTAGAGATTTTAAGTAAAGATGGGGGTCTCAACGGTAATTGTACACATACATGAAGGCATTTGTGGAGCTCATCAATATGGTCCAAAGCTAAGATGGTTACTAAGAAGGCAAGGATTCTGTTATCCCTCCATCTTATGAGGTTACATTTATTTTTCAAAAGGATGTCAAAAGAACCAACATCACGGTCCTTTAAAACATATGTCTACTATTTATCTATAATATGTAGTCAAGCCTTGGCCATTCAAAGGATGGGCATTGATGTCATAGGAGAATTATACCCTCCATCATCTAAGTTACCCAACTATGTTCGTTTTGCAATGGATTAGTTTCCTAAGTGGGTTGAGGAAAAATATTTAAAATCAGTTACCCAAAATGAGTTGGTAGATTTCTTGCATAATATTGTGCATAGGTTTGGGATCCCAAAAATCATAACCTCGAGAAATGAAATCGTGTTTGAATAAAAAACAGTGCTAGAATTCAATTAAGGTTAGGTGTAACTTTGATAAAAGTGGCATCTTACTATGATCAATCAAATGGTTATGCAGAAGCTACAAATAAAGTAATAAAAAACAACCTGAGCAAAGTGATTGAGAAGAATCTAGGAGATTGCCACAATTTGTTTCTAGAAGTATTATCGACTTATAGGACATATAAAAGGTCTGGTAACTCCATATGATTTAATATATGGGAATGATGTTACGTAACTAGTAGAAATCACTCTTAATTAATTGAGAGTGGTGGCCCAAATTGAATTGACAAGGGAAGACTATGATAAATCTATATTTAAGGAATTATAAAACATAACTAAATATTGGGTCAGACACTTGAATAATATATTGGTCCAAAACAAGAAAACATTTGCTAATTATAATAAGAAAATGAAAAGGAGGACCTTTAGTGAGGTTGACTTAGTTCGGAAAACCATTTTACCTCTATAATCAAAAGATCTAGCTTATGGAAAGTGGTATCCAAAGTGGGAAGGACCCTTTCAAATTTATAAGGCATTCAAAGGAGTATTATACCATTTAAGAGACATTGATGGTCACATCCACATGAGGAAAATAAATGGCAGACTTCTAAAGCCATATTACCCAACCATTTGGGAAGCAAGACAACAAGAGCAAAACTCAACACACACACACACAAAGTATGTAATTGCAAAACGACAAAAATTTCTAAAGTACATAATTGCAAAACGGATTTTTTTAACTATACGTCGATTGTCGATTTTTTTAAATGATGGATTAATTTTTCTGAAGGATGGATATTTTTTTTAAATTATTTAATCGACGCTAATTTTCAAAATTGTACATCGCTGATAGGACCAAACATCTTATTTAGTTCTCAACAGATAAACAAATTTTGAAATAATCTATGGTACGAACCTATTAGTTTGAAAAAAATAAAAAATAAAATTATAAAGTTTTTTTTACATATATACATGAAAATTTGGAAAAGTTTTGATTTTTTTATGTATTTGTGGTGCAAGAGCGTATTTTAAATAAATAAACCTGATAAAATAAAATTGAAAGTTAATTTTAAATAAATTATTTTTTTTAAATAATAAAATCTTCTAATAGATTTTTAATTATTGATTTGTTATTTATCATATTTATTTTCTTTAAATTAATTATTTAATAGATACTTGTGATGGCATATGTTGTAAGTGGTATTATTCATTTATGATTTGAGAATACATACAATATTTACTTAAATATAATTTTATTATATTTTAATAAAGTTCAAGATTTATAGAGTAAATTTCTTTTCTTTCTTTTCTTTTCCTTGTTAAACAATTTGTTTTATAAAGGTTGGTTGTTCCGCTAACCATTTTTTTTGGACAGTAGTTCTTCCTTTGAGCGATGAGTTGGTCAAGTGCCTCAAAGCTAAGGTCATCCACATTCCGAGAGAAAATAACACCCAAGTTGACTGTAAGGAGAGAATTGCGAAAGACTCGCCCGATCTCTATTTGGAGTATGAGCACACCCCGGAGCGACTCCTCATGATACTTGATCACACTGAGATTGTTAACCCCATGTTATAGTTCTTGGGATGTTTTTCCTTTCCTTATTGTAAGCAAAAAAAAAATTTCTTCCTTTGAGCCCATAAAAACTATAATCTACCTAACACGCCTATTATGTGTTGAGTTACATCAATTGCACTTTTGCATTGGAAAGTTGAACATCCAATAGTGTTGTCATCATCTTTTGTATTTTGAAAATCATAGTCGTACGGTTATGATAATATTGATTCCTGCTAATTTTTTACTTTCCAAACCCTCAAATAACTTATCATCGTGAAAATATATTATAAAAAACATAACAAAGGAACTATACACCACCTATCATTTTAAATTTTTTTACTGACATGAAAATCACATACAAAGAAGCCACATTAAAAATCAGTTATCAAAGAAACATTCAAACCACCAAACATACAATTAAATTCCCTCAGAAGTTATTCATAAAAAAATATACACATAAGGCAGCGTATGAAGTACCTACTAGAACTATCCTAAAAATCTAAAGAGCTGTCCTAAAAATCCCAGGTTCTTATAGCTTCAAAGAGCGGTCCTAAAAATCTATGAAAACAATACATGGTAGAGATTTTAAAAATACTCCATGTAACACAATAAAGTATTGGACTAAGAAAAAGTACTCTCAATAGTCACGATGGACCGCGGTGGCTCAACAATTGTTTGCGGCACTGGAGGTAGCGGCGGAGGCTTGATGTAGTGGCATATGTAGTCGATGTCCGCTTATATTTGTTCGGGAGAGTGAGGAGGAGGGGATGCGGTTTTTGAGTGTAAGTAGAGTTATTACCGGATAACAGTTATGAGTAATAAACTCTTAACGCCGAGTTATTTGTATTCTTCTTCTCTTTTTCACCCCTTTCTTATTTCATACCGATACCTAACTCCTTTCTTCTTAATTAAAAGTCCCCCCCCCCCCCCTCCATACAAACACAGAGGCATCAAGCTCAAACCCATGACTAATGTCAAACTAAAATAGATGAGTGGAATCGTTAAAAAATGAGTTCTACTAAAAAGTGATTGAATCAAATGAATACCACCAGTTCTTGGCGACTTGGTAAGTAGTTTTTTTTCAAATCATAAATTAAAAGAAAAAAAAAAGCACATGCTTTGGCATGTAATATGGTCAATCCCATCGTGATAATTTAATAACCTCAAGATGAAATTATTCAACCCAAAAAACACATTGTTTATAACATGACTAACATAAATTTAATCAGGTAAATAAATTTCAGCAAACACCCAACAAATTTCAGTCAACACCCAACAAATCTCATCAAATTTCATAATAAAAACGTAACAAATATTAATGCCAACAAACATTTCAGTGAACAAATAGATGAGTTTCTTCCTATACAAAGGTACTTTCAAACTAAGTTACATTTCTGCAAAGACTAACATTAATTTCAACAATTATCTCAACAAATTTCAGCAAAAATAGCATAAATTAATTGGTGAGAGACGAAAGAATAGAATGTAAGAGACAAAAGTTGTAAAATGTAAGAGACAAAGATGATGATGGTTTATCGTCTGAGATCTGCTCGGTCCATGGCGACGGAGATGGGTTCTCCGGTTGGGTCTCGTACCATGATGTAGCTGATAACTTCATGATTTGAAAACTAAAAACAACTTAAGTTCCACTTAGAATTACTCACCCATCACTTATACTAATGCCGTTATCGTAAAATATAATTCTTGAATTAATGTGACACCTTTCAAAAACATTCACAATTCTTATGTAAAAAATTTAAGAACATAAAAGATAAGAAGAATAAGTATCAATTATATTAGTGATATATAATGACATCAAATACCAAAAATTGTCACATGTAATTTCTCAAATATGTAGAAGACACTATTTGGCATGAAATTGTGATAATTTAAACATGCATATCAATTTACTCTTGAATAATGTATGCGGCATGTAAAATCAAAATGGACTATAAATAAATAAACCAAGCTTATATTTTTCATAGAAATGCGTGTTAAGGATAACCATCCTCGTTTCTGCCATAAATATTTGTTAAGGATGACCGTGCACTGAGAAATTGAATATTGGATGTGAATACTGTTCATATACATCAATGTTGCATCTGAAATTATATCTGATACTCCAAATACACACACATATGTATAAGTTAATTAATTCACAACCTTACTTTTGGAAACATATGAATCAACAAATAATGCTTTTGGGATACACCTCCATTTTTTTGTGTTCAAACATGATCTTCAGATGGATCAATCCTTGATTTTATATATTTAAGAACATGGATAATAATGGTAGATAATATACATTTTGTTTCATAGTAGTAAATAAAGATTGGGACAAAATAGAGCAGAGTGATATGTGAAATACCTTCCTATATAATAATGACTACCACATTACAAAATCTACAAACATTATATCTCATCAATAACAAAATATCAAACATTAAATCTGCAAAATAGTATACCTTACAATTAGTGGTAAAATATCAAACATTAAATATGCAAAACATTGAAATTGAGGGTAAAAAAATTAAGAATCGTAAAATGAAAACGTTGTTGTCTTCATAGATCCGGGGTTAAGAATCATACACTGAAAATGACGGACCTTTCTCAATGTCATCCAGTTTAAAGAGTCTGAATATTTTTTGCGATGATGGCAATGTGGTAGCGGCATTGGGTGAACAGAGGGCCAAACAAAGGGTCTTGTTGTCTATTCAGAGGGTGATATCATCTGGCTCCAGTCGATGACTCAATGGATCGATCTGAACAGAGGGTCTGAACAGAGAGTGGTAGCTGGCTATAGTGGTGGGGTCATGAACATCCAAAGTGAGGAATAAGGAAGGGGATGAGCATTCATAGAAGTTCCACCACATACATTGGTGTGAGATCTCATGAATGGCATGGATTGAGCATCTATTGAGTGGCTAAAATAAGTTGAGCAGCAGGAAAGTCTGCATAACTGAAGCAGATCTGCACACAAAGTGCAGCTGATATGGGTGGACCACCAAGAGAGGTACCACCAAGCTATGACTATTATAGGAGTCAGCAGTGTGTCTGCCGAATACTTGTGATAAATTACATTACAACCTCAATTTCAAACTGCAAACCTCATTATACTTTTGAATATTTTCTTTAAAATTTCATAAATTAGGTAAGAAAATTAGTACTTTCAAACCTCGTTAGGATGTGCAATTGATAAGAACACTCATACAACAGTAAAGTGCATTAACAGTTCTAGATGAGGATTAACAGAACACTCAATATGAGAATCAAATCCTAACACGTTAAAAAGTAGAAAAATTGATTCACCTTGCAATATGAAAATGTTATCAAAAGACATCATATTCCCATTAAAAATAAATATGGTAATATAGTTAATGTGGTACTCTTAGGGGTTAAACCCATGTCTCGACATTTTTACCCTACATATGACAATTCACATACCATGACAACAACTCACTTCGCCAAACTCAAATCTTTAAGCAAAATGACTCAGCATTTAGGATTAAACTGCAGAAATGTAAAAGATAAAGTGAATATAAAACAGAAGAAACACAATATTAGTTAGACCACAAAATACAAACCCACAAATACCCAAAATTATAGTTGTCAGATCTGAAAAATAACAAAATCACACAATTAAAATCATGAAAGTAATATAATTAAAAAATAGGGAGAAATCGTTGAGAGCAATATAATAAATCATGAAACAACTTTTTATTTGCAAACGTAATCATAGAAACCGAATAATAAATATAATTTTCAAAGTACAACATTAGGAAACGACAAAAATTTCGTTCCCCCGACATATATTTGCACATATATTTTGAAATGATCTAAAAGAAAAAAATAGAAAATACTTTATATTTTCACATATACTTTAGTGCATTGGTACGACGATCTATCAGCAGGTTCTTCTCAGGTTTGAGATGTCGATGAAGAATGTCCTGCTAATCGGCTTATGGTTCTCTACTTTAATCCTGCAAAATAGTTCCAAAACTTTTTTTCAATTTCCTAAAAGTATTATTGAACATTTCGAGCATATCTAAAATATGCAAATTCAAATCCTTATATTTAAAATAGGCAAATTTAATAACACGTAACTAAAGATGTCGCAATAAAATAACTCGTATCTTTAAGAGAATATCTATGGGATTAAATCTCAAGCGATCACTCCTCAATGACACCTCGCGTATTCCTGTTCCAATGGACCTACTGAATCGTATCCTCAATTATACACCGACCTATACGCATAAAATAAAACCAAGTCAGTAGAAAAATTAGAGGCATTAGTGACTCGACGTCATTCACAATATGTATATGTTATGTCATTCACAACATGCACATGTTCTGTCATTAGAAACACTACTTTACTATAATCACATACACGACATACAAAGATAAGGTAATAGATAAGTAAGGGGAACCATTTTAGAACCATTGGTTTATTTCATCTTCAAAATAGATTTGGAAGGCAGTAGAGAACTGCTTGGTTCTCTGCCCCGTTGCTATACTGGTTTGGGGAAAACACCTGCCTCCCCCCTTATCCCAATAATGACTTCCCCCCAATCACATGTTGAGAGCACAACCGATCTTAAAAATAGTTATTCATAAAAATCAATTAAGAGCCACATCCTATACCCCATATTACTGCACCGATATCACCCGGTTATAGCAAATATATAATTTATTATAAGAAAAACAAACTACAAATAATTGAAGAAATACTGACCACGTGTAAAACATAGAAGAGATATATAAACCACAATAACTTCTAGACTTTAGTTCTCCGCACAAACATAATTAAGGTAGTAGAGATAAATAAACCAAATGTACAAACTAAACATCTACTGAAGAACAAATTGAGTTTGAAACCATAAAAACGTAGAAGAACCCACAAAACCCACCTCTTAATAAAAAAAACTGAGTATTCAATTAAATAGAAAACTAAGTTTATAAAAAACGTAATATATAAGTAAATAAGCAAGAATACCTGAATTTGCCAAGCAGAACCTTCGAAATGCATGAAATCCAACATGAGCCAACCCGGGAATACCTGAGTGTGTAATGATTATATCTAAGAAAAGAAATCCAAAATTTGATAATTTAAATAAGTAAATAAGATATGAGTTTGCAATGAATAAAAGAATACCTAAGCTAAGAAACCCAAAATCGAGGAAACCCAATCTGAGCAATCCGAGTGTGTAGAAAACGAAAACCTAAGGGAAAGACTAATGTTTGATTCAATAAATTATACCCAAACATATTAAATCATAGGTATTCACAATAAAAAGAAGAAAAAAACTCATAAATACAAAAAATGTAAATAAATCAATAAGAGAGAGGGAGTATATATACATGATTGTTTCAATCTAAAAATAAACATGAACACAAAAACAAAAATAATAATTATATTTGAAAAATGCTAATTTCAATAAAAAAATAGAGTTCTAATTAGAGAGAGAATGTATACCTGAGAGAACTCATGTCCATGTGAATCCTTCGATTTAGATCTGCAAAATCAAAAAAATAATCAAATCTCAAGTTGGAAACATTCATAACACCAATATTTAAATTTATAGATCTAATAAAAAAATTCACAGATCTAACAACAATTAGAACACCATTATTGGAACTTAAAAAAAAAACAATTTGAAAAAAATTCCAAGATCTAACCCATTTAAAATCTCATCAGATGTGTGTGTGTGTGTAAAAACAATCGCATAAAAATACAACATAAAAATAATCGCATCTGAGATGTGTGTGTGTGTGGGGGGGGGGGGGGGGGGAGAGGAAACAATCTGATCTGGAAAAAAATTGAACCATCGGATGAAACCCTAACCCATTAAAACCATTTCCTTCAAAAACACACAATTAAAGAGGGAGGTAGTGGTAGTGATTACCTTAAGTGGTGGTGGAGACGAAGTAAGGCGGCGATGAAGGTTTCCAGAGGGAGGCAATACGAGTAGGAAGAGGGAGGCATCATTAAGCATGAGTGTGTGAGGCTTAAGTGTGTGGGGGTGAGTGAGAAATGGGTGAGGGTGGAAGCGACTAGTTTTTTTTAAAGGGGGATAGAGAGTGGAGAGGAAGAAGAGAATGAGGGGACGCTGGGAGGGGCAGGGTTTGGGGAGAGAATGAGATGTCGCGTAGGGTTGCGGAGGTGGAATCATAAGTTACTTCATTTTCCATGTCACAATGCTAAGTGGTGACATAGCACTCTCTCACACCTTTAGATCGACAAAAAAAAATCAATCTCAATCGTTAATTTGTTGACACTATTCAAGAACCCCTCTGCCATATATATATATTGGCAGTTACATGTCAATAAAAGTATCTGAATACGAAGGGCCTAGATTTGGTCTAGAAATCCTGGTACATGACTCTCTTGGTTCTAATTTGAACCTACCTTTCTTCGAAAGAAGTTGCATTATTGGTAGAGACATCCATATCTTCTACTTGTTAGTTCAATCTTCAATGGAATTCACTCTTTCTCCATAGTTGGAAATTCTAGTTCAGTATTGACTCTTAAAAGTTTCTTCTCCAACTCTACCTTTTTCGGTAGGAGGGTTATTCATTTAACTCGAATAACTTTCAAATCTTCCAAGCTTTTGGCTACTCAAACTTTTTGATTTAATAAATGGGTTTGATTTTCAAACAAAGCGTTTTCCTCGGCTTCTTATTGAGTCGTAATGTTTATAAAGTATGGAAGTGCTAAGACGCCCATATCTAAGGTATTCACAACACTTTTATCCAAGTCTTCAAGTTAAGAAATAAAGAAGCAAGTCGTTCTCATCCAACTGAAAAGGGTAAAATCAATTAGAGCCTCAAAGGTCACTATATCAAAGATTCAAAGTACCTACAAAGCTTGAGAAGCCTTCATTTTTAAAATGGAAGGAGTTGGTTGAGCTTGAATAAGATGAAACAATTATTTCTTCACATTACTTGTAGATATCTCCAAGGTTCGAATAGATGCTTGAGACATAATTTCCTAAAGTTCCTCTTAAAAAACAGTGACTTTAGTTTATGTCGTCAAGTGAGGAATGTTCTCAAATGGGGAATCAATCTCTTCCTGAGGGGAAGCCTCTCTCAAGATCAAGGTGTTGGGCCCTAGAATATTTATAAGAATTAGAGGGATTGCAAGTGACTTTGCGGTATCATCAGTAAGATTAGTGTAAGAGAGACATTTTATAATTCCTCATATCTTAGGCTTACTTTTGGTGTATCCCGTTACCAACTGGAGTTTCAAACCAAATACTACATCCGCATTGCCTCCACGATCATTCAAAGATCTGTATTGACCGGGCATTATTTTCAGATTTCAAGACGTTGGATTTGTCATCGACACTTTTAGTGGAGGTATATGACTTATGGTTTTTATTTCTTTTTGGAATTGTCTTATGGGATGTTTATTTTGTAAATCGAGATTTTTTTATAAACGAATGTTTTTTAAAAAATCTTTTTTTAATCTCGTTAGAATTAAATTGAGTTTTTGTTGGAAGGTAATCTAACTACGATCGACAAATAATCCCCTACCAAGGATTTCACAACTTGTTAGAAGCATGTTAGAAGGACGGTCGAATGATAAAGTTTACCCGTTTAAACAAACTGGAGTTTCATTAGATCGAAAAGCTAATATCATTCGAACAACCTTGTGTTTTCGTTCAAATGGCTTCATTGCCTCAAATTTATCATTTTTTTTATAAAAACCTATTTTGATGAGCTTTTCTTAATACTTTTGGCGAAAACGAATTTCCAATATCTAAACCAAAAGTTCTCACCTTTGCGTTTTGTAAAATAACTGTTATTTTCCAAATCATTCATCCGACATATGATTTGTTAAGTTTATTCAAACACAAGTTTCCATACACTTGTATCAAACCCTTATAGAGTCATGCTCTAATACTAATTTATGGAGTTGAGGTTCTACGACTAAAGAAGATAGGATTTTGCAATCCTGAGGATGATCGGTGGATACTGAAGGAAGACTACTTTTGGTGCATGTTGCTAGAATGTGTCGTATTCTACAAAAGATTTAAAGACATTATGTGTTATACTTATTGTAGATAAGTAGTTATTAAGTCGATTGTGTGTGTTAAACTCTTTGTAGTGCTGAATATTAGGTTTTGCCCAAAAGGGATTTTTCCATACTTCTTTGCATGATTAGTTTTATTGTTTGCATGGTTTGGCATAATTAATTTGGACACTTTATTGCATGCACACCTAATTTCTAATCAAGATAAAATTTGGGTTAATTTTAAATATGTGTGTGGGTAGCCTAAGACACAAATAAATTCGTAGGAAACCCCATTTTGTTTTCTCAAATTGGTATCAAAGGCTTCTACACTATGTTTTTGTTTGCTCTTTTAAAATTTAGTTTTATGGACAATTTGTATAATAGGTTGCCATGTTTCGATGGGTCTACATATGCGCATTGGAAATCTCAAATGACATCGACTTGAAAAGAAATTAATAAGGATGTTTGTCTTGTTTGTGAAAGAGGGTAAACACCACCCATTGTGACTAATGGTGATGTCACATTTCCTAACTTTTCATTTCTTGGACATAAGATAAACTAAAATGGAGTAAATTTAACTCATGAGTGGCATTTATGGAGCCGTAACCCCTGATGAGTTCCACCGTATCATGACATGAACCAAGTCTAAGGAAGCTTGGGATACCCTCCAGCTAACTCACGAGGGTGACAATGCTATGTAAGATTTTAAGCTTCAAAACCTCACCAAATACTTTGAGACTATTTCCATGCCAGAGTTTGAGTATTTTGATGAATTTTATGCACGATTGTTTGATATCGTTAAATCTAGTCATAATTTTGGTGAAAAAATTCCTGAGATGCGTGTAGTTAAAAAAATTTTGAGATCACTTCTAGCCCATTTCATTCGTAAGGTTACTATCCTTAATTATTTCGGAATTTTTGATATGCTTGGTTAGAAAGACTAGTAGGAGACCTTCAAACTTATGAGATCAACATGTTACCCCAAATTGTTAAACATAAGGAAAAGAGAATTGATTTAAACGTTCAATCAAAAAAGAAAAGGAGGCTCCTTCAGACTCCGAGTATGATTTTAATTTTGATGATCTTGCCCTTTTTGCAAAAAAATTCAAAACAATTCTCAAACTTAGAAAAGAAAATACTTCCAAAGAAAACAAAAGTTTTGAGAAAGACAAGAAACATAAATTAGGCAAGATAAATTTTGAAAAATAAAGACAATGTTTCCCTAAGTAAGAAGAAGAAAGATGTTATTAGTTTGAGGGTAAGGGTCACAAAGCCCACAAGTGTGATATGAGATAAAAAAGAAAAGGCAAAGACAAAGATGCATTCAATGTCACACTTATTGATAGAGATGTCATGTGGGTGGATTCTGGGAATGAATCACTACATGGACGTAACTTCACCGCGTTTATGGCTAGTCATGTTAGTACATCAAGTACACGTTACACCAATAAGGAAGTTGCTAAACATGACGACCTTTATAGTGAGTCTAGTCATTCTGGGGAGAGTGATGGAGATATTGACCTTTAACGTGCTTAAGTCCATCTATACGCCGAGTCCTTTAAAATGAAAATGCAAAACAAAGGTTTAGAGCTTAGAGTTTTATTTTTAAAAAAGGAGTTGAGAGAGAGAGAGCGAGATTCCTCGGTAAGAGTTACTTTGAGAGAGACAGTCATTATAGTGGAAGGAGAAAATAGTGACTTGACCAACAAAGTGGCTAGTCTTACGAGAGATCTTCAAGCATTCGTAGAGACTTGTGAAAAACTTGAAAACCCCTTATCCTGACTCGAGAAAGATCTCGAGCATTCAAAAAATGTAAATATTACTATAAAGGATACATTAAAGAAAGTTGGAAAGATGCTCCTCGATCCCGTTTTAGGATTTAGGAAGGGGAAAGGAATCAGTTACGATGGTGCATCCACTTCCCATGCCACACCATAACCGATTCCTAATTTTGTGGTATATAGGCCTCGACCTAAACCAGAACAGAAAGTTCAACCTAAAGGAGCAAACTAAGGTAGTCCCAAAAAATTCTATGTTTGCACCTATTGAAAGATAACAGGTCACCTTAGGTAATTTTTCTACAAATTAGGTAGAACAAAATGTACACATACTTCCACGCATTGCTATAGCGACTTTACTAGTCTTTGAGAGCAAGTTGAGTTCCTAGTCGTGACTTCGCAAAACTTAATGGAAGAATTTCAACGGATGTATAGACCATTTTAGAATGCTTCTAATGCTATCGGTAGAGCCAAAAATGATAAGGGAAAATAAAAGGTTGCCTCCACTTGGGTTTCTAAGAAAGAAAACAAAGACCTTGTTATTCACATTGCTCTCAAGGTTCAAAATAACTCCCAAATACATTTTTATAATGGGCGCTCTAAGCACATGACTAATGACATGTCATATTATACAGACCCCTTGGATCACTAGGAATGCAAAGTCACCTTTGCATATGGGACTAGGTCTAGTATTTTACGATGAGGTTATTTTGAGATACTCGAATTTCCTAAACTAAACAATGTGTTGTACGTCGAAGGATTATGAGCGATTTTGATTAGTATATTCTAAATTTGCGATGCCAAGTTTATGGTAGACTGTGACTAGTCCGAGTGTAAAGTATATTATCAATTCGTTGAACTATTACTTCAAAGTTTAAGGACCGATGATAATTGCTATAAGATCATTCCAAAATTATCATTTATGTGCAATCGTTCCATGGTCTCCTCTATAGAACTTTGGCATCAATGAATAGGTCATGTGAACGTGAGAGATTAGTGAAAAAGGAACTATCTCTTGTCTTACCATCTCTTGGGAAACCAACTTTCTTGATTTTTGGTCCTTAGCAATAAGGAAAAAAATCCTAAGAGTCCATCATAATTTGAATACCATTTCCACTTCTCATGTGATGGAGTTTATACATTTGGATCTTATTGGTCTTAATCATATGGGTTGCTTAGGTGGAAAAAGATAAACTCTTGTGATGTTCAATGACTTTTTAAGACACTCTATCTTCGGATTTCTTAGAGAAAATCTGATGCAATTGAGTTCCTAATAGCCACTACCGTTCTAATAAAACCAACACGATATCACTATTATTAGGATGCGTAGTGATAATTACACTGAATTTAAAGAAGGATGAGTGTATTACTATTATGATGGAGGGGGAATCAACCACGAGTTTTTGACCGTTCGTACTCCTCAACAAGATTGGATAGTTAAGAAGAAGAACCGTATGATTAGATGCCTAGATCCATGCTTCTTAAGAGAAAAGTTCCTAGAAATTTTTGCACAGAGGCGGTGAGTACCACATGCCATATGATGAATAAGCTATATCTTCATTTACATATATTACACATGCCATATGAGTTGTGGATAGGGAAGAAACCCAACCTATAATATTTTCATGTCTTTAGGAGTACTTGCTACATCTTAAGAGATAGAGAGGAACTAGGAAAGCTTGACTCCCAGAGCAACAAAGTGATACTTTTAGGTTCTTCATCACCAAGTATGGATTATAGGGTGTTTAACCTTACAAAGTCTAAGATTACAAGGTCTAAGATTATAAAGTCAATAAACGTCACGATTAGAGACAATGAGCTGCCGACATTTGTTAACTTTAAACTCATGTGTGAGGATGATGTACCCCCGATGATCATCCCATCACTCCTCGTACTACCTCGATGGACCCCAGTCTTAATTTGGAGAATCCACCCTCTTAGTATCAAAAGTGTCATGACCCTTTCGTTATACATTGTGATCCCACACTAGGTGTCAAAACTGTCACTCAACCTGATAAAGTTTTTAGCTA
Organism: Sambucus nigra; assembly: GCA_949130495.1. Taxonomy (NCBI): domain Eukaryota; kingdom Viridiplantae; phylum Streptophyta; class Magnoliopsida; order Dipsacales; family Adoxaceae; genus Sambucus; species Sambucus nigra. The sequence continues at coordinate 282,835,959 of OX422208.1, forward strand.
CCTTTGCTACACCTCCTTAATCGAGTCCAAAAATGTGGAAGAAGCACTAAATTACAAGCATTGGATATCCATTATGCAAGAGGAGTTGTTTCAGTTTCATAAGAATAATATCTTGGAGTTATTACCCCGACCTAACGAGAAAAATATGATAGGTACCAAGTGGATTTACAAGAATAATATGGATGGAAATGATACCATATTTCTCAATAAGGATAGGTTGGTCGCTTAAGGATACACACAAATTGAGGGTATAGAATTTGATGAGACATTCACTTCTTTTTCTAGTCTTGAGTCCGTTCGCTCACTACTCTCCATAGCATGTCATTTCTGCTTTAAGTTATATCAAATAGATGTTAAGAGATCCTTCTTTAATGAATTTCTATACGAGGAAGTGTACGTCGAATAACCAAAAGGGTTCGAAGAGCTAAAGAACTTGGGACACATCTATTGTCTTAAGAGGGCTTTGAAGCAAGTACATCATGATTGGTATGAATGGTTCACTTCTTATATCTTATCTCATGGCTTCAAAAGATGGGGAATAGATAAGACGTTGTTTGTAAGGGGAGAGAGTGGTGCTATATTGGTTTCCCAATTCTATGTGGATGACATAATATTTGGATCCACATGCTCAGACTTTTAAGGAGGAGATGGAGAGCAAGTTTGAGATAAGAATGGTTTGTGCACTTACGTTAGGTATCCAAGTGAGCAAACTAGAGGATGTGATATTCATATCTCAATCAAAATATTTGAGGGATCTACTGAAGAAGTTTAGTTTAGCCTCCACTAAGCACTCATGCACCCCTATGAGTACATTACCTAAGATTAGTAGTGATACTTTAGGCAAGGACGCAGAGCAAACCCTTTATAGGATCATAATAGGTAGTCTTTTCTACTTGACTATTAGTCATCCCGAAATTAACTCAATTGCATGCACTTAAACGTATCATCAAATACGTGAGTGGAATTCTTTCTTATAATATTTGGTATTCCTTTGATACCAATGACAGTTTGTACACCTATTCGGATACCGATTGGGACGAGCATGTTAATGGTTGTAGAAGCACCTCAAGTGGGTGTTTTTACTTTGGGAGTTCTCTTCTCTCTCGATTGAGCAAGAAGAAAAACTCCATATCTTTATCCACAATGTAGGATGATTATATATATGTCCGCAGTTGTTGCACGCAACTCTTATGGATGAAGCAAATGTTGGAATACTATGGTATTTCCCAAGGCAAAATGACTATTTCATGTGATAATATGAGTACGATCCATATATTCTATAATTCGGTCCAACATTACCACATAAAGCACATTAGGATACTTGCGAATTATATTAATGATTTCGTTAAGGAGAAGATCGTGTCCTTGAGCTTTGTGAGCACCAAAAATCAATTAATCGATATTTTCATGAAACCTTTAGATGCACTTACATTCGAGAATCTTAGTAAGTCTTTGGGTTATTTCTCTGTTGATTGAGTTTGGGTATTTTATCTAGTGTAGGATATTTATCATGCTTATATCTTATATCCCTTTCAATAGATTGTATTACTATTGTATTCATATGTTTTTCTTTTCTATATATTTGAAAAATCTAAAAAGATTATCGATTCTTAAGAAAAAGTTAAAAATCCAAAACGATTTTTGATTTGTAAGAAAATGTTTAAAAATTGAAAAAGATCTAATTTTTGATAAATAGTTTTAAAAAGACGAAAAGATTTTTTTATTATCATTTTTTCACCATATATGGATGAACATTTAAGATATTCGGATCACCCCTACATTCCATCTATTCATGTGACCTTTTTGTAGTGCTTTGTGACATGGCTTTGTTTTGTTAGTGTGATTAATAATGTATGGATTACATTTCATTGATCGTTGATGATTACTTTCTACATGGTAAACTCCTTATCGCTTTTATCGCACATGTGCACAGACTTTTTGAACATTGTACTTACTTATCATGTGTCAAATACGATGTTCTCATCTCAATCCTTCTTAATAACAAACCAAATGTAAAAAGAGCTAAGTTGTGCTTGTAAGAACTACTGCCTGGGTCTTGTTTCCTAGAAAATATTGATATATGCTAAGCAATTGAAAGGGTCTACGGAAGAGAAAAATTCTCTTTATGTTAAAATCCACCATTTGCAAAAAGAGCCTAAAAAAATTAATGACACAAAACACAAAAGTGCTAAGGCCATTTATTTTATATTCAATGATATTTCGGTACATATGAGCATTATGATGTCTTCGAAACATTTGAGAGTGAATTATCATATATCTGAGATTTTGAGGGTGTTATAAAGTAGAAGATTAATGGATTTGCACAATCATCTCTCCTAAAAGCATTAAATAGTTCGGCACTATTGATTTTAGAATCATTTAAGTTCATGGAATGTTGCAAAAAGTCGAGTCAATTTTCATTTAAGTTCAATAGTTTACACTTAAGATTTAAATTGAGTTCTTTCTTTAGAAGCATTGAATGACTTCGTCCAATTATGTGATGAATGTTTATGCTAATTTTCCTATAGAAAGTGTTCACACAATTACATTTTGTCTCCACGATACAGATATTTTAGTATTATTCCATGGTGACTACGTATTTTTGTACCTATATGTACTTTTTACACTTAAATTTTTTGAAAAACTTCAAAAATAGTTGTTTAATAGGGGGGAACACATTATTCCCTTTGGATATCTATTGTGTGTGCTTTATTGATTATCTTTATGATGATATCTTTGTTTCTTCTTGTGATGCTTATTATTCATGTTTAGATTCTACTCCTTTGTCTATTATGGAAAAAAAGGAGAGAACAAATCGAGGGGGAGTTTTCTTTTTCTTTAAACTCATAGGTTTCTTCTTATTTGATGATTTCATGGACTACACAGGATGATGACAAAGATATCCATGGGGATAATAGTTTCAGTTGAAGACAAAATTTCAAATGTCATTTCGTTCATGGATTTGGGAGGACATTAGGATTATTGTCTTAGGGATTTTATTGTAATTTTTTTTCAATATTTGTTTTGTACCGAAAAATCCAAAGGTGAGATTTGTAAGAGATTTTTTTAATAATTTCTCATAACTTAAGCCTTTTTCTATTTTTGGCATATCCCATTACAAATCGGAGTTTCAAACCGAACACTACATCCGCATTGCATCCCCAATCATTCAAAGATATGTTAGTGACCGACCACTATTTTCGTATTTCAAGTTGTTCGATTTTTCACGGACACTTTAATGGAGGTATATGACGTGTTGTTTTTATTTCTCATTCCGAGTTATATTCTGGGATGGTAATTTTTTAAATCAAGGCTCTTTGATAAAATGGATTTTAATTTTTTTTAATTTTTAATCTCGTTCAAACAAAGATTGAGATCTCATTAGAACGAAATTGAGTTTTAGTTGGAATGCCATCAAGCAGCCTTCGAATGAGAATCCACTGCCAACGATTGGACAACTCGTTAGAAGATCATTAGAGTGACGATCGAATGACTTTATCACCTCGAAAATCATGATTTTTCTATAAAACCTATTTTGATGAATTTTTCTCAAGACTTTTGGCGAAAACGAATTCCTAATATATTAACCAAAAGTTATTAAATTTGTGTTTTAGAAAAACATTTTCATTTTTCAAATAATTCATCCCACATATGATTTATTGAGTTTATTCAAACCCATCGTTCAGTACAGTTGCATCAAACTCTTGTAGAGTCATACTATACTCATGATTTGGGGAGCCGAGGCTCTACGGTTGAGGAAGATAGGATTTTTCAAACGTGAGGTAGATCGGTGGATACTGAGGGAAGATCGCTTCCTGTGGATGGTGCTGGACTATGATGTATTTTGTCTAATATTTAAAGAAATAACAAATTATACTTAGTGGGTCTAAGTAGTACGTACGTCGATTGTGTCTATCAAACTCTTTACAGTGTTGAATTCTAGGTTTTGCCCAAAAAGATTTTTCCTTACTTCTTCGCATGCTTGGTTTGATTATTTGATTATTTGTGTGGTTAGGAATAATTAGTTTGGAAACTTTATTGCATTTACACTTAATTTCTAATCAAGATATAATTTGGGTAAAATTTGAACTGGTGTGTGCGTAGCCTAGGATACGAATAAATCCACAGAGAACCCCATATTAGTTTCTCAAGTAGTGGTATAATTGGCTCTTATTCCGTGGGAATTTAAGTAATAACAACCCCATCCTTGGAAATGGGAGATAAAATAGGGTAATAAAAAATTATTAGAGTCAATTCTACCTTAGAAATAGGATTTGAAGTCGGTGCATACATATAGAAAGGAGGATCATCAGGTTCATTCAATGGGGATGTTGGATGAGGTGTCATAGGATCTCTAGATGGCATAGGATCCTACCCATTGGTTGATGTATTATCTAGATTTTTTTTAAGATGAAAATAATTCGAAGTTAAATTTATTGGTGCAACGATGCCAAAATATAAATAGTTGCTTAAAAAGCAAAAGACGTTAGCATACCTACCAACTGGTCTTTGTGCACAGGTTTCTTAGTGATACGACCACAAATGTGTCTACTGTGAGTGATATGTAGGCTCAAGTCCAAGAATGTCGCTCAAATAATATCCCGATAAGTCGGGTATCGATCCTCCAGAAATGAAAAGATCATTTGGGGGGTGAAACAACTACCACTAGATACAAATTTTAGAGTTACTACTAATGAAACTAAGAACTAACAGTATGCACTACGCTAATTAAACAAAATTCTGATGATAAATGGACTAAAAATATAACTATGAGAGGAAAACAAGAGGTTGGGTTACAATCCCTCACACCCTAGTAATTCACTTCGTAGGATACTAGATTCGTAAGTAAGATTTTAAATGAAACCGATCTTTATTAATCCTAAGCATTCCATATATAAGGGATCATAGCCCGCACCATATGAAATCAAAGGCAATAATAAAGAGATGTCGCATAAATCGATACGCGCGTCGCACTCTTAAGCATCCCGGTTACCTAGGGCAAACAAGATCAAGAGTCCTACGATGGTTGCAATAGTTACGCAATATGGTTCATCTAAGATTTAAATTTAAAAGTCTATTTTCCATTATGGTGAATTACATCAGGTGGGGTTTATGTACCCTAACCCTTAGAAAATTAGCTAAACATGGTTAAATTAAAAAAAAAACTTGGATTGAAAAGAAGAAAACATTATAACTAATAGAAACTTAAAACTAATGAGATGCAGGATTAATAATTAACAAACCAAGGTAATTATGAAAGAAGGAATGGAAAGAAATTACTTGTATTGAATAACCAAACTCGAAATCCTTACAGCCAAACTCAAATTGAAATCTAGGGTTTTTCACTACAAAAACCCTCTACTCCTAATTAGAAACCTAAGAAATCGAACCCCTATTATTATCTAACTTGTTTGAATAAATACCTCCAAAATTTACAAGATTTTGGACTCCATTAAAACTATGAGAAAGAATAGAAAATTTTGAAAAAATCCAACGCGATCCGGATCCATCAAGGGAGGCAGTCCGGATCGCCCAAAAATCTTAACAGGGAATGTGAGGTCATGGCGGTCCGAATACTCTTTTGGAAAAAGGTCCGGATCATCCCTCATTTCTTGATAGGGACTTTTTAGCAGGGCGATCCGGATCCTTTAGTTTTAATAGGACTGGATCACTTGGATTTTTCATTCAGAGATTTTTTTGGGAACCGGTCTGGATCCTTTTCTGGAAAAAAGGTGCGGATCGCCATGGCTTTTCATGCATGGATCTTTTTGTGGTTCTTCTCATCTTCAAATGTCTGTAACTTTTCATTGTAGCACAGAGTGACTTGTAGATTCTTACAATGTTCTTGTAATTGAATTCTCTTTAACTTTCTAGTTGGCTTCAACTCCGAACGAAGGTTGCAAAATTATGAATTCGAGCTTTGACTTTCCTCCTTTGACTTTGTTCATTGCTTTTCCAATTTCTTTTTTCCTCAATGCTTCAAATACCTGCAAAACTTATGAGAAATACACGAAACTAGATGTACTTGTCGTAATGAGTTAGTATAAAATGAAGGTGATAATTACACTCATTTTACATTACTTGAGATAGTAAAAGTCCTTAAATTAAGGGGATAAATTCGTACGAATTTTAGCCTAATCAAACCCCTCTAACTTAGAACTTTTCGCATCCTGAGTAATATAAAAGAATCTAATTATGGGTTAACTCTAAATTTTTTTGGAATATTTGGATAGATTGCCACTTTCGCGGGCACGCGATTGTATTGAGCTTATACAACAATCCCTTAAACCCCTAGGTTACCCTAGTAGGACGAGTTGTGTCTCGTGAGGGTTTGCAGTGAATATACCCAGAAAATTCAACTCAAAATAATAAAAAATTATATAATTCAAACTTTTCCAGAAAATACGCATCATCAATTCAATTCAAGAGTCTCAAATCATGGTGGGTGTGTGCGAAGCCAAAAATTTAACCGTGAATTTCCACCGATTGATCATTACGTTACTTAACCGAAAAATCGTTTTGATTAAAATTCTCACAGGATGCTCTCACAAATGAATCACTCAAAAATGTGGCTTATACTCTCGGTATGCGTGATATAAAGAGTAAATGCATTGGAACACAAATTCACGCACACTAAGTTTAAAAGACAAAAAATTATGGGGTGAAAATATATCATTGTCGGATTACGGGAATAGGAAAATGAGAAACATCGCCTCTAATTCATACCATTTAACCTCTTATATTATCTTTTGTGCCTTAGCTCTCCACGCGATAAGAAATTTCTCAATTTGGACTCGGTTAGGAATTTTTTGGTTTAAGATGTATTGGGTAACATGGAAATGGTTGGAAAATTTGGGATTGGAAAATATTCTTATGATGTCCATTAGTGATTTTTTGGTCATTTCCTCTTTTTCTCTTCTTTTTCCAATTTTTCTATTTTTTTTATATTTTTATTGAGCATTTTCTATTTTTTTTGTGCCCCTTTTTGTCGCACCATTAGGATTAAGTTTATGGAGTTTCAATTTTCTCAATTCCGGACCATGTAGGTTTTTCGAGTTGTCAAACAAAAAGGGAAAAATTTATTTAGCTCAATTTGCGTTGGAAAAGGGATAAATTTTGCATGGCTTTTTTTTTCTTGGACAAAGTTTTGAGGTGTCAAACGAGGGCCTACTTCATTGTCCAAATCGCTCATTACATTACCATATGCGTCTCGATATTAATTAAGCTTAGAGATTTATTAGCGCATTTTTCGAGACAACATCTCATGCGTTTCCCCTATTGGATCAAAACAAATGAATATAGATCATCAACGACTTTTGTGATTCTAGAAAGAACTTTGAGTTAACAATAAACTCGGATTGATTTATAAACTCACAAAAATGATAGGCTTGAAATCTCACCGGGTTTGTTAATCTCCACACTTACTCGTTAAGTCGTCAATTTTCGTCCAACTTCCATCTTTAGTCAATTTCGGCTTTGTGTACTTCGTTTTTACAATTTGAGACTTTAAACTGAATTTTAATTATATTTTTGAAAAATTTAAATTCCATTTTTTATTTATTTTGAAAAAAATATATTTTTGGCTTTTCTAAATTTTTCAATTTTTTTGGAAATTTGAAAGTTTTGATTTTTTTAGCATTTTTGAGAATTTGTGAAGTTTTAGAATACGCAATCGTCACCCCCCCTAACTTAGACTTTTGCATTGTCCCCAGTGAAAATAACTAAAATCTAAATAAGTCGAAACAAGCAGTACGAAAAATAAAACAAACAAATGAAGAAAATGCGGATTTTGATTTATAATGATTATGGTACATTAAACCGGATAGAAAAAGGAAAAACTTACAACCATAGTAACTACTTGACCATCGACACAAAAATTAACTTAAAAGCTTCACATAGGTGGGGGATTGGAGCTACTGGGTGCGTTCGGATCGTAAGGATCATAGAAGAACCTCAGAGGGGGTCCACCAAAATTGAGTTGATACATGTGATCTTGAAGCCGATGCATCATGCTTGTATCCCTTTGATATTGCATAATGAACCCATTAACTTTATTTTCCAACGCCGTGATGTGCGCATCTATATCATTATCGAGCAGCTCGAAATCGTAATCCTCTTTGTCATTGGACCCCACCCCTTGTTCCCCCATCTCGACATTGGCCGCTGCCTCCTCATCCTCGCTACTGTCGTCCTCATCAGACTCTTCATCTTCCCGAGCTTGAAGAATTTCTCTTTGTTTCTCGCTTTTATTCTGGGTGTCCTTCCCAAAAGGGGTAGGGAGGTGAATAGTCCCAACATGATGACCGAAGAGGTGATCAGCGAGAATGGACGTAATGAACCGGGCATAGGGAAGAGGAGTGGTGCCCTTTTCATCCAAATCCGCAAAGTTCACATCAAGAAAAATGATATGTGCTAGATTAATGGATGAGGTGCGATCAAAGAGGTGGTATACGAGTTTTGCTTGACGAGGTCACATTTCGGAGTCTTTGGAATTCTGGAGAATGTTGGCGCACACAATTTGAAATGTGAGGCATGCTTTTTCTCTCAAACTGTCGACCTGAAAGACACCCGTGTGCCAAAATTCCCCGGGCATGAGACGCTCAATGAATACAACCTTCTCGAGTGGTTAGGAGGTGTTGGGGTAGACAAAAGGGGTGGGATTGGGGATGTCTTTCTTAGCAAGTTTCTCGACCAATGTTTGTATGGTAAACGGAATGCGCTGGCCTCATACCCACGCTTCACTTACTAACTCTCTAGTGCGGATGAGCGTGCCATAGAACTCACGAACCTCGGGCGCCCAAACGACATTCTGAGGTTCATACAAAAAGCGGCACCAACCCTTAAGAAGAAACAAATTGGTGACGAAATTGGGTAGCTCGCCCCAATTGATGGCCCGCTCTACTTGGAGTTTTCTTGTGTGCCCAAAGAATGCCTCGCACCACCGTATTTCTGGGTCGGAGCGGTAGTCTACGAGGTTGTTATTGATGATATCAACAGAGTTATATTTGATGGGCCGGTCTTAGTCAACCATGGAGTGAAATCGTGGGTGGGTAAAAGTGCTTGACAGGGTTAAGGAGGAGAATGTATTGAGAAGAGTTGGTGTGGGAGATATGGGGGGTAGGGGTTGTATTAATAGGTGGGTTTGGAGGTGGGAAGGGGTGGATTTGGAGGGAAAAGAGAAGGAGGGAAAAGGGGATGTATTTTTGGGAGGGAAATGGTGGGAGAAACAAAATGGAGGGAAGTGAAGGGATTGGATAAGGAGGGTTGCACCTAGGGAATCGTTTGAAGAAAACTAGAAGGCGATCCAGACTGGGTGCCCAAAGGCGGTCCGGATCATCGTACTTATTTTTATTTTTCAATTATTTGAAGGCGATCTAGACTTGGTGCCCAGGGGTGGTCCGGATCGACTGCCTTTTTGTGACAGAACTCCTCTCTTCTTCACTTCTAACCCTCTCTGGTACTCTAAAGTCTTTCCCACTTTCTTTCAACTCAATCATGACCTTGATTTATGTTCAACCCTCATTTTCGACAACTGAGATGGTCTCAAAGTGCATGTTTCCTACCTATGAATGTGCTCTACACCCATTTACTGAACCTACCTAATCTATTCTAATCCACACCTAACTACCATACACAAGAATCACCCCATATGGCTCGGGGGTGCGACGACCTCTCATCATCATCTCACTCTAAATGGGGTCTGACAACCAAATGGTGTCGACTTCATCCATGCACTACTTTAGATGTGGATTTAGGCATTAACCATTGACTTTGAACGTATTTCCCCCTCTTAGATCTTTCAATTCCACTACTCCATGGGGGAATGCGCTCTTCACAACGAATGGACCAGTCCACCAAGACCACAACTTACCCATAAATAGATGAAGCCTAAAGTTATAAAGGACAACTTTTTTTCGGGAAGAAACTCTTTTCGTCGAATAATTTTATCGTGTGCGAGTTTCATCCTTATTTGGAAATCTTAGCGTTGTCATATGCATCATTGCGTATCTCCTCTAACTCATACAGTTAAAGCTTGCGAGCTTCACCGGCTTTGTCCATGTCGTAGTTCACCCTCTTAATGGCCCAATACGATTTGTACTCCATATCAATGGGAAGATGGAAAGGTTTACCATACACAAAGCGGAACGGGGACATTCCGAGTGGGTTCTTATATGCGGTATGTTAGGCCTATAGTGAATCGTTCAATGGAAGGGACCAATATTTCTGGTTAGGATGGACTATCTTCTCTAGTATGTTTTTTATCTCACGATTCGCCCACTTGGCTTGCCCATTCATTTTTGGGTGATATGTCGTTTCAACTTTATGAACGGCACCATACATTCTCATGATCTTCGCGAATGGATTGCTATAAAAATACGTGCCATTATCATTGATTACCACTTTTGAAGAATCGAAGCGAGAAAGTTCATGTTCCTACAAGAATCTTATCACCACTTTTTTATCATTAGTCTTGGTAGCTATAGATTTTACCCATTAAGAAACGTAGTCTACTGCGACTAGGATGTATAGGTGTCCAAAAAATGGGGGAAAAGGTCCCATGAAGTCAATACCCCAACAGTTAAAGATCTCAATACTGAGAATCGAGGTTAGTGTCATCACGTCTCGTCGGGTAATCGCCCCCATCCGTTGACACCTATCGAAAGATTTACAACTAGTGTTAATATCCCGAAACATTTTGGTCCAGAACAAACCGCTTTAGAGAATTTTAATTGCGATCTTTTTCATAGAAAAGTGGCATCCACATGCTTCCGAATGATAGAATTAGATGACCTTCGAAATCTCATCATCCGGTATGCATCGTCGGATGATTTGGTCCGCTCAATATTTAAAGAGGAAGGAATCATCATAGAAAAACATGCGCGGGACAGCTCCCGTGATAAGGTAATTGAAAATATACACAAACCAGGGCAAAGAAGAGGTGGCGAAGAGTTGTTCATCTGAAAAGTACTCCTCTATAGGTGTAGGATCATTAGGTATGTCGGACGAGAGACGGGATAAGTGATCGGCTACGACATTTTCTACACCTTTTTTATCTCTAATGGAGAGATTAAACTCTTTTAGGAGTAAGATCCACCTTACGAGGAACGGATTTGCGTCTTTCTTTGCAAGGAGGTACTTTAGAGTCACGTGGTCAGTGAGGTAAGTGATGGGGGAACCGATAAAATAGGACCAAAACTTGTCTAGAACAAAGACTACCGCTGAAAACTCTTTCTTCGTGGTGGAGTAAATTAGTTATGGTTCGGTAAGAGTCTGGATAGCGTAGTAGATGACATGAGACTTGTTGTCTTTTCTCTGGCCCAAAACAGCCTCTATCGCATAATCGCTAGCATCACATATGAGCTCAAATGGTAAGGACCAATCCGGGTCTTGCATGATGGGAGCGGAAACAAGCATGCTCTTCAATTTTTCTAAAGAACTTTGGCACGCTTCATTCCACTCGAATGGGATGTCCCTCATAGGAAGGTTGCTTAAGGGTCTAGTAATGACACTAAAGTCCTTAATAAACCTTATATAGAGTGGCCCTAGAAAGAGCGCACGTCCTTTAGCAATTTTGGTGGGGGTAAGTCAGCTATGACATAAAATTTTTCTCTATCAACCACAAACCCTCTGGATGACACTATGTGGCCAGGATCTATTGCCTCAGTAACCATGAAATGGTATTTCTCTCAATTCAGCACTAAGCTCTTCTCCACACACCGGGCTAGTACTTTATCAAGATTAGCTAAACACAGATCGAAAGAGGTTCCAAAAATTCTAAAGTCATCCATGAACACCTCCATCCATATCTCAATCATGTCACTAAATAAGATCAACATGAGCCTTTGAAAGGTCGCTGGTGCATTACACAAGCCGAATGGCATACGTTTGTAGGCAAACGTACCAAAGGGGCAAGTGAAAGTTGTCTTTTCCTGATCAAGTACATCTACCTCAATCTGGTTATATCCAGAATAACCATCTAGGAAGCAGTAATACGGGTGGCCCACTACTTGTTCAAGCATTTGATTGATTAATGGCAAGGGGAAATGATCTTTCTTAGTTCCTGCATTATGCTTTCGGTAATCAATGCAAATGCGCCACCCACTAGTGGTACGTTGGGGAACTAGCTCTCCCTTGGAATTTTAAATCACTTCCATGCTCGACTTCTTCGGGATGACTTGAATGGGGTTCACCCACTTACTATCCGAGATTGGGTGGATAATATCGGCATCCAACAATTTGATGATTTTGGCTCTCACCACCTCTTCCATAGTGGGGTTTAGCCTTGTTTTCATTTCTCTCGAGGGTTTCACCTCGAAGTGAATCTGTGAGTGGAAATCAGAGGACTTATCCCCTTTAGATCAACTATACACCAACCAAAAGAACCTTGTTGCTTCCTCAAGATATTTAATATCTTACCCTCCTGCTCTTCATCTAAACTAGAGGAGACAATAACATGAAATGTCTTACCCTCTCCTAGGAAAGAATATTTAACGTTGGAGGGAAGTTTTTTCAACTCGAGAGTCTGGAATGTGTCACTAGAGGGAACCATGCGTGCCTCCCTTGATGGTAACTCCTCGAATCAAGAAACCCAATTTACGTCTATAGCATCCTCGTTGGACGCTCTCTCATCCAGAAGTTCTCTCAACTCCTCAAACTCTCTCTCAAACTCGGTATAAGTTCCATCTCTCTCATGACTAGACACTAAGAAAGCTTCTAAGGCATCTCCACAAAAATTTTCCTCAATTTTCTCTTCTACGATCGCATCAATTAAGCTCATCACGTGAAGGTCATCTTCTTCCCCTGTTTGTTGGGCTATGTTGAAGATGTTCATTTCTAATGTCATGTTCCCAAAGGTGAGTTGTATCTGCCCATTTCGAGTATTGATTAGTTCGTTAGCCTTAGCTTATAATGGACGCCCAAGAATGATGGGGACATGATTACTTGAGGCGAATGAGGGCTATGTGTCCCAAATGAAAAAATCTATGGAGAAGTAGAAAGTTTCCACTTGGACTATCACATCCTCAACTATTCCCCTCGGTATCCTCATGGTTCAATCTTCTAATTGGAGAGTGATCCTTGTGGGCTTAAGGTCACCCAGACCAAGTTGCCTATAAATTAAATAGGGAAGGATATTAACACTTGCCCCCAAGTCGAGTAAGGCCTTTTCAATTTTATTCTCTCCAATGGTGCAGGAAATGGTGGGTGCATCGGGACCTTTAAATTTAGGTGGGAGATCGTTAAGAAGACCTGATCTTACATTATGTGATAGAAACACGTTTTCTTTACCTTTATGATTCTTTCGATTATCAATAATTCTTTTATGACTTTTGCATATGCTGGAATTTTCCTTAGTGCATCGAGGAAAGGTAAGTTTAATTTCATATTTTAAGAACTTCTAGCACTTCATCACGGGGGTCCCTTTTTGGGGAGGAACCAATATTTGAGGAAATGGCATTATGGAGGGTGTCTTGACAACTACCTCAGGCTCACTAGTGTCTTCTTTATCACTCCCAGTCAAGAGGATATCTTCGACCTCTTTCGTTTCAGGCGAAGTCTCCTTGTCTTTTGATACGTCGTGTGGGGGAGGTGATAAATCAATGACTTTACCACTATGAATAGTGATCACCACTTGGAAATTCTCCTGATGTTCTCTAGAGGTGGAGCTGACACTAGGTTGACCTTGGGGAGGTCCTTGGCCTTGGGCAGAAAACTTTCCCTTCTCTTGGATACTCAACGTGGATTCCAACTTGGAGATGTTCGCATTCAGGTCAGCGAGCATGCGATCATATCTAGAATTAGTTGCACTCTGGGAGTTGATGAACTGGTTTATTGTATCCTCGAGGGTCCTACGCGATGGAGTAATATATGGAGCTGGAGGAGGTGGTGCTTGCTGAAATTGAGGAGGGGGTGGAGGTGGGATAACCTGTGAATGTGGGTTCATTGCATCTTGTGGTTGTTCGTAGTTAAAATAAGGGTGGTTTCTCCACGAAGGGTTGCACGAGTTCCCATGTGCGGCATTAAAATTTCCTTTGAATCCTCCTATAGAATCCACCTACTCAGTGTGCATGTCTTTGTAGGTGGAAATCATTTGGCATTCCTTTGTTGAATGACCCACCTTACAGATAACACACACCTTTTCTTTTGCGACACGGCCGAATCCGGACATATCTCTCAACCGTCTATCAAGTAAATATTTCATATCTCTCTAAAACTGTTCAAATCGACGGTCTATTATGGTATTACTATCCAATTGGAATAAACCGGATGCATTAGGCGTGGTAGATACTTGTCTAGGCCAAAATTGGATATTAGGATCGAATGAGTCCCATGCTGAAGGAGTCTCTGCGACATACTTAAGACGGGCCTCAACATCGCTGGAGTCTAATTCCCAAAAAGTTCATTCACACATTGTTTGCACAAGTTGTTTGGAAGCTACGGTGAACCCATTATGGAAGAAAGAGATCAAGTGGTGTTTTTCAAAACCATGATGGGGGCCTGTGCTTACCAACTCGTGGAAACGTTCCCAACACTTGTCAAAAGGCTCATTATCTTGTTATTAGGAGCCTTGGATTTGAGTCTTGACAGAGTTGGTCTTATTCGGTGGGTAGAATTTTGAGATAAATTTGGATTGCATATCCTTCCAGGAAATAATGGAGTTCAGGGGTAGAGACCATAGCCAGGTCTTAGCTTTATCCTTTAAGGAAAAAGGGAAAAGATTTAGGCGAACGACATCATGCGTGCAAGCTTGGTCACTAAATGTGTCACACGCCTCTTCGAACTCTCTTATGTGAAGGTATGGTTTCTTCGAATTCATGACATGGAAATTAGGGAGAATATGTATCATCCCATTACGGAAGTGGAACTGACCGGCATTATACGAAAGTAAAATACAACCAGGGGTACGGTTCATTCAGGAAAGAGTAAGTTTTTCATGGGATGATAGGGTGGATTTCCCTCTGCAGTGCGGAAACTAGCGGTGTCAGACATCGCCCTCTCTTCAAATGACTCGGAATACTCACTCGGTTTCCTAGATGTGTGGCTCAAGGATTGACTCAGGGTGTAACAAGCAATAGAGTGATCGGGAGTAGGAGGTGGGACCCAAAATTATGGAATGCGAGACGTGTGGGGACTGCCAGAATCATACTCAACAACTGGATTTTCTTGAATTTTGGTTGGAGTATTTTGAGGAGTCTGAATATGTTCAGGATTTTGCATAAAGTCTTTTGAGAGATGATTTTTTTTTTGATTTTTTTAATTAATTTTTATTTATTTATTTATTTTTAATTTTTTTTAATTTTTGGTCTAAGCTTTAGATTGACTCGATCTAACCTAAATCTATCTAGATCCCTAAAAAAGGTGCCAAAAACTTGATGCGACCACAAATATGTCTAGTGTGCATCTAATGTAGGCTCAAGTGCAAGCCTGTCGGTCAAGTAATATCCTAATAAGTCGGGTATCGATCCTAAGGAAAAAAAGTCAAACGAATTCGTGATGATGTTGGAAAGATCAAGAAACCCTAGCTTTGACTCTAAAAGAAACGAAAAGATGATTTGGGAGATGAAACAACTATGACTAGATGCAAATTTTAGAGTAACTACTAATGAAACTAAGAACTAACAGTATGCACTACGCTAATTAAATAAAATGCTGATGATAAATGGACTAAAAATATAACTATGAGAGGAAAACAAGAGGTTTGGTTACAATCCCCCAAACCCTAGTAATTCACTTCATAGGATACTAGATTCGTAAGTAAGATTTTAAATGAACCCGATCTTTATTAATCCTAAGCATTCCATATATGAGGGATTGTAGCCCGCACCATATGAAATCAAAGGCAAGAATAAAGCGATGTCTACCTAACAGATACGCGTGTCTCACTATTAAGCATCCCGGTTACCTCGAGCAAACGAGATCAAAAGTACTACGACGGTTGAAATAGTTATGTAAAAATGATTCATCTAAGATTTTAATTCAAAATTCTATTTCCCATCATGGTGAATTACATCGGGTGGGGTTCATGCCCCCCGTTCCTTAGAAAATTATCCGGACATGGTTAAATTAAAAAAAAACTTGGATTGAAAAGAAGAAAACATTATAACTAATAGAAACTTAAAACTAACGAGATGCAGGATTAATAATTAACAAACCAAGGCAATTGTGGAAGAAGGAATGGAAAGGAATTACTTGTATTGAATAATCAAACTCGAAATCCTTATAGCCAAACTCAAATTGAAATCTATGGTTTTTTACTACAAAAACCATCTACTCCTAATTAGAAACCTAAAAAATCGAACGCCTATTATAATGTAACTAATCTGAATAAATACCTCCAAAATTTAGAAGATTTTGACTCCATTAAAACTATGAGAAAGACTAGAAAATTTTGAAAAAATCCAATGCGATCTGAATCCATCGGGGGAGGAGGTCTGGATCGCCCACAAAATCTTAACAGGGAATGTCAGGTCAAGGCGGTCCGGATCCTTTTTGGGAAAAAGGTCCGGATCGTCCCTCATTTCTTGATAGGGATTTTTTAGCAGGGCGGTCCGGATCCTTTAGTTTTAATAGGTCTGGATTTCTTGGATTTTTCATTCCGAGATTTATTTGGGAATCGATCTGGATCCTTTTATGGAAAAAGGTTCAGATCGACTTGGCTTTTCATGCAGGGATCTTTTTCGTGGTTCTTCTCATCTTCAAATGTCCATCTTTTTCACCATAGATCGGATTGACTTGTTGTTTCTTCCAATGTTCTTATAATTGAATTCTCTTCAACTTTCTAGTTGGCTTCAACTCCAAATGAAGTCTACAAAATTACGAATTCGACCATTGACTTTGTTCATTGCTTTTCCAATTTCTTTCTTCCTTAATGCTTCAAATACCTGTAAAACTTATGAGAAATACACGAAACTAGATGTGCTTGTTAGAATGAGTTAGTATCAAAGAAATGCGATAATTACACTCATTTTACGTTACTCAAGATAGTAAAAGTCCTTAAATTAAGGGGATAAATTCGTAAGAATTTGAGCCTAATCACCCCCCCCCCCCAACTTAGAACTTTTCGTGCCCTGATCAATGTAAAAGAATGTACCTATGGGTCAACTCTCAAAAAAATTGGATTATTTGGATAGATTACAATTTTCGCGGGCACGCGATTGCATTTAGAGTATGCAATAAGCCTTTAAACCCCTAGGTTACCCTAGTAGGATGAGTTGTGTCTTATGAGGGTTTGCATTGAATATACCCCCAAAATTAGACTCAAAGAAAACTCAAAATAATCAAAAGTTGTATAATTCAAACTTTTCCAGAAAATACTCATCATCAATTCAATCCAAGAGTCTCAAATCATGGTGGGTGGATGCGAAGCCAGAAATTTAACCGCGAATTTCCACCGATTGATCATTAGGTCACTTATCCAAAAAAAATTTTTGATTCAAATTCTCACGGGATACTCTCACAAACGAATCACTCAGGAATGTGGCTTGTTCTTTCGGTATGCGTGATATAAAGAGTAAATGCATTGGAACATGAATTCACGCACACTAAATTGATCGTTGATGATTACTTTCTACATGGTAGACTCTTTATCACCTTTATCGCACATGTGCACACACTTTTTGAACATTGTACTTACTTATCATGAGTCAAATATGATGTTCTCATCTCAATCCGGCTTAATAACAAGCCAAATGTAAATAGAGATGAGTTGCGCTTGTAAGAACCACTGCTCGGGTTTCGTTTCCTAGAACTTATTGATATATGTTAAGCAATTGAAAGGGGATAGGAAAGACAAAAATTCTCTTTGTGTTAAAATACACCATTTGCAAAAAGATCCTAAAAAGATTAACGACACAAAAACACAAAAGTTCCAAGGCCATTTATTTAATATTCATTGATACTTTGGTACATATGAGCATTATGATGTCCTCGAAATTAGAGTGAATTCTCATATATGTGAATTTTTTAGGGTGTTATAAAGTAGAAGATTAATGGATTTGCACAGCCGACTCTCTTAAGAAGTAGTAAATAATTTGGCACTATTTATTTTAGAATCATTTAAATCATGGAATGTTGCAAAAGTCGAGTCAATTTTCATTTAAGTTCAACAGTTTACACTTAAGATTGAAATTGTGTTCTTTCTTTAGAAGCATCGAATGACTTCATCTAGTTATGTGATGAATGTTTATGCTGATTTTCCAATAAAAAGCTTTCACACAATTACATTCTGTCTCCACGATAGAAATATTTTAGTGTTATTCCATGGTGACTACGTATTTTTTTACCTATATGTACTTTTTACACGTATACTTGTTATACTTAAATTTTTTGAAAAACTTCAAAAATAGTTGTTTAATAGGGGGAACACATTATTACTTTTGGATATCTATTGTATGTGCTTTAATGATAATATTTGTGATGATATCTTAAGGAGAAAAGAAACCAAAATGGAATAAATTAGAAAAGGAAATATACAAATTCAAGCATAAAACACACATGATAGGTAATTCAATTTCCATTATATATCTAGAGAACATACAAAGCTGTGGAAAAAGGAAATGTGGAACATTATATGAGCAGCCTAGAATAAACAAACTACTGGGGGGGGGGGGGGGGGGCGAGAAGGTCCGGGAGAATTTGGGTCATACAGGTCATAGAAATAGGCCGGGTGAGGAGCACCCATGGTCATCCGGTATATTTCAGCTTGGAGGCGATGTAGCATGCTCGTATCCTGCCGATATGCGCGTCGGTCCTCCTCCTAGTGAGCATTGTATTTATTAATAAAGCCATTGAATCGGGCTTCCAGCATTGTGATTCGCATATCAAAGTTGGCTTTCGGGGGATCAAAATTAGAATCGTCATCCTCGTTATATTCTTCCTCATCTCCCTCACCCATACTCACGTTGGCATCCTCAGCGGCTTCCTCCTCAGACTCATCATCCTCTGAATCATCCATCTCCGTATCAAAATCATCATCCTCTACGTCCTCCGCTTTTCAGGCACGGATAATCTCTCATTGGCCCTCACCCTTGGTACGGGTACCTTGCCCATGAGGATTGGGAAGCCGAAGGGACCCGTTGGGATGAACAATGAGTATATCATCTAGAATAGTCATTATGAGACAGACATATAGGTGAGGGGTAGCACCCTTTTTGTCCAAGGTTGCATAGAAAATGTCTTTGTAAATGATATGGGCCAGGTTTATCAGGGTGTTGCGGTAAAAAAGGTGATAGACAAGAGTCATTTATCGGGGTTGCATTGCAGAATCATTCGAGGTTTGTAGGATACTGGCGCAGACGATTTGACGTGATACACGTCTTGTCACTCATCCGCCCTACCAAAAATATTTTAGTAGCTCAAACCTTATTGGATGCTATAAGGGCAATGCACCCGGCTTTGTTGATGGGGCAAGAGCATTGGGGTACGTGAACTCAACAAGGTTCGGGACATCCGTTTCTGCTAGTTTTTGGGCCAGAATCTTGAGGGAGAAAGGGATGCGTTGTCCATCCACATGCACCTCGGAAACAAAATCACTGGTGCAGATGAGGGTTCCATAGAAGGCTCACAATTTGGCTACCCAAATTGCATCGTGGGGCTTGTTAAGTTATTGACACCAACCCCTCGAAAGGAAGAGGTTGGTGACAGAATTGGGCATCTTGTTCCAGCGCACTTGGCACTCCAATTGCAGTTTGTGAGACTGGCCAAAAAATAGTCACGACATCGTTGTACCTCATTGGAGAGGTATGAATCGTTGTCATCAATAAGCGCGATGAAGTTGTACTTTTGAGGGAGGGCTTTGTTGTCCATGTGTAGCAGCAATGGTTGGACACTTAGAAATTTAGAAGAGAGAGAGTATGATAGTAAGGAGGAGGGATGGTGGAGAGGAGCAGGGTTGAGGGTGTATTTATAGGTGGGTATGATGGAGGGAAATATTGGTTTTGGAGGGAAGGGTGAGGGAATTTGGGAGGGAAATGGTGGAGGGAAAACGTATTGATAGTGAAGGTAGTGTATTGGGAGATGGGGGATTCACCTTGGTAATGATCGAAGAAAAAGAAGAAGCCGGACTAGTCTGGGTGTCCAAGACTGGACCGATACCTTTTTTATTTAATTTTTCCCCAAAATGAATCATTTCGATGTTCAGGGGCGAACCGGTCCAGTTCCCAAAATTATGTAGATTCTCCAAATGGTTTAATTCGCTCATCTCTCAACATCTTTGGATGCTCTCACCACTATACCAACACATTATTGACCTAACTTTTCTCAATGTGTGCTCTGAAACCCCAGGGTGGCTCTCAACGTGTGTTTTCCCACACCTATCCAATGTGTCCTATACCTAACAACTCCAACTAACCTAATCGACTCATGTCTATTGTACACAAGAATCACCCAAACTCATCGGGGTTGCAAATACCGTCTCATACTTCTTAATTCGTCCCCATAGATGGGGTCCGATAACCAAATGGTTCGTCTTCTTTGACACACGCCTCAAAGTATGGTTTGAGGCGTCTTCCATTCACTTTGAAAGTTGTCCCACCTTTAAAATCCTCAAACTCCACAGTACCATGAGGGAACACTTCTTGAACAACAAATGGGCCCGTCCACCTTGAACGCAACTTGCCGAGAAGCAAGTGTGGTCGAGAGTTGTAGAGAAGAACTTTTTGGCTCGGATGAAACTCTTTTCGACAATTATCTTGTCATGCGCGAGTTTGATTAGTTCTTTTGAAATTTTAGCATTCTCATATGCGTCATTGCGCATCTCTCCCAACTCGTTCAATTGAATCTTGCGAGCTTCATCGGCTTTATCGAGATTATAGTTCAACCTATTAATGGCCTAATAGGATTTGTGCTCTAGCACCATGGGGAAATGGCAAGGCTTGACATAAAAAAAATGAAATGGGGACATTCTGAGGGGGTTCTTATAAGCGGTATGGTAAGCCCATAGGGCATCGTTTAATCGAAGTGACCAATCCTTTTGGGTTGGATTGACTATTTTTTCAAGGATTGTTTTGATTTAACGATTTTCTAGCTCGGCTTGCCTACTTGTTTAAGGCTGATAAGTCATCCCAACTTCGTGGATGAACCCATACTTTCTCATTAACCTTTCAAATAGATTATTGCAAAAATGTGTGCCGTTATCACTTATAATCTCCTTCGGAGTACCGAAGCGAGAAAGTATTTGTTCTTGTAGGAACTTAATCACCACCTTTTTTCATTCGTCCAGGTAGCTATTTCCTTCACCCATTTGGAGACGTAGTCTACCACGATGAGGATGTATAAGAATTTGAAGGAGGGAGGTAATGTTCCCATAAAGTTAATACCCTAGCAATCAAATAACTCATTGACGATTATAGGGGTTAGAGGCATTATGTCGCGGCGGGTGATAGCTCCCATCCTTTGTCATCTATCGCAAGATTTGTAATTGGCATTCACATCCCAGAATATTATGGTCCAATAGAGGTTGCTTTATAGAATTTTAGTGGACTTATTATTCTTGGAGAAGTGGCCTCCACAAACTTTTGTATGATAAAATAGGATCACATCTTGGATTTATTCATCCGGTACGCATATTAGGATGGGTTGGTTCCCATAATATTTAAATAGGAATGGGTCTTCATTGAAGAACACGCGGGATCAAGTGATGAATTTCTTCTTCTCTTGTGGTTTTCATCCAGGAGGAACAGCTCCTGTGACAAGATAGTTAACGATATACACAAACTAAGTTAGAGAAAAAGTAGCAAAGAGATCCTCATTCTAAAAACACTCGTTTATAGGTATCGAATCACTAGGCACGCCGGACAAGGGGCGTGAATAATGGTCGGCAACTACGTTTTCTACCCCTTTCTTATCTTTTATAGAGAGATTGATATCTTGAAGGAGTAGGATCCACCTTATGAGGCACGACTTAGCATACTTCTTAGTAAGGAGATATTTAAGGGTCATATGGTCGGTAAAGCAAGTGATGGGCGACCCAATAAGGTATGAGCGGAATTTGTCCAAAGTAAAAACAAACGCTAGCAACTTTTTCTCCGTGGTGGAATATTTAAGTTGTGGCCCAGATAACGTCCGGCTAACGTAATAGATGACATGAGCTTTTTTGTCTTTTCTTTTCCCCAAAATAGCCCCAATCGCATAATCACTAGCATCACACATAAGCTCGAATGGAAGAGACCATTCTGGAGCTTGCATGATGGGAGCATAAATTATCATATTTTTAAATTTATCGAAAGCCTTTTGGCATGTGCTATTCCACTCAAAGGGTGCATCCTTCATAAGGAGGTTACTCAAGGGTCTAGTGATGGCACTAAAATCCTTGATAAACTATCTATAAATAGTTGCATGGCCCAAGAAGGAGAACACGTCCTTTAGTTATTTAGGCGGGGGAGGCTCGGCTATGACATCTATTTTTGCTCGGTCAACTTCTATGCCCTTCGATGAGACTATGTGTCCTAGGACTATGCCCTCAGTAACCATGAAGTGGAATTTTTCCCAATTGAGGACTAAGTTCTTCTCCACACATCGGTACAAAACTTTTTCAAGATTCTCTAAACAATGGTCAAAAGAGGGGCCAAAAACGCTAAAATTGTCGACGAAAACCTCAAGTCCTCTTTCTACCTTGTCTCTAAAGAGACTTAGCATGCCCCTTTGAAAGGTCACGGACACATTACACAATCCAGAAGGCATACATTTGTAGGTAAACATACCAAATGGATATGTAAAAGTTGTCTTCTCTTGATCAAGTATATCTACCTCAATTTAGTTATATCCGAAATAGCCATCAAGGAAGTAATAATATGGGTGGTTTGCTACGCGTTCAAGCATTTGGTAGATAAAGGGTAAAGGAAAATGGTCTTTTATCATTCCGTCATTGAGTTTTCGATAATCAATGCAAATATGCCACTCGGTGGTGCGTTGAGGAATTAATTCTTCCTTAGCATTTTCGACCACCGTCATTCCCAACTTCTTCGGACGAATTGAATTGGGCTCACCCATTTTATTTTCGAGATACGGTAGATAATCTCAGCATCTGAAAACTTTATACTTTCCACTCTAACGACTTCTTTCATGGTTGGGTATAATCTCCTTTGCATTTCCCTCGCGGGCTTCACATCCTCCTCGAGGTGGATTTTGTGGGTACAAATTAAGGGACTTATACCCTTCAAATCCTCTATTGACCAACCAAAATCACCTCTGAGCTTCCTTAAAATTTGCGTTAACTTACCCTCTTGCTCTTCATCTAGTCTAGAGGAGACAATAATAGGAAATGTATCATCGCCTCCTAGAAATGCATATTTCACATTAGAGGGAAGTTTCTTCAAATATAGGGTAGGAAATTTACCTTCAATATGTGTCAGGCATGAATCCATAGGGGGTATTTCCTTGCATATAGAAACCCAATGGACATCTCTCAACTCCTCTAACGATGCTCCCTCGTCTAATATGTCATTCAACGCCTCTACCTCTCGCTTATACTCTGTGTATGAGATCTCACTTTCATCACCTCTCACTTGGGATGATTCTAAAGCGTCCTCACCCATGGTTCTCTCGATGTCCTATTCTACTACCTCATCTATGAGTTCGATTGTATGGATTTCATCTTCATCACCCATTTGATTAGTATCATTGAATATGTTTGTCTCGAAGGTCATGTTCCCAAAAGTGAGCATCATTTGCCCATTTCGTGTATTGATTAAGGCATTAGCCGTATCTAAGAATGGGCAGCCTAGAATGATGGGAATATGGTTGGTTGAATGGATGGATGGGTTTTTGTCCTAGATGACAAAGTCTACCGGGAAGTAGAAAGTTTCCACTTGGACTATCACATCCTCAGTAATCCCTCGAGGAACCTTCACTTTGCGATCCTCTAATTGGAGAGTGAGTCGTGTGGGATTAAGGTCACCCAACTAAGGTTACCTATAAATGGAGTAGGGAAGGATATTAACACTTGAACCTAAGTCCAACGAGTCTCTCTAAATTTGACGTTCTTTAATTACACATGAGATCATGGTTGCACCCTGATATTTACACTTGGGTGGAAGGTCGTTAAGTAGAACGGAGCTCACATCTTGTGTTAGGAAGACATTATTCTTTACCTTTAGCCATCTTTTCAGAGTCAAAAGATCTTTAATGACCTTGGCATAGGTGGGAATTTTCTGGATGGCATCAAGGAATGGAAAATTCCTCTTTACTTACGTAAGAACATCTAGCACATCTGCACGGGAGGCTCCCTTTTAAGGTGGAGCCAACCATTAAGGGAACGGGGCAGTGATGGGCAGCTTCACAACAACTTAGGGCTCGCTAATGTATTCTTTATCACACTCATTCAAGGGGTCATCTTTGGCCTCTTTCGTGCCAAGCAAAACCTACTTGTCTTTTGTCTTCTCCTGTGGGTAAGGTGATAAATCAATGACTCACCCACTACGTAGAGTGGTGATGGCTTGGAATTGTTCTTACTGATCATAAGATGTATATCTAACATTAACTTGACGTTGAGGAGGTCTTTCACCTTGAGATGAAAATTTCCCCTTCTCTTGGACACTCAACGAAGATTACAACTTAGCTAACCTCGTATGCATATCAATGAGCATACGCTCAAACCTGGCATTGGTTTCATTTTGAGACTGAATAAACTGGGTTAAGTTGTCATCAAGAGTCCTCCACGGGAGGGTAATGTATGGTCCTGGAAGTGGAGATTGCATGTGTGATTGCATAGGTGGCGCTTGCTGAAATTGAGGAGGGGGTGGAGGTAGGGCAACATGTGAATGTGGATTCAATGTGGCTTATTGTTGCCCATAGCTAAAACAAGGATGGTTTCTCTATGAAGGGTTATAATACTTCCCATAAGGGGCGTTAAAATTTCCCTTATACCCTCCTATAGCTTCCACTTGTAGGTATCGTCAAACATTCCTTTGTTGAATGGAGCGCCTCATAAATAGCGTATATTTTTTCTTTCCCAGTAGGGGTGGATCCGGTAGCTTCTCTCGGTCGTACCTCAAGTAGGTACCTCATACTCTTCTTAAATTGATAAAGTCATTGGTCTACCAAGGTATCATGATTCAATTGATATATATCAGAAGTGGCAGGAGTTTTAAACACTTGTCGAGGTCAGTTTTGGGACTTAGGATCATATGTGTCCAATGGTTGAGTAGTCTTAGTGATATAATTAAGATGAGCCTCAGCGTTGATATATCCATATATACACACGGCCAGGCCGAGGACACCCTACACCTAGATGGGGTCAGGGTGACCTCATCATCAGGCTACAGACGACCCCTCAGGGGCCGACCCTTCATTAAGCCCGGACAACCCTTCAAGGGGCCGACCCTTCATCAGGCCCGGACGACCCTCTAAGGGGCCGACCGTTCATCAGGCTCCAGACGACCCTTCAAGGGGCCGACCCTTCATCAGGCACGGACGACCTTCCAAGGGGCCGACCCTTCGTCAGGATCCAGACGACCCTTAGAGGGGTCGACCCTTCATCAGGCTCTAGACGACCCTCCAAGGGGCCGACCCTTCATCAGGCCCGGATGACCCTCCAAGGGCCCGACCCTTCATCAGGCTCCAGATGACCCTTCGAGGGGCCGACCCTTCATCAGGATCCAGAAGACCCTCCGAGGGGCCGACAGTACGAGGCTAAATTGGGATTGACTCATTATCAGAAGGAACTTTGCCCTTGGCCTCGTGTTACAGGTCGAGGGTGACGTCATCACAGCGCGTGGTTTGGGAGACGTGTGGAACAGTGTGCGTGAGGCTCACAGGACACGTGGAAGACCGTTACAACCGAATCACCCCCTCACGTGAGGGAATATTATGTCATCATTTGGCATCTACAGGTGTCAGCAGGAGATTGGCTAAATCATCATTCACATGCACCATGCATACTTGGGGGGTATACCACACCCCCCCAAGACCTATATATACTTGTCACCTACAACCTTACAAAGGGACCAATGGACAGATCGAGAATCATAACCCTAGCAAAAACTCTGCTTATACACACAGTAAAGAGAGAAATTGAGCTTATGTGCATTGTATCCAAGGCCATTAGTGCCCATACTTAGTGGATCACACACTCAAAGTGGATGTAGGCCTAATTAGCTGAACCACTATACCTCATTATCTTATTCCTCTTATACTCATCTCCTTCTACACACTTACACACTTATACATATACATTTATATGGCTTCCATGGTTACTACTATTTGAGATCATCATCACTTATCTGGTGGTGCTGAATCTCAGCATCATCAGTTTGGCGCCGTCTGTGGGAACGAGAAGACGTCTCTTCCTTGAATACAACTTGACCTCACTGGGAACTCTGGTGGTGATCCAGTCCTCCCCCTGTGTGGAGATGTTTTACCATTAAAAGAGACCCATTAAAGTTCTCAAGCTTATAAACCTTCTTTAGTGCATCTCTTCATAGCTCAAACACATGGCACCAGAGATGCCACCACCACCACTTCCCCCACCGTATGATGGAGGAGGACCCAGTTCCAGTCAGCCACCACCTTAGTCTGAGATGGCTGATGTGGTGGCCGCCTTGAAGTCTCTAGCAGCGAGGCAGCGGATCATGCAGGAGCAGTTTACAGTTGTGAGCCAGAACATACTAAGACCACCAGGGGTCTCGCCTGAGATGATTACTCCGGCAGCGGCTCCAGGATAGCATGAGGCCAGGGGACCACCCTAGGAACCACGCAAAGACCTGCCACCCCCTCAGCGGTGTAGGGATGTTTCTGACCCCCGGCGTCTACGCCTAGGGAGGCAAGGAAACCCTTTCCCTGAAGACAGGTATGATGATCTGGAGGGGGAGGAAGCCCCCATAGAATGCTGGGATCCATATAAGGTCTCCAACAATACTGTACGACCCTTCCAGGAGAGTAGAGGGAAGTGCGAAAGGCAAAATCCTAATGATCTCTCAAGAGGCTCTGCTTTCGATCGCTTGAGCAGGGGGTCAGCCTTTGAAAGGTCGAGCCCAGTAAATGACCTACGGGAAAAATTGTCCAGGTCAAGGAGTGCTGCGAGGTCCAGAAGGGAGGCAGCTGATGGCCGACCCCATGGGGGCCGACCCCAAAGACAGGATGACGGCCAGGGGGAGGTAAACAACCGAAAAAAGCCAGCCGCGGCAGAACCCTCAGTCCATCTCAAAGAGGCGGCAGGGGATAACATCGGCCAAGCCGACCCTATGAGGCCATGGAACGACTCGATCCAGCGATTGGAGGAAAACATTGGCGATATAATGAAAAGTCAAGACCGTCTTCAAAGGAGATACACCATAGGCTCACCCTTTGTGGCGAAGATAGTCAACTTCCCTACACCATCAAAGTTCAAGCCAACTGTGGTCACACCAAGATATGACGAGAGCACCAACCCTGTCCACCATGTTGAGATGTATCAATCAGTAGTAGACATATACTCTATCTTAGATGAGATAAGGTGTCGTGCCTTCTCTGGTACCCTGACTGGGGCTGCACATGTCTGGTACACGTCTCTTCCAAAAAACTCCATTGAAAACTTTAAGTAGTTGGTAGACCGGTTCATCCATAACTTTTTATTTGGGATGAGGCCACAGAAGAAGACCACCCACCTGCTCTATGTTAAGCAGGGGAAGAATGAGAGTCTAAGAGACTACATAGCCAGATTAAATAAAGAGAAATTGGAGGTGGAAGATTATGAGGAGAGCATAGCTATGACAACCCTGATTGGAGGACTCCAAAAGGGGAAGCTGTTATGGAAGCTTTCTGAAGACCCCCCTAGGACGATGGTTGAATTACTATCAATAGCAGGAAAGGTGATGAAAGCCGAAGAGGCGATGGCCGCAAAATACAAAGACAAAAAGGAGGCGCTAGTGTGGGTAAATACCCTAAGAAGAACAAAGAGGGGAAGAAGAGGTCTACGGATGACAAGTTCGCTAGTTACACCCCTCTAACGGTCAGCTGTGAATAGATTCTCAATGAGATAAAGAGTGACCGGTCTCTCAAGTGGCCTGAGAAGTTTAGGGAAGCCCCCAACAAGAGGAATAAGAACCTATGGTGTGAATTTCATCAAGACCATGGCCACGTGACAGACAAATGTTTGGCTCTAAAAGATGAGATTGAGAAGATGCTGAAAGAAGGGAAGCTCAGAAAGTAAGTCGATAGAGGTGCCTTCAAGAGGGGCCGAGGGGACGACCCCAGGAAAAAGCGAGGTGATATATGTAAAGAAGTTCCTCAAAAAAGATGGGATGACCCTTCTGATGATGAGGACGACCCTGACCTCCCGCCGAGAGACGACCAAGGCTCTGTCAAGAGGCTTAATATAATCTCTCTTGGAGTGGGAATGATCTCCGGGGGTTTAGCAAGAGGAGTGTCTCAGGTCGCAGATAGGAAGGCCCACGTGGCTGAAGCCAAGGCAGTGACGAAGACAGTACACTCCACCTCTCTGGAGGCAAAGTCAAAAAAGAGGAAGAAGGTGGATATGGACACTCTGATAGTAGGGTTTTCAAGAATGTACTTCAAAGGCCTCTTGGCCCCTCCTGATGACCCTCTCGTCATCACTACAAGGGTGCACGGGTGTGAGGTGCCGCGGATCCTTGTAGATGAAGGCTCATCTGTATACGTGATGTTTTAGCCATGCTTCAAAGCTTTAGGTCTCAGCCGTGCTAGACTCGTCCCATACCATCACCCATTGATTGGGTTCACTGGAGAAAAGGTTCATCCCCTTGGAGTGTATGAGGCCGATGTCAGGATGGGGTACGAGTGGCCAAATGTCTTACAAAGAAGGTCAACTTATTTTTGATGGATGAACATGTCTTTTCGGCCTACAATATTATACTGGGGCAGGTAACCCTCAAAGGGTTCGAAGTTGTGCCATCTACAGTCAATCAGATGATTAAATTTCCAACCCTTTACGGGGTGGGGGAAGTTCAGGGAGACCAGACGACAGCACGAGAATGTTACTACAAATCCACTGAAGAAAGAGAGGCACACAAGAAGGCTACAACCACTTATAATATTGATACCCTAGACCCTAGAGACGAGACGGAGCTAAAGAAAGTAGCGGCCGCGGAAGAGGTAGAATCCATCATCCTCAATGAGGATGATCAGGAAAAAACCATCCAAGTCGGCAAGTCTCTAAAACCAAATATCAAGGAAGACCTCATTAAACTGTTGAAGAGAAGACAGAGCGTCTTTGCATGGAGTCACACAGATATGCCGGGGATCGACCCCGAAGTTATGAGCCCCAAGCTCAACGTGGTAGAGGGTGAAAAGACAATAAAGAAGAAGAAGAGAAGAATTTACTCAAGAGAAAAGTATGAGGTCATAAGGGACGAGGTCAAAAAATTGGAAGATGCTGAGTTTATCAGAGAGGTCATCTACCCTGAATGGCTATCCAACGCTGTCATTGTCCCAAAAGCCAACGGAAAGTGGAGAATGTGTGTAGACTTCACAGACCTCAACAAGCATTGTCCCAAAGATAGCTTCCCTCTCCCCCGCATTGATCAGATGGTAGATGCTACCGCAGGCCATGAGCTCATGAGCTTCATAGATGCCTATTCAGGGTACAACCAGATCTTCATGAACCCTAAAGACTCGGAGACGACATCCTTCATTACTGACAAGGGGACATACTATTATAGGGTCATGCCTTTTGGCCTAAAAAATGCGGGGGCAACATACCAGCACCTCATAAATAAAATGTTTGAAGACCAAATTGGGAAGTCTATGGAGGTATATGTAGATGACATGCTGACTAAGAGTTTAAAGGCAGAGGCTTATGTGGAAGACCTAGAGAGGACCTTTAATACGATGGACAAATACCAGATGAAGATCAACCCAACCAAGTGTGTCTTCGGGGTCGGAGCAGGGAAGTTCTTGGGGTTTATTGTCAACCAAAGAGGCATCGAGGCCAATCCTAAAAAGAGAAAGGCCCTTGTTGAGATTAAGACCTCCAAGTCCATTAAAGACGTTTAGAGACTCAGAGGGAGAGTTGCTGCCTTGAACAGGTTCGTGTCTAGGGCCACAGACAGGTGTCTACCATTCTTCAAAATTATCAGGAAAGCCTTCGAATGGAGTGAAGCGTGTGATGAGGCCTTCAAGGAGTTAAAATCATACCTGGGGTCTCCCTTGCTGTTGTCACGGCCCGTGCAGGGTGAATGACTTTATGTATACCTCGTTGTCTCAGAGTCAGCCATCAGTGTAGCCATTGTGAGAGACGAAGATGGAGTACATAAGCCTATCTATTTTAACAGCAAGGCACTCCAGGTGCAGAGCAAAGATATCCAAGGATGGAAAAGTTGGCCTATGACTTGATCCATGCATCGAGAAAGGTGAAGCCATACTTCCAGTTCCATACAATGGTCATCCTCACTGACTCTCCCTTTAGGCAGGTTTTGCACAAACTTGAAAAATCAGGGAGGTTAATGGCCTGGACTATAGAGCTGGGGGAGTTTGACATAGTGTATCAGCCTAGGACGACCATTAAGGGGCAAGCATTGGCAGACTTTGTGGCCGAGTTTACTTGGGAAGATTATGAAGCCGAGGGTGAGAGCCTCGGGAAGATAGATACCCGAAAAGGTGAGCTCACCGACACACCTGCAGATAAGGCTGAGACAAGCACCGCTAGAAGGAAAGTGGTTGAAAATGAAGAGGGAAGATATCTCTTTAGACAGGGGTCACTCACCAAGGGAAGTTTCTCAGAAGAACATACCGTGTGGAGTCTCTTCGTCGACGGGTCCTCTTGCGAAAGCGGGAGTGGAGCTGGATCAATAGTATCAGCACCCGACGGCACAGACATTAAGTACGCCTTGAGGTTCAACTTTAAGGCCTCCAACAAGGAGGCCGAATATGAGGCCTTGATAGCCAGCCTCTCCTTGGCCAGATCTCTTAGTGTCGGCCAGATTTTGGTCCATAGTGATTCAAGGCTAGTAGTGAATCAGTACTAGGATCCTATGAGGCTAAGGATGAACGGATGTCCAAGTACCTCGAGAAGGTGAGATCATTGTTGAAGAGCTTCAGATAAGTGAAATTAAAGAGGATACCTAGGCTTGACAATGGCAGTGCTGATGCCCTTGCTAGGTTGGCCTCGGGGACTAGGACAGACATCAGGAGGACAGTCCCAGTGGAAATTTTTCTTCGATCAACTATTGAAGAGGCGGAGGGAACACTTGGCACTTAACTGAATATTGCTAAGGAATCTTCATGGATGGACCCTCTGATCAGATACATTAAATAGGGGGAGATGCAGAAGCAAGGCACGAAAGGAAGAAGTTGAGATACAGGGCTGCAAAGTTCACTGTCATTGGGGACACCTTATACAAAAAGGGATTTTTACTCCCCTTACTTAGGTGTGTGCACCCATCTTAAGTCCTATCCATTTTGCAAGATGTGCACAAAGGATCGTGCTCAAGCCATATTAGGGGCAGATCCTTAGCAAAGAGGGTGATCACCCAAGGGTACTGGTGGCCGACCTTGGGGAAAGACGCCGCGGCATATGTAAAAAAGTGCGATAAATGCCAGAGATTTGCCACCATCCCTCACCAACCCCATCAGCCTCTTACCTCCATTACATCCCCACGGCCATTTGCATTATGGGGGATCGACTAGTAGGACCCTTACCAAGAGCAGTCAATAACTATTGGTTCCTCATCGTAGCGATTGACTATTTCTCAAATGGGTGGAGGCCGAACCTATAGTCACGATTACAGAGCAGAAGACCTTCCAGTTCATCTGGAAAAATGTTATATGCATATATGGTCTCCCCAACACCCTCATCTCGAATAACGGGACTCAGTTCAAGAATACCTCTCTACAGAAGTACTGTGAGAGGGTGAGTATCAAACAATTCTTCTCTACCCTGGGCCGACCTCAGGCCAATGGGCAAACATAAGTTACAAACAGGACAATCCTAGATGGAATCAAGAAGAGGCTTGAGGAAGCAAAAGGAAAATGGATCGAGGAGTTATATGCCGTGTTGTGGGCATACAGGACGACAGTGAGGACCTCTATCAGAGAGACCCCATTCATGCTAGCTTATGGCTCAGAATCCGTCATCCCCATCGAGATTGGGTTTCCTACTCATAGGGTCCAAATGTATGACCCTCAGAGAAATACAGAAGAGAGGAGACTCTACTTAGACCTGATTGAGGAAAGGAGGGAAGATGCCAAGATAAGGCAGGCCGCCTACCAGCAGAGGACCGTAAGGTTTTACAATCAGAGGGTGAAACAGAGACCAATTGCGGTGGGGGACTTGGTCCTCAAAAAGACTTGTCAAAAGACCAACAAGCTCCATCCAATTGGTATGGCCCATATAAGGTCATCGGTGAAGTCGTCCCTGGGACCTATAGACTAGAAAACCTAGAGGGGGAGCCCTTTTTCAACCCCTGGAATGCAGATCATTTGAAGAAATACTATCAGTAGTTTTGTAAAGTCCTATCGAACGACAGTTGTAAGAGGTGTTACTCCGATAGAACACTTGAAAAATTAATGAGAAATATCAGTGTTTATTCTCATCTTGTTTGTCAGTTCTAGTACGCATGGAAAAATCTTCAGAGGACGACCCTCGGCCTATAATGAGGGTCAATAGAGGGGACGACCCCACCATTGTCCTCAAGAGAGACGAGGGAAAACTTTGTTAAAAACCATTAAATTGGTAATTATATCCCTCGGCCTATAATGAGGGTCAATGGAGGGGACGACCCCACCATTGTCCTCAAGAAAGACGAGGGAAGACTTTAAAACCATTAAATTGGTAATTACAACCCTCGGCTATAATGAGGGTCAATGGAGGGGACGACCCCACCATTATCCTCAAGAAAGATGAGGGAAGACTTTGGTTAAAACCATTAATTTAGTAATTACAGCCCTCGACTATAATGAGGGTCAATGGAGGGGACGACCCCACCACTGTCCTCAAGAAAGACGAGGGAAGACTTTAAAACCATTAAATTGGTAATTACAACCCTCAGCTATAATGAGGGTCAATGGAGGGAATGAACCCACCATTGTCCTCAAGAAAGTCGAGGGAAGACTTTGTTTAAAACCATTAAATCGGTAATTACAACCCTGGGCTATAATGAGGGTCAATGTAGGGGACGACCCCACCATTGTCGTCATGAAAGATGAGGGAAGACTTTGGTTAAGACCATTAATTTGGTAATTACAACCCTCGGCTATAAGGAGGGTCAATGGAGGGGACGGCCCCACCATTGTCCTCAAGAAAGACGAGGGAAGACTATAAAACCATTAATTTGGTAATTATAACCCTCGACTATAATGAGGGTCAATGGAGGGGACGACCCCACCATTGTCCTCAAGAAAAACGAGGGAAGACTTTAAGACCATTAAATTCGTAATTACAACCCCCGGCTATAATGAGGGTCAATGGAGGGGACGACCCCACCATTTTCTTCAAGAAAGACGAGGGAAGACTTTAAAACCATTAATTTGTTAATTATAACCCTCGGCTATAATGAGGGTCAATGGAGGGGACGACCCCGCCATTTTCCTCAAGAAATATGAGGGAAGACTTTAAAACCATTAAATTGGTAGTTACAACCCTCGGCTATAATGAGGGTCAATGGAGGGGACGACCCCACCATTGTCCTCTAGAAAGACGAGGGAAGACTGTTACAAACAATTAATTTGGTAATTATAACCCTAGGCCTATAATAAGGGTCAATGGAGGGGACGACCCCACCATTGCCCTCAAGAAAGACTAGGGAAGACTTTAAAACCATTAATTTGGTAATTATAACTCTCGGCTATAATGAGGGTAAATGGAGGCGACGACCCCACCATTGTCCTCAAGAAAGACGAGGGAAGACTGTTAAAAACCATTAATTTGGCAATTATAACCCTTGGCCTATAATGAGGGTCAATGGAGGGGACGACCCCACCATTGTCCTCAAGAAAGACGAGGGAAGACTTTGTTAAAAACCATTAACTTTGTAATTATAACCCTCAGCCTATAATGAGGGTCAATGGAGGGGACGACCCCACCATTGTCCTCAAGAAAGACGAGGGGAGAATTTGTTAAAAACCATTAATTTGGTAATTATAACCCTCGGCCTATAGTGAGGGCCAATGGAGGGGACGACCCCACCATTGTCCTAAAAAAGACGAGGGAAGACTTAGTGATATTGTTAAAAACATCATAATGAAAGTCATACGAGAGACAAAAACAGAAGACAAAGAGGCATTATATTACATTACAAAATGAAGATGTTCGTCTGATAAAGAGTACAAAAATATTAATTACACGAAGAGGGTATGGGCTACAGACTGCCACCCTATTGAGCAATATTAGAGGGCAAGGCCTCAACATCTATTGGGGATTCTTCTATGACCATGATAGGATGAGCCTCAGATGTGCCCGTGCCTTCGACATGCTGAGATTCCACTTGGGCTAGGGCTTTAGCAGTAAGTGGATCGTCCAGTTGAACTGCCTTAAGAGAGGGGCGGACAGACGATACTGCGTCAGCAAACTTAAGGACGACCCACCGACAGGCCGTCCTAATCCCCCTCTCTAAGTACTCAAGACCGAAGCCTTAGAACTCGTCTGAGAGTTTGCAGGCCTCCACAGCATCAGCCTCTACCTTCTTCACTGCCTCAGATAGCTCAGTCTTGTGCTGAGCCCCCATGTTGGTCAAGGCCTCATCCCTCTCCTTTATAAGAAAGTCCTTGGCCGCCATGTCTGCATCATGCAGCCTCGTCAGCTCGTCCAGAATCCTTGCATGTTAAATTCTGGCACTCTCTAGATCAGCCCTTGCAGTCTCCAACTCCATCTTCAAATCGGCCTCGTGCTGGATGGCTCTCTCTGCTTCATGGAATTTTTGTTGGTTTTCAGCCATCCACTTAGTGGCCGAGGTAAAGGCGCATACAGACTGCAGAGAAATAATAAACAGTTATTAAGAGGCCGAGAAAATAGTTAGTGAAATAATGCAACTAAGGGAATGAAGGGAGAATAAATACCTGATCTAGGGCGTGCAGACCATAGTCATACACTTTTACTGGAGGAATCTTTGACATAAATTCATAATCAGTAGCCGAGGGGGCAGAAAACATGGACGCCTTGGCTGCCCGCAGGTTCGCGATAAG
Source organism: Sambucus nigra (assembly GCA_949130495.1). Classification (NCBI taxonomy): domain Eukaryota; kingdom Viridiplantae; phylum Streptophyta; class Magnoliopsida; order Dipsacales; family Adoxaceae; genus Sambucus; species Sambucus nigra. The sequence continues at coordinate 282,871,026 of OX422208.1, forward strand.
GGATGATGGCTCGGCCTTCAGAAGCGCCAAGTTCTGGGACTAGAAGGCCCCCATGCTGGAAGAGGAGCCAGTCCCCTCAGACGACTCTACCCTCGCCCTCGTCCTTGAATTCGGCTAAGGGTCAGCAGGAACTTCAGGATCTTTCCTTTTATAACTGTCAGCAGTCCGCTCAACAAGCGTCAGCCCCACAGCCCTCGTCTTCCTCGGAGCCTATTGAGGCTCCTTGCCTTTCTTCTTGCCTAGACCTGATAGCAAATCGGGAGAAATCATTTGCCAAAGTTGATCTGATACACCAAAGGGACGACCTGAACAGAGGACGACACGTCAGAAAAATACAGAGGCAAAGATCAAACACTTGAAAAAAGTAAAGAATGTGAAAAAATAATATAACTCACATAGTTTTGTCAGGTGGCGGACCCTCAGACCATCTTCCTTGAGGAACCAAGGGGTCATCAAATCTTCAAACTTTGGAAGTTCACTCCCTCTCCCTCGTCCTCTCAGATATTCAACTATGTCTTTCTCTTCAAGATAAAGTCTGGGGTCTGACCTGGCCTTCATTGAAGGGTTAGACCATCTTCTGGGGACCCTTAGACCATCGGCTACAAGTTGTGCCTCTGCAGATAATTCTCACTCTCCAGAGACAAAGAAGAATCTCTTCTTCCAATTGTGGTTGGAGGTTTGTGCCACGTGGAGAAGTTTTTTATCAGACCTCCTCGCCCCCAGGTGATAGTACCCAGGCTATTTGGACGAGGAGGTGATATTGTAATAGGCCAAAAATACGTTGGCCGAGGGCTCATCAGTGAAAGCATTCTTCCACAGGGAGATGTAGCCAAGGATCGTCCTCCAGGAGTTAGAGGAAGCTGAGAAGGGGCAACGCCGAGGGCTGACAAAATATCTATGATAGCGGGATACAGAGGGAATCTGACACCAACCTTAAACATTTCTTCGTATACTGAAACCTCTCCCTCTTCACCCTCGAAGACCCTCTCAGACTCAGAGGGAACCCTCATAGTTATATTGGGGGGACACTCCATAGGCATGCCTCCACAGTAAGAGGTCACGATCCCTAACCGAGGAGATATAGGACGAGGCATCGAAGGTGTCAACTGGGTCAACATCTGAGTCCTCACCCTCGTCCTCAATCCCCTCTCCCTCGGCCTCATCACCTATCAGAGACCCCTGGGGAAAATCCATCTAAAAATTGTGTGGGGATAAGGTTGTCACATGGACAACCTTGGAAGTAACCATACCCTAGGCCTATCGGCCTGGGCTTAGGTCAGATGCCTCTCCTCTCCCAGAAGGTCCAGCACCAATTGGCGACAACGCTCTCTCATCCATCTCTCCAGAATAACTCTCGGCTGGATGACAAGACGACCCACGGACTCAGATGTCTCAAATGGCTTTATTGTGGCAAGAGGAATGGGGAAAATGGGTCGTACCCCATTAGGGTCGTCCCCTCGTCTCCTCTCCTCCTTTTCCTCTACCCGTCTGATCTCAACAAATAACTTCTCTCTCAGGGAACAGAATTCCTCATCTAAGCTGTAAAGCCTCCTAAGCATTCAGAGGGACACCCTACACTTGGAAGAATTTAGGTAACCTAACTACAAACAAATCTCACAATTGACCAGGGTGGACTTTTCGATCAAAACTAAGGAATTTAAGGGCTTTCTATCAAGAACAATTCTAGAACAGCTTACTAGAGGTCACACCAGAAAAGTTATGTAACAGCCTAAGAAAATCTAACCCTACAAACTTAAAATAGGAAAACAAACAGAAATGAAGATAAGTAGGGCATTAGGGTCGAGGTGTTACCTGAGGAGAAATAGCGAAGCTGCCAAGCTTGAAGGTTCGAAACTGCAAAAATGGCAAGAAGGATGGAAGCTAAAGAGAGAGAGAGTTCAGGCACGAAGAAGAAGAAGAGAGATAAAATTTAAAAAATTCTTTAAGTACCTTACCAATGAGTGGGCCCACTCACCAATGCAGAGCACAACCCACGAGGAGGGCATCATTAGGGCACAAAGCTCTAGGCAAAGTGTGCAGCCACCATGCCTTGGAAACTGGAATGACAATGAGTACCTGCCTAGGTGTCATATCATCTTAATAGGTGTCACTTACCTAATTGATTATACACCTATCTCAATTACAACACTACCCCTCAGCCATCTCAACAACATCTATAGCTAAGGGTTGGGGGTGATTGATACGCCCATATATACACACGGCCATGCCGAGGACACCCTATACCTGGATGCGGTCAGGGTGACCTCATCATCAGGCTCCAGATGACCCCTCAGGGGCTAACCCTTCATCAAGCCTGGAAGATCCTTCAGGGGGCCGACCCTTAATCAGGCTCCAAATGACCCTTTGAGGGGCCGACCCTTCATCAGGACCGAACGACCCTTCAAGGGGCCGACCCTTCATCAGTCCCAAATGACCCTTCAAGGGGCTCACCCTTCATCAGGATCCAGATGACCCCTTCGAGGGGCCGACCCTTCATCAGGACCGGACAACCCTCCAAGGGGCTGACCCTTCATTAGGCTCGAGACGACCCTTTGAGGGGCCGACCCTTTATCAGGCTCTAGATGACCCTCCGAGAGGCCTACCCTTCATCAGGACTGGACGACCCTCTAAGGGGCCGACCCTTCATCAGGCTCCAGACGACCCTTCGAGGGGCCGACCCTTCATCAGGATCCAGACGACCCTCTAAGGGGCCGAAAGTACGAGGCCTAAATTGGGACCAATGGAAAGATCGAGAATCATAACCCTAGCAAAAACTCTACTTATACACATAGTAGAGAGAGAAAGTGAGCTTATGTGCATTGTATCCAAGGCCATTAGTGCCCATACTTAGTGGATCACACACTCACAGTGGATGTAGGCCTAATTGGTTGAACAACTATACATCATTATTTTATTCCTCTTATACTCATCTCCTTCTACAAACTTACACACTTATACATATACATCTCTATGGCTACCATGGTTACTACTATTTGATCTCATCATCACTTATGTGCTGAATCTCAGCATCATCCAGCATCACTCGCATTTAATTCCCAAAATGGTCTTCACACATTATTTGAATAAGATGTTTATATGGTATTGTAAGCCCATGATGGAAGAACGAGATAAGGTGATGTTTCTCAAATCCATGATGGGGGAAAGAGGTAAGAAACTTTTGGAATCATTCCCAATACTTGTCAAATGGCTCATTATCTTGTTGTAGAAAGGCTTGGATTTGAGCCTTAACAAAGTTGGTTTTATGTGGTGGAAAGAACTTTGAAAGAAACTTGAATTGCATATCCTTCCATGATATGATCGAGTTCGATGGTAAAGACCATAGCCAGTTCTTAACTTTATCCTTCAAGGAAAAAGGAATGAGCTTTATGCGAATGACATCTAGCGTGGATGCTTGATAACTAAAGGTTTTGCATGCCTCTTCGAACACTCGAATATGGAGATATGGTTTCTTCGAATCCATGTCATGAAATGTTAGAAGAATTTATGTTATCCCATTACTGAAGTGAAACTGATCTGCATTATACGGGAGTAAAATGCAACCAGTGGTGAGAGTTCGCTGAGGAAATAGGAGTTACTTCATGGGATGATAAGACAGGTTTCCCTCACCCAAATCGAAACAAGCGATATCTGACATGGCTCTCTCTCCAATGGGCTCAGAATCCTCACTCAGTGTTCTAGACGTGTGACTCAGCGTGTGACTGGTGATGAAGTTTAGAGGGGTAGGAGGTGGAGCCCATAATTGTAGAACGCGATGGGTATGGGGGCTTTCAGAATTATACTCGACGATGGGATTTTTATGAATTCTTATTGGAGTATTTTGAGGAGTTTGTTCTTAATTTTTCATGAAAGGGATTTTGAGAATTCTTTTTTTTTCTAATTTTTTTTTCTTTTTAAATTTTTGGAATCAAATTAAGGATTAAATCTACTAACCAAAAGTCTACTAAAATCCACGGTAACGGTGCCAAATGCTTGACACGACAACAAATGTGTATCTAGTGTGCGTGCTGATATAGGCTCAAGTGCAAGCCTGTCGTGTTAGTAATAAAAACAGTAAGTATGGATCGTCTCCATAGGGGACTAGGATGAAGAATCGTAACGACGTAGGAACATATGACTATCCTAAAATTGACTCTCAAACGAATTGGAAAAGGTGATGAAGATGAATAAAAAATCTACTAACTAAATGTAAATGCAAATTAACTAACAAGTAATTTGTGTTCAAAGGAACAAATCTACTAAATGAATTAACTATTAATAAGGAAAGATAGGTCGCATTAAAATCCCCCAAACCTTAGTATGTTTACCGTATAGAATGCTAGATTTTTAATTAGAAAATTAATTGAACCCATTCTTTAGTAATCCTAAGCATTACATATAAGAGAGTACTATCCCGCATCATACATAATCAAAGGTAAAAATAAAGCGGTGCTGAATAGCTACACGCGCATCGCATCCTTAAAAACCGTGGTTACCAGGGGCAAATGAGGTTAAAAGGACTACGAAGGTTGTGTGTACTACACAACACGATTCACTTAAAATTCAATTCAAACCCTATTTTCTACATGGGTAAATTACATCAAGTAGGGTTCATGCACCCCAACCCTTAAAAACTTAGCCGTATATGATTAAATTAAATGAAAACACAAGTTTTAAAGTGCAGGAATTCCTGACTATTTTGGAAATTTTGAGAAGAAATTTTTTGAATTACGTATTAATCTAACTAACTACAAAAGAAATTGAAATCACAAATTAATTGTTACTTGTAATGAGGAAATCTGGAAATAAATTTTGAATCTTGAATTAATTGCAAAAAATCTTCAAAAGTAGGGTTATTCTATGCAAGGTCCCTATAAAACTAATAATTTTTTAACCTCCTAATATTTGACAATAAGTTAAAATAAATACACTACAAAAGTTACAAGAGTTTGAACGAATTAAAACCCTAAATTAGAAATGAAAAATCTGAAAAAATATCAATTGAACCGATTCGACGGGAATTCTTCAGTTTGGTTTGGTGGCATCCAGATCGATTCATTTTCTTGTCTAAACGGATTGGTCCGACCCTCATTTTGATACAGAGCCCCTAAAGGCATTCGGGACGGTTCATTTTTATCAGTATTCGGATCAACCCGGTGGCTAATTTTTCATAGGGCTTTGATCTCCTCCGGACTTGTTCGTTTTTGGGCAGGGTCGGTCCGGTCCAGTCTTGGAAATCTTCCTTTCTTCCTTTCTCTTGATTTTCCGCTCAACTTTGAATCTCCGTAACTTCTGATCCAGGGCGAAGTTTGGGATGTTATTTTTTCCTAGGCGCTTGTAGATGCGAGGTCTTCATTCTTCATGTTGGTCCCTCATCAGAACTCTAGACGTGAAATGACTATTTTTCCTTCTGGCTTTCCATCCTTTGTTGATTTCTCGGATTTGGATTCCTCGTCTCTTCACTTGCATTAAATACCTGTAAAATGCATGAGAAATACACAAAACTCGAGGCACGATGTGGGAATTGTCAATAGTATACAAATGAGATAAATCAACACGAATTACATTATTTGAGGTGCTAAAAGCTACTAAATTAATGGGATAAATTCAGAAGAATTTATGCCTAATCAGTTATATATTATGGGTTATAAATTATAGTTAAAGAAAATTACAGACTCTGCATGGATTATAGATATTTTGGTTATAAACTATTTGTGCCTTCTTAAGGTTTTGGAATTTTTATTGTGACAAATGTGAGAAATAAAGAAGATAGGATGACAAAAGGAAAATCTACAAAATCTATCAGGTCATTCGAAGAAGATGGAAGTCGTTCGAACAAGCTGTTCTTATCGTTAAAATGACATGGATATCGTTCGAATGGTGGTTTGAAGTGTCAGACCTTCTACTCCTATCTATGTTTCGTGCATTGTCCAAACACCAGTTCTTGGATCAAATGTGATGTCCGTTAGAGAGAAAATCTATACCATATATGGCAAAAATTGCGAGGATAAGGTTTCTTTAATTGCTGAAAGAATCATTTGTGGATTATAAGAGAATGTGAGAGTTGTAAACCGAAAATAAATGTCTCCTCCAATTCTCTAAACTCTCTCAAGCAATTATCTACACTGTTTGCAAACCATCTCGCTTATTTTGATAAAATGACAACACTCCCACAACAAATTCTTCCTTCCTCCATTTTAATAAAATAAAAGATGCAAGTATGTACACAAGCCATTGTAGGGTTTTGAGGTGTAGTTGAAGCAGGTTATTTTAGAAGAAGGAAAAAATACCATTGGAGGTTTTGTAGAGGGTATTTGGTGGGATTTCATGGAGCTACCATAGATGACTGTTTGTGGATATTTTGTGACTCCCTTAGGGCCACTTTTGGAGTTGGGGGAGTCACCCATCTTCACCACCACCACCAACTTTGGAGACCATTTAGGTGGGAAGCTACTCTTATTGCGTTTGGGACTCCATTTGATAAATGTTGTAGTATTACTGTTGTGTAAGATTAATATTAGTAATATAAGAAAAAAGATTTGTTCTTAGTAATCTATAATGAGGCATTTTTATGAAATAAAAATGCTATGAAATATTATTTTATGTATTTTCTAATAAATTTGAAATAATTATTTTTATGAAATAAAAATGCTAGGAAATATTACTACTGTGTGTTTTCTATAAAATCTGAAAATATACACTTTTTTGGAATAAAAATTTAAGAAATGTCATTTGGGCATATTTTTGATGAAAAATAGGTTCAAACCATGTTGTGAGATTTTTGGATTTAAAAATCCATCTTCTCTTGCATATAAGCATGTTGTAGTTTGACATAGAAGGTATAAACAAGTTTAAAGAAGATTTTGTTGGGTTTGAAAAAGAATTAATAAAGGTTAGAGTTTTAGTCTTCAAAGTATGGGTAATTGGGACTAAAAGACATAATGTGCATAAAGTTAGGAGACTACATGTTAAATAAAAGAAATGGAAATTTTCTTATAAAAGTAGTCTTAAGTATAAATGTATTTCTTGAGAAAAAGAAGTAACCAAATATGAATGTTGGTTAAAAGTATTAATTAATTTTTAATGGGAAAACATGGAATGGTTGGTGAGTATAACTTACTAATGTTGTGAAATATCAACACTTATGTGATTATAAAAGGATTAAAGGTGTAAAAGTGTTTTCAATCAAGATGAATGTACTCTAAGGGTAAAAAAATGTAATAAAGGGTTAAAACGCTCAAGAAGTTGGTGTGTATAACTAAATAGTGTTTTTGGTGAAATTAACACTTATGAATAAGGAGTAAAAGTGTGATTTGGAAACAAATGGGAAAAATGGTAATTTTACTTAAAGTGGAACATTTTTATGAAATAAAAATGTTAGAAAGTGTATTACACAAATTGGTCCTAAATGAATATGGTTTTGGAATAAAAATCATGGTTAAGGTTAAAGGATACAAAATGGTAAATTTTCAAGTGTAACATAAATTGGGGCGGTAAAGTCTCGAGTTTTTGGCTTCGGTCGAAAAGAAGGAAAGGAAATAATGTGGACATTTTTTTAAAATGTTAATACACATTAAAGGAACTCGTATGACATCGAGATAAAGAAAGAATGGCTCGGAGCCCTTGGGTGAAAAGCCCCAAACCACTAGCCAAAGCATATGGTTCACATAGCCGTCGATGTAGAGCCCATGTAAGTATGCAGTATTGGAAGATTCTAAGAAAATGTTAAGTGAAATATGGAATACAAATCAAGAAATGGGTTGTGTGGTAAATGTGTAAATACAACCTAACTTGAATGAATGAAATGAATATGTCGTTAAAGGCTAAATGGACAAGTCAATGTGTAAGTTTACTAATGTCCATAAGATAAGGAAAAGGTTAAAGAAAGTGGGTAGATGAGTGGTTAAGAAACCACTATAAGAAAAATACCTTTTTTTGATGCTTGAAAATTAATTTAAAGACATTTATTATAAAAATGTCATTTAAAGGTTAATACTGTTATTAATATGACATCTCTGATATAAAATGGCATTTTATATATAGTAATACTATTTTTTATGACACTTTAAATATAAAAATCATATTTAATTATAGATATTGTGACCCTTTTTTAAGAATTTATATACTAAATGTACATATTATGACATTTTTTTATTCTCCGTATAACATTAAGAGGGAATTTTCCCTCTTAAACATTTAGGAGAACTTTGATATCTCTCGCTCCTCCTCAATTTCCCTCTGAGTGCCCCACTCACTCTCTGGCCATCGTCGATCCTCTCACTTTCTCACACCGCTGCCTTCTCTCTCTCTCTCTCTCTCGCTCACACGATCGTTCCTCCTCATTTTCACTCACATGTATCATCTCTCTCTATATTTTTCACTCACAGATTAATATATATAACTCCATTCTTAGCTATCAAAAATCCCCAAATCAAGAACGAAAATAACTATGATAAAACCCTCAAATCAAGAACAAAAAAGGAAGCCTTTCGATTCATTCCCCCATAATCTCAGGTACTCTCTCTCTCTCTCCCTCTCTCTCTCTCTCACTCTCACATGCACTTACATACATATATGCACACACATATACTGACATGGATGCACACATATATAGACACACATATGCACACACGTAAATATGAAACCCTCAATATTTCTTACAATGCAAAAATTTTGATTTCAATTTTGCATGAAACCTCACATGTTCGTCCACACCAGCATTGTGTTTTTTTTTTCAATTTAGTTTCTTCTTTTTAGATTACTTTATTTTTAACTTAAACTTGATTGTTATGTTTGTCTGGAATAATGTTAAAATTAGGGGAAAATGTTAAAATTAGTGCTTTTAGGAGAATATTAGTATGTAAAAAAAGGGTGATCTTTAATTTTTGTGACTAGTTGGATTAATTTTGTTGAGACATTTGGAGTTAATTTAAGAATGTTGTCACTGGTTGTAGTGAAGTTTTATGTGAATTTGTTGGAATATTATAGTGAACTATCGTGTTTTCTCTATTAATTTTTCTGTTTTTTATTATATTCTTCATATAAATCTATAGGCTACTCTTGAAAACGAGAGTGCTTAATTAAATAATTTTAAGGGGGTTTTGGGGAAAGGTCCTCGCAATTATCAAAGTGTATAAAAATAGGACACTCCACATAATTTTATAAATTTAGTCCCTATACTAAAAACACCATGAAAATGGTGAAAAATCGTGCTGCTGGCACAAACAAAAAAAATGAACTCCTAACTCAAAAGGGACCACACAAATAAATGATATTGTACCATAGGGACTAGATTTATAAACTTGAAAAGAATTGTCCTAAAAATTCAAATATAGAAAGGAAAATGACCTTTACCTTAATTCTCTATAATTTTAAACATTCATATGTTAATTGAACTATGCCATCTTGCATTATAGGGAATTCTATGCAGTTGAGTAGTCAATCTTAATTTTAATGATCTTGGTTGACAACATCCTTCATCTATAAAGTTCATTGAATTTATATTATTGCATTAATTATTATGGATAGTTTGATTCAATGATTGTCAATTTATCCCCTTACCCGCGGTACATTGTTGTGGCGACAACGTTTAAGAGATTGAATTGGGAGAAGTTGTTCTTTGTTCAAATAAACCTTACAAAATGTAGATATTGTAATGTTGAACATTAGTTGATAAAAGTTATATGTGAAGGGTTTTGATCATCCAGAGCCCTTATCTACAAATTTTGCACTTTTGGTTCTTGAGGAATTTTCTCACTTTCATACAAATATTGCATATCCTTGAACCTAGGGCTCAACAATACTATATAACTTTCTAAATAATACTAAGATAAAGTTGGTATTGGGTTCTACTTTTAGATTTTGTTTCATTCAAAATTTTGAATTTCAAAGACATGATTAAAAAATTATATAATATAATAATTATTCTTAAAAGATTTTATAAGAATGTCATAGTTAGTGTTGTTTTTAAAACGAGTTATCTTATTTTTTGTTCTTAAACTGCTAAATTGTCAGGTATGATATGAAATATGAAGTAACATTTGAATTGTCATACTTTTGAGCTTCTCGAAACAAGTAGAAAATATTCATTATATGTATTTCAATTTGAAGGTGTAATGTCCACTTAAGCGTGCCAATGCCATGAAGGGAACTTCTACTTGCATAAATAATGTTGGCGTCTCGATAAGTACATTTCCATAGGCAATATGAATTATGAAATGATGACTCGGGAATATGAGAATTATGCAACGATTTCTGAAGCTTAATTTTAGTGTTTACATATATATATATGTCAAATAGTCGTTGATACTTAATAAATACACTAAAATGCACATTTAGTAAGAGGTTTTCATGTGGTTGATAGGTTTGTGACAAGAAGAAACCTATTTTGTAGGTAGGTATTGCTCATATTAGTGGATTGGTTGCCACTAGTGTCATCCCATCACCATTTGAGTATGAAGATGTTGATACACATTCCCTCGCACCGAATTTTCTATGTCTACTTCATAAGACTCTTTACGAATATTTACATTTTTTATTGTCTAGTTTAACACTATCAAAAGTCACATTTCAAGCAGGTTTCGACGATGGTTTAAGGGCAATAGGCAACAGCTGAATCCTTAATCTTCATCCATCCAAATCTAGTGTTCGTTGAGAAGGCCAATTTGATCCCCTCTCCCTTAGCTTATTCATTATTAGTCTTTTAGGTTTGTTGTGCTTAAATTTTTTATTTATTTTATTTCATTACTTCTAATTTATTTATCCATATGTGTTTATGTGTGTGCATGGGTTTGGGTTTTAGATATGTTTATTACATTTTGAATACCATAAATGGATTATCATCAACAATAGTACCAGCAAACATGAGGTCTCACATGGATTGCACAAAAAACAGATTGCTCAATCCTTACCAAACATGAGGTCTCACATCATATTTCAAGATGTAATGTGGTGGACCTACATTGGATGCTCTTGGCCATGCCTTATTCCTCATTTTTTCTTACTTATGCCCCCGCCTATGCCCTGCTCAATCCTATTTCACTTATGATGCAGATCTGCTACTGCTATGCCTTAGTTTTTGCAGATGGTTATTTTTAATGCAACTTTATGGTCTCATGATGATATTAGTTTTGGACAGTCCTTGGATGTCATCACATATTTGCCACTTCATGGACTTGTTTGATGCATTATTATCTCATTTTGATCACCTGCTACAACCACTCTAGAATGTTGTATTTCAAATCAGGAGATTTCATATTCAGATTGTTTTAAAATTGTAAAATATATAGGTGCTTGAGAAGTACAAATGCTAATAAAATATTATCCATTCGACAGGCTTTCGTAAGGAAAAATTAAGGTCGTCGTTAATTATCGCAGGGATTTATGTGCGTTACATTACACTTCCGATCATTAAAATTGGTGTAGTTAGAGCAGCTAGAAATTTTGGCATCCTACCATCATACCGTTTTCCCACTGTGTTCAAATGATTCCGTTCACTCTCTAACATGCTATGAATATTGGTAAGTGAGTGCTAAATGTGTTATGCTCATGTTAGTTATATCATAGACATCCTAATTATACTAAATCTATTTCAAAATCATGACGTTGACACATTTTGGGTTTATTACATAAACCTCTATGGCATGTTAATTTGAGTACAACTCCATTAGTAGATCCTAGAATTGGATGCATATCCTGCTGATATGATATGTTAACAGGTTATATGATGCAAAGTGAAACCTCACATTTGTATCATATCATATTTTAATACTTGCAGAGATCATGGATAAGACATATGCCCACTCTACGTACTTCTTCTATGGCAGTGTTTTTTTTTTTGCATACATCTTGGATACATGCATGCTTGGTATTGTCTTCTTTATATATTTTTTGAATACATTTAAATGTTTCTTTTATATGTTTATGTTTGGCAGAGTCCGCTATTTCATACTGTACCCAATCCATATACTATGACTTAGTTTACGATCCATCTACCCAATCCACACATATTATCTTCCGCTATTGTGATTTACGATGTATCAGATATTGTGTTTATATTTGGCAGTGTCCACTATAGTTGAATATTGTTCTACGAGACTGTATTTTTTAGTTATAGGCAATCATGTAGCATGTTTATGAGCCTACTAATATCAGTGGACCTATTTGTTATTTATGCAGATTTGTATGTTAGATTTGGTGCTTAAACAATCAACAGAAGACTCCTGGGAGACTCAAGCATCTCACATCATTCTTTAAACAAAGCACTGGTAAGAGCTAATAGAAAAGATTTGATGAGAAATCTGCCAAAATAGATATATATGACAAGAAGAACTCTTTGGAGACGACGTGCAAAATACTAACTGAGAAGATTACACAACTGAACTGGGCTATAAATGATGTTTTTGCTCAGATTTGCGCCGACGATGATGTCCGAAATAATATCTGATTATTTTAATAAATAGGGTCTCTTTGAATATTATTGAAGTTTTTTTTATTTCTTAAACAGGGTAGATAGTCCTATAAACAAAGGAAACTCTGTCCAATTTTTCTAAATTGTTTACAATTATTTGTGTTATATAGAAAATCTTTTCGACTTACATCATACACGACGTACTACTTTGAAAAAATTGGATAACCGACCGACAATCGAGAAATAGAGAATATCAAGAAAATGTGACCAAGGAAGTTGGTGAAAAAATTGTGAGTTTCTTTCAAAAGTTATGAAAACATAATTTTTTTTATATAATCTTTATAAATATGGACATCTACTACATAAGAGGATTGAAAAGAATATGATTAAACAACACTCTTGATAATTTGTTTTATTGTAGGATGCTTTGAATAACAAGTTCATTGTGGGAGCTTATTGAGGGTTATATGTTATGATTTGGAGCTTTTGAGGTGTCGACACAATTTCGTGAAAGCCAAAAAAAGACTGATGCAATTATGCATGATTTTTGGATGTAAATTATTTTGGAGACATTTTTTTTAATGTACATAGTGGCCATATCTAGTTATGATACATGTAGTAGGACATTATTTTTTGTGATTAATGTAGATGGTGGGTAAATCTATTTGTGTCTTACTATTTTTTTTATATGGACAAATGGTTTGGTTTAGCGTATTTTAGATGTACGTGACTTCGAATACAAAAATTTCAAGGTTGTTTTTATATTACTATGAATTTTGATTTTTGTTTAGATTTGTTTGTCAACTATGGCATTAATATTGATTGTTATTTTTTTCATTATATGTTTAATTTATAACTGTTTATATTAAACCCTCATGTGATGAAATTTTTTATATGACCTTTTTAAATTTTTTAAAATTGTTTATCATAACGCTTTTTAAAACAAATATGACATCTTATGGAGTATATTATGAACTTTTTTTTATCGTAGATATGACAGTTTTGAAAAAAAAGTCATATATAATCGTTACCTAATATGACACATTTTATAGGTATCAATTATGACACCCAAACTTATGATGCTTTTTATTAAAAAATAAAGCATCATAAAATGTGTTTTATGACGCTTAAAAAGGTCATAAAAAGGATTTTTTCTTATAGTGAACCTAAATGGTTAAAACCATAATTAACACAAGAATATGTTATAAAAAGTATTTTCAAGGAAAAATTAAGTATTTTCTAAAACAGTAATTGCGTGTGTTGAAATGGCGATTTTCAATGAAAATAATAAGTGTGTAAAACAAGATGAAAGGGGTTAAATTTCGGTAAAGGTGTTGATTTGGGTAAATCAAGTGTAATTGTTTCAAGTATTTAATCGGGTGTGTAAAATATAGCCAGAAATTTCTAAATACGAGTAAACAAAACCTTTAATAAGATTAAGGTCAATTAATCTGGGCGAATAAGGTTTTCAGAAATAAATTGGCTAATGCACTGGAATATGTATTTTCCAAACGTATACGTATGTAGATATATACATATTTTTGCATGCATGTGGTTTTAGGGTGCGATTATTCCTTTCTGCCATTCATTTCTACATTGTCCGTATAAATCTTACTGGGCATAGGCTCAAAACCCCACTTTGTTACGGCGGATTAGGAGTGGTTCCGAAATTTGAGGACATTTTACCGATAGGTATATTTTATTTACATTTACAATGGTAGATATGTTTACTTGGAGCTTGGGGTACTCCCCATGGTTCCTTCACGTAGCTTATCTTGAAACTACAATTGCATGCTAAGATGTGAAATGTTAATAAGAATAAAACTGGACTAGCAACATTATTTAGGTTGTTTTATTACACTTCACACCTAATACTCAGGTCAGACTGGGTTGACTCATATGTAACACAAAAATTTGGGTCGGGGCAATATAAATGGTATCAGAGCTCTAGGTTCAAAATGTTCCTTTCGTGTGTGATGTGGTGGGGTCGGTATTGGATCTTTCGACATCGGTGTGGTTCAGGCTGATCATGCTGTCTTGATGATAATTTAGTTTATGTCCTCGATGGAAAAGTTTAGGAGGTTTGTACGAAAAGTTAGATTAATGCCTAGTGGCACACGATTATATTGATGGATAGTAATCTCTTTCGCAATTCCGACTAGAATGGTAGTAATTTACGGGTGTCCAAGCAAGCTTATAGTCGTGACTCCGTAGTTGTTAGTGAAAGGTGCTTCCGTTAAGATTTGGTGACGTAAAATCTTTGGAGATATTGATAAAACGAAATGATGCCCATTGGGCAAGTGGCACCAATTTGTGTACAATTGATGGTAGAGAATGATAGTTAGAGTGTCAAAATTATGTAATGGAAAATCATGATATAAGTTATATGTAGCCTTGGGTGTGACACATGTGAAAGGTCAATATCAATGTGATAATTAGGAAATTCCAATCCTTGGGGTAATGCCATGATTGATGATAAGGTCAATGAGTTTATAAATTGATGTAGGCCAACCCTAGAGGATAATTCAGTCTTAGTTGATGGAATGTTATCCTTATGGGTGAATACCTTAGTGGATTGTTGGTCGATGAATGTAGTTACAAGTGTTAGTTCTGGGTGAGGAAGTAATAGGACCATTCGTTGGGGAACTTGGGTTTAGTTCATCTCAATTTATGTACCTTAACTATAATGGAATTTAGATAATCCTAACGATTGAGGTAACCTAGGAGTGAACCTAGATTATTATGGTGACCTGGTATGAAGTAATTAGGTTGTGATGTTTGGATAGGACTTCTTGCGGTGTTGTTAGGGTTGGCCTCCTCTTAGATGATACCCTAAGTCCCTTGTCCTACCAAAAACCAAGATGATAATAATTTATAGTTTGGTGATTATATTGTTGTATCAAGGAATAAGATCTCACGCGGTGTCCGTAGTGAGGGACTTGGAGTGTATACGCAATACCCGACGTCCATATCCTACCAAGATCAGCAGAGTTATGTTAACTTATGGATTGACATATAGTGTGATATTCACATAGCAAGGCAATTTGATTGTTATAGTTGAACAAGCATCAAGGATTGTGGTAAGGTAGGACTTGAGGTTCATGGGCTGGAGGCGACATCCTGTCTCCTGCCATAATAATTATAGTTAACACGCGACTTATAGTCACAACCGTTTAGGAGAAGGTAAGATTCGTATCTAAGTGTTAAAACCTGTTTAGCCATCGAGGTAATGGCTGGGTGAGAGGAAATCGTAATGTATGGATAGTTCTAAGGGTCGTCGAGGTTCCCATAGAAATAATTTATGTGTGGCATCATTAAGGATAAATATCGAATTTTATGATATCTTGAGGCGTTCGAGGATTTAGGTGCACTATAGTTAGAAGCTCGTAGAATAGTGTCCTTGCAAGAACCCAATAATATCGATGTGGGCATCGAAAGGTTTGAAGGGTGTACCTAGGATGATAAAGATGTAGACGATGAAATACCAACAAATTTGGGGCTTTCACATGAAATGTGTTTGGTGTTCTTAGGAAACCAATTAAGTCTAGTAGGAAGAGGAAATAGCATTCTATTAATGATAGAAATAAGGTTAGATGATGATCCAGATTGATAGTCGTAAAGTGTGCGTGTCGGGTATGACTTTCCAATTGACACTGATGGGTGGTGGGCAGGGTGATAATAGTATTCTCTTATGAGTGATGCTCAGATTCCATGGAATGACCAGTACGAGTGTGGTGATATTCGGTTTCGAGAGACGCTAGGAAATATATTCGGGATTAAAGTGATGACGCCATATGGAGACTTAAAAATGGCGACTGAGGTGGGTAGCATCGATCATGATTGTTATGCTCGGGTGTCGACAGTATATGCTAGAGCAACCTTAGAAATGAAAGGATTAGTTTTTTGCTCATTACGCCAGGCTGCCACGGGTTAAGATATGTAGAACAATGTGATATTAATTAACCTTAGGGTGTCAATGAGGACGAGTGTGGTCATCACGAGAATCCCGTGTGGATAGAAAACGTAAGGTGAATTGGTGGCCATCTCTTGTGGTCCAAGAGACACAGTTAGTTGAGTGCTTCACATGAGCCATGTAATGTTTGTAGAATTTGGGATTCAATCACGATATGTTAAAGTAGATAATAACCTAGGAATAATAGGTTAGTACTATTATTTGTATAAGGTCAATGTAGACAAGTCATGAGGTATTCGCCAATCATTATTATTCATTTACACCAAGAGTGTGACAGGTAGGGCCTTACTCCCAGGGAGGGAAGTCGGGCATTAACTTCCTCAAGGACTACTATTTTATAAATTGCGATCGTATTATGATAATGAATGCTTAGGATTCAAATTGTTGTGGATAGTGACCTAGGTCAGGGTATATGGTCAGAAATGGTACTTGATAAAGTTTTGCGATGAGTGGTGTGACTTCTAGTATACGGTATGGGCTCGTTTCCATAAGTCAAAATCGGTTGCCTATGGGCAAAATTCTTTTGGACGGTTGCTTGTCCCTCTTACTCAAGTGTGTTCCTATCAGTTTCGGTAATCGAGAATTGGTATTCTCACCTACGTGGTGACTCGAATTGGTGGTATGTCATGGTATGGTGCGATTGATCCCGAGAGAGCACGGTGGAAAGGGTTAAGTTAATGCAATACGGTAACTGGGTGTGCTCATCTGAGGTAATATTGTTATTACATAAGATAAGACTTTGCATACGGGTGGATATCCTTTTGGATATTCAATTTGTTCATAATATCAATCTCCCTTAGACTAGTGGACCCTAGATTGGACGGTTCAGCACTCAGTGGCTCAGGTTCTGATGAGAGAAAGGATGGCTTGACGATATCGTATAGTATTTTGAATCAAGGGAAACTCACCATATGATATTTCTTAGCCACGATGAGTGGATTGAATTTATACACGAGTGAGTACTCAAGAATGAGATACCTAAGGTAGTGTTAGGTTCATTAGAGTGCACAACTGCAGGTTTAAACCGAGTGTGCAATGATGATTTGGTGAAATTATTCCTCCTCGGAGCGAGAGAAAGACATGGTAAATATGACGGTTGGTTGTGTCATGATTTGTTTTGGGTGACCATTGATCGCTTAGAATGGCTTGCATGTGGAGGCTCTCATAGGACTTAGTTACTATCATAGGTAGTTCTAGGGGTGGGTTAGGACTTGAGCGTAAGGAGAATGGAAACACGGGGTCAAGTATTTAGCGTCATAGTTGACAAAATGGTGTCCATTAGAGCATGGGGCATATGCTAGATGTTTAGTGATATTAGTGTTGGGTACATTGATGATTTTATCTTGGAGGATTTCTAGGAATTTGGATGGAAGTTGGTGGACCCCATGAGTTTGGGGATTAATGGAACCAATAATTTCGGGAACGAAACTTCCTAAGGAGGGAAGTTTGAATATCCCGTCTGGGTAAATTAAATAAATAATATAAGTGGATTATATATTATGAGGTATAAATTATAATTGAATATAATTTTGGACTTTGCATGGATTATAGAAATTTTGGTTTCAAACTATTTGTGCTTTCTTAAGGTTTTGAATGTTTTATTGAGACAAATGAGAGAAATCAATAAGATATGATAATAAAAGGAAAATCTGAAAAATCTATCAGGTCGTTCGAACGAAAGTCTCTTTTCGTTCGAACGACGGTCTGAAGTGTCAGACCTGCTACTTAGATCTCAGTTTCATGCGCTGTCCAAATACCAGTCCTTGGATCAAATGCGTTGTCCGTTGGAGAGAAAAATCAATATGAGATATGGTAAAAATTGTGTGGATAAGTTTTATTTAACTGGTGATTAATTCATTTGTGGGATTATAAGAGAATGTGAGAGCTTCAAACTGGAAACAATTATCTCCTCCAATTCTCTCAACTCTTTCAAGCAATTATCTACATTATCTGCAAACCATACGACTTATTTCAATAAAATTACAACACTCCCACCAGAAATACTTCCTTCCTCTATTTTGATAAAATAAAAGCTACGAGTATGTACGCAAGCCATTGTAGGGTTTTGAGGTGTAGTTGAAGGGGGTTATTTTAGAAGAAGAAAAAAACACCATTGGAGGTTTTATAGAGGGTCTTTGGTGGGATTTCATGGAGCTACCATAGACAATTGTTGGTGGATATTTTGTGACTCCCTTTAGGGACACTTTTGGAGGTGGGGGAGTCACCCATCTTTACCTCCACCACCATCTTTGGAGAGCATTTCGCTGGGTAAGCTACTCTTATTGCATTTGGGACTCCATTTGATAAATGTTGTAGTATTACTGTTGTGTAAGATTAATATTAGGAATATAAGAAAAATGATTTGTTCTTAGTAATCTGTAATTAGGCATTTGTAGGATTTTTGGGTTTAAAAAACCTTCTTCTCTTGCATATAAACTTTTATTATTTTAACATATAATGTATAAACAAGTTTTAAGAATATTTTGTTGTGTTTGAATAAGAATTAATAAAGGTTGGAATTTTAGTCTTCAAAGTATGGGTAATTGGGACTAAAAGACAGAATGTGCATAAAGTTAGAAGACTACATGTTAAATAAAAGAAATGTCATTTTTCATATAAATGTAGTCTTAAGTATAAATGTATTTCTTGAATATAGAAGTAAAGAAATATGAATATTTGTAAAAAGTATTGATTAACTGTTAATTGGCAAACATGGAATGGTTGCTGAGTGTAACTTAATAATGTGAAATATCAACACTTTGGGGATTATAAAAGTATTAAACGAGTAAAAGTGTTTCCAATCAAGATGAATGTACTCCAAGGGTAAGAAAAAGGTGTTAAAGGGTTAAAACACTTAAGAAGTTGGTTTGTATAATTTAATATTGTTTTGGGTGAAATAAACACTTCTGAATAAGTACTAAAATTGTGATTTGGGAACATATGGGTAAAATGGTAGTTTTACTTAAAGTGGAACATTTTTATGAAATAAAAATGTTGGAAAGGGTGGTACAAAAAGTTGTACTAAATGAATATGGTTTTGTAATAAAAATCAATTTTCAGATTAAAGGACAAAAAATGGTAAATTTTCAAGTGTAACACAAATTAGGGAGGTAAAGTCTCGGGTTTTTGGCTTCGGGGATAGAAGGAAAGAAAATAATGTGGACATTTGTAAAATTTTAAAACACATTAAAGGAACTCGTATGACACCGGGATAAAACAAGAATGTCGCGAAGACCTTGGGTGAAAGGCCCTAAATCACTGGCCAGAGCATATGGTTTTCATAGCCGTCGGTGTAGAGCCCGTGTAAGTATGCGATATTGGAAGATTTTGAGAAAATGTTAAGTGAAATGTGGAATACAAATCAAGAAATGTGTTGTGTGGTAAATGTGTAAATACAACCTAACTTGAATGAATGAAATGAATATGTCAGTAAAGGCTAAATGGGCAGGTCAATGTGTAAGTTTACTAATGTCCATATGATAAGGAAAAGGGTAAAGAAAGTGGGTAGATGGGTGGTTAAGCAACCTAAATGGTTAAACCCGTGATTAACACATGAATGTGTTATAAAAAGGATTTTCAAGGAAAAGATAAGTATTTTTTAACACGTAATTACGTGTGTTGAAATGGTAATTTTTAATCAGAACAATAAGTACGTAAAATGAGATGAAACGGGTTAAATTTCGATAAAGGGATGGCTTTGAGTAAATCAAGTGTAATGGTTTCAAGTACTGAACCGGCTGTAAAACATCGCATGCCTCTTTTGACGTGGTACACGTCATTATCCGTCGGAACTCGTCAGGTGTGAGGGATCCAGAAATAGCACTAAGACCCTTAAAGTTAAAAATTGACCAATTAAATTCATCTTCAGTCCATTTAGTCACAGATTTTAAATTTGTCACGTTGTCAATGGTGACGGAGGGAGGTGTCTACCCTATTTCAACCAAAATCCAAACTCTTTCATTTATGGCTTTTAGAGATGATTTCATACGGGATTTCCAGTAACCATAATTTGTCCCGTCAAAAAAAGGCATTTTATTATATAAGTTCTCCATGTTGAACACGCTCTTTTTCAAAAAATAATTTTTTTCCAGAAAAATTGATATCTTAGAAAAATTTTGCGGAAAATTACACGGTATAATTGTGTAATTTGCTCTGATACCAATTTGAGGGTGAGCCTTACGTTAAAATAAAGAAATTTATTTAATTAAACCCAGTTTTCAATTAAATCCTAAACATGCATCTAGGTGTGATTGAAGGTAATATTAATCATGAAAGACCATTCAATCACAAACAACCAATTAAGGAAAAATACCCCAATGGGGGAAAACATTTTTATTTTCACTATAATTTGTAAAGTTCGGTTTATACGGATTACAATAAAAATACAAGCACAGACAAACGAAGTACCTGCATGTGTCGGTTTCGATGTCGTCGGCTGGAAGATCTCGCGAGAGATCCAGAAGGTCAGTAATGGAAAAGAGACATCTTCTCTATAAGGTTACTCCGCAAAAATAAATCAATCTGCTTTAGGGTTTAAAGGATTCACATAAATGATTGAAACTTATTTGTGAATCAAAAAGGGTATTTTGGCATGATAAATGGTGAAAACTTGATAACTTAGGTCTGACAAAAGTTCTTTGCAAAGTCTTAAAACAAGCTATTCCCGTTCATGAAATTTATAGGAACTGAAACAGAATCGTGGGCCTGATTTTTCTAAACCATTGGATCGATCTGAGGCCTTCAGAGGCAGATCGGTCCTCATTCAAATATGGATCGATCCTTTTTTCTCAGAAATAGTATCGGTCCGCTATGCCAATTTTTCTAATGGGTGCTAGAAATTCGGATTGTTCCTTTTTTCTTAAAAATAGGATCGGTCCTCTATGTGATTTTGGTGAGTAGATTTTTAGGGTTCGGAGTTCAAGCCATCGGATCGATCTAGTTACTTCAAAAAACGGATAAGTCTAGTTACCAATTTATAGTAGTCAATTTCTGACAACTTATGATGTGGAGCAACAGAATTAAGAACACTATCACGAACCCATGACTAGAAAAATAGGGCACGACACACGGTGTTGATGATGATGGGAATAAGTAGGCAAGAATTCGAATTGAGGCTTCGAACGAAGATCGTGATGAGACGAGCAAACTGTAGCAGTATATGACATATTACATGTGATCTAGGATACTTAAGAAAATCCTAGATTCTATCCCAAAGATTTTTAAAATGTCCTTACAAATCTCCCCCTATGTTTATGCCGGTGCACACATAAAAATCCGAATTATGCTATCCGAAAAAAAAATGGCATATAAATTAATATCCCCATTAAACCCTCAAACTGGAAATACTAAATGACATGTCATCAGACACACTTAAACATCTTCAACTCTTCAACTCTCCAACTCTTTCTTTGTCATCATCAGGGTGTGCAAAAATGATCCTCCCTTTCGATACATACACACATGTGACAAGAAAGAAATACCCGTGACGCGCAACAGTTTGATAAATAATGATAAGCATAAATAAGCATCGATCAAATCATGTATAGACCAAACAATTCTCCCCCATAATTCGTTCTCCCCCCTTTTTATGATGTCCCTGAATAGACAAATCAGAAGAACATAGGAAAATGTAAATGGAGAATGTCATAAGGAAATAAACTTTCTCTTTTTGAATTTTTCAAAAATTTTCACACCAAGGAATATATCATGAAATCACACCATCAAATCACACAAAAACAACCAAGTCGGTGATAGCGGAACTGTAGGGGAGTGAACAAATTCGATAGGAGAATCAACACATTCAAACATAACATGTGTGCACGATGAATTTTGGATATTGCTAACGAATGAACTCAACATCATCCTTAGGTGTAAAAGGTGGAATTATAAGAAATTGACTTAATCAAATTAGCAAATCAAAGCTCAAAATGATTTCCACATCAATAATGTCCACAATTGATGTCATGATTTTTCAAGGACGTGCAAACCCGTTTTGATTCTCCAACCAAACTCCCTCGTATAAATATTCTTTTTGAGGAGATCTAAATTCTCAAACATTAGGGAATTAGAGAAGAAACCTAATGGCTCCTTTTTGGCATAATTTTCTTTTTGTTGCCTTTAATTTTTTTTCAATCTCTTTTAACCTCTTTGGACCTCGGATAATTAAAATACCTCAATTTTTTAGGTCCAATTAAACGGTGGCGTAGTATTCGCAAAGGACATAAGCTACCTATCGCAACCCTTCCCCGTTTCAAACAAATCACACAATCTCACCCCAATGGTTTTTTTACATGCATGAATTTATTGACAAGTTTTGTCACATTTGGTTCATTGGATAAATAGAATTGAGATGGAAACACTAAAGCCAATATGAGTTAGACAAGTACAATACTCAAATAAACCGTGCACGTGTGCTATAAAGGAGATAAGGAGACAAACATGTAGAAATATATCACTAATCACATCTCAAGGGCTCTAAATAAAGTAATGCACATGGATGAAATGATGTAGCATCTCAAATCACTATCAAACAGTCATGTGGAATATGGAAGTGAAAGAGTGACTATGGCCATCGTAAATGTTCATCCATAAAAGGTGTAAAAAACTACAAAACTCTTTTTGTGTTTTTCAAAAAAATTTATCAAAAATAAAATCTTTTTGAATTTTTCAATTTTTGTAAAAACAAAATAGAAAATCTTTTTGTAGTTTTCTAAAAATAAGAAAAAAATGCTACAAGAAGAATAATACAAAATAATCTAGCTGAGGGAATAAAATGATTTATCATGATCCTGCATCCTATGCTAGACACGGACCAACCCCCTCAGTAAACTTTGCAAATTCCTAAAGACTTCCTAAGACTCTCGAAACTAAGGGAATCTAAAGGCTTTGTTGAAATATCGGCTAACTGGAGGTCGGTAGGCACAAAACTCAGGGATATGACCTTATCTTCTACTAACTCACGAGTAAAGTGCTCGCGTATCCTCATGTGCTTTATTCGGGAATAATGGACTGGATTGCGGGATATGTGTATCGCTCTCGTGTTATCACGAGAAATGGTCATGGTGTCGTGTAATATCCCATAATCCTCCAGCATCTCCTTTATCCACAGAAGTTGCGTGCCACAACTCCCGGCGGATATGTACTCAGCCTCCGTAGTGAATAAAGAGATGGAGTTTTGCTTCTTGCTCATCCAGGAGACAAGAGAAGAACCAAAGTAGAAACACCCACTAGAAGTGATCCTACAACCATCTACATCCCTGGCCCAATCTGCATCCAAATTGGCGGACACAAAGTCATTAGTATCAAAGGAATACCAAATACAATAGGACAGAATCCCACTCACATATTTGAAAATACTTTTTGGAGGGAATAAGAGTGACTCTTTCGGGGACACCTGATATCGCACACAGACTCCAACATTAATGGTCATGTCGGGATGATGGGCAGTCAAGTAGATAGGACTACCTATCATACTCCGATACAAGGTTTGCTCTACGTCCTTACTTGAAGTGTCCTTACTAAGCTTAGTAAAAGTACTCATAGGTGTACGTGCATGTTTAGCGGATTCTAAACTAAATTTCTTCACTAGGTCTCTAGCATACTTTGATTGGGAGATGAACAACCCATCCTCTATCTTATGAACCTGGAAACCAGGGAAGAAAGTAAGCTCGCCTACCATGCTCATCTCAAACTTACTTTCCATCTCCTCCTAAAAGTGGTAAGCATGCTGGGAGCACGTGGATCCAAAGACTATATCGTCCACATAGAACTGGGCAACCAAAATAGCACCATTATCTCTCCTCACGAACAAACTCATATAAACTCCCCATCTCTTGAAGCCACGGGCTAAGAGATAGGAAGTAAGCCTCTTGTACTAAGCATGAGGTGCTTAATTCAAACCATACAAGGCTTTCCTCATATAGTGGATGTGCTCTGGGTGCTTAGGGTGTTCAAACCCTTTTGGTTGTTCCGTGTAAACCCTCCTCCTGTAGAATGCCATTTAGAAAGGAACTCTTGACATTCATTTGATATAGCTTGAAGCACAGATGAAATGCGATGGAGAATAGTAAGAGGACGAACTCAAACCTCGCAACAGGAGAAAATGTCTCCCCAAAGTCTACACCCTCTATCTGTGTGTAGCCTTGAGCAACCAACCTAGCCTTATTTCTGATTATGGTACCATTTTCATCCATTTTATTCTTGAAAATACACCTGGTACCTATCACATTCGTCTCACTAGGTCGGGGGATAAGTTCCTAGACATTGTTCTTTTTAAACTGAAGCAACTCATCCTACATAGCAGATATCCAGTGTTCATCCTTGAGTGCTTATTTGTGATTCTTAGACTCGACTGTGGAGATGTAGCAAAAATGACTAACAATGTTCTCTAGCTGAGCACGAGTCTTGGACCCTAAGGTGGGATCGCCTAAAATGGTGGCAACGTCATGACTCTTGCAAACCCAAGCTGGTGTGTCCCCTAACACAGGAGTAGGGTCCACAACGTGTGTGTGAGGGAAAAGTAAATTGCTTCCAGAAAAGTCCTCATCCTCACACTAAAGGCTAGGATCAAAAAATGCCGGAGGTTCATCATCTTTCACGATGAAGTTTATTGACTCTATAACCTTAGAGCTGCTCAGGTTGAAAACCCGGTATGCTCTACTATTTGATGAATATCTAATAAAAATTCCCTCATTGCTCCGGTAGACAAACTTTCCTAATTGCTCCCTATCCCGTAGGATGTAGCATTTAATCCTAAAGACATGAAAATATGCAAGGTTGGGTTTCTTGCCAGTCCACAATTCATAAGGCATCTTAAGTCTGTGTGGACACAGGTAAACCCTATTCACTATGTGGCATGCGGTAGACACCGCCTTTGCCCAAAATATCCTAGCAGCCTTACGGCCCAAAAGTATAGATCTAGACATTTCCTAAATCGTCTGATTCTTCCTCTCAACAATCCAATTTTGTTGAGGAGTCGTTACGACCAAAAATTTATGTTTAATTCCAAGGCCATCATAGTAAAGATCTACCTTTTCTTCTGTAACTTTCGTGTCTTTATCACTATGTATCCTGTTAATAGTGACTCTGTGTTGGTTTTGTAGGACACGACACTTGGTCGTTAAAAACTCTACAGCATCGGATTTCTCTCTCAGAAACCCTACAATCGAATATCTCTAGAAATCATCCACCATCATGAGGATATACCTCTTACCACCCAGACTCTCAGTACCATGTGGTGGAGCGTATGTACGTGAAGTCCAAACCAAACTATAGCAATACTCTCTTAAGTGGCCTTTTATTTTTCACTATGTACAAAAGAACATGGTTTTAGGCAGACCTTGGTTTGCTTTTCTTGGCCGAACTTTTCTCTTAGGTTTTGATGGGCGGCCATATGGATCAATCGTGAACTTAGGGACTGGTCCAGGTGCAATCTGATAGGTGTAAGCACCATCAAAACTAATTCCTGATCTATCCTCGATTTGAACCTTGATTTCCCGTTCTCTCTCAAGATCACGAGTGAGCTGGGCAACAAGGGCTTCCATAATATTTCGAGCTTCCTCAGATTAACAGAGGTCACTTGTCAGATTAGCCACTTGTTTAGTCGAGTCCCCCTTTTTTTTCTCAAAACTCTTCTCTCTCTCATCACAAACTAACTCTCTCTCTCTCTCTCTCTCTCTCTCTCTCTCTCTCTCTCTCAAGGCAGTGATAAATGACGAATCTCTCTCTCTGGACTCTCCTAATTCCTTTTCAATGGTGATGATCCTAAGAACTAATGCTTTGTTATGCTTTTTAGTTCTGAACAATTCAGCATGTAAATTGGCGTAGGCACGTCTAAGATCACCCTCGCACTCACTTTCAGTGTCCTCTCCCTCACTTTCATTACTGTCAAGTTGTCCATATGAGGTGGCATCATCATAGTCATGAGATAGAGTGGGAGAACCATGAATGTGGTGATTCATCTCCATAATCCACAGACTCGACCTCACTCTCGTCACTCAATGTGGCATTTAGGACAGCTTTGCCCTTGCCTTGACGCTTCAACCTAGTGGTACACTCAAAAGCCTTATGACCTCTACCATCGCATTCATAGAATCTCTCTTCATCTCTATTGGGGGTGTCCTTTTTATCTTTTTCATCTTTCGTGCCATATTTATTTTTCTCAAAATTCTTTTTATTTTTAAAATTGCCATTTTTTAATTTGAGAAAATTTTTAAATTTTTTTGCAAAAAGAAGCAAGTTGTCTAAATCAAATTCTCCCTCAGAATCAGATGCTTCTATATCTCTCTGTTTAGATGCCTCTTTCCTTTTAACATACCCCTTAACCTTTCTAGCCTGGGCTTTAAGTTCAATTCCCTTATCTTTTGGTTTAACAAACTTAGGAAACATCTCAATTTCAAAGGTTTGTAAGTCTCCAACCAATTCCTCTAATTTAAGTGTGTTTAAATTACCAATAGAATTTAGCACAGTGACTGTAGGGATAAAACGCTTAGGTAGTGATCTTAAAATCTTTTTAACAACTCTTGCATTAGGAATGTGTTCACCAAGAGTAAATCTCATGTTTACAATATCAGATAATCTAGCATAGAATTCATCAAAACATTCAGACTCAAGCATGGTGATAGTCTCAAATTAGGTTGTTAAATTTTGAATTTTAGACTCTTTCACACCGATAGTTCCTTCATGGGTAAGTTGTAAAACATCCCATGCCTCTTTTGACGTGGTGCACGTCATTATCCACTAGAACTCATCACCTGTGACAGATCCTGAAATAGCACTAAGACCCTTAGAGTTAAAAGTTGACCATTTAAATTCATCTTCAGTCCATTTAGTCACATATTTTAAATTTGTTACGTTGTCAATGGTGACGGAGGGAAGTGTCCACCCTCTTTCAACCAAAATCCAAACTCTTTCATCTATGGCTTTTAAAGATGATTTCATACGGGCTTTCCAGTAACCATAATTTGTCCCATCAAAAACTGGCATTTTATTATATAAGTTATCCATATTGAACACGCTCTTTTTCAAAAATCATTTTTTTCAGAAAATTGATATCTTCGAAAAAGTTTACGGAAAATTACACGGTATAATTGTGTAATTGGCTTTGATACCAATTTGAGGGTGCGAATTATGTTCAAACAAATAAATTTATTTAATTGAACCTAGTTCTCAATTAAATCCTAAACATGCATCTAGGTGTGATTGGAGCTAATATTAATCAAGCAAGGCATTCAATCACAAATAACCAATTGGGGAAAAATCCCCCAAAGGGGCAAAACCTTTTAATTTTCACTATAATTTGTAAAGTTCGATTTACACGGATTACAATGAAAATACAAGCAGTGACAAACGAAATACCCGCAGGTGTCGGTTCCGATGCCGTCGGCTGGAAGATCCCGCGAGAGCTCTATAAGGTCAGTAATTGAAAATAAACGGATTCTCCACAAGGTTACTCCAAAAAGATAATTCAATATCCTTTAAGGTTTAAAGGATTCACATAAATGATTGAAACTTGTTTGTCAATTAAAAAGGGTATTTTGGCTTGATAAATGGTGAAGACTTGATAACTTAGGTCTGACAAAAGTTCCTTCCAAAGTCTTAAAACAAGCCGTTCCTGTTCATCGAATTTATAGGAACTAAAAGAGATTCGTGCACCTAATTTTTCTGAACCGTTGGATCGATCCAAGGCCTTCGGCAAATCCCCGTATTTTTTATAGAATTGAAATTGAAAAAAAATGAAGCTATGTCAGTATATATATTCGAAATGTTTGGAGATGAAACAATGTTAGTATATATATTCGAAATGTTTGGAAATGAAAAGTTAAAATTAATTCATTGAGATACGAATGTGCGACTTAAATATTAGAAGCGAATTAACGCGTAAAAGGATCGAGAGGGTTAAATTTTGGGCAATGGCATTTTTATAAATAAACTAACCCTAGGTATAAATACAAAAGAAGAGAAGAAGTCTTCATTTTATCATTTCAAAAAAGGGGGTTAGGGTTTGGTAGATATAGAGAGAGAGAGTAAGAAGAGAAGAAAGCTAAGAGGAATTCAAGAGGATTCAACTTCTCCAAACAAGCCAAGGCAAGTTAATAACTTATATGTGTATAATATGTATCTATAATGAAATTTCACATGAACATGTATTTGGATTCCTAAATTAATATGAAATTGATATTAAATATGATATGTAACGTATTAGGATCATCCTCCATGTAGATTCAAATGCAATAACATCATTATAGTGATTGAGTTGTAGGACAACCTCTTGAATTTTGAGAAATCTATGAAATTGAGTAAATCGTCATATTAAAAAATATTTTGAGCTATTTTGGTTTCGAAAATGGATGTTTCGTCCACTTTGCCCGGTATAAAATCATATTCTGGACAACTTTGTAGTTTTAAGTTTTTTCAAAAACGGATCGGAAAATCCTCGAATATCCGTTTTACAGTTCTGCGCAGAAAGTTGACGTGAACAGGTCCGAACTGTATATGTTAGTTTCGGGTCTGTTTTAAGAAGGCTATGGTAGCGTACTCGCTTTTCCTTGTAGAAAATCACGTTCCGAACAACTTTGTAATTTTATGTTTTTCCAAAAATGGATCAGAAAAGCCTCAAATCGGCGCTTTACAATTCTGAGCAAAAAGTTATCGAAAATAGGGGTGAATCTTATATGTTTGTTTCGGGTCTATTTTAGGCCGGCTATGGTAGCGTGCTTACAATTCCACGTAGAAAATCACGTTCCGAACAACTTTGTAGTTTTAAGTTTTTCCAAAAACGGATCGGAAGAGCCTCGAATCTGCATTTTAAAGTTTGGGCAGCATGTTGTTGAAATAAGAGCGCTAAGGGTGTTCATGTTTTCAGAAAGCTAATTGTGGTGTTGTGCCTAATATCCTAACTTGATCACATACTTATGGTTATTAGGGATATATAACCTTGAAATTATTTGATGTTGAATTGGTAAATTAATGATGTAAATTATGTTATATTGTAAATAATGACTATTGTATAACTCGAGTAAGAGACTTGACACGGTTGTATATATACATAAGCGTGAAATTGTGTTACATGTATATGGTCGAGTATACACTAGACTGGTCCTCCTCTCGACGTAGGAATATGTTGAATGCGATTTTGTATGATTGATCCGGTTAGGTTTCGCTGGAGTGTCGTATCGGAGATAAACCACCGGAACCGGACACATGGTTGTAATGAGGGTCGGATAGAAAGACCATGGAATGCCATGTGATTTAGGACTTAGTATGATTGCCCTTGCCACGTAATAATTGTGAATATTCGTGTGTAGGACTAGTGTTACGACTTGTTCCCTCGGGTAATGATAGTGACCCGATATGACTTGTTGTGTTAGATATTATGCTCGTGTCTTAAAATAATATCCCAAATCGATGCATTTGATATTATACTTGAAGGAAATATGTTGATACATTAAATAATGAAATAAGATTAATAAGAGTATATTATTACTCATGAACATGTAAAGAAAGGGTTATGATTTGAAAGAGGACTACTCCAAATCGGTGTATGTCCCACCCCGTCAAAGGACGACATGAGGGGTCTAATTTTGGTGTACGCAAGAGTGTTATCGTACTTGTGAAAAGCATGAACTAGACTCATCCGTTTGATGATGTATAATGGGAAATTCTTGAGTCAGAATATGGAATGGATGAGTGATTATCCTTGAAATATTGTGTTGGTATCAGGGAAGTTTGGTAAGCATGTAAACCTACACGTTGTCCACCCAAGCGATAGATGTCATATTCGGGTGACACGATGGTTCCATAGTGTTCCGATCTGATAAAATCTGTAATGGAATCAACTTAAGTCCTATTAGGTATGTGTTCGGTCATGCACAAGATATGTTAGTGGGTTGGGTACTCAGATGGTCAGAGTAGAATGTTTCGACGAGTTATCCCGAACAAGCTCGTGAGAAGGTATCAGTAATGTTACGATGTCTTGGCTATGGACACTAGGGATGAGGAAGTACGTATCGCAAGGTCATATGAGGATTGACATTGGAGAAGTCCAAAATTGTTGAGGGATTCTTCTTTCCATATTTGGTAACGATTGGAGTTTAGTGTTCTTGGTAAAGCCCTAGATTATAATGGGTGTTCGATAAGATGTGGTTATCTTATTTTGTAACATCGGTATATTTGTTAAAAGTTATCGAGACCGGTACGTGAATATGGTGTGCTAAGGGGTGGACTTAAGGTGGAGTTACCAATTGTGAACCCTATGGTGAGTAGATATTCTTGAGGGACGAGTTGTCGAGTGAGAACATCACGAGGGAGTTTTTAATAGGCATTTCATTTTTTTCCGAGTGCAATCACTTGAGTTGGTGATATATCCACGAGTTTGATTTTATGTTATCACCCGGTGATTGGGGGTACAACTTTGTTCCACCGTGATAGTGGTGGTGCTTGTTTTGAATCCATCATATATGGAAATGTCTCTTTGTTGTGTCCCTCGTTAAGTATTAATGTGAATCAGAGCACGATTGAGTAGTTAGTGACAAGATGTTTACTTAGATCGTGTGTGATTAAAGACGCGTTCTGAAACCAAGTGTAAGATATTCAATTTTGGTGATGTGTAGACTAGTGAATAGTCATATAAGAGTCTTGATGGTCGGTCGATAATGGTAGAGTCGTGGGTATCTCGGTCAGTTTTCGTGTGATTGATGATGGTGTTGCCAAGTGAGTGTCATCATTAATGGCAAGGATTAAGACATGTTGGGGTTTCAAATGTTATACCCATTCATTTAAATGGTTGTCGTAACCTCCCCTGTAGGGGGACAATAAGAAAGTGTTTCGATCGTTGTTGAGAAGTTTTATAAGGAGGGTGTGTACTCTTGGGAAAACACCCGTGAATGGGTTCGTAAGATATTTAATTTTTACTTCAGTTATGTGTGGAGTACTGAGTGTTAATTGGGGTCATGGTACGTGAAGGTACCCGCTACCTTATATTTACGACCGTTGACATGTTGGATAACACACCATTCTTTATAAAGATCAGGTAGCATAGGTGTGCTGGAAGATGAGTATCCGGATGGTGAGTGTGCCAAATACAATATACTAATTTGGTGTGATAAGTGGGAATTTTTGGTCTTACCTCATTACTTGGCACATATACAAGCCTTATTCGTGGTTTTAAGAACCAAGTTCATTTCATGTTCGGTGAGAAAATTCTAATATACTCACAGTCCAAGGAAAATCCTGTTGGAGAGGTTGAATTCCTATATGTGTTTTTAACAAAAGAGTGGTAAGTCAGATCAAGTAAGGGTTTGTCACCTTCGGTTAGAGCGACCAAACTATGAGAAGTGGGGGTGTGCAAGGGGGCATATTGCATCTCAGGTTAGTTCAAAACCTTTAGGTGGGGGATCGTTGATCGCCCATAATGCAACTTTGTCGGTGGTTCCTTATTCGAAAGAGTATGAATCTTGCTGATATTATTTACCTAAGTCCAGACTTGGAAAGATGGAAAAATATTTATAAGTGCATAGAAGTTGTATGCTTATGCACATGTGCAACCTTAGTGGATAATGAGGGTTTCCATATCAGTTAACTCACCATCAATTTAAGTGCAAGGCAAGTGTTATTGACAACTCGGAGTAAAGTTGGCTTTTGAGATTTCAGTACCATTTGTTAGTCGATTCTGAGTTGAGTATCGAGGCATAATTGATGAATAGTGACATCTATATTGAATAGGATAAGTTGGATTATTTGTTGTGTGATGAATCGTTGAGTCCAAAGATAAGTTCTTTTTGGAGTTAGGTGATTCTTGTATCACTAGGGGGCTTGAATTGACAAATTCCTTATCTCAATAAGCTGACAGTAGTGTATCGGAGGGGTTCCTTATTTGAATTTTACTTGTGAGACAATCCACGTACGAAAATTAGTGAGTCGAGACTTGGGGTATTAATTTCTGGATCAGCTTAGTAGTTCAAGTATGTTAGGCTTCATGGTGAGAGTTTTGTTGTACAGTTAGAAATGGGAAAGTATCTCCATGGATTTCATTATTGGGTTGCCAAGATCACAGCGCGGTCATGATTCGATATGGGTCATCATCGACAGATTGACCAAGGTGGCTCATTTCGTTCCAGTGAGGATGGATTATATGACAACACAGTATGCCACAGTGTTTATTAACGATATTGTGAAGTTGCATGGGGTACCGCATGATATCGTGTCCAACCATGGCAGTGTCTTCATCTCCCACTTTTGGGGCGATGTTCTGGAGGTGATGGGAGTTCAGTGGAGTTTTATTACTCCATTTCACCCTCCGTTTGATGGTCAGACGGAGCGGGTAAACCAAATTTTGGATTAGATGTTACGATTTTGTGTGTTGGACTTCAAAGGTGGTTGGGATACACATTTACCACTAGTGGAGTTCGCATATAATAATAGTTATCAAACAAACTATTGGCATAGAACCATATGAGTATTTTAACAACAGGCCTTGTCGACCCCCTACATATTGGTTGGAGTTCGTAAAGATCCAGATGCTGGGTTCGAATATTGTTAGGGAGACCTCAGAGAAGGTAGACTTGATTCATGCATGTATGAAAACCGTGCAAGATCGTCAGAAGACTTATGCTGACATAAGGCGAAGGAAGTTAGAGTTCGTCGTTGGGGACCAAGTGTTGTTGAGGGTCTCACCCATAAGAGGCATTGTTCTCTTTGATGCCAAAGGGAAGCTTTCACAGTGATACGTGGGTTCGTTTATAGTGTTGGACAGGGTGGGGTATATTGCTTACCGTTTATCCCTACTCGGCCAGCTCCAGCGGGTACACGATGTTTTTATGTATGCATGTTGAGGAAGTTCTTACGTCCCGAGGACTCACACATACACATAGATTTAGACGGGGTTGAGCTGCAGTTCGATGGGAGCTATGAGGAGACGACGGTGAAGATCCTAGGTCGGCGTGAGCAATAGTTGAGGTCAAAATCCATTCCTCTTATTTGTGTTATGTGGAGTAATCATGATGAGTCTGAGGCCACTTGGGAGAGAGAGGATGATTTGCGAATTAGTCACCCATATCTCTTCATGGAAGGTGCATGCGAAACTAACTTACATGACTTGAATTGATCTGTTTAATTTTGGATTTCGAGGATGAAATCCCGTTTCTAGTGGGGGAGAATGTAATACCCCGCATTTTTTATTGAATTGAGATTGAAAAAAAAATGAAACTATGTCAGTATATATATTCGAAATGTTTGGAAATGAAACTATGTCAGTATATATATTCGAAATGTTTGGAAATGAAAAGTTAAAATTAATTCATTGAGATACGAATGCGAGACTTAAATATTAGAAGTGAATTAACGCGTAAAAGGATCGAGAGGTTTAAATTTGGGGCAATGGCATTTTTGTAAATAAATTAACCCCAGGTATAAATAGAAAAGAAGAGAAGAAGTCTTCATTTTATCATTTCACAAAAGGAGGATAGGGTTTGGTAAAGAGAGAGAGAGAGAGTAAGAAGAGAAGAAAACTAAGAGGATTTCAAGAGGATTCAACTTCTACATACAATCCAAGGCAAGTTAATAACCAATATGAGTATAATATGTATCTATAATGAATATTCACATGAACATGTATTTGGATCCCTAAATTAATATGAAATTGATGTTAAAAATGATATGCATTGTATTAGGATCATCCTCCATGTTGATTAAAATGCAATAACATCATTATAGGGATTGAGTTGTAGAACAACCTCTTGAATTTGAGAAATCTATGAAATTTAGTAAATCGTCATATTAAAAACTATTTTGAGCCATTTTGGTTTCGAAAATGGATGTTTCTTCCGCTTTTTCCAGTAGAAAATCATATTCGGGACAACTTTGTAGTTTTACGTTTTTTCAAAAACGAATCGAAAAATCCTCGAATATGCGTTTTACAGTTCTGCACAGAAAGTTGACGTGAATAGGTCTGAACTGTATATGTTAGTTTAGGGTCTGTTTTAAGTAGGCAATGGTAGCGTGCAGGCATGTCCTTGTAGAAAATCACATTCCGAATAACTTTGTAGTTTTAATTTTTTTCAAAAACGGATCGGAAAAGCCTCAAATCGACGTTTTACAATTCTGAGTGGAAAGTTGTCAAAAACAGGGGCGAATATTTTATGTTAGTTTCGGGTCTGTGTTAGGCCGGCTATGGTAGCGTGCTTGCGTGTCCTTGTAGAAAATCACATTCCGAACAACTTTGTAGTTTTAAATTTTTCCAAAAACGGATCGAAAGACCCTCGAATCTGCATTTTAAATTCTGGGCAGCATGTTGTTGAAATAAGAGCGCTAAGGGTGTTCATGTTTTTAGAAATAATTGTGGTGTTGTGCCTAATATCCTAACTTGATCACATACTTATGGCTATTAGGGATATATAACCATGAAATTATTTGATGTTGAATTAGTAAATTAATGATGTAAATTATGTTATATCGTAAATAATGACTATTGTATAACTCGAGTAAAAGACTTGACACTATTGTATATATACATAAGCGTGAAATTGTTTTACATGTATTTTGTCGAGTATACACTAGACTAGTCCTCGGGTCAACGTAGGCACATGTTGAATGAGATTTTGTATTATTGATCCGGTTAGGTTCCGCTCGAGTGCCGTGTCGGAGATAAACCACCGGAAATGGACACATGGATTTAATATGGGTTGGATAAAAAGACCTTGGAATGCCATGTTATTTTGGACTTAGTATGATTGCCCTTGCCACGTAATATTGGGGAATATTCATGTGTAGGCCTAGTGTTACGACTTGTTCCCCCAAGTAATGATAGTGACCCGATATGACTTGTTGTGTGAGATATTATGCTTGTGTCTTAAAATAATATCCTGAATCGATGCATTTGATATTATACATGAAGGAAATATTTTGATACATTAAACACTGAAATTAGATTAATAATGATTAATCATAATACGATATGAGACTACACATTACTCGAGTTTGGGTTGGGTAGTCACGATATAGGAGCATGGGTTAGGTAATTGAACAACTTAATTACTGGAGACGAGTAATGACTAGTGTGCTTTCATTATAAGTACATCTTATAATCTTATAGATTGTTTTCTTACTTTGACGTTCGTCTATCTTGATTCTTGCTCCACTCCTATATATATAATATATGACAGGTCCTCGTCCCGCTGGACAATAGACTATGGATCTTGATGAGATCATATCAATCTTAGAATTCCTGTAGTCGTGGAGTTATTCTATTTTATTTATGTCATTTTATTCCCCTTTTCTTAAGGGTGGTATCCGAGATTAATATCACTTTGTTTATACTTGGGATTTGAGATAATTGTTGTATTAATCTTTCCCATTTTGTGTTGGGCCGCATGTATTGCCATTTTATATTTTCAGTTTGAGATTACTGATGGATTATTACAGTTAATAGTCATGAGTTGGTTTCACTTGTTATAGCTGTTATGATGTGATATGGTTAAACGTATGAAAGTGTACATGTTTACTTTACTGCGTTTATTTAAATTATGTTTCTAATGTCAACTTATTGACGCTCCACTTTAAGTTAATTGGGCATAGTTAACCTAATTAGATATAAAAAGCAGGGTTGTCACACCTTCAGAGGCGGATAGGTCCTCTTTCAAATACAGATAGATCCTTTTTTCTCACAAATAGGATCGGTTCGCTTTGCCAATTTTTCCAGTGGTTGATAGAAATCTGGATCGATCCTTCTTTCTCAGAAATAGGATCGGTCCGCTATGTGATTTTGGCCAGTAGGTTTTTAGGGTCCGGAGTTCAAGCCGTCAGATCGATTCGATTACTTCTAAAAATGGATCGGTCCGGTTACTAATTTATAGCAGTGAGTTTCTGATAACTTATGATGCGAAGCAATAAAATCAAGAACACTATCATGAACTCATGAGTGGAAAAATAGGGCACGACTCACGATGTTCATGATGATGGGAATAAGTATCACATAATTCGAATTGAGTCTTCGAACGAGGATCGTCCTGAGACAAGCCAACTGTAGCGGTATATGACATATTACCTATGATCTAGGATACTTAAGAAAATCCAAGATTTTACCCCTGACTTATATAAAATATGTCCTTACATATATAAATATTTTTGCATATATGTGGTTGTAGCTTGTGAGTATTCCTTTCTGTCGTTCATTTTTATACAGTTCGTAAAAATCCCACTGGGCCTAGGCTCACATCCCCACTTTGTTATGGAAGGTTGGGAGCGATTCTAAAATTTAAGGGCTTAGCTTATCTTGAAACTGGACATAGGCTCACATCCCCACTATGTTAGTTGCTCCCCATGGGTTCGTAGCTTATCTTGAAACTAAAATCGCAGGCTAACAAGTGAAATATTAATTAGAATAAAACTGGACCAGCAACATTATTCATGTTCTTTCAATATATTTCATAGCTAAACCTCGGGTCAAACCGATTTGAATCATGGGTAACCCATAAATTCGGGTCACTGCATTACATACTTGACATGCTCCTCCGCAGTTCGAGAATAATTAGCATGTCATCAAAGAAGACGCTGACAAACTAATCCAAGAACTCTCTTAACACCCTATTAATCAAGTCCATAAATACAGATGGTGTGTAGGTTAGCCCAAATGTCATAACCCGAAACTCATTGGACCCACATCTTTTCAAAAAGGAAGTCTTGTATACGTCCTACTCCCGAATGCGTAACTGGTGGTACACCGGCCTCATGTCTATCTTAGAGAAGTAAGCGTCTACTTTCAACTCGTCGAATAAGTCATCGATTTGGGGCAACGGATACTTATTTTGTATCATGACATTATCAACTCCCGATAATCCACACACAGGCGTAAAGACCCATCTCTCTTGTTCATAAATAATACTGGGAAACCCCAAGGTGAAGTACTCCGATGTAAATAGCCCTGCCCCAACATCTACTCAACTTGATCCTGTATCTCCCTTACCTCCATCTGAGCCCTACGATGCGATGCATGAGATATTGGCTGAGTGGCCCTCGCTAAGTCAATGACAAACTCAATCTCTCTTCTAGGGGGAAATCCCGGTATCTCCTGAAATCCATCAGAAAACTCACATACAGCTGGAATCGAGTCAAGGGAAATCAATACCCCTCTATGTAATATAAATGGGTGGACGATCCTCCTTCAGGACAAGGCATCTCCAATAAGCACACCTCCTGGTCGGGAATCGTAAACACTACTCCGACTGTAGTAGTCAATCATGGACTTGTACTCTGATAGCCAATCCATACCTATGATGGCATCGTACTCTGACATATCTAACACAAGCACATCGGTAGGCAAAAATATTCTCCCAATATCTATCCTCACACCCCAAAAAATAAAGGAGATAATCATCTCACTACCTGGCGGGGAATCTACAAACATAATTATACGATCTTACGTCTCTAAAAATATCCAGTCTCGTGCAAACTTTGTGGCTATGAATGAGTGTGAAGCCCCAGTGTCAAATAAAATATGCCCCAAAGTACTATGGATATTAAAGATACCCTTAACAATAGGTGGAGCCTATGGAGCTATAGCCTGGTGGATGTGTTGCACACGCCCATACTCTAACTTCCCCTACTGGGGTGGGTCTTCTCAAACGGTTGGTGCTGCAAGCAAGGCTGGTAAGGGGGCTGGTGCTGGAAGGGAGGCGACGAAAATAGGTCTCTAGGGCTTCTGGCGGGTACCCTGCTACTGCTGAACCCTGTCCTTATCTAGGAAATCCTGTCATTGGTGGATAGTCTTGGCACATATGAAACACCTACCAATAAAGTTTCCTCCGTTTTGGACCTGCTGTCTTCGTCCCTGTTGGCCATTACCACCTCGATCTTATCCCTAATTAAAAAGTTACTGGCCCGGCTAGCCCTTATGGCTCTACCTGAATCCACCTTATCCTTGTCTATAATCCTCCATATAGAATCTCTTAGTAACATCCCCCCTGGCGGGGAACCTGTTCACTCTACCTGCTCACTCTGAGTCGATTGTGACCCATCGACACTACTACCCATATCGTACCCTACTGGCTGGACTCTCTCGGGCGCTTTCTTCCCTTAACATGGAAGCAATAATCCTGACAGTGTAGTAGCGCTACATTTAACACCTCCGTATATGTCTTCAAGGATATATTACCTAATAAATGTTGTCAGATCCTCCAGGTAAGACCATCCACAAACAACTGAATCGTCTTCTCTTCCATGGGAACCTCATCGGGAACAAAATTTTCCAGTCTTGTAAACTCCTCACACAATGATACGGTTCTCCCCTCCTCAAAAACATCTAAATTTTTTTGCCTCATCTCAGTCTAGATGGTGGAAGGTAAGTATTTGCGAACGAACCTCTTCCAAAAATCCTAAATTTTCAAGGTGTACCTCTCCTGCATGGTGGTGATGGACTCCCACCACTATAGTGCTTCCCCAACAAAATTAAAGGTAGCTAGTATTTTCTTTTGTATCTCTGTGAACTCATACATACTCAAATTGCTCTGGATATCCTTCTTCAATTGGCATGTTGCAACTATATCGGGGCTCCCCTGAAACTCTGGAGGATGTGCCTTATGAAAGGCATCTCAGACTCTCTCCCAAGAAAAAGGAAATGAGTGTGTGGGAGACGGAGAAAATACCTGATGATGGGGTGGAACTTATGGTGCCTGCTAGGAAAAAGTACTCAGGGTTGCATTAACCACATATGCCATGATGATGGAAGCCTCGACAACATTCCTAGATCCTAGGGCCTGAGTTGGTTATGGCTCGAGTTGTAGCTCTGGGGTGGCTCGTGGTGAACGTCGAGGAGGCATCTGAAATGAAAAAGAAATTTCCATTAGTCCATAATTCAATATGTCTCAAAATAGCTGAGATGTAATTGCGTATTAAAGAATGCAACATTCATAATAATAGGTCTCTATATCAAAGAACGCTACACTGAAAATCGTAGTAAACTGCACAGATCCTAAGGACACTACAACCTGATGCTCTGATACCATATGTAACACCGCGCCTATTTTAATCATGGGTGATCAGTCCATTACTAAATTAACCAAGAATCACTAATGGTTTCATTCTTAGCATCAGAGTCGAAATCCAATTAATTACTAATATTCTGATAGACTGCTCTCAAAATTTTCATCCTTATTATTAACATGCGGCAATTAGAAACGGAATAAAATTTGATTCACCATTTCCATACACATAATAATGAATAATGAGATAAAGACATAAATAAATAAATGAATCTGAAATAACACTCTAGATAAAATCTTAATACCGCCATCCATGAGTAAAGTTTAAATCAAATACTGGAAAAAACTGGAATTAAAGTGTCTCTATAAATAATAACCAATTAGAAATGGGAGACATGTCTGATTGAGATAGACAAGGATAAATAAGAACTGAATAAAGGTTGAAGCATCTAATAATAAGGTCTTATAACTTTTACAGCAGCTGCAGCATGTCAAATGTAGCAACTCCTATGCCTGGCGCCTAAAATATTTTTACAAAAATGGATTTGAAATGGGTCAGAGCTCAAATAAAGATATTACAAAAGTTATGCAAGTGTTTAAAATGCATCAAGATAAGAATTAAATGCATGTTAGTAATGCGTGCTCTCACTTAAGATCCTTACCTCTCAACTAATGTCCATGCCTAGCATACTACTCTAACCCATCTAGTTATGCTACCCGCCTAACTAGTTTGACTTACATCTTTTCTTCCACCTAATAAGTGCACCAGGCAAAGGGCAACCCTTCAAACAACATGGGACGTGGCCGATGTTAATGAATACGAGGATGATGATATCGATGCTGAATAGGACGAGGTTGAGGATGTCGTGATGGGCGGGGCCGAGGATGACGAGTATGATGAAGATGATGACTCAGATTTTGAGCTACTAGGTACAGAATTTGATAGGCGCCTTTCGATGGTGGAAACCCGATTTGACGGATTCCTCACACAATATCAACGAGATCAAGAGGCCTACCAAAGGGATACGAGCATGATGCATCATCTCCAAACTCACTTGTACAAACTCAACTTCGGTGGACCCCATCCAAGCTTCTTCTATCATCCGTATCACCCTAGCATGCCCAGAAGATCCAATCCCCCGCCCCAATGAAGCCCATTTATGTTATTGTTGTTTGTGTTTTGTTGGTTGTGTCGTTGTTGGTTGTTTGAAAAACATGGTTGTATGTTCCTCCCCTCTCCCTTATAACACATGCTCTCCGTTATATAAAAGTCTGAATTTTCAATATTTATTCATTTTATTTATTCTCCCTTTTAATTAGCTTTGAGTTAGATTTTAGTCCTTTTTTCTTGAGGACAATGCAAAAGTCTACGTTAGTGCATCTTTCTAAAACTTCACAAAATTTAAAAAATGCCTAGAAATTTCAAAAAGATCGTAAAATTTTGAAAAATCCAAAAATATTTTCCCTCAAAGTAAATAAAAATTAGAATTTAAAAACTTGAAAAATATCACAAATATTTTGTCTCAAGTTGTAAACATCAACTGCACAAAGCCAAAGTTGACCAAAGATGGAAATTGAAAGAAAATTGATGACTTTACGAATAAGTGCGGAGATTGACAAACTCGGTGAGATTTCGAGCCTATCATTTTTTCGAGTTTATAAATCAATCCGAGTTAATGGTTAACTCAAAGTTCTTTTCATTATGTTAAAAAGTCGTTGATCATCTCTATTTTATTGTTTTGATCGGTTATGGGAAATGTGTGAAATTGTCTTGAATAAAGCATGCTAACATATCTCTAAACTTAATTAATCTCGAGAAGCATATGGTAAAACAACTTGCATTTGGACAATGAAGTAGTCCCTCGTTTGTCACCCAAAAATATTGGCCAGAAAAAGTCGTGAAAAATATTCATCTCTTATCCAACCCAAATTGATCCAAATAAATTTTTGCCTTCCGTTTGACAACCCGAAAAACCTCACATTGACCAGGAATTGTGAAAGTTGAGCATCCTAGAAATTAAGTCCGAAAAGTGCATAAAAAGGGACAAGAAAAAAAATAATAGAAAAATGCTCAACAAAAATTGAAAGAAAAGAAAAATAAGAAACAAAAAATTAGAAAAAGAAGAGAAAATGAGCAATAGCCCGGAAAAAGCCCAAATGGACATCATAAATAAATTCTCTAATTCCAGATTTCCCAACCATTTCCATGTTACCCAATTACACCTTAGACTCGAAAAAGTCCTAACCGAGTCTGAATTGTGAAATTACTTACCACATGGAGAGCTAAGGCACAAAAGACAATAAAAGGGATTACATGGCGTAAAAAAAGAGATGATGTTTCCCATTTCCCTATGACCGTATTTCGATGAAGAGATCTTTTCACCACAAAAATTCCATCTTTTCATAATTGCTTGCGTGAATTTATGTACATTATTATTACTCTTATAAATCATGCATACCGAGATAAAATAACCACATTCCGAGTGATTCGTTTGTGTGTGCATCCCGTGAGATTTTGAAATCAAAACGAGTTTTTGGAAAGTAACATAATGGTCAATCGGTGTAAGTTAACGGTTCGATTTTAGCTTCACACACAACACAAACTATGACTTGAGAATTGGAATATAATTTTAAGGTGACTATTTTTGGAGAGTTTAAATTGTACAATTTTTAAATATTTTGATGTTTCTCTGAGTCCAGAAAATGAATTTTGTGGGTATATTAACTGCAAACCCTCACGATACACAACTCGTCCTACTCATGTAACCTAGGGGTTTAAAAGCTTGTTGCATACGCTAAATGCAATCGCTCTCCCATGAAAGAGGTATTCTATCCCATTTTAGAGTTGGACCATGTTTTGATTCTTTTACATTGCTCGGGACGAGTTAAGTTTTTAAGCATAAATTCTTCCATTTTATCCCCTTAATTTAGAGGTTTTTATCTCTTCGCAAAGTGTAATTCGAGTGGATATATCTCATACCATTTCACTTAACATTTTCTAATGAGTACACCAGGTTTCATGTATCTCCCATATATTTTGTAGGAATCCAGTGCACAGAAGGAAGGAGAAATCCGGAAGGAAGAACGAAGATAAATGCTGGAAAGTAAAATGGTAAGAGAGTAGTATGAATAAGGAATCCAAACCAAAAGTCAAAATGAAAGTCTAAGACCTCGCGTGTACGAGTGCATATGAAGAATCGGCATCCTAATCCGAGTTCCAGAACAAAAGTTACAAGTATTCAAAATTACAAGGAAGGAACAGTTTCCTGAAGAGATTAAACCGAACCACAGGGCTGGAAAATCGAACCGATCCTATCCTGAGAAAACTTCTCGTGAAGTACAAAATGATGGAACCGAATCGAAGAGGAAATAAATGAACCAAACCGGTTCAGACAAAAAATTCCTGTCAAAAGAAAACCGAATCGAATCACCTTAACAAGATCAGTTCGGGTATCAAAAATTTGGATTTATCCACTTGTAAAATAAGAGTCTTGTATGGTTGAAAATCCTAGAAATTCATAAAGTATAAATTTAAAACACCTCCCAGACATTTAGGAGGCTTCTAATCCATTTAGAGAATCATTTTAATTAGTTTAGAGAAAAGAACAATAAGAAACCCTAGTTTTATATAGCTTTGATTCCAGTTCTGCAATTCAAGTAAATTTGTTTTAATTCTTGCTTTCAATATTGTAGTAGTTAACTCTTTCGTTAGTAATTTCATTCTTCCTAAGTTCAAGTTGGTAGTTAAAATTTGTTCTTTCATTCAAAGCATGCTTTCTTCAAGTTTTAATTTGTCCAGCTAAGTTTTCAAGGGTTGGGGTGAATGAACCCACCCGATTTAATTCATGATAGTGGAAATAGACGTTTGAATTAAAATCTTAGGTGAATTGTGTCGTATGACTGGTACAACCATTGTAAGATTGCTTATCTCATTTTCCCTAGGTAACCTGGATGCTTAAGCTAGCGACGCGAGTAGTGGTTAATGTGATACTGCTTTAATTTGTCCTTTTCTTACATACTGTGCGGGCTACTATCCGTCATATATGTAATACTTAGGAGAAATAAAGATCGGGTTCATTTAAAAGTTTTAATTTTGAATCTAGTATCCTACGAAGTGAATTACTAGAGTGTGGGGGATTGTAACCCGACCTATTGTTCTCATTTCATATTTCAATAGTAAAAAATTTCATCATTAGTTCTTTAGTTAATTAGAGTAATTGCACTTCAATTATTCATAGTTTCATTAATTAATCATTTTCAAAACTACATCTAGTTGTAGTTACTTCCCAATCCAATTCATCTTTTCCTTCTTTTTTTAGAGTCAAATTTAGGTTATCCTCGTCTTTCCAACGTCGTTACGACTTTGTTCATCCTGTTTCCCTGAGGATCGATATCCGACTTATCGGATTATTACTTGAGCGAAATGCTTGCACTTAAGCCTATATAGCATGCACACTAAACATTTGTGGTCGTGCCAGACACACCGTCGAAGAATGTTCATTAACATGTTCGATTTAAAGACGGATCCGAGGATGGCTTCAAGCTTCTGGATGAAATTGAGCAGCGATCCGGACCGAGTATCCCAGGAGATCCAGATAGCATAAAGGAAAACTTTCTGGACAGATTTAGGCATCGATTCGGACCAGTCTCCCAGGGGCGATCCAGACCACCTCCGCAGACAGACCCATATCTTCCAGATTTGTTTTTACCGTTTCAAACTCTCTTTATAAGGGTTATTTCAGAGATATTTGTTTTAAGTCTTTGGGAAAACGTTTTGAAGAGTTCAAACACAACAAGACTTAAAGTTTTGATGTCCCAAAAATCTTTTTGATTAACATATATTATTCCCAATCATTTTTGTGAATCTTTTGGAACCCAAGAACATCTTTGGTTTTGTTCAACCTTTGTGGGGAAAGCTCTGCAACCGACAGCTGCGTGCTATTATAGAGGGAGTCCTTGAGGAGATTTAATAGTGCATGTCTGGACTGCGAGTCCTTGTGGTATAACTGTGTGCGAACCATTGTTAATTTCTAGCCGACCTTTGAAGGTTTGACGAAGGCACCATACATTACTCTTGTGGGTGATATCCAAGTGTATGTAAGTCAATGGTCTTGTAAACTTCTCAAAGTTTTAGAAATAAAAAGGTTTTGCCC
The DNA here is from genome assembly GCA_949130495.1 of Sambucus nigra. Classification (NCBI taxonomy): domain Eukaryota; kingdom Viridiplantae; phylum Streptophyta; class Magnoliopsida; order Dipsacales; family Adoxaceae; genus Sambucus; species Sambucus nigra. Next base: position 282,915,528 of record OX422208.1, read on the forward strand.
TTCGTGGATTTTTCCTGAATTTTGTGTTGCATGATATATCATATTTGGCTTGACACATAGTTGTATGTTTAGGGCCTAATTTATTTTTGTTTAAAATAGACTCTAATTAAATAATATTAAATTAGAAATTTATGAATTTAATCAATTATGACACACCGACTTTATACAATTATCTCCTTCGGAGTACCGAAGAGAAAAAGAATGAGTTCCTTTAGGAACTTCAAGACCACCTTGTGATCATTTGTTTGCGATGCTATCGCTGTCACCCACTTGAAAACGTAGTCAACCACGACAAGGATATATAGGTTTCCAAAAGATGTAAGTCAATGCGATAATAATTGAAAACCTCGATTTTAAGTACGGGGGACATCGGCATCATGTTCCAATGAGTAATGGTGCACAACTTTTGGCAACGATTGCACAAAATGCTGAATTCATTTGCATCCTTGAAAAGTGTGGGCCATTATAGTCCGCATTGTAAGATGTTTGTGGTAATTTTGTTGGAGGAAAAATGGCCTCCACACACCTCCTAATGGGAAAATTGGATGACACTAACTATCTCTTCATCTGGAACACATTTACGGATGATTTGTTCTGCGCAATACGTGAACAAGTATGGATCATCAAAGAAAAGCATACGCACCCAAGTCAAGAACATCCTCTTCTCTTGATGGGTCAAATGTATGGGGATGGATCCCTTCACAAGGAAGTTCACGATATCCACGAACCATGAAAGAGAGGAACTAGAGAATAATTGTTCATCTCGAAAGAACTCATTAATGTGAAATTCATCTTTAAGTGCCTCGAACGTCTGCTGAGACAAGTGGTCGGAGACTACGCTCTCTGCTCCTTTTTTATCTGTTATGGTGAGATTATATTCTTGGAATAGGAGGACCCACCTAATTAAATGCATCTTGGCGTCCTTATTTGAAATAAGGTATTTTAACTTTGTGTGGTTTGTGAAACACACGATGGGATATCCCACCAAATATGCTCGAAATTTATTAAGGGAAAAAATAGTTGCTAACAACTCTTTTTCGATGGTTAAGTAGTTCAATTGAGAACCGTTGAGAGTTCGACTAGCATAATATATAACGTGGGTCTTCTTATCACTTCTCTATCCCAAAACAACCCCAACTGTGAAATCACTCGCATCGCACATGAGTTTTAAAGGTGAGTCCAATCCAGGGCTTAAATAATGGGGGCGGTGGTAAGAATGCTTTCTAACATCTCAAAAGCTAAGTGACATGCCGCACTCAATTCGAACGGGGTCTCTTTTGACAGGAGATTACACAAGGGTATAGAGATGGAGCTAATGTCCTTGATAAATCTTCGATAGAATCCTGAGTGGCCAAGGAAAGACCTCACGTCTTTGAGTGATTTTGGGGAAGGAAAATCGACAATCTCCTCAATTTTTTCCTTATCCACCTATATGCCTTCAGAGGAGATAATATGCTCGAGAATAATCCCTTTTGTGACCATAAAATGTTACTTATCCCTATTGAAGACAAGGTTTTTCTCGACGCATCTAGATAAGACCCTTTCAAGAATGAAGACTTAATGGTCAAAGGAGTTACCAAAGACGCTAAGATCGTCCATGAATACCTCTAACCCTCTCTCTATCATATCATTGAACATACTTATCATGCATCGTTTGAATGTGTCCAGCGCATTATAAAATTTGAAGGACATCCTTTTATAGGAAAATGTGGCAAAAGGGAATGTGAAAGTGGTTTTATCTTGGTCTCGAATATCAAGCTCGATTTGGTTATATCTAGAATAACCATAGAGAAAGGAATAATATAAGTGGCCCGATATGCACTCTAGCATTTGGTCAATAAATGGAAGGGGAAATGATTCTTTTGGGTCATAACATTTAGCTTTTGTAGTCAATGCACATGCACCACACGATGATAGTGCGTATAGAGATCAATTGTCCCTTCACATTTTTTACAACGGTGATTCTCAATTTATTGGGAACCACTTGACTCGGAATCTCCAACTTGTTATCTAATATGGGGTAGATTATATTGGTCTCTAACAGCTTAATGACCTCTTCCCTAACCACCTTCTTTATCGGGGGATTCAAACTACGTTTTATTTCCTGGGTGGATTTAACTCCTTCCTTGAGGTGTATCTTATTAGTCCTCTATTTTCCACCCAAAGGAAATTTTGTGCCTTTTTAGCAAGTTAATCAATTGGCCTTTTTGGCCCTCATCGAGGTGAGATGAGACAATGACGGGATATGTCTCATTCTCACCAAAATAGACACACATAAGCTCAACTAACAATTGCTTGATATCAAGCTTTGGAAATCACACATCTGAGTGTACCTTATAACAATCATGAGGGGGTAAATCCTTAAAATTGGAACACCAATTAACCTCCTCTACGCTCTCCACCTCATCCAACATCGATCTCACTAGGTTGACTTCATAATAAGAAGGGTAATAATCATTCTATAAGTCAAGTGAGTTAACCAAACATGCCTCAAGAGAGTCCGCACAATAATTGACATCGAAGTGCTTTTGGACAATCTCCCCAATGAGGTCTACATCACGGACCTCCTCATTATCGCCCATTTTCTTAGCAATATTAAAAATGTTAAGCTCCAAGGTCATCTTACCAAAGTTGAGATTCATTTATCCATTTCTATCATTGATTAAGGCATTTGAGGTTGCTAGAAAAGGTTGACTGAGGATAATGAGGATATGGTTTCTATTGGGAGCAACGACATGAGTTTCCAGCACCACAAAATCCATCAAGAAGTAGAATTTGTCATCTTAAATAATGACATCTTCTACTACCCCTATCGAAACCTTAACGTATCCATCCGCTAATTAAAGAGTGATTTTGTTGGGTTTTAGATTGCCTAGGACGATTTGTTCATACACAGGGTATGGTAGCAAATTGACACTTGCACCTAAATTGAGCAACGCTTGCTCGATTTTAAAGTTCTAAATAACACATAAGATGGTGGGACACCCGGGGTCCTTATATTCAGGAGGCAACTTGGATTTTATAATAAAGCCCAATTTTGAGCCAAAAATGCCTTCTTCCTCACAAAGAGTTTTCACTTCACCATAATCAAGTCCTTAAGGAACTTGTCATAAGCATGAACTTTATTTATTGTATATATGGATGGGATATTGATTTTAACTTGTTTAAACATCTCTAAGACGTCAGTATCATTGGTGTCCTTCTTTGGACCTATTATCCTTTGAGGATAAGTCATGTAAATGGGGGGTTTCACAACTACCTCAAGATCGACCCGAGGCTCCTCGTCAATGTTTTTCGAGGAAGAATCTTCGACCTCTATTTGGGTTGGGTAAGACTTACTTAATAATTTTAGGTGGGTGAGGTATTGACTTGTCAACAGCTTTGCCACTTCTCAGAGCACTAATATCCTTGGCTTGATAGTGTGGGGGAAGCGAGCCCTCGGTGCTCACAGTATTTTCCCCAATAGGCCTTTGAGGTTGTGAGGTAAATTTTCCCTTTTCTTGAATAGTCAATGAGATGGTGAACTTAGAAAGAGAGGATTTTATCTCCATAAAAGTTTTCCCATTTTCATAATTCTTAGTAAGTTGAGCACTCATAAAAGCTTGAAAAATATCTTCAAGACTTTTCCTATGTGGGGCTAAATATGGAGGTATAATTAGAGGAGGAGGTCCCGGTGGGGGACTTTGATTTTGCAATTGATAAGGAAGTTCTTGTAAGTACGTCGACTGATGTTGATAATTTGGAGTGGGGTTGGGCCTTGATAATTAGTCGAAGGGGGATTTTAAGCTTCTTGGGATTGCTCGTAAGAGAAACCGAGGTGGTTTCTCCATGAAGAATTGTACCCTTATCCAAGAGGAGTCATAAATTTCTTCTTGTAGTTGTCCGTTGAATTGTCTTGATCGTTAAGCATCACCTTAGAGGCAGGGATTGTGGGAAAATACTTGGTAGAGTGATCCTCGACGTCGTAAATAGCACAAGCCTCCTCAAAGAGAGATCGGGGTGGAATGATGGGATCTCGACTTTTGAAGTCCATTTCCTCCACTCTCTTTGCTAGTTAAAAGATTCTCATTAACATATCATCCCAATCGATGAGGTGATACAACCCATAGATAGAAGAGGTCGGATTAGAAGATATAGGGTTAGCCTTGATTGGGTTCGAAGTGTCCCATGCTTGAGTGGTTGGACACAATATTTGAAGTGTGCCTCGGCATCATCCGGATCTAAGTTGTAGAATTCCCTGGAGCACATGGTATCCACTATTTGTTTGGAATTGAGTGTAAGCCCATTGTGGAAAAAGGAGACGAGTCTCCATTTTTCAAAACCATGGTGGGGTCACTTACTCAATGGATCATTAAATCTCTCCCAACATCTCTCAAAGGTGTCACTCTCTCCTTGGGGAAAGGATTGAATTTATCCCTTGAGGGTGTTGGTGTGGTGGGTAGGGAAGGACATTTTAAAGAATTGGGCTTGCATTTCGCACTAACTCCCAATAGAATTTGGGTCCAACTAGCAAAGACAAGTTCTAGAGTTGTCCTTAAGAGAGAACGGGAAGATTTTGAGTCATTTGACATCAAGTGGACAGTTTTGATTACTAAAGGTAGCACACACTTCCTCAAACTCCTGTATATGTTAGTACGGTTGTTCACTTTCCATGGCGTAGTATGTGGGTAGTAATTGTATCATCCCATTTTGAAAATCGAATTGCACGCCATTGTATGGAAAAATTATACACGATGGATATATGGTCCTCTCTAGTTGTAAGTAATCTCTCATTGGCCGATATAGAAGCTCGGACTCTCCTCGACTACCATGCTCGATTTGATCATCGCCCATGGTGGTAGAATTGGAGTGGGCTCGAGTATGTGATAAAGTAAAAGGAGTAGGAGATGTATCCAATAATCCTAATGATTTATTAACTACAGGGGTTCCACTATGTGATTTAAATCCTAATCATTCGTGTCTTGCATTTATGAGAGTTTTGGATTATTTTCGGAAACCGTGTTCTCACAGTGACCTCAGGGAATGGAAAAGTTTATACATAATGTAAGAGAGTAGTCTAATTTGGGGAAATATCATATTTTAGCACGTGTTTGACTTGAGCAACATCGGTTGCGCCTACGTATCCATCATAATCGGAATCAAAGTCAGCGTAGTTCGTGGGTCCGTAATATTCGTCGTAAAACTCATTTTATTGGTTTCTCGAAGAGGAAATAGGTGGTGAAACTCATCTCAAAGCTCTTATCCAATGCTCTTTTCTAAAAACTCTTCTTCTCCTGAGAAACTCTCTCTCAAATGTATGGGGGTGAGGCATATTTATAGCTAAAACATCCACATGTAGGTCGTGACATGTCAAATAACGCGTGGTGACACATGTTCTATTTTAAGTGGCATGTTTCCAATAACATATGTCAAACTCTCAACACTAGAATAGTGTCTAGTAAATGGGGACAAATGATCCATTTGCGTTCGACGATCTCCCGTCCAAAGGACTGACATGCGCTTTCGAGCCACATTTGACCCAAAGTCGACTCCCGGACCCGAGAGAGATACAAAGGACCCTCGTAGGTATCTAGAATACCTTTCTAATGGTATGACCTGTGCGCTATTTGGATCAACAGTTTGTACTTTACAGTCATTTTTCTAAAAAATTTTGCACAGAACTGCTAATTGGCAGGTCCTGGACCCTGTCTATCGGCACAATGTTAGGGGTGACCTGTTGATAGGCACCCTCTATGGTACGTCGATCGACATCCCCCTGACCCTATAAATATGGTCCATGACCTCATTTCTAGGACATAGCACAAACCCATCAGCATCAGTGCTCTCAGCAACATTCTCTCGAAGTCAGCGAAGCTTTATATGAGAAATCTCATTCAAGTCTAAACACCCATCTTTTTCACACCCAATTTGGCAAATATACTTCTCTCTCATCAACATTCAAAGGAGTTCATCCAAGATCCAAATTTAACCTCCAAGAAAGGTCTGATTCTTTCTCACTATCTTTTAATTTCTTGTTTTATATAAGTTACCTTAGATTCATAATCTAGTTTCATTCTAGATATCGCACATACTTTATTTTTATAAAAAAAAAACCAAAAATAAATAAAAGAGGGTTACACCCGTAAATTCCGAACGGAATTATCCACCACGCCTTTTCCAAAAATAGAAACACATTTTCAATGCGCACACACCTAATCAAATTTCGTTCGAATCTATGGGATAAACCCCACCCCTATTCTACATTCGAACTACATGCTTTGATGCCTTTATAGGCTACGTAGGCGTCTCGGATTAAAATCCGAGACTTGAGTCCAATTTTCTAATTTGTTTATTTCTCTTATTTTTCATAATCCTCAAAATTACTCATTATCATCATCATCATCATCATCATATATATATATATATATATTCGCATCTCATCCCACACATATTATCGTTTCCCAAAAACGATCAATATCGTGATGAACTCCCATATTCTATCTTCTACATTTATTATTATTTTAGGAATATTCCTATGGATGACATCACCCTATCTTTTCCTTGGTATGGGTCGAGCGATTCCAATCTCCATTATATAAACACATGCATACACTTCACGGGGATAAAAGAAAAATATAAAGATTTTCACATCAGAGACCGAAAGTGCGGGATGGGTGCCTAACACCTTCCCATTATATAACTTAGCCCCCAAACCTCCGATCTATTGGTTTCACATGCATCAGTTTTGTCCTTGATGCCGCTCTCTTACAAGTGGCAACATATTCTTTTGCCTGTTTTGAGCAAAATAGGCTGGCGACTCTATCTCTTCACATTCACCCCACACCGATGAAGACCAAAGCCCAGTTTTCGAAGAGAAGGGTGCGAGACCGCGACGCAACCTCCATCCTCAGGGAGGGGGATCCTCTTCCTCCTTTCCCCAGAGCGATCACCACGCCGATCGCGATGGCCATAGTGGCAAATCTACTGGGGACAATGATTAAGAGGTCTAAACTCTATTTACATGGGTGTTCTATTTTCTTGTATATTCCCCTATTTGGATATTCCCCTTTACTATTCATGTGTACCTCATGCTTATGCTTCTATTCACAAACTTGTAGAAGATTCTCCATGTACACTTCACACCACGTGCACCTAGGATCACGTATGTTGCATGCATCACTTTTCCATGCTTAGTATATTATTGGTACTTGTACTTTGCTCTCTGTTTGGCATGATCAAGAAATATACTCTCACCATAAGATACTAATAAGAGAATCATGCATGATTCACACGACATCACCAAAGAACATTGTTATTTACCAAATTTTATCCAGTAACTGGAGGGTCACTTCGTGATAGGCACTGGTCCGGCAGGGCGCAGTTAGCGTAAGCGATGTGACTCTCATCTTCCATTGGCCAAGTACCTTCGACGTATATCGAACGGTTCCCCCGCATCGTATCGCCTGATCAAAGTCATGAAGGGAGGTATATCGCAGGGAAATTATTCACGTACGTCGAGTATATCAAATTCTCTCTCACACATACTGTCCCCACGAGGTATATAGTGAGGCAATTCATGTACACTTGGGTATATCAAATGACTTGTCCGCACGTACCGATTGCCCTCAAATATAAGACGTATATTGTGGAAGTCACGCCAAAGGGGGAAACCCTTTTCGATTCACCCAACCAAACTTCATAACCGCATATAGGTGTCAAGCTTAGGACATGTATGTTAGATTACCGATTTTGACCCCAAACTCTGTCGAAAATCTGGGTCGGTTTGCAGCCCAAATTTTCGTGTATTTTTTCAAAATGGGACTCTGCTCGTGAGTATGGTTACAATTCTAACTGTATCTTTATATATGTTGCAAACCTAACTTTTCTAGGCTCGGTTCCCATCCGACATTTTATTTTGCATATTAGGAGAATTTAATACAATTGGGAACCTAATAAACATAATAATCATGCTGAGATCCGTCTCTAGTATTTCCCTCTCTCTTTTCCCCAAAAAGTGTCCAAAAATATGTTTCCTCTGTTATCAAAAATACCAAAAAACATTTTCGTTCTCATCTTTTCCAAAAATATCAAAAATATTTTCTTCATTTTTTTCAAAAATAACAAGTTTCCCTTTTTCTTTTCCAAAAAATAAATTCCATTTTCTTCTCAGGTCGTTCACATACCCTTGGTCTGGTTTCCTCTTGGCTTCGATCTTCAGTCGAACTACCCTGAAGTTCTATCAGTCCCTTTGCTTCCTTCGAGTCCGAGACTCACTTTCCATCCATGGAGAACACGGATCAAATGCCGAATGTCCAACCGGATTTTTTGACGTCTCTGGATCATCTCACAGCCAAAATTGATAACCTTCAAACCGAGCTTCATGAGATGCAAAGAATCTGGGTACCTATCCCTAAAGATCCAGAGGTCATTTTCCCTCACGCCATGGGTCCTCCTGAACCCGAACCTATTTGGGTTCCTGAAGAATACCATCATGCTCTGCGTGCTCCTCTTTCTAGTGGGCCGCCACCATCCCAGCTTCCCGTACCAAATCTTACTTAGACCGAGGCTAATTTACCTATAACTGTTGATTCGGAAGAGGAAGAACTGAACAAGGTTATGGAAGACCTCAAGATGATAACCAAGAAATTTGACCAAGTCAGAATCTCTGGAAACTACATGGACTACACCCACATATCTCCCTATCAAAAGGCCAGGTTACCAAAAAAATTCAAGATCCCAATATCGAGAAGTTTGGAGGCAGTGGACTCCCAATCGTTCATCTATATAGCTATCACCGAGCCATACCTCTCTTAGGATCTTCCAAATAAATAATGGCTCAAATGTTCTAGTAGACTTTGAAGGATAGCTCCCTCTGTTGGTTCTTATTCCTTGAAGAATCCAGAATTCGTAGTTAGGAAGACGTTGCCTGTGAGTTTATGTCTCAATACAAGTACAACGAGGAGCTAGAGGTTACTCGCCATGACTTAGAGATACTTAAGCAGAATCCTGGGGAATTAGTCAGCAACTTCATAGAAAGGTGGCGAGAAAAATAAGTTACCATGACTAATCGGCCCTCCGAAGAAGAACAAGTCAGCATTATAAAGAAGAACTTTCTACCTCATATCCGAGAAATAATGGGAAGACAGTATTATCGTCACTTCTGAGCCCTCTAAGAAGTAAGGTAGAAATCAAAGAAGTTTTTTCCAAAACATAAGTCGAACCGAAGAATGTCTCTGGATATTTTGCTCCTAGAAAATTTTAAAAGCCTGCTAGTACCTCAATCTCTACCATCAATAATATCTCTCAGCCTGACACTTCATGGGCACTAGAAAGTCGCACAAACCCAATCCAGAAAGAATATACCGAGCTCCACGCTCCTCTCTCTAATGTCTACTAGGCTATCTTGAACCAAAACCTAATCAAACCCTTGGACCCTTGTCCATTACCAAACCCTCTTCCAAAGAATTTCAAACCTGATGCCCATTGTGACTATCACCAAACTGCTGGCCATACCATCGATCAATATTTCCATATCCAAAACACAATCCAAAACCTGATTGACCGGGGTATCATCACCCCACCAACTAATCCTAAACCAAACACTACCTATAATTGACTCCCAAGTCACACAAATGCCATTTTTTAGAAGAAGACTCAGAAATCTACCCATATACCTAAATCATACCAAGTAAATCATCAGTCATACCCATATACTCTCCTCAACCTCTCCAAACATGCCCATGTTTCCACTTACACCCTACCAACCTTGCCGATAAAACCTTATCACTCCTCACCAGAGCCTGCATCGCTATCCGTACCCATGTTGTAGGTAATAAGATATGGAATTATTATAAGTGCTAAACCAACTCCTAGAGTTCGGGTTGGAATTTCCCTCCCATATGACCATTGACTGTCAGATATTTGGTGGGTTGTTCTTAGAAGCTCGAAAATGGGCCCAAGAGTCAGATAACTGGATAGTGTCAGCCGATGAAGTCAGTCTAGATGACCTGATCCAGATAATGGCAGATTTATTTCAATAGACTGGTGATATTTATAGCGTATTCGAGATGCTCGACGCTTTGAAATTTTAAGGCCAGCTAGTTCCCCCAGTCTTTCATTTCCCTACCGAATGGGAGAAGTTATATGAAGAGGCCATAGAAGATATAGAGGGCATTGACTTTTCATGGAAAGATAGTATCATTGCCACCGTATGGGGAGATGATTTTGAAGATTCAGATGAAGAGCCAGATTCAAGAAAAACTAGTCTGATAGCCAACCTATGCGGAATGATATCATTCGAGGAGTTGCTAGGAGAAGTCAACTATGTAGTTGAGCAACCTAATATCGATGAAGAAACATGATTTTTGTTTTTCCCCTCTTCCGTGAACCACATGACCAGGTCAGGGATACATTACTAGAATTCGAGCTTACAACCTTCTGCAAGCGATAAAGGGAAAGGTGCTGAGAATCTCACTATGCCAGAAATGACCCTTGAAGAAAGCAAGGTCCTTGATCAACTGAAGAAAAATCAAGATAACATCATTCTGTGGGGACTTTTCATGTCTTACCAACTACACAAAAATGCCCTAATCAATTTGCTCATAGGACCCACAGTTCCTCCCTTAACCACATTAGAAGAAGTAGTGAACCTAATTGGATCCTTGACCTCTACTCGAATGATTTCTTTTTTAAAGAAGAAATCCCTAAGAATGGTCCCAACCACAATCATGTTCTCAATATCTATATCGAAGTCATAAGAAGATTGTTCCCCTCTTACTCATCGACAACGGATCAACTCTAAATGTTTGACCGTTAAGAACCCTCAACTGTTTGGGACTAAAAGTGAGTGACCTTGCTCCAACCTCTACTGTCGTGCGTGCCTACGACAACACCCACCGAGAAGTAATGGGATCTATCAAGCTTTCAATAGGGGTTGGCCCCATAAATCCTGTTATTGAATTCTAAGTCATCGATATCCCAGCCTGTTTTAATCCGTTACTCGGACGACCATGGATCCACAACATCAAAGGGGTGTCTTATTCCCTTCATCAGAAATTGAATTTCTTCGTCAGTGGACAAGTTATCACCATCTTGGGAGACAGTGACAACACCAAGAATGCAATCACCAGTAATCTGATACTCGAGGTACAACATGGGGTGAACGATATGCTGCTATCGGGCTTACAGGTTGAACCACTCCTACTCACAGTAGGGGATGACTTTAAAGGCAGGGTTTGTCCAAAATATGATCCTCATGGAAATGCCAATATGAACTTCATGCCCGGACTGGGGCTAGGGCGAAGGCAATATGGGATAACTGAACCTATTATATTGAAGCAGGCCTTTCCTCCCCGTGGCTTGGGCTATCAACCATCAGAATAAGAACTCAGATTTATCCATCAGCTTCGACTGAAGAGAAAATTAGAATCCTCCAAAACAATCTCGGGAGATTCCCAAAATAGAAGATTCATCAAAGAATGTGAAGATTTCCCCTTCTGTGACTTCCCTGAACTTTGGTATGACCCTATAGACAAAAGGATGAAACCAGGAATGGAGATATTTTTCCAAGACAGTTACCTATGGGTCAAATGTTCCTAGCACTATGTGCAAACAGTCACTGAGGAGACCATAGCTGATAACAAGGATTCTGAGGATATCGATTTTGAGGACACTTTCAACTTGCAGATACTGGGGCAAGAACTATGCATGATCCACTTTAGGACTACATCATCCGACCCATCCTACCTCATTAAAGATGATGGTACACCTCTTTTTACTGGCATGCTGCACCTGTTCCACTTTTTGATATCCAACCTAACCCTGGTGTTTATCCCCTTTCCCCTTTAGTTGTTTCCTCTCATTCTGATATAATCAAGACCTCTTTTGATGACGTTTTCAATAATGTTTTTCCTATCAATGAAATAAACGAAGATTTTGAGTAGATTGATTTGCCTTACATTAATTGTCTTGATTCTAATCAAACTTTTGATGATGATAACTTTGCAAATGAAAAATTCTTAACCGACCTAAATAAGGTTAATAATAATCAACATAATTGTGTTCAACTTAATGAAGATACAACTGTTGTTATTAATCTCAGTTCTAGTAGCCAAATATGCGTGATTAGGATAGGTGCTACCCTTAATGAGCACTAGAACACGCAATTCAAAGAGCTACTAAAGGAGTTCATGGATTTCTTTGCATGGTCCTACAATGATATGTCTGGCACTGAACCTAAAATCGCATAGCATGAGATTCCAATGCTCCTGGAATGTAAACCAGTCAAACAGAAGCTACGAATGCTTCGCACCTAATGGTCACTCATAGTAGAAGAATAAGTAGTCAAGCAACTGAATGTGGGATTCATTCGTGTGATCGAATATCCTACATGGCTAGCCAATATCGTACTTATGCTAAAATCAGGAGGAACGGTCTGCATGTGTGTTAACTACCGAGACTTGAACAAGGCCTCTTCGAAGGATGATTACCCGCTACCTAACATCTATATGATTGTGGACAACACGGCCATCCATGATCTCAAGTTGTTCATTGATAGATTTTTCGGATATAACCAGATCAATATACACCCTGATCATCAAGCGAAAACAGCATTCATCACCACTTGGGGAACGTTTTGTTATACTGTCATGCCATTTGGTTTCAAAAATGCAGGCGCTACCTACCAAAGGGCAACCACAACCATTCTGAATGATCTAATACATAAGGAAGTAAAGGTCTATGTAGATGACATGATCATCAAGTCCATGACTAGAGAAGGTCATGTTTCTACCCTCCAAAAATTCTTTGAATGATTGGGAAAATATCAAATGTGGCTTAACCCACAGAATTGTGTCTTTGGCGTTACCAAAGGAAAACTCTTGGGATTCATGGTTAGTGAGAAGGGGATAGAAGTAGATCCTACCAAGATGAAATCCATACTTAAGATTCCATCTCCCCGAATGGAGAAAGAAGACCTAGGATTCCTGGGGAAATTATAGTACATCAGTCGATTCATCAGACAATTGACTTCCATCTGTGAACCCATCTTCAAAATCCTTCGCAAAATTCAACAAAGGTCTGGAATGAAGATTGCCAAGAAGACTTCAATCAAATTAAGAGACACCTAACCCGACCTACAGTTCTTATACCATCGCAGCCTGACCTTCCCTCACTCCTATAGCTAATCGTGATCGATACCACAGTCGGGGCTCTGCTAGCCTAATACCTTGAAGAAACCCACAAGGAGAAAGCCATATACTATGTCATTCATAAATTGGCCGATTACGAGGTTAACTACACCTCCTTAGAAAAAGAATGTGTCACCCTTGTCTAGGTTACCCAAAAGTTACGGCACTATATACTCACCCTCTCCATCAGACTCGTATCCCGAATAGATCCCAACAAGTAACTGCTCGAGAAGACCGCCTTACCCAACCAAATGACTCATTGGTTAATGCTTCTAGTCGATTTTGATATCACCTATGTCACACAGAATTCCATGAAAAGAAGGGTCATCTCTGACTACCTTGCTGACTACCCTATGGAGGAGGCCGATGTCTGGACTTCAGAATTCCAAAATGAGAATATCCTTTGCGCCTCCCATGAATATTTTGATGGAAAGAGTTTTTTAAAGGGTCTAACAACAAAAGGGGTATGGAATTGGGATTATCCTAATTTCTCCTGATGGCTCCCACACTCCCATCGCCATCAAATTGGATTTCCCCTACACTAACAACATGACTGAATATGAGGCATGCACATTAGGCCTCAAATTTTCCCTCAATAAGGAAATTGATGCCTTGATGTCTATGGGGATTCAACCCTCATCATCGGTCAAGTACTCAGGAAATTGAAAGTTAGGGATGAGAAACTCTTACCCTTCCATGCCCACCTTGAAGAACTGGCTTCCCAATTCTAAGAAATCACCTTCCATTACCTGACCCGAGCAATGAACAACGTGGATGGTGTCCTTTCCACTTCAGCCTCCATGATTGACATGTCCAAAGGAATAACCATGACTTCTTTCTTTATCCAAAAATAATATAAACCAACCCACTGCTACACATCGAGCTCTGTACAGAGGAAGAATCTGAAATAGCTGACTATTGGTACTATGATATTTGTCGCCTCCTCAAACACGGTGGGTACCCCCAAGGAGTCAACAAGAAAGACTGACCAACTCTCTGCAGACTGACTACCCAGTACATTATCTGTGATAAAGCACTGTTCAAGAGAAACTTCGATGGAACCCATTTGCACTGCATCACAGGGGCTGACATTAAAGAGATAATGAAGAAAATTCACAGCGAGGAGTGCGGGCCCTACATGAATGGTCATGTGCTTGCTAAAAAGATCATCCGATAGGGATACTACTAGATAACCATGGTATAGGACTGCACAGCCTACGTGCGAAGATGTCTCAAATGCCAACAATTATCCAACTTACATCATCTTCCTCCGCGAGAATTGTACAACATGACTTCTCCCTGGCCGTTCTCCACACGGGGTATCGACATCATAGGGACAGTTACACTGAAGGCATCTAATGGGCATGAGTTCATCCTAGTCTCTATTAATTACTTCAGGAAATGGGTCAAAGCCGAGTCATACATAGTTTTGAATGGCAAGAAAGTGGACAAATTCATCAAGAAAAACATCATATGTCGATATGGGGTCCCACACGAGCTGGTATCAAACAACATGTTACATTTTGAGGCAGAAGTTATGGAAGTGGTCGAAGAGTATGGAATTCAGAGACATAAATCCTCTCTATATCGACCTCAAACCAACGGAGCAGTTGAAGCATCCAATAAGAATCTCAAAGCCATCATCAGTAAAATGACAAAGAGTTGTCGTGACTGGGCTAACAAGATTCCTTACGCCCTCTGGGGTTACTGCACGTCAGTACAAACTTCTATTAAGGCTACCTCCTACTCTCTAGTTTATGACATATAATCAGTCCTACCCACGGAGATGGAAATACCCTCATTGCGCGTCATGCTTGAAAGCAAGGTCAGCGAGGAAGACTGGTACCAAAGCCGTCTTGACAAGTTGACCCTCCTAGATGAAAGGAGATTGAAAGATCTCTACCATATACAAGGGTACCATCTTCATATAGAGCAATCATTCAATAAGAGAGTCAAGGACCACGGTGTCCGAGAGGGGAACTTAACCCTAAAAGAAATAGTAGAACCCATCTGGGATCCCAGAGGGAAATTCAAGCCCAATTGGAGAAGCCCATGCATTATGAGGAAGATCCTGTCCGGTGGCGCCGCTGTGCCTACCGACCTCGATGAGGAGGAAATGGCTTGCCCAGTCAACCTGGACTGACTAAAGAAATTTTACCCCTAGTTCAAAATCTTGGTGCGCTACGACTCTTCTCACACCACATCTATTCTAAAAAAAACAACTCTTCATTTCCCTTACCCAGAACTATGTGGGACTGATCCTCTAAAAACAATTTCAAAAACGAATTTCAAATTTTTTTTGAAACCTTCAGAGGTATGTAGGCAGCTCATTCACTTCACATGGGACTGGCACCCCTTCTTTTTTCACACAATACTGCTCTTTTCTTATCCCCGAGAATGACTGTTCATTTTAACATAAACATGAACAAAAGGATTATGTATGCCTTAGTGATTGGTATAGATCATTCAAAATGCAAAAAGTCATCAAAAGGAACAACTAGATGATCAAAAACTTATTTATTCCATTATATGAAATTCCTATACGATTACATGAGCGTAAAGAGTCAAACGACTTCCGTAGCCAAAAAAACATAGAAAATAACATGCCCTACTGCCCACGAAAATCACTCCAATTATTCTAGAAAACACAAAACAACACCTTTTACAAAAGCTTTATAAAATCCTACCCATAGTTGCTAGAGGAACCATAACCTCCATCACCTGCATCTTGGACTCCCCAAGCCTCCCTTGCATGGATGGAATATTATAGACGCTCTAGGGAGCGATGAGCCTAAACTAACTTGGGGTAGACCACAACGCCCCCTCCATGGTGTCAGATATGGAAAACTACATTTGACCAGTCTCCACAGCCAGCATCCTGTCCACTACCGTCTTCCACAACCACTTCATGTAGTCCCCAGAGACATGCCATACTCTCCCAGTAGACTGAGAAGGACGAGTCGACGGATGATGATTATCCCACAAGGAACCAAACCTCATGCTCATACGCTCTGTTAAATCCTCCACAGGAAAGAAGTTTGGTGTCCGTGGTGGAACAATTTTCTCCCAACCATATTGGCGCAACAGCCGCCAAGAAAAGTAGAAAGAAGTATGCCAGAGGACAACCAGCCTGACATACTGGTACTATCCAAGCTCCAGAGTGGGCAGTAGCTCTACCCACCATGGCACAGACCAGCATAAGCCCCGTTCCCCATGATCTCCAAAACAGTTCCCACACCTCTCAATGCCTAGGCTTACGCTAAGGAAATAGCGTGAGAAAAAGTTAGGAACCGTCGGCAGGGGACACTCAGGTGGGACCGCTATACGAAACCACTCTGACATCCACATAAACCACATCACATGGCTCCCTCTAAGAAAGTCAGAACGACCCCCCCCCCCCCCTCCAGGCATCCAGGCCATTTAAGGTCTCCGATAGTTTCACCGCCACAGGATTGCAACGTACGACATCCAAGAAACAATAGCAGTCATTTGAGGGTCCACCAGCGTCTCTCCGGCCACCAACAGGACTTTGGAAACAAGGCATAGGATGACGGCCCCAATATATTCGGCATCACCCATTGCCTGTGAATGCATGGACTGTAGCACCGTCGGAAGGGAGATCATTCCTCCCGCAACCAGTGGTCTAGCCATCGAAGGAGAAATATGAAGAAGCCCAACCAATAATCCCTGGGAGAATAGGAAAACTCAGGCAGAGCCGCGGTAACGCTGGGATTTATCCCCATCATGGAAGAAAATTCCTCATAGGTAGGAAAAATCTCATCCAACCCAAAGCGGAAGATATGATCCTCGGGATACCAAAACTCGACAGTCGCCATCAGCATGTTCCACTCAATGGACTGATTGCGCCACAAAGAGGCTCGTCACATGTGAAAAGTGTCATAATCAAAATTATAAGAACACATTACTTCCAAGGCTTTAAGGTAGTTAGCAAACTCAATGCTACCAGGGAGATCCATCTTGCAAGACTATGAGAAAGTAAGCAAGTGAGAATGTGGAGAAGGAAGAAAGTGAAAGTGTGAGGAGGAAAGACCCATCAACACCCTCTTTTATATATGGAAACTCCTAAGCCAAGACAAGGAACCCTGCATAGATCGCAGTAAAACCTTCCCCACCAAGTGCCAAGAAATTGAAGAAAGTGAAATCAAAGCCTTGAATTTATTGGACTGGACTGACATGCTGATAGGCACGACAGGGGTCATGCCGATCGGCAACCCCCGGTTTTGGGAAATTTCCCTTTTTCCTCTTTTGTCAAAATAAAAAAAAATAGCAAAAATAATTTTTATTTTAAGGGAATTCCAAATGTCCTTCATACTTATGCCTTACGAATCTCATTTCAAATAAAATACTTCTCAAAATCAATTTTCAAAGTTCCTTTTTACGGTCTCTGCAGCAAAGTAAAAAGAGAATGTGTATTAATCACTAAACAAGAAAATTAAAAAAAAATCATTATTTCATTTGCATATATTTGGCTGCGTTACGTTAACATTTTGCAGAAAAAGAAGAAAAATAACGGGAATCAGCCCGAACCCAATCTCTCTCTCTCTCTCTCTTTCTCCCCGCTCTCTCTAGGATCCCCCATCCCTGCGGTGCGCCCTCTTTCCCCTATGATGAAATGACGTTCCCCCACTGCCAGAGCTCAATCCTCCCCCAGACGAGACAGACGACACTTAGCAATAAGGAACCGTAACCGCCTCACGAATGTGAGTAGTCACCGAGGGTATCCAGTTCTAGATGTCCTTCAGCTCATGGTGGAAACACTTATATGTTGCAAGGAAGAATAAAAAAATCAAATCTGTCAAGCATGAGGAGAGAGAAAGAAATCAAGAAAATCAAAGGAAAATACATACCGCAGGCAGAAGAACCTCCTCTGTTAGACCCAACTCCTTCGGGTCCATCACATGAGGGTGATGTTGCAGACTCATGGATCACTCATCAGCCACAAAAGAAGGCCCTGACGTCATCATTGCCGCTGGTGTAGCTGCACCACCAGTGCTATGAGAGGAACCCAGCAGTCAACTCGAGAAAGGCATCACATAATAAATGATAGGGGGCATCAGCCAACTCATGATGAAGTCCATGTAGTCATACATCAATGATATGTCAGTGTATAGGGAGTATGGATCTCCCAACATTGGTGCCACTCGGCATCATTAGACATCTCCTACACGCGCCTCATGAACATAGGCAACCTCACCGGTGGCATCGCAAACTCATCCTCTACAATCTGACGGACCACCCTCTCCCCAAGATACCAAGAGTGGCCGAACTCATGCGCTAGCAGGCGCTGCATCTGCGCATGTCCCCCAGTCACCCCGATGTATTGAATAGCCGTCCCCCAGGGATAAAAGTTCACCTGTAAATCCCCAGGGAAATCGACAGATCAGTGTCAATAAAATGGCATTAAAGAAAAAGAACAACCTCAAGGAAAAAAGAATTCTTACCCGCTTGCTCATCAGGCCATTTAAGATCTGACGCCCTACTTCTAGAGAAAGTTTCTTCTTTGATTGCCGGTTAGAGATACTCCATCAAAACATCCGACAAAAGTCCCCAATGGAGTCATCCTTCAAAGAAATCTATTGGGTGTTCAACCCAATCACCTCGTAGAACCACGTCTGCAAAGGAAAAGAGTCAACATTCAAATCGAAAGGAAATGCATGAATAGAAAATTAGAATGCTTAAAGAAAAAATGCGCAAAATAAAGAATACCTCTAGAAGATATGTGGCCCCAGTAAAATTTGGTCGGCAGCACTGACTGAATGCATCCAAAGAATAGTACATGGTCACAAAAGTCAGTATCCCCAAGCATAGAGGCAAATGTTCGAAAACATCCCAAAAAATGGCAAAAACCATAAATGGACGACGTCGCCACTCATCGCCACCATAAAACCTCCCAACACCATCATGATAAATAGACGGGCCATCTATCGCACCTGCTGCCCGTCGTTCTCATCAACCCTACTACTCAGCAAAATATCCTTCAGAGAAGACAAACATAGCAACTCCCTAGAAACCACCCTAGCCACATCACCTAAAGCCGTCGTCACCGCCTCTAGCATCACCCGTAGCGTCCTATCCACCTCAATCTTTTGGCAATCCAGCCACAACAGCTACTAAATGTCAATGGGAGTCACCGTCATCTCCCCAAACAAAAAATGAAAGGTGTGGGTAGTTTCCCACCACCTCTCTCCTAGAGCGCATAGAACCGTAGTAGAGCGGGGGGTCTCATCCAAGGCCGCCGCTAATCTCCCAAAACCCACAGAGGGCACCATCCAGCGCACCATAGAAGGAAGATGATCCTAAACATCCTTGAGCCCTATCATACCATGGGCATGAATAGTCATCATGGAGATGTCATACTGTCCAAAAAATGAAGAGAACCCTTGTATGATTCAGGAAATAACGCAACCTCGTCAAGAGGAGAAGAAAAGAATACCACGAGTCATGCAAGACTTACGTAGCCACTAGGGTTCACCACCCTTGAAGAATGATGATGTGAAGGCTCGCGCAGAAGAGTCTGATCATCCGCTACAGGCTCAAACGAGTAAAAAGAGTTCTGTCTACCCAATGCAAGAGGCACCCTAGCCCTTCACTCCAACCTTACCCAATCATCAACATTGAGCCACTCCATATGGGCCGCACTACTTGAGAAGTTAGCCATTTCGGATGTAAGGATGATTTGCAGAGAGCTAGAGCATAAGGAAACAAGTTAGAAAGCTATGAAAAATGAGGAGAACCCGCCCCTTTTTTATAGGAGCCTAAGGGTCATGCCGATCGGTAGCCCCCTCCACCCATTGATCGGTACTGGGCCTTTCACCTACTCGAGATAGCCCAAACGTCTATGCCACTGCCAATGGGAACACCCACACCCATGCCGGTCGGCACACCTCTCCAAATTTCATAGAAAAAGTCCAAAAAAATACCAGAAAATTCCGAACAAGTCCCCAAAAATTCCTAGAAATGCCAAATCCTCTCTAGCACCTTGCTCACCAAGGAAAACATTTTCTCACACCCCCAGTGGGAATTCTAGAGAATCATTCTCCCCAGCAACGTCTCCAAAGGACGACCCATATGTTCCCCAGCTAATTCACTAGTCCCCAGTGGAATCCAAAATCAAATCTTTATTCCCAGCAGAATCCTCAATTTTCTCGAAGAAATTGTACACCTCTTTTAGGTCAGAATTGACCTCGATCTTGGATCATCACCTTAGTTAGATCAAAATTAACCTCGATCCTCGATCGTCACCCCTCTTAGGTCAGAATTGACCTCGGTCTTGGATCGTCACCTTAGTTAGGTCAGAATTGACCTCGGTCCTCGATCGTCACCTCACTTAGGTTAAAATTAACCTCGATCATAAATTGTCACCTTAGTTAGGTCAAAATTGACCTCGGTCCTTGATCGTCACCTTTCTTAAGTCTGAATTGACCTAAGTCTTGGATCGTCACCTTAGTTAGGTCAAACTTCACCTAGGTTCTCTATCGTCACATCTCTCAGTTCAAATTGACCTCGGTCTTCAATCGTCTCCTTAGTTAGGTTAAAATTGACCTCGATCCTCGGTCGTCACCTCTCTTAGGTCAAAATTGACCTCGGTCTTAGATCGTCACCTTAGTTAGGTTAGAATTGACCTCGATCCTCAGTCCTTACCTCTCTTAGGTAATAATTTACCTCGATCTTGGATCATCACCTTACTTAGGTCAGAATTAACCTCGATCCTCGATCGTCACCTCTCTTAGGTCAGAATCGACCTCAGTGTTGGATCATCACCTTAGTTAGGTCAGAATTGACCTCGATCCTCTATCGTCACCTTTCTTATCTCATAATTGACATTGTTCTTAGATCGTCACCTTACTTAGGTCAAAATTGACCTCGGTTCTTGCTTGTCACCTCTCTTAGGTCAGAATTGACCTTGGTCTTTGATCGTCATCTTAGTTAGGTCAGAATTGACCTCGGTCCTTGGTCGTCACCTCTCTTAGGTTATAATTGACCTCGGTCTTGGATCGTCACCTTAGTTATGTCATAATTGACATTGGTCTTGGATCTTCACCTTAATTAGGTTAGAATTGAGCTTGGTCCTCAGTCGTCACCTCTTATAGGTCAGAATTGAGCTCGGTCTTAGATCGTCACCTTAGTTTGGTCAGAATTGACCTCACTCCTCGGTCGTCATCTATTTTTGGTCAGAATTGACATCGGTCTTGAACGGTCACCTTAGTTAGGTCAAAATTGACCTCGATCCTCAGTCGTCACCTCTCTTAGGTCAAAATTGACCTCGACATTAGATCGTCACATGAGTTAGGTAATAATTGATCTCGGTCCTCGATCGTCACCTCTCTTAGGTCAAAATTAACCTCGGTCTTGGATCGTCGCCTTAGTTAGGTCAGAATTGAGTTTGGTCCTCGGTCGTCACCCCTCTTAGGTCAAAATTGACCTTGGTCTGGGATATTCACCTTAGTTAGGTCAGAATTGACCTTGGTCCTCGATCGTTACCTCTCTTAGGGTAGAATTGACATTGGTCTTAGATCATCCCCTTAGTTAGGTTAGAACTGATCACGAACCTCAATCGTAACCTCTCTTAGGTCAGAATTGACCTCAGTCTTGGATTGTCACCTTAGTTAGGTCAAAATTGACTTCGGTCCTCGATCGTCACATCTTTTAGGTCTAAAGTGACCACGATCTTGGATCATCACCTTAGTTAGGTCAGAATTGACCTCAGTCCTCATTCGCCACCTCTCTTAGGTCAGAATCGACCGTGGTTTTGTATCATCACCTTAGTTAGGTCATAATTGACCTCAATCCTCGGTCGTCACCTCTCTTAGGTTGGAATCGACCTCAGTCTTGGATCATGAACCGAGTTAGGTCAAAATTGACCTTGGTCCTCAATTGTCTCTCTTTTAGGTTAGAATTGACCTCGTCCCTTGGTTTTCACCTCCTTTTTAGCTCAAACTTGACCTCCACCCTCTGAATCGGTCATCCACATCCCGTAGGTCTGGAGAACTAACCTCTTTCCAATATGTGGTGTCTATATGATGGACATCACTTTTCCCAATCTCACCCGTTAAGGGGATCTATAGATAACACATTATAGGACCCCCTAATTCTCTCCTTAGGCTCCTAATGCTTCCCTCTTCTTCCGCAAACCTAGGTCGCACTTCGAGTGACCATCGGGTGCTCCCGAGCCCCAAATTGACCCCATTTGACTCTGGTCTACTTCACCGTCAGAGCGAAAGCTCTTTGAAACTTTTAAGGACTCTGAAACCCCTTTCCAATGGTCTACCCTATGCACAAAACAACATAACCATTCGGACAAACGATCAATTTTTCCCTGAAAATCGATCTAGAGGCCAACGGGCGCTCCCGGAGTCCGTTTGACCAAATTCAACTCTTCAGCTCGAACTAGACTAAATGAATCTCCGAAGGTTACAGAATGCCCTTTATAACAATCCACCTTGTGAATGATTATTACCTATGTTACGAACGAATGATCCGTTTTACTCCGAAAGGTCACCAGGAGCTTCCGCGCCCCGATTGACTAAGGTTAACTTCCCAAATCGAGTGAAACTCTTTGGATAAATCTCCTAACCTTTCCAAATATCCACCTTGAGTGAGATTCTGACTTACCATGGAGACGAATGATCCATTTGTGTCTGACGATCTCCCGTCCAAAGGACCGACATGCACTTTCAAGCCATATTTGACCCAAAGTCAACACCCGGATCTGGGAGCGATCCAAAGGACTCTCGTAGGTATCTAGAATGCCTTTCTAATGGTATAACCTGTGCACTATTTGGATCAACAATTTGTACTCTATGGTCATTTTTACAGAAAAGTCCATACGGGACTGCCAATTGGCAGGTACTGGACCCTGCCTATCGGCACAGTGTCAGGGTGACCTGTCGATAGGCACCCTATGGGGTATACTGATCGGCACCTCCCTAACCCTATAAATAAGGTCCACGACCTCATTTTTAGGACAGAGCACAAACCCATGAGCATCAGTGATCTCAGCAACATTCTCTTGAAGTCAGCGAAGATCAAATGAGAAATCTCATTCAAGCCTAAACACCCATCCTTTCCACACCCAGTTTGGAAAATATCCTTCTCTATCATCAACGTTCAAAGGAGTTCATTCAAAATTCAAATTCAAGCTCCAAGAAAGGTCCAATTATTTCTCCCCATCTTTTAATTTCTTGTTTTACATAAGTTACCTTAGATTAATAATCTAGTTTCATTCTACACTTTTATTAGTATATCGTACATACATTATTTTCTTAAAAAAACCAAAAATAATTAAAAGAGGGTTACACCCGTAAATTCCGAACGGAATTATCCACCACACCTTTTCCAAAACTAGAAACACATTTTCTACCCGCACACACGTAATAAAATTTCGTTCGAAACTATGAGATAAACCCCACCCCTATTCTACATTCTAACTACGTGGACTTTGATGCCTTTATAGGCTACGTAGGCGTCTCGAATTAAAATCCGAGACTCGAGTCCAATTTTCTAATTTTCCAATTTCTCTTTTTTTCATAATCCTCCAAATTACGCATTATCATCATATATTTATATATATATATATATATATATATATATATATATATATATATATATATATATATATATATATATATAATATATTTATTCGCGTCTCATCCCACACATATTATCTTTTCCCAATAACGATCAATATCACGATGAGCGCTCATATTCTATCTTCTACATTTATTATTATTTTGGGAATATTCCTATGGATGAGCTCACCTTATCTTTTCCCTTGTATGGGTTGAGTGATTCCAATCTCTATTATATAAGCACATGCATACACTTCACGAGGATAAAAAGGAAAATATAAACATTTCCCATGATAATCGAAAGGGCGGGATGGGTGCCTAACACCTTCCCATTCCGTAACTTAGCTCCCGGACCTCTAATTTATTGGTTTCGCGTGCATCAGTTTTGTCCTTGATGGCTCTCTCTTAAAAGTGGCAACATATTCTTTTGCCTGTTTTGAGCAAAATAGGATGGTGACTCTATATCTTCAAATTCATCCCACACTGAAGACGGTCGAAGCCCCCTTTTCAAAGAGAAGGGTGCGACATCGCGACGCAACCTCCATCCTCGGGGAGCGGGATCCTCTTCCTCCTTTCCTCAGAGTGAGCACCACGCATCGGGATTTCCACATCCCCCTCATACATATAGTTGATATATTGATGCATGTCTGAAATATATCGATTGTATGCACGAAACACCTTTAATAGATTTTGATATTTTTTATCAATATGTGAATAATGGTTAATAATGCCATATATCATTTCATCTTGATGATATACTTCTATCTCAAAACTCACATTTTATGATATACTACAATCTGATATTTCATATCTTAAATCTCATATTTTAGGTTTTGATCTCATGGGTTATTCCAAAGGACCTTGTGATCATTCTTTTCATACAAATGATATACTATGGGTGTTGCCCACATTCCTATTCAAATGAACATGCATCCACGATTTTATTGTGGTTGTTCATAGCTCTACTTTGGTAAAAAAAATATTATCATGGGCACATAATAACTACTTCATCATTCTCTTTCATTATTCTGAAAAAAGATATTTGGAACTATTTCATTGTTCAGTTTCATTATTCTCAACCAAGCTTGGTGGAATTATTATTATGGTTTACATAATAACTACGTTCTCATTTCTCTATTAGTCTTTTAGTGCATGCACATGGTTTACATAATAACTACTCCCCTCGTCCAAATCACGACGAGGTTTCTTGTGCATGCACATATTATTAACTCGTTCAAATCACGACAAGATTTCTTATGAATGTAAGTGTTATTGACTCGCCCATAGATTTATTAAAGTTACTACTTCTTCTCCTGCTATTAAGGCAACTCCTGCCTTCTCATTCTTTTGCATAAGTCGTTTCCTCATGCCTGCTAGAACCAAGATTTTAAAAAGTAAAATATGACTCCTTAACAACGAAAACTTCTTATTAAGTTTTTTCGCAAACTCACACCTACGAGGTGACTTAATAATGAAAACATACTGGTTAAGATTTTTACAAACTTCACCGTTAGAGGTGAATTCACAATGAAAAGACACTAGTTAAGATTTTTTACAAACTTCGCCATTAGAGGTGACTTAACAATGAAAACACACTTGTTAAGATTCTTGAAAACTTTAATGTTGGAGGTGACTTAACAATGAAAACACACTTGTTAAGATTTTTCACAAACTCAATCGTTAGAGGTGACTTAACAATGAAAACACACTGGTTAAGATTTTTGCAAACTTTACCGTTGGAGGTGACTTAACAATGAAAACACACTTGTTAAGATTTTTCGCAAAACTCCATCGTTAAGGGTAACTTAACAATGAAAACACACTTGTTAATATTTTTGCAAACTTTACCGTTAGAGGTGACTTAACAATGAAAACACACTGGTTAAGATTTTCGCAAACTTTACCGTCAGAGGTGACTTAACAATGAAAACACACTTGTTAAGATTTTTCGCAAACTCCACCATTAGAGGTGACTTAACAATGAAAACACAATTGTTAAGATTTTCGCAAACTTTACCGTTAGAGTTGACTTAAGAAAGAAAACACACTTGTTAAAAAATTTCTTCCACCGTTAGAGGTGACTTAACAATGAAAACACACTTGTTAAGATTTTTCGTAAACTCCACCATTAGAGGTGACTTAATAATGAAAATAAACTTCTTCATATTTTTTGCAAGATTTTTCGTAAACTCCACCGTTAGAGGTGTCTTCACAATGAAAACACAATGTTTAAGATTTTTCTTCTACCGTTAGAGGTGACTTAACAATGAAAACACACTTGTTAAGATTTTTTGCAAACTCCACCATTAGAGGTGACTTAACAATGAAAACACACTTGTTAAGATTTTTCGCAAACTCCACCATTGGAGGTGACTTAATAATGAAAATACACTTGTTAAGATTTTTTGTAAACACCACCTATAACGGTGACTTAATAATGAAAACCACTTGTTAAGATCTTTTGTAAACTCCACCTATAACGCTGACTTAACAATGAAAACACACATGTTAAGATTTTTCATAAATTCCACCTATGACGGTGACTTAACAATGAAAACCACTTGTTAAGATTTTTTGTAAACTCCACCTATAACGGTGATGTAACAATGAAAACACACTT
The DNA here is from genome assembly GCA_949130495.1 of Sambucus nigra. Classification (NCBI taxonomy): domain Eukaryota; kingdom Viridiplantae; phylum Streptophyta; class Magnoliopsida; order Dipsacales; family Adoxaceae; genus Sambucus; species Sambucus nigra. Next base: position 282,941,903 of record OX422208.1, read on the forward strand.
GTTAATATTTTTTTCGTAAACTCACCCTATAACGGTGACTTAACAATGAAAACCACTTGTTAAGATTTTTTGTAAACTCCACCTATAATGGTGACTTAACAATGAAAACACACTTGTTAAGATTTTTCGTAAACTCAACCTATAACGGTGACTTAATAATAAAAAAACACTTGTTAAGATTTTTTGCAAACTCATTCTTCTGTATCTCTTTTCAAATCTCGAGGGAGCCCACACCTATCGAAGGACAAACTTAGCATGATCCTTCAAATGTTTGCATCAATCCCCAATTTTCTAGATGATTCAAGTTACAACGACACAATACTCGCAAGTTCTCATAATATGATGTCATATCTGAAAGATGACTACGACTTTGTCAATTTTTTAGTGATAACTAATTAATCCATCTAAACTCTTAACGAAAGAAACTGAAGAAGCTTTTGTAATGGCCTACTTGGACATTTGTATACTCTGAAGGTTCATCAATCTAACCTTATCGCGGAGGATGTCGAAGAAGATTTAAACTAAAAAGCTGCATTACATTATAATATCCATTTCCCCCCTTTATTTTATTTTATCTCACGATAAAATAAAATAAATTACATATATAATTTACAATGCCCACCCAAAAAAAAAGTAGCATAATCATTACATTCATAGGGTATATCGCAAACTATCATATCTTTGAACAATGGCTTGATGTTAGCGTCGCTCAATATCTTCTCATTTAGAAGTCTTTGCAAAATAATAACTTTCTCACACAATAATATAATATTGCAAATGGTTAGTAAAACTCATGAAATATCTAAGTACAATTCTCATCGCGCCCCCTCCATTTTATTTTATTTGATGTAATAAAAAAAAGTCTAGGAATATTTGTGTAACGAATCATAACCACGCATACTTGTAGGTGTATCATTCATAATTTAATATCATTTAAGCACAAGTACTATCAAACTCAAGAGTGTGTAAATTATCAAGGTGAATTATGAATTGTGAAACATGCTCAAGTTGTTTCGTAATATATTAACCATGTTCAACATGGTCTCCAACTATAAAATAACATTTGCAAAATGTTTTATGAAAACTCGGTATTTCGATGAAGATTCATTACGCACCCTCTAACTCATTTTTAGCTTTGTATTACGGCATCGTGCATAGATATTTCTATTAATTCTATAGAAAATCCCAATAGTTGTATCTCTAGTGACATGGTTCATCGCGTATACAAGATGCAAATGTATCGTAAATAGATTGAAGAACAATAAGCCGTGTTCAATATATTCTAAACTCATAGAATAATTTCTAAATATTTATGAATTACCATAAAATATTCAGATATACCCCTCGATTGTATTTTATTTCATGTTATAAAATTAACTCAAAATAATAGAATATATTGCCCAATCTTAGAAAGTAAATATGTATCTAATGAAACAAAACTATTCAATTTAATGATCCAGATCATAACTCACAGAATATCACTACCCAACAGAAAATCACGTGTAAGGCCGCATATCAGAGTACCAGATCATACTTTAGCATTTCAGCTACAACTAGGTACTATTTTCATTCGATAGTTACAGAAAAAAATATATAATATTGAATATATCATTTTGTCTTTTCAACCTTGCTAGCATTAATGAGAATTTCGTACTTAGTATTATTATGATACAAAATTATCCATGATTCAGTCAACTAAATCTCTCCATTTCAAGAGCCACACGACTATATCTATAGGTTAGGTGTACTTTTTCTTTTGCCCATAGTTGTCAACAATTATTCCATTTATGAATGACTGGGTAACATAGCTTATCTCCTTTTCCTATCTCAAGACGTCAAAATATATTACTCTATTTTTTTAGCTCACCAGACACGTGTATTTGTCGATCCAACACGCATAAGTGTAATTTCAGATTCTCTCAGAAATTGTGTTCTCCGGATTTGTACCGGAGGTATAACGGTAGGGGGAGAGGTTTGGTTTGCTTGATCGAGCTCCATCTTCAACTAATGAGGTTTGTCATTTTGCCTCTGAGTTAAATCCATTTTCACAAACCGTGATGGGTCGATTTTATAAATCAGACATGGTGAATCGACCACCACCGGCATGATGGAGGGCAACGGGGAATATGGTACGGGATTATCACAAAAACAAAATAGTGAAAAATCTCCCACAATCTGGTTTAAAAATCTAAGGAAGCCACCTGTACAAACCAATTCAAATACACACCATTCCATCCCACCACGCACACCACAACAAACTTCCATAACACGCCGAAAACCTAATGCCGGAGACGATTAGTTCGCAGATCTATCACGATGAACCTAGAAATATATGACCGACTTTAGAGGGTTTGGTGAAGTGCCCATTTCAAGAACAAAATATAAATCAATGAAACACCAAGAAAATGCTCTGGCAGTTGGATCCATTGGCGACCATCACGTCTCATTTGCGTCGGATAGGAATCTACAACGGGATTGGATTCAATTTTATCGTTTAGCTGGAGTAGAGCCTAGAATACGTTGAATTAGGGAAAATTATTATTTTGAAGTCAACTTTTTGGTAAGAGGTGTCAATCTTAAATGACCAGCACGTAAGCAATCGGTAGGTTTTCTCAACACAAACATATATTTTGAACAATTCACTATCCTATCAGTTTTATGGAAATCCAAAATATACAATCTCAATATATATATTTCAAACATTTTTTTACTCTATCAAGGACATTTGTTTATTTTGTAATAAGCATTTGATTCTAGACAAAAGATATTATAAGTAAGAAAATCAAATACTTATCTCGGATGAAGTTGCTTATTTTTTTCGTAAGTGTTTGAGCAGAATTTGTGTTGTCAAACTCTTTTCTCCATCTCCATCCACCTTTTCGAGTGCAAATGAGGCGTTACACAATAAACAATAGTGATTACCTCCCTAGCAGTGTCGCCAAATGTAAGAGAGTAGTATAAGTTGGGGAAATATCATATTTTAGCATGTGTTTGACTTGAGTAACATGAGTCACGCCTACATATTCGTCATAGTCGGAATCAAAGTCAGTGTAATTTATGGGGCCGTACTATTCACCGAAAAACTCATTGTAGTGGTTTCTCGGAGAGGAGATAGGTGGTGAAACTCATCTCAAAGATCTTCTCCAAAACTCTTTTCTAAAAACTCTTCTTCTCAAAAGAAACTCTCTCTCAAATGTATTGGGGTGAGGCATATATATAGCTAAAACCAGCACAAGTGGGTCGCTACATGTCAAATAACCCATGGTGACACATGTCCTAATTTAAGTGGGATGTGTCCTATAACATATATCAAACTCTCAACACTATAATATTGTATAGTTAATGCATAAATAATACATAAATATGCGTGATATGTCCGACGCGCATAATAATACTCCAATCGCATAAACACATGTACTTTTATCAATATTAATCATCTCTAATCTCATCTAATAATTAAATGGGAGGATTATAATTAAGCCCCTCCTATAGATAACATCGTATAACCTAACTTTGTTGCCAAGTCCCCGTCAATGGCACCAAAAACTTCATGCTCCAAAAATAATGTTTGATTCAAGTGAAAATCATTCGTAACAAGTAGTAACCGGGAAAGTTCGGGATCGTTATCCACAGGAACCGGACTATCCTAAGAGAACGAAAACGGGTTATAGGATGATCGCTATACGTTACAAAAAGAAAGCTTAAAAGGTGATGATTGTTTGTAGTGGTGAAGTATATCTAAGAACTATTCTAGCATTCATTAAATTACAAGTGAAAGAGTAAAAGACTATATTATGATGGAACAAGCCAAGAAAAGTATGAGTTCAAAAGAGAAAAGGGATTAGCGATCATTCTACAACCTTAGAGTTGCTAAATAGATGATGGAATTTGATTTAAATTAATTCTAATCGATCATAACTAACTAAGTCTGAACATCAACCATGTAGAGACCCAACTCATCAATGTAAAATTAAGGGTTACTTAGTTATGGTGCTAAATGGGCTGGGGTTTTAGTAAAGCTTCAAACACTACCATTGCATCACAAGGTATGTTAAGAAACTAGGATACTCAAATACCAACACATGAAGCTCCATTAGAATAATTATAAATCAAACCCTAACAATAAAACTGAAGCATCCATGGTGGGATCATGATCCCCAACCTAAAAGACTATCCACTCATAGTAGAAACTAAGTAAATCATGAAAGTAAACCTCATAAATTAAGAACCCATCCATTTATAGACACACCAACACAAGAGATATTAATAAATGCAAGTCAAAATATTTAAATCTATCAGAGATGAAGTAGGTGAGAATGTAATACAATAAAACCAACGATCTTTGTGTATTCAATGCTAAATAAGAGAGATAAATCAAAATATTATATTTGACTTAGGAGAGATAAGAGAGATTTTTTTATATATGGAAACTTGCTGAAATCATATCTAATCCATCCAAAGGAGATCCAAGCCATATATGTACCAAACACCCCTCAAAGTGGCAAACTAGTAAATAGACAAAACAGGGGAAACTGTGGTGTATCTACTCGCACATTTGGGCCGAATTGATTCGGTAAACATTTGTTGGACACTAACTAAAAAAGAATCAATTCGGCCATTAAGTCTGAATCAATTCGCACCTGCTTGAATGGAATGCGATGTACTGAGTCGGGTTATTATGGACCTTGTTCCATGGAATCTTTCATAAATTCTTCGTTAGGAATCGGATTCATGCATTTTCAGCAGCCATGCGAAGATAAATCTATGAGATGCAACTTCCGTGTTGATCTCAAGATCCAATCCTGAGTTATGAAATTACTAAAATTCCCCCAAAGTTGTGACTATCAACGAAAGTTCCCCAAAATTTAATCAAAATTCACGCCTTGCATTAATGACACCTATAAAAGCTTAAATAAATTATGCATAATATATATGGTGAAAATAGGGGTTATCCAGTAAATGAGCATAAGTTATGGGAATAACTTTCATGGGAATGCTTGAATGCACCAATATCAAGGGTTTTAAATGCAATAATCATGACTAATCAATGTCCCTCAGCCAAGTGGTCGACAAACCGACAGTGTGCAAGAAGAAGAAGATAATCAACATAAATCAAGCAAGCCAGTAAAGTGAAAAATAAAGGCAGACAAAATAAAAATAAAAGAATATACCTCAATCCGAAGGGCTTCATCAGAAAGACCCAACAATCAATCCATTGATGCATGAAGACGGTGGGGCTCCGACACCACCTCTCTACTACTTAATTGAATATTATAAGCGGGAGACAAGTTATAAATAAGCGAACCCTCCTCATCCTCTAATTTTGTGGGCCGATGTCGCTGGCACGCTGGTACATCTCCCCGAAGTACTAGTAGGTGGAGGCATATTATCTACTTCATGTATACATGAAGGAATTAACCATGTGGTTACAAAGTCTAGGTAGTTATAGCCCTCTATCATATTAGTTAGAGCGTATGGGGATCTTCCTCCATCATCGCCACCTCGACATCCATCATCTCTCTCACTCTCCTCATATACATTGGCGGAGATGAATATGGGAACTTTACCTCTCCCTCTATAATATGACATACCACCCACTCCTAAAGGTACCAAACATACCTAAACTTGTGTGCCAATAGCCGCCTCATCTACCCGTACATGCATGTAACCCTTGCGACCTTCGAAGGAAGACTCCAAGGGTAGTCACCAGCAAAGAGTCAATATCCACCCAAGAATAATGATTACAATGCCTTAGAAAGAAATAAAAATAAAAAACCTAACATGGTCGGTCGTTAGGTTGTTCAGCGCCTTCCGCATGTCCTTCAAAGCCAAATATTGGTTCGAACTCCTGTTTGACTTCCTCCACCAGTACATCCTTCAGAAGTATCCTAGATCGATTGATCTCATTCCGAGACACCGACCCCCTATCGAGACCTATCACCTTATAAACCACGTTTGTAAAATGAAAACACCAAAAATAAGAAAGAGAGATAAAAAAGACGGCAAGCAAATAAAAAGTAAATTAAACTTAAAAATATCTCCAAAAGGTATGTGGGTCCTGTGAACATCTGTTGATAACACTGACCGAATGCATCAAATGAATCATTAAGGTAAATCAGTCGTATAAATAAATGTCAGAAATAATCCTCAGATATGGTAAGAAAAATAGATGGATGACATCACCACTCGTCAACTCCAAAAACCCTCCTAGAAAATGAAGAATAAACAAGTGGGTTGCTTGTCTCACCTATCACATGTCCTTGTCATCAATTTGCATCGAAAATAGAGTCCCCTTCAGTACAAAATTACGAACAGAATACCTCAATACTATTCTTCCAACATCCCCCAGGGCAACCCACATCGCCGCCTCCTCGAGTCGTAGAATCAATCATCATAACATAGAGTCCTCAGAATTGGTCGCAAAAACTTATAGTTCGTAGAATTAACCTCAACCCATAAAATCATTCGCTATATCTTTAGGTCCACATAATCGACCTTAATCCACATAATTGGTCACCTCAATCTTTAGGCCCGCAAAGTTGATCTCAACCCTCTGAATTGATCACCTCTGCCCCTAGGTACACATAATTGACCTCAACCCCCTAAATTGGGCATCCCTCTTAAAGCTTCTCAAAATTAACATCGACCCGCATAATTGATCATAAAAAATTAAGGTTCGCCGAATCGACCTTGACCCGCTAAATTGGTCACCACTTAAAGGTTTACAGAACCGACCTCGACTAACCGAATCAACCAACACAACTTAAGGTTCACATAATTGACCTCGACCCACATAATTGGTCGTTACAACATAAGGTTCGCAGAATTGAAATCGAACAATAAAATTTTCCGCTATATCTTTAGCTCTAAATAATCAACCTTGAGACTTAAAATTGGTTATATCAATATTTAAGTCCTCAGGATTGACCTCCACCTTCGAAAATACATCGCCTCTGCCCCTAGGTCAGCATAATTGATCTCGACCCTTTGAATCGGTCACCTCCGTCCCTTAGGTTCGTAGAATTGACCTCCATCCTCTTCTCCCACATCAATGCGGTATCTATCTTTTGAAGGACTTCACTTGTTCCAATCTCTCCCATCAAGGTTATCTATATACAACCCATTCTAGTACCCCCCCCCCCCCCCAAATCACCTCCTTAGGTTACTAACACTCATCCACTCATCAGAAACCTTAGGTCACAGTCCGAGTACTGATCTGGAAGCCATCGAGCACTATTAAGACACATTTGACTCTGATAATCTCTCTAACATAGGAAAATCTCAATGAAACCTTGAAGGTCTTAGAATCCCTTTTCCAATGGTCCATCCCATGCACAAATTCGCTTCAAGGTTCGCACGAACGATTTGTTTAACTCCGAGTACTAATTTGAAGGCCATCGGGAACTCTTGATCCCCATTTGACTCTAATAAACTCTAACTAAAAGTCAAAGGGATCTGAATTTCATCTCCAATGGTCCATCCAGTGCATGAATCAGTCTCAAGATTAGCACGAATGATCCATTTTACTCTGAAGGGCCACCGGTAATTTTCAAGCCCCGTTCGACCTTCATTAGCCCTCCAAACTGAGAAAAGATCAATGAAATATTGAAGGCACTGAATTCCCTTTCCAACGGTTCACGCCATGCTCAAATCGACCTCACAGTTTGCATGAACGACCCATTTTCCTTTGCGAATCCCCTGTCTAGATACCATCGGGCATTTCTGAGCCCCGTTTGACATTGGTCAACTTCTGTACCTGAGAGTGGACGAATGGATTCTTGAAGGTCTCTGAATTCCCCTTCCAACAGTCTAGGCTGTGCATAATTTGTACTTATAGTTTGCAATTTATGCACATTTTCCTAAAAAAATCCATTTTGTACTGCCTATAAGCACACCAAATACCCTGCCTATCGGTAGGGTGTACTTTTCCTTGCCCTAAAAGGTAGGCTTTATGCTAATTGGTAGGCCAGGGGCCATGCTGATTGGCACCACCAACCCTAAAATCAACTATAAAAGGTCCATGACCTCACCCTTGGAATGGCTCCCCTTCAGCAGTCAGCAAACATTCTCCTCAAAATCAAACCCTTCTTTTTCCAAAAAATTCCACTTTCCAACATTCCCTTACCTCACATAGCTACCCCCCCCCCCCCCCCCCCCCTCATACTCCCATATTATCTTCATACCAGTTTAAAAATCAGCATACTTACATTCTAAATTCAGCAACAAAGATCTACAAGGAGGTCCATTCCTCACCCTCTTTTATAGTTATTCATCTTAGTGTTATTAATCACTTTATTCTTTCTTTGTGATATCTTCTAGTTTTGTTTCATTACCTCACATCAACTAATATTCAAAGTTTTGTCATTAGTATTGCGCACAATTTATTTTCATAAAAAACCCAAAAAGACAAAAGGAGGGTTTATTCATAAATTCCAAAAGTAAGACTTCTATTTTCTTACACTTTCACACATAACACACATTTTTCTCAAAATCACTCAAGAGGAGTCTTACATTGGGTTGTATTTGTTGAACGCCAACCCTATGATATTTTTTAACTACGTGGACTTTGATGACTCTTAGGCTACGTAGGCATCTTAGGCCGATCACGAGAATCGATTCCTTCCTTTTTATTTCATATCTTTTACATGCTATTATACTTATTTTTTAGTCTTGTACTCCTACATATTTATGTCTCGTTCGACATGTACATTCACTCTTTCATAGCGGTTTGTGATTCGACGAATACTTACATCATTATGTTTATGATTATATTTGGGTACACTCCTTCGAATGAGTCTGCACTATCCATTTCATGATCGGATTTGGGTAATTTTATTCTCCCATTACTTATATTATACACACATGTACACACATTACGGAGAAAATGAGAATATTGGCATAGCCGATTAACTAGGCAATGAGAGATCGAAAGGGAAAAATGGGTGCCTAACAAATTTCCATTCCCCCGAACCTTTCAAATCACTTGGTTTTGTATGGATCAATTTGGTCTTGATTTCGTTCTCTCGAGGTGGCAACATTCATTTTCTTATTTTGAGAAAAATAGGATGGCGACTCTATCTCTTCATATTATCCCTTTCTGATGATGGCCAATTTAATATTTGAGGTTAGACCGCGATGGTCCTATGCGAGTGGCAGAAAGTGGACCTCCATATCCTCGAATCACCCACACATTCAAGGATAAAAATGGGAAGAGAGAGGAGGAAGGGAACCTTTTCCCTTCCTTCATCCTCCCCTTATCTTGACATCGAGGCCTGAGCTCGCGACGGAGGAATTTGACCCAGATGGCCACAGTTTCAACACTCACTCATCATTTAAATTAAGTAAAAGACCATTCAAATTAGGGTTGTCATCAAGAGAAGATCGAAACTCTATAGGGGCCTTTAATGAATCTACTTGACTGGTAAAACCCTTTGGTGAATGCAAAATAACATACCAATTACCATAGATTATGTACTTTGAGTAAAATATCTTTTTTATGTTTTAAAATTCATAAATAAAAAGTTCTTCAACCATGATATATTACTCTCCATCTTAGATAGATCTACCTGGACAAGTTTTATGGCGAGATAAGATTTACAACCATTAGTAGTGTCATCTACTTTCACCCAGTCAAAATAGAAGACATTTCTTTAAAATCTATGTATTATACTTATTATATTTGTAGGACAAACAAATAATAGTTCTTTAGATTTTTATCATCTTTTCTATCCACACAAGAAGTCAAGGAAGAAATTGAAATTTTGTTATTTTTCATTTGTAGTTTTTCCTTGCATGGATATGGGACGAAATAAAAACAGTTGGTGCGAATTTTTTTAAACCCTTTTGCATCAAAACTAGAAAATTTTACTAGGCTTGCAAGTCTTGAAAATACATCACCTCTTTTTAAAATCTAAATTTATATATACATATTTGTATTAGGGTATTTTTTACAACACATGCATAAGTAAGGGCAACAAATGATGTGATTATTACCTCTTTCGATACCCATGCCTTAAAAACATCCACTGCGTACATTGAACTTTTTTACTTATGATTTTGGGAAAGTTCGTTCACATACTTCATATACGTGTTCATGACATTGAATGATAATATAAAGAATACACATACTTAAACAAAAAGATGTTATATATGTAGGTACTTACTCTCTTCAATCTTCAACTTTATCTTCTGTTTCAAATACATAACGAATTTCTCGCTCACATTTCAAATTTGTGAGTCTTGCCTCTTTAGGGTTCCCGAGAGTTAATTCATCCTGAAACTCACCAAATTCCTTGACCACTCATTCGCCAAGAGGATTGACCCTCCTAAGCCCTTGTTTCGGAGAATTTCTCGAGTGTATAATGATGATTGTTTCGGTATAAATTCTTTAGCAATTTACCCTCCAATATACCTTGGGTTCTTGATGTAATCTTTGAAAGTTTTGATTAAATGATCGAAAGGATACATCTAGCAATTCTTGATTGGCCCACACAATATTGCATCATCGCATTATGCAAAATCATATGGACAGTGATGTCAAAGAACGATGAAGGAAAATATTTTTCAAAGACACAAATCACATTGGCAAGAGTTAATTTTGCAGTTGCAATAGGCTTTTTGTGTACAACGTTCCCACACAGTTAGGTGAAGTAGAAACTAATCTACATAATTTCCCTGCTAAGATATTTTTGCTAAAAAGAGAAACATTTAAAATAAAAAAGAGATTAATTGAATAATGATGTGGCGATAATGAGACCTAAACTATTTAAAATAATTTGATTAATGGTTTACAACCTTGCAAATATTATCAAAATAATTGGTCGAAGTCTTTAAGTTGAGCAGAGTATCTAGGAGGTTCTTTTTCTCACTAGTAGTAAAAGTGAAAGAACTTAGGATAATCCACTTTCTTCATGTTGTAGGAACAGTTTTTAACCATAATGTTTTTAGATTTTCATCTCCTTTAGATTGCGACATGTCTTCTATCCATCTTTCGAATGAGATCCACCTAGACATCTTCTAAAAAATTCTTTTATGTGTGCATAAAATTAATTACACGTCATACACGGTGATTTTTCTAGTACAACAAGTCTAATAACATTGACTATCTAGATCTTGACTTCATTTTACTAGGATCTTTCACATCCTCAATAGCTTTTATCTTATAGCCATGAAACTAGGGTTTTTTTCCTACAAATTTATTCCCCAAACTCACAACCTTCTCATTCTCCTAGTTTTGGTAACCTGAAAGCCAAACAAGATGCGTTCTACATTTATGACCAGGAGGTAAAAAGTTATCGTTCCTAAAAGATTAACTTTTCGACAGAGATCTGCGATGACCAACATAGTTGTTAGCTCGTAAATATACCTAAGCGGGGTGGGGGTAAATTGGGTATATGGGTTTTATTTGATGTTTTGCAAATTGAAAGTTCTTTCTTTCTATTCATAAATTATTTTATATTCATTCCAACTTTGTTAAAACAGTTTCTTTGTAAGTTAATAAAATGGTTTCTCATTTCATTATTTTCTTGAATCCACATATATTCACATTCACATTCAGATTCAAGCAATAAAAGTTTTAAGCATATAAAAGTAAGTATGAATGTAAATCTGGTAAGGGGTGAGATAGGGTTTAAAGGAAGTTTGCAAATCAAGGTTATAATGTGGTTCGGCCTTGTCTACATCCACCCCCGAGATGGTACTCTAGAAACTTCACTATGGCACTCGAGAAACTTCACTATCTCCAATTCAATAAAGCCGAATCAAAACGTTGAAAGGATTTATCACACTTTCTACAACCAACAAGATGCAAAACTCGTTCTTTCCTAAGCGGTACCCACACAAGATCCCAATGTCTTTAATTTCCTTGACTCCTCGCAACAATGACATTACTGAGTTTAAGGATACAATGAAGTTCGTCGTAAGTAATAGTAATAATATTTGTAACCAAAATATAAAGAAAAGTTTCTTCACTAAAATAATAGTGAAATGGCTTTTCTCTCTCTCTAGAAATGTAAACAAATAGGCAAGTACACATTTTTTGCTTAAGTCGGTATTTGGGTTTGCATCTAAATCTTAGGAGATTGTGTTTTAATATCGAAGCGCACATTATGTTTTCGGGTAACTTAGATAGATAGAGATTTTGTGTTTAAATCACTTTGAAGCTCAATTGGATATTTGGTTTTGCAAATATTCTCTTTTCAAATGTTTTTTGTTTCTTAGGACAAATGATATGGGATTTTGAATCTTTGGCTCGGGTTTGGAATTTGGCTAAAGTGATTTTGGTGCTTGATGATTTAGTTCAAATGGGTTTTAGGTTTGAAGCCTTTCTTTAATCGTGTTTTTACTTCAATTGAGATTTAGGTTTGAATCTCACATATATGGAAATTGGTTTATGAACTTGTTTTCCCTTTTTATAAACCTCAAGTTAGGATGAAACAAGATTATGTTTATCTTGGCGGTTTGTAATGAGGCTTTGAAGGTCTATTTATAGGCTTAACAAGAAACTAGTCATTGGAGGGTATTTAGGTAAATTATGTGGATTTTGGAATTTGAAATTTAAAAACTAGTTGTTGTAAATTTCACTTTGTACATATTTATAGTTGACAATAAATCCCCTATAGAAAGTGGAATTTTAGTTTTTTGAATGCGGGTCCATTTGGCCTATATTAGTCAACTATAACTCAGTTATTGTTGACTATAACTCCCTGTTTGGATGTTTAATGTTATTATGACTTGGTCCAATCTTTTAGGAAAGTTTAAAGAGGTAGGTTGGAATGAAAATATACATTCTCATACAAGTTCATTTACATTTGTACATGTATTCCAAAAGATTTTTAAGGCTCTGAGAAGTTCTTCAAAAGTTTAATAATATATATGGTTGGCATGAAATATGTGACTATATGATGATCATGAGCCTTATTTATTTGATTGAATGTGGAAGGTTTCTATTGATGGTTGATTAATGAACTTGGTTTGATCTTTGTCAGAGTTTGAATGCGAGCTTTATGGTTGAACTCTTAGTTATTTTGACGTTATTTAATTTAGCTAGGGATGTTTTCATTGCTTGGTTAATGATGATGATCAAGACTTTGTTATAATTAATTCATGTTACTTGTTTGAGGATATGCTGGTCTCAATACATCTTGGTTGAATTATTTTTATCTTTATTGTAATGCTTGGCAAATTTATATCTTGATTTCATGTGTGATATGATCCCATTAGTATGTCTAATCATGTATTGAGTTCTTATTTTTATTGTAGGTTCATTAGATTGAAGATAGTGAATTATAATCATATATTAATTGTGTTGTTATCATACATAATCCTTTTTATTTCACAATAGTAACCATACAAGGTCCCATAAGAAGGAAAGTCATGAATCACCCATAATAACATTAATTTTAGTGTGAACTCTTCACCCTTATGAGCGTCAAATACCCTCACGCTTTTAAGTCATAACTCTTCGAATTCTTCATAACGGGGCTCAGAAAATATCAACATCGTCTCTAGAATTGTCTGGCCTAGGTATTAAGAATGATAATACTGTAAACTCTTTTCTCATCGATATTTTTGGAAGGAGATTTGAAACTGTCAAGATATTTGTCATGATACAGAATATCACCTAGGGATATATTCCGTTAAGTTCCTATATTTGTATCAATGGTGGAATTGTACATAGACGTAGCAAGTATATAACAAGTAGAATTGGTGAGATATAACGAGGAGACAAAGATTTAATTTGTTCGGTCTTAGCTTACATCCACTGTGCAAAATAGGTAGTGTTTACACTATCAACAATGGCTGGAAGCCATTAAAGTTCAATAAAAACCCACATTTTTTCTCTCTACGACTTTACTATAACACTAGGGTTAATTGATGAACAATCCTTTCAAAGGATGAAGATGAATTTATTTTATAGTGTTGGGGGTGAGCAATACGACCCCTAGCATGCAGTCTACATGGACGAGGTATGACATCTAATGAGAGAGTGATAACTGTATAACGCAATATTTAATTCATAATGAATAATTATTCCCATCGTATGGGGCTGATATGCCATAACGGTATAAGTCACGTGTGTTAATATTACCCTTGTCACAATTTTCGTGGAGGCTTACTATATTAGAGTTGGGTAGCCTTAACCAGTCGAGATTGATGACACATCTCTAGGCAGGGATGACGTAGAGGCTGAATGTACTATTCTTAATAAATATGGCTGATGATGGAGGTATCGGCCCGATAAAGATACCAGAGGTTGACATTATATAGTCTAATGCATGATAATTTATTATAACTCAAATGTATAGTGAGATTCATAAATAACATGTCAGTTACTGAGGGGGAGAGGTCTCAAAAGATGAGATTATGAAACATTTCCCTAAGGGTGAAGGGTCCAAAACATGATGAGTCTGAGATAGCTTGTGAGGGGACGTGTCGTTATATGGGTCTCATCTAGATGAGACCAAACTTTTATATATCAATCAACCGTAGACCTTATTCTTCAATGTCAATGGGATGATGAGGTCTAAACTCATCTATCACCAAGCATTTAGATATCCCCTCAGTATCAGAGCCCATCTCGTTCATTAGAGTGAGAGGGCATGTTATGAGAGGCATCGCTTCAGTGCCTCAATGTTGCCACCTATCAGTTTGTGAGTAGGCTAGTGTGCATCCTAAGTGGCTGCACTACTGCATGCGACCTCGATAATTTCACCTTAATAACTGTCCCATTGGGGTTCACACGCATTTGACTTGGTTTAAAAACTAACTTTTCACCTTCTTCCTCTTTGTTCTCATTTTCTTTATTTATGTGCAAGCCAAAGCTCCTTCTCTCTCACTCTCTCTATCTCTCTCTGTCTCTCTCAATAACTTCCTTTTTTCAATATGTTCATCTATCGTTCTTAGTGTTTTTGGCGTCATTTCATTCTCATGTATAGTTTTTATTTCCATAATTTTCGTCCATTTCTCATTTTTTTTTCCGGATTACATTTATGGTGGTACTAGGTTTAGGGCAATTTTATTGGATAATTAGGCTTAGTGGTTGTTCTACGATTGGGGTTTGGTGGATTTAGAAACTTATAGGTTCTAGTTAGGTTTTTTGGTAGCTTTTCTTATTGGTATTCATCGATGTAATTCATTGTGGTCTTGATTATTTTTTGCAAATAGCCTTTCAAACTCTTGTTTTTGATCTTTTAGTCAACTATGGTCAATTTTCACTTAAGTTTTTGATGTAACACAAGTTTATGAATTATAAGAAAAGTTTCGAGAGATTCATAGGGACGAGGTCGTGGCTAAGAAAAAGGCTAAAGTTGAGTCTGAACTTCCACTTATCCCCATTCCTTTGTGTGTGATACATCTGCCTATACTCCTTACATACCCAGCTTTGTCCGAGTCTAGAGTTCTGATTTCATTGAGTGACTCAATGTCAGTTGATTCCTCAAAATATTTCTTTGTATTTCCCTATTTCTCAGGCTATACCCCTAACCATACTCTAAAACCTAGCACTGGTAAGCTAAAATATAGGGCCAACACTTTTAAGGAAGCTATGATGGTTCCTCTTGATCATCTAGATGAGGGTGCGATGATCGAGTCTTGAAATTGTGGGCATGACACAACTTCAGATTGTTAGCAACTTAATCCCGAGCCTGAAGTATATGAAATCTATAATGATGAGTCAGAGATAGAAGTGGCCTAACATGTGCCTCCAATAGCAGTGTCCATATCGACAATGACATGCCGATTTTGCGAGCCGAGATTTATGTGATGAGGCTCTTGTTATTGAGGAATTTGACGAGTAAGAAGAAAAATAGGATTACATATTTGACACAAGTTAGGCCTCATCCATAAGGTTTTCATCAAGTGATCTAAAGATACATGAAACGGTTCTTGATTGGCCCACACAATAATGCATTATCAGCCTCACTTCTCAACGTGGAGACATTCAACACTAGTAGTCCCACTCTCTACACTTAGGGAAAGTTTCTGAGATATTTCCCAGTCACTAGTCCGACTAACCATTCAGGAATTTACTTTCCTCGGATATGGAACTCTTACCTCACAATTTCTATTTTCTTTGTTCTATTGGCTCCACCAGTCCCGTGGAACATGTTGTTGACCTCGCTGGTCTTGGATGAATTCATCACTTCTTAGTAAGGACATAAATAGTATCCCCTACTAGGTATACCTTTCGATAATTTTTCATTGTCACCATTGAATTCAATATTGTCCTTCAGCTAGGTTTTCCCAACCCTCCGGGCTTCCCTTCTTCAGGTAGTGGTTATAAATTTTCTTGACGACATTGACCCTAGTCGTCTTCGTCATATTTCTCACCTAAACTTTAGTATTTGTTTCATGTGTCCTTTCATAATAAGGAACTCTTCTTATCTTCTGTATATAGCCCTTAGTCGCTGGGTAAGGAGTTCGTTAAGAAAGTTGAGTGCTCTCTCACATTGGGATTTCTTTCTTGTTCATATAAAATAAGTTTAGAAATTCTCTTCATGCCTCGATTAAATGGACGATTTCAAGATCGAACCGTACCCAAATTTCCCATTTTAGCTTCACACATACTTCTTTGTATGAGATGCCTGTCTCTCATCACTTTAGATTGCTCCTCTGAGCAAAAAAATTTCACTCGAAAGTTTCAAGTTCTGGGTGTTACTACACTTCACCCTACATAATTACCTTTGGATTTATTCCTTCACAAGAGTTCTTCTTACTCCCTCGCCCCTCATTAACGGTTCTAGGTAGGTTTGGAACGACACAGCATCATCTATGATGGTGCTTGAGAAACTGCATCTCCCGAGCAACTCCTTTATTGTCCTTAGCCTGAACAATAGTTTTGGTGGGTTCTATATCAAACACCATTTTCGAAAACGTTATATATCTTCGACTGAGTCCACCTCCTACTAACCTTATAACGACCCTCGGTAGTCATCGATGCATGACCGAGATCATATAAGAATTTCATTGCTTATATTTCCTGGCAGGAGAACGTAAGTTATAATACGTCGAGGAATACAACAACCTAATAATATGGCTCTACATCAAAGAACGCTACGTTGAAACATAGAAAGTCATACAAATCCTAACGACACTAGAACCCGATGCTCTGATACCACATGTGACACCCCGCCTAATTAAATACTGAGTGATCAATCCTTTATTAAATTAAATAAAAATATCCAGTTGGTTCATTCTTAGCATCACTCTCAAAAAAAAAATTATTTATTAATTCACCTAATAATTAATTAAGCTAGTGTCAAAAACTTGTTCCATTTTCAATTTAATTAAAAACCATTCCACAAAGAGTAGTAATAATAGACAACATTACATCACAACTGAACAAGAATAAATGTGACTGGAATAACTTTCCAGTTAAAATATTTCATTACCATCAAATAAAATTTATATCAACAGTACCGACATAACTAATTACAATATCTGGAATAGAAATGAAATTAGTAGAGTCCTGGGAAACATGCCCTAAATGATAGTAGACATTATATATGTATGAATCAACCGAATGGAAGCGTCTAAATAAATTTGCCTCTCCAATAACAGTTATAACCCGTTGAGATATCCATATTCTATGTCGGCATCCTTAATACTGGATACCTGATGTACAAGATACAATAGAGAAGAAAATAAGCAAGGAAACGGGTCAGAGCCCGATTGTAAAATATTTTTTAAAAATAGTAAGTTCTTAACAAATGCAATTAAGCAATTATTATGTACATGTTAGCTTCTACGGCTCTCTCTTGAGAACTCTCACCTCTCATCTAGTGTGCCCACCTAAGGTACCTTATTATCTCCCTTGTTAAGGTTCTCCATTAGGATTCTTCCCCAAATCATTTCCCCGTATTTCCCACACAAGACTTATGATAATTAAACATGTTCATTTCTATTTAATATGAACTTTCACAACTTTAGGATTAAGTATTCACTTACTTACTACAATATGATCTTATTATCCATTTTTCATCTACAATTTCACATGGTAGATTTCACCCCAGAATATATTTTAATCTACAAATTTCACACAGTAGATTACCTCATATCTACTAAATGTCACAAAGTAGATAATATATATATATATATATATATATATATATATATATATATATATATATATATATATATTCACTCTATAATATATACAATACTGCGCCCTACCAGACTCAGTTGTCGTGCATGCATACTCTGCTATCAAGTTTGGGTACATCTCGCACTTTACAAGGGACTGTTGGTTCGACATCTCTCTGGAACATTAAATCTCACATCATAAATATTGGAGAAGAGCATACTCCTCAGTCAAATGGGTCACGCACATACATACACTCCCATTCAACCGTCGAAACTATAATTCTGAATCGATAGCACGTGTCCATGGTCCAATGCTCAGGGTACGAATCAAAATCCCCCCCGAAGGCACACATACCCTCCACGATGCGTAACGTCCACCCAGATAGCAAGCAGCGTAGGTATGTTGTACAGACAATATAAATAATATAGATATTAACCCGACCTATACATAATAACAATAGGGAATATGCACAACCCACATAAATATTTCCATACGTAGTATATTTATCTCACATATCCTACGTATTTACAGATTATGACTTTACTTCTTAAATTATATTCAAGAGCTTCTCTTATCACTTGAAGGGTAATCTTTTATTTCTCATATAAATTCAGTTGGTAATCACTCACATCCTACAAGTTCATGTCATCACAACACCAAAATTTCTATGAATTAAAATCATTTTTGATTAGGTTTATTTCTAGATAATTCCTAATTCAATCTTACCCTTTTATTTCACCTATTAGGGTTAATCCCACATAAGCCTAAGGTTATTTCGGTAATAATAACTTCCTTACTACTGGTTCTAACCTTAAATCATCCTTTATTCGATTTAAATCCAAATCTTTATATTTATCCACCGTAAAGAATTAAATCACACTTCGTTAATTTCCCCCATTCCATTCCATAATATTTTTTGGGTCTTAAGTATACCCTACCGCCCTCTTTTAATTCCCAATTTATTCAATTAATCATCACAACATATTTATCAAACTTAGGATTTAAACAAATATTTAAAAAGGAATTAAATCACATTTCCAGGGGGAGTCGATGGATCAACCATTCCTGGTCGATCGATCGATCGAGTCGATCGATCAATCGACCAGATATTGCCCAGTTTCTGCATATATTTACCTACGGGTTTTACAATTTTTTATCCTCAAAATAATATTAAGACATCTCCAAATTTATATTCATTTAACCCATATCATATACTGTCATATATGGGCAAGTTATAAGGTATCCAAATTAATTAAACATTATCAACATGCATAAATCTACCCAGATGCCATATTCAATCTCAAGAATTCTAGTTTTGACTTTATCATCATTTACATATGTAAATCCTAGATTTTTTCACCAAGTAATTCATACATTTCATGCAGTTAATTCTAAACTTAGAGAGAGAACATTCCTACACAATTCTCATTTCAAAGATTTATCAAAGTTTATCTTAATTCATATCACTTTTCAATTTTTTCTAAACAACCTAACATGGACAATATAAATGCTAGAATTTGAAATAGTTAATCTCTTGCCTCTAATTCGTAGGTCTGAACCATTGAAGAAAAATTATAGCCTCCACGAATTTCCTTCACTCCAGGTTAGTTCTTGCACAAATTTGTCAAATCCCCTCCTTAGGCTCTTGAAATTTTTTCTCATGTCTCTCCACTTTCTCTCTAACTCTCTGCATAATTTTCTTAACCTTTGGGTTTGTGAAAGTGACTCTTCCCTAAGCCCAACCTTCGATTTTAAAGGTGAAATCCCGTTTTTGTCTTTTCACCTACCATTAAGAAGGCCAAAAGACACCTAAATTAGTCCTGATTAATCTCAAAAACTCCAAAGACCCGATCATAACCCCTGGGTACTCAATTTTGACTATATAAACCCTTCCAGACACATTGTCATAGTCAAAACGACCATTCGAATGACATAAAAATAACTTATTTTTCATTCCACTAAAATATAGTTCCGACACAACTCACACGCGCGTCCCGACTTAATTACCATAATTGTCGTATTCATCACTCGCAATAATTTTATAAAATCATAATCCTATGTAAAGTCATAATCATATATATTACTTTTAATCACCAAGTAATATTCAGCATAAATCACACATTGCTTTATTCTCGAGTAATATTTAAATCCGGATTAATTTTCAATTATCCCATAATTATGTCTAATTAATCCCATTTTAAAAATCATTAAAAATACGAGGTGTTACATGGCACTCGAGAAACTTCCCTATCTCCAATTCAATAAGGTAGAACCAAAACCTCAAAAGGATTTATCACACCTTTTTGCAACCAATAAGAGGCTAAACTCGTTCTTTCCTAAGCAGTACCCACACAAGATCCTAAGGTGTTGAATCTCCTTGACTCCTTGCAACAATGGCAATACTGATTTTAAGGATACAATGAAGTTCTTCATAAGTAATAATAATAATATTTGTAACCAAAAAAAAAAGAAAAGTTTCTTTACTAAAATAATAGTGAAATGGGTTTACTTTCTCTCTCTCTCTAGAAATGTAAACAAATCAGCAAGTACACATTTGTTTCTTAATTAGGTATTTGGGTTTAAATATAAATCTTAGGAGATTGTGTTTTAATATCTAATAACACATTATGTGTTGGGGTAACTTGTATAAAGGGAGATTTTGTGTTTAAATCACTTTGAAGCTCAAGTGGATATTTGGGTTTGCAAATTTTCTCTTTTCAAATGGGTTTTGTTTCTTAGGACCAATGATGTGGGATTTTGATTCTTTGGCTCAGGTTTGGAATTTGGCTAAAGGGATTTTGGTGCTTGAGGATTTAGTTCACATGGGTTTTAGGTTTGAAGACTTTCTTTAATCGTGTTTTTACTTCAATGGAGATTTGGGTTTGAATCTCACATCTATGGAAATGGGTTTAGGAACTTGGTTTCCCTTTTTAAATACATCAAGTTAGGATGAAACAAGATTATGTTTATCTTGGTGGTTTGTAATGAGGCTTTGAAGGTCTATTTATAGGCTTAACAAGAAACTAGTCATTAGAGGGTATTTAGGTAAATTACGTGGATTTTGGAATTTGAAAATTAAAAACTAGTCGTTGTAAATTTCACTTTGTATATATTTATAGTTGACAATAGATCCCCTCTAGAAAGTGGATTTTTGGTTTTTTGAATGCGGATCCATTTGTCCTATATTAGTCGACTGTAACTCAGTTATAGTTGACTACAACTTGTTGTTTGGATGTTTATGTTATTCTGACTTGGTCCAAGCTTTTAGGAATGTTTAAAAAGGTAGGTTTGATTGAGCATATACATGCTCATATAAGTGAATTTACATTTGTAAACGTATTCCAGATGATTTTTAAGGCTTTGAGAAGGTCTTCAAGAGTTTGGTAATATATATGGTTTGCATGAAATATGTGATTTTGTTACTATATGATGATCATGAGCTTTATTTGTCTGATTGGATGTGAAAGGCTTCTATTGATGGTTGATTAATGAACTTGGTTTAATCTTTGTCAGATTTTCAATGCGAGCTTTATGGTTGAACTTTTAATTCTTGTGATGGTGTTTAATCTAGCTAGGGATGTTTGCATTTCGTTGTTGATGATGATGATCAAGACTTTATTATTATTAATAACAGATGCATGTTTGAGGATATGTTGGTCTCTATACATCTTGGTTGAATTATTTTTATCTTCATTGCAATTCTTGGGAAATTTATCTCTTGATTGCATGTATGGTATGATCCCATTTTTATGTCTAATCATGTATTGAGTTCTTATATTTATCGTAGGTACATTAGAGTGAAGATAGTGAAGTATGACCATATATTCATAGTGTTGTTATCATACACAATACTTTTTACTTGAAATCCTTTTTATTTAACAATAGTACCCATAAAAGGTCCCATAATAAGGAAAGTCATGAATCACCCATAACAACATTACATTTAGTGTGAACTCTTCACCCTTACGAGCATCAAACGCCCTCACGCTTTTAAGCTATAACTCTTCCAATTATTCATAACGGGGAGAAGAAAATATCAACATTGTCTCTAAAATCCTTTGGCCTATGTGTTAACAATGATAATACTATAAGCTATTTTCTCATCCATAACGTTGGAAGGAGATTTAAAAGTGTCAAGAGATTTGTGATGACACAGAATAGCACCCAGAGACATATTCAGTTTAATTACTATATTTGTATCATAATGGTGGAATTGTGCATAACCGTAGCAAGTATATATCAAGTAGAAGGGATGAGAGATAATTACGAGACAATGATTTAAGTTGTTCGGCCTTAGCTTTCATCCACTATGCAAAATAGGTAGTGTTTCCACTATCAACAAGGTATGGAAGCCATTAAAGTTTAATAAAAGCCCTCATTTTTTCTCTCTACGACTTTACTATAACACTAGGGTTAGTTGATGAACAATCCTTTGAAAGGATGAATATGAATTTCTTTTATAGTGTTGGGGGTGCACAATACCATCCCTAGCACGCAGTCTGCATGGATGAGGTATCACATCGAATGAGAGAGTGAGAACTGTATCATGCAATATGTAACTCATAATGAATAATTATTCCCTTCGCATGGGGCTAATATGCCATAACGGTATAAGTCAGGTGGGATAATATTACCCTTGTCACATGTTCCATGTATGCTTACAATATCGGAGTTGGAAGGTCTTCACCTGTCGAGGTTGATGACACATTCCTAGGCAGGGGTGAGGTCGAGGATGAATGTAGTACTCCTAATAAATATGGCTGATGATGGAGGTATCGGCTCGACAGAGGTACCAGAGGCCGACATTGTATATTCCAATGCATGATAATTTATTATAACTCAAGTCTATTAGTGGGCTTCGTGAATAACATGTCAGTTACTAAGGGGGAGAGGTCTCAAAAGACGAGATTATAAAATATTTCCCTAAGGGTGAAGGGTCCAAAACATGATGAGTCTGAGATAACTTGTGAGGGGACGTGTCGTTAGATGGGTCTCATCTATATGAGACCAGACTTTTATATATCAATCAACCGTAGACCTTAGTCTTCAATGTAATTGGGAGGATGAGGTGTAAAATCATCTATCACCAAGCATTCATATATCCCCTCAGTATGAGAGCGCATCTCGTTGATTGGAGTGAGAGAGCATGTTATGAGAGGCATCACTTCAATGCCTCAATGTTGCCACCTATTAGTTTATGAGTAGTCTAGAATGCATCCCAAGTGGTTGCGCTAGTGCATGTGGCCTCGATACTTATGCCTTAATAATTGTCCCATTGGGTTTCACGCGCATTTGAGTTGGTTTAAAAATTAACTCTTCACCTTCTTTCCCTTTCTTCTCATTTTTTTATTTCTATGCAAGACGGATCTCCTTCTATTCTCTCTCTCTCTCTCTCTCTCTCTCTCTCTCTCTCTCAACAACTTCCTTTTTTCGACACGTTCCTCCATCGTTCTTAGTGTTTTTGACGTCATTCCATTCTCATGTATCATTTTTATTTTCATAATTTTTTACCATTTCTCATTTTTTCGGCCTACAATTCTGGTGGTACTATGTTTAGGGCAATTTTATTAGATAATTACATTTAGTGGTTATTCTGCAGTTGGAGTTTGGTGGATTTAGAAAATTAGTGTTTTGTTTTGAGGTAGCTGTGAGGGTTCCTCTTGATCTTCTAGATGAGGGTGGGAAGGTCGAGTCTAAAAACCGTGGTCATGACACAACTTCTGCTCGTCAGCAAGTTAATTCTGAGCATGAAGTATAAGATATTTATAACAATGAGTCGGAGGTATAAGTGGCCTACCATGTGCCTCCAATAGAAATTCCCATATCGACAATGACTGAGGCCGAGTTTGTGTGACTATATCCATGTGATGAGGCTCATGTTATTGAGGAAGAAGAAAAAGAGGATTACATGTGATGAGGCTCCTTATCCATACCCAGTGATGTGTAAGAGACTTATTTAATTCTTTGGTGATACATTCATGGTGTTCAGTCGTTAGTCATGATGAGGGTTCCCTCTGAGGACGAGAGGGACTTCAGTAGTATGGTTGAGGGAGAGGTGGCCATTTATGAACAGATTTTTAAGACCGGGTTTTGTCTGCTGATACACTCGTCTGCCAGGACCATTCTTTCTTATATCATCCTTTATCCTACCTAGGTGACACCGAGGTGGACATTTATGAACATATTTTTAAAATCAGGTTTTGTGTGTTGATACACTCGTCTGTTAGGGACAGGACCATTCTTTACTATATCATCTTCCCAATTATGGTAGCGCCTTGCTACTTTCACTTTGTAGCTCGATTCTCAGATAAAAAACTTATTAATATTAACTAGACTTCCAACCACAACCAGAAGTATCATTATTTGTTTATGTTTGGGGATTAGGAATCTGAAAACATTATTTCATCTAGTGCTGACGAGATGAGGGTCCCTCAGAAGTGGGACATAATTTCCATGTCGTCGAACATGGATCATGCCCACAACATTGATGCTAGAACTAACATAGACCTGTTACGCACCTCAAGAAAAGATGGGAGTCTTTTTATTTTTTAGGACCTGATGGATCCTGAGTTGCTTAATTGCAATGACTAGTGGTTCTACCCCTAACCGAATTGTGTAAGTTTTTGAAAACCTTTTAATTTCACTGTTATATATTTTTATTTAAGATGATACTCATTTATTTTTTTTAATTACAGATCGTCTAGAAGGAACCTCAGACGAAGTTTGGGAAATGGCTTATCCCAATACGGGAAACATTCTGACCCGCTTATGGGGTAAAAGTATTGTACTGACACAGGCTTGATAAAAATCCCCAACTACTGGTCCCTATGTTAACGAGGGAAAAAAGGAAAAAAGAATTATCTGAAGGTGCTTCCACCAAACCTCTTCCTCTTCCTCAAAAGAACAAAAAATATACCCCTCGTAGCCCGACCATAGACCCAATCATCCCCATCAAAGATGACACTATCACTACAGCTTATCTCGTCCAACTGGGCATGAATGTTGATTCTCTGCAAGGCAGCCAACTGAGGTCCCAACATTCTATCACCAAGATTGTCCCAGAATGTGACAATTGTTACTTCGATGCCCAAGACACTTCTATAGTCTTCAACTTTGCATCGCATAAGGCTACTTAGGTAAAGTTTGGCTCTTTCTGTTACTAGTATTGTGTCATCCATATTAACTCGTCTTCTTTTCTTGTAGTCAATCATTTCCTTTCAAAACATTTATCTATGGGCAAGTGAAGCTAACAAGAATGTTTAGGTTATCGAGGGCGCTGTATCTCAAGTCAAAAACTTGAGAGAGCAGCTGTCCAAAATTAAGAATGATTATGATGCCAAGGTTTTCGAGTAGATGACAAGGAACAGAGAATGAATGCGAACCATGAAGTCAGAGTTGCAGGCCACAATCGACGAGCTGGAGAGGTAGCTAATGAAGAAAACTGAGGACAAGGTTGGGAAGCTAAAAAAGGCAGCTGAAAAATCTGTTTTATACTTCCAGGAGTCTGCAGAATTTTTTGATTATGTTATCCAGTACATGGAGAAAGGTGCCAAAATCGTTTGTCATCGAGTATCCAATTTATGCCCAAAACTATCTACTTTTGACCCTCATCAAGCCGAGGCCATTTTCTTAGCCTAACTGATCTATAAGGCATTGAAGCTATGAACCACGTCCAGGCCGAGGCTGATGTTCCTGTATCTGTGGATGAGAGGACCGTCGTTAATACTGTCATAACTCCTTGTACGCGGACAAAGATAGAGAAAATGTTGGCTGAGAATTAGATTATATCCATTTTCAGTTGGGCGCCCGTGTATGGTCTCAGTGCCCCTTTTTGTGAAACCACAACATTTGAACAATATTTTCTGTAATAATTTCTCTTTTTTTAGCTCTTTCTGAAAAACTATCATGTCATTTTATTGTAATGGCATGTTGTTGATGCAATTTTTTGTCTCCGAGTTAACTCTTTTCTTAAGTTCTCATGTTGGTATTAACCTATTACGAAATTATTGATCTTTAAGCAGGTTGTTTCTTAGTGATGTTTGCAATATCCTCTCTGCATTCTGGGGGTGGTGTTTTATAGTCGAGACTCCTCAACCACTCTCGTATCATCGAGAGAGAATTTCTGATTGACCCACCATAGTAAAATGATATTACATAGGGACCATATTCGAATGATTTTTATCCTTCCTCTCGACGTTATTGGAATGATTTTTTGGAGCCGAGATTCCTCAATCACTCCCGTATCACCACACTAGAGTTCTTAAGTGGTCCAGCATAATAAAATGATGTCATACATAATCATATTCAAATGACTTTTATTCTAAAGGAATTATTCCTCCTCTCGGCATTATTCAAATGATGTTTTGGAGCCGAGGCACCTCAATCACTCTCGTATCACCGAGAAAAGGTTATTAATTAATCAACCAAAATAACTGATGTTGTGCATAACCATATTCAAATTAATTCATATTAGCCTACACCACTTTAAGTGATGTTAAAGGAATTATCCTTCCTCTCGGCATTATTGGAATGATATTTCGAGGTTGAGGGTCCTCAATTACTCTCGTATCACCGAGAGAAAGTTATTAAATGTTTCCACCATAATTAAATTATGTTTTATACTTAGATGCATGCAAACGAAGCAAGAGAAAAATTGGATAAAGTAGGGGTACGAGAGAACACTTGCTATTTTTCTCATTAAATTCTTTTATTCACATACAACTGAAGATAATCTTGTAACATAACACACATAGTGTAAGAGAAAATATTATGAAGTTGCTCATAACTTAGGCTTGTATTTTCATTTTAGCATATTTTGCGTATCCCGTAATAAATCGACACGCACCGACACGTTGAATCTAACTCCAACATCTCCAAGTTCAATACTCCTCTACATCTTATGGAGGTATAAATATGTTAGCAATTCTTAGTTATTCATATTTATATTTAAGACGTATTTTTATAATAAGTCGCGACTGGATCTTTAAAATATTTAAAAGTAAATTTTTTATTTTTTGGCCTCGTTCGAATGGGATGGAATCTCGTTCAAATGAAAAGGGGATTTTTTTAGAATGCCCATCTAACGGACTTCGAACGAGGCAGGACTAACTGACAGTGAAAACTCATTAGAAGCTCGTTAGATGTAGATTTCGAATGAATTGCATGTTTCGTTTAATTGACATAGATTCCTGGTTCAAACAAAATGGCATTCCTGTTCGAACAACATTAATTTTAGTTCGAACGAGCCGCGCACCTCGAAAATTGTGTCAGGTTTCAAAATACCTATTTTGAACCTTTTTTTCATTGGGCTTTGGAAAAAATATGAACAGAAAATCAGAAAATCAGAAAATCAGAACCTTTTTTTCATTGTGTTATTAAAACACTTTTGATTCACAAACTTTACATCCCCAAATATTTTATAAATCCTTTTGAAACCCTAAAACGTTTATATATCTTGCGTACACCTTGTAGAGAGGATTCTCCATGGCTGAACTTATGATCCGCCAGATAACAACTGAATAAGGAAGAAGAAAGGTTGATCGATGGATACTGATGGTCGATCACCGACTATTGACGACTCTGGACTGAGTCGTTTTCTTTAGAAGTTTTTTGAAGACTGGGTGTTATACTTAGTTGGTCTAAGTGATTTTAAGTAGACTATCTTATAAAATGTTCTAAAGTTCTGAATATAGGTTTTTTCGTGTAAAGGAATTTTTCCTCATTCATTGTGTTGATTGCATGCGTAGTAAATTGGTGTAATTATGTTATTTCTACAACTTGGTTTAAAATTAGGTGTATTTATTTAAAGGTTCAATCTTTAATGAATTAAAAAATACAAAAATATCATTTTTGATTATGAAAATCCTTGCTAGGCGTGTTCACACACTCACAAGTGGTATCAAAATGGGTTGCACTAATTTATCGTGTAGATCCTAGTTTATGCTATTTAGGGTGGTTATTTATCCTTCTCTTTTGTTTTTTACTTCTCGATGGATTCCCATAGTGATAAGTTGTCCAATGTGTTTAGGGATGATGATTTTTATATTAGAGAGGATTTTCATGAACTTCATAACCGTCCAAGAAATTTATCTCATTTGAATTTGTAGTTTGCTAAAAGAATTAAAATTCATGAAAAATAAATTTTTCGTTTTAAAGCTGCTATGGAACTTTTGTAAACTGTTAAAACTCAAAAAGATTTATTTAATGAGAAACTTGTGGACATGAATCGTTATTTTAAAATTTTAGAATCGTCTAAGATAGAGACTGATGATAGAGTTTCGTTTTAGGGAAAGAATTAGATGAATCTAAATTTCGAGGGTTTGTTTAAATCCCAATGAGGATAGTGTTAAATTTATTTTAGATTTGAAGGCACATGGGAAGACTCTTAGGTATAAGTTGGCTAGCATTGAGGTGGAGCAACATAACCTTCTAGAAATGATTAAAAATTTGAAGAAGGAGTCCCTAAAAATTGAAGAGTCTAATTCTTTACTTCAGTTTATAATTTTGATGTAGAAAGATGATTTAAAAGACTCGAGTAGTGTTGTAGTGATGGTACTAGCTTCCTTTATACTAATGCTTACATTGCTAAAGCCAAGACCATTGTTTATTTTAGAGGGTCAACCACACCCCAGGTTATTAAAAATGGTTAACCTGAAGGTCCCATTCCTCATCTTATCTGCATATACACACATTGCGGTAGGAAAGGTCACCTTAGGTATTTTTTGTATGATCTTAGAAAAGACCTTAGGATGTTAAAGTATAGTGTCCCCTTGTTCCCAATACCCTACGTATTAGGTATTCATCTATTTGGGCAAGGACATCTGTTTTGGAGGCACTAAATGTTAAACTAATTTATTCTCGCATGTTTGCACATGACTTTTCACATGTTATATCTTATGGGTGATTGCTTGCATGTTATTATTTGTCATACTCTAGTTGTGCTTCATGTTATATGTTTGCTAGTGTTATGACATGTGTATCTTTTGTATTTTATTTT
This sequence comes from Sambucus nigra, assembly GCA_949130495.1. Taxonomy (NCBI): domain Eukaryota; kingdom Viridiplantae; phylum Streptophyta; class Magnoliopsida; order Dipsacales; family Adoxaceae; genus Sambucus; species Sambucus nigra. Next base: position 282,970,981 of record OX422208.1, read on the forward strand.
TCTTTCATTCTGTCATAATGAAACAAATAAAAAGATTTTATTTGTCTTTCGAGTTAGAGTTTGTTTTAAAAATTGATATTTTTCTTTCGAAAATTTTAGGATAATTGAAAAAGATTTTTGGTTTTTGTGTATTTTAGTTTCACACATTTAGTATGGTATATTGGTGTGTTTGAATCCAATTCACTCTGTACATTCCATGTGTCTAGGACATTTGGTTATGATTGTAGATACTTAGATTATTCTTAATCATGATTGCATGGAATTGTTTTGATCTTGACTGGATTAATGGATTCGACTTTGTAAATGTCTACGCACACACATGCACGAGCTTTATGAATGTTAACCTCACCTGTACATTTGATCTTGGTGAAAGGCTCTCCCATAAATTGCCATCTACATGTTTTTGTGATGATGGAGGATTTGTGCATGTAAGAACCCTTGCCTATGAGGTTTATTTGATTAGTTTGAAAAATATGAGGGTGCACGGTAAAGGGCTATGAAACGAGAAAATATCCAATACTAGAAAGCCACCATTGGCAAGATCCCAATGAAAATCTTGATATGGAAAATATGGTCTCCTCTTGCGGACCTACTGACAGGCAATGCACCGAAGTTTATAGGCCACGACATGTGCTTATCTGGCACCTAATGGATAGGACGCAACCTTATACTATACAGGATGTGGCACCCACAACGTTGTGTACCTAACTGGATGCATCCCCTCATTCCCATCTACTATTCATCAATGATTACACTTGAAACTTATTACATGTCACGTGCTCAGGGAACGTGACACAACTTATATACCCCCTATAAATAGAGAGGTCCACACCTCGAGATAGGGGGTTTTGATATCGAGCTCCGAGTCAACCATACTAGGCGAAGCCCTGTCAAACTCTCTACACAGCCCCAATATATCTTGGGGGTTATTCATCTACCTCGTAGTCATCTCTCCGTCTCACCCGAAACCACTACAAACATGTATTCATCTATCTCATCTATCATGTACGATTTTAATGGCATTGTAAACTTGTACATTTTTTATAATGAGATCAGGGCATCAAAGTGGACGTAGGCTCATTTTAAAAGCTGAACCACTCTGTATATTGTGTTTTGTCTCTTTACTTGCTTTACATCAATTCTATACTTGATATGTTGATATGAAAACGACGTGTGTCCAATTTCTCGTATTAACAATATGGCTCCGTCTGAGGGAAGCGAGGTATTTCTATCTTGTTTCTCTATATTTTGGGTTCTTAGAACCTTATTTCACTCATGGGGACCCCATGGGTCATCATCGCATGGGTGAGTTTTGGTTGTTTAGCTCGTATTTTGTATATGCACCCTTAAATGGGTATCGCACATTTTCAAATTTGTTCGTTGGTCACATTTTTATGACCTCGGATCAATTTTATATACCCCGATGATGTTACCTCACCTAGATAGTGTTGAAAAACACAAAAAGGCTCTAGCCTCGTAAAGATTGGTAACTAGGGATGAGTTTTATTTGCTAATTGTTTTACTTTCTTAGACAATGATCTAGGTTTTTCTACCATGATTGAGCCATTTTGGGGGCACTCGAAGACTGATTTGTCCCTCGTAGACCCCTAGTAGGCTTATTTGTTCATATCGTCGTATGGGTTAAACCCAGCTTGTGGGTCCTTGGACATACACTACACTGCAGCAAGAAGGATGCGGGCTAGTAGGAAAATTGCTTTAGTACCGCAACCTTTATAGAGGATGCTTCATAGCTTCATTTCATCACCTGGGATTAGACATGGTAAAACTATCCTCAAATTTAACTCTGGCGAACTCCCTTAGAGAGGCCTCGACAGTAACTCCATGCGTTCAGCATGCCGCAACCACAACAGTATATATTGGAAAATTTCCAAAGACTACGTCCTTGTTACTATACTTGGTTATTTCCTCTACATTTATTTTTGTGACACCCCGTCTAATTAAACATCGGGTGATTTGGCCTTTATCAAATTAAAATATTTTTCCCATATGGTTCATTCTTAGCATCACTGTCGAAAAATAAAATTAATTACTAACCACCTAACTTAGCTAAACCGGTGCTAAATTTTATCTTTTGAATGAAACGTGATAATATAATAGTTTGAAAACTAAAACAACATACACATGATACTAGGATTCAAATCAAGACTAATTTTTAAAAGAAACTAAGTCAAGACGAATAAACTGTCGGCTAAATCCATAACCAAGAAAAAATTCGCAATCCAACTACAAAGTAAAACTGATACTAATCTGGAACTTCAATGGAGTCAACTTACAACATGTCTGCATATGAAACATAAGAATGAGATCCTATGTTAGATATGAATGAAAGATTCGGCTACTCAATGGTCATGTCAGCGTCCATAGTGCTACAACTCTGAATCCCTGGGATGAACTCAAGTAAGGCTCCCTTGTGGCTGGACACCTAAAAGGTTTTGAAAACATTTTTATAGAATGATTTAGTACTCAAAACAATTCTGAAAACATTTAACAAGTAATTTATCATGATTAAAATCGGTTATTGATTACACATGTTAGGTTCCCACACACTGCCTTGAGTCTCTTCACCTCTCATCTAATATGCACACCTAACATCCTATACTTAGCCCACATATCCATCATACCCAAGCTATCTCGACTAAAGTATATAACCGACCTCATCAATGGTCTACTCTCCCGCACTTCCCACATAGCACGTTTTATTATTAACATCCTCGCGTATTTCAGTTTTCATATAATATTCACATGTGTTATATTTAATATTCATAATCAAGTCTCACTAGTTAACTCATAAAGCATTTCAGATTTATCATATGACTTTCATAATTCAGTTTCACTACTTAATTTACTATAGGTATTATCAAATATATTTTTAAATCTTAAAATTAAGTTTCTCTCTACTTAATTTATCATTTAGATGTATATCTATATGTAATAACCCGTAATTTTATTGATTTTATATAATGGGATTAATTAAATTAAATAGGATAATTAATTGGAAATTAATATGGATTTAAATACTAGCGAGGGGACATTTGGTATTGGATTGTGATAATAATGTTGAATCTTACTAGGTGAATATGGTAATATATGATTACTGAATTTATTAAAATTGTCGCAAGTCATAAATACGACAATTCGGGAAATTAAGTTGGGACGCGCGTGTCAGTCACGTGAGGAGTCAATTTAATTGGATTTAAAATTAAAGTATAATTTTATCATCTGTATGGTCATTTTGAGTGTCCCGTCATGTCCGAAAGGGTCAAAATAGTCTGAAAACACAAGCCGGGGGTTTAGTTTGGGTCCCGGGGCATTTTTAGGCCAAACCGGCAACCCGGGAGGGTATTTTAATCATTTTAATTTTTAAGGGATTTTGACCCACGAATTTTAGGCCTTAATTATCAGAAAATATGAGGGTCAGTATCTATCAAAAAGAAAGGAGCGGGCAACGTGAAAAAGTGGAGAAGTTAAAAAAGGGTTACAAAGCCATAACCACCACACACCACCACTATTCGCCGGAATTATGATCGGAGAGAGGGAGAGAACTAGCCTTTAACATTACCAGCGGATCAGAACATCAATTCCAAGGAAAATGATTTGATTTCATTAAGTTTCAGTTAATAATTTATCCATGATAGTGTAGGATTTGATGATAGCTATGAACAATGATTGAAACTCATGAAATTTGGAGAAGAAACCTAAACTTTGGATAGAATTTGCCTGTAGTTTAATTCTGGAAGTATTTCAGTAACAAAATCATAACCCTTGATGAATTAAAAACGGATTTGGGAAGAGAACTATGATAGTTCTTGAAGAAAATAGAAAAATAAGGTTTTTATGATAATATGAAGATTTGATCTAAGAAAAGTCTAATTGTTGATGATTTAAAAGTTTTGGAACGTTAAGAATCATGTAATTAGGTTGTATAATGACCCTATATACATACATTAGGATTTCACACGTTGTAATAAAGATCTGGGACAAATATGGGACTGAAAAATGAAGAAGCCCATAGCCTGCAACTGCTTGATCGATCGATCGACATTCATAGGTTGATTGATCGACCATCGATTGATCGATCGATCTGCCCAGAAATGGTGACCTTTTCCCCCTTTTTGAATTTAAGTGTTGTCGACCATCGAACGTTGTAGTTGAGGATTATGTGAATACATTAGGACTTGAGGGATACCAGTAGGGATATATTTGAAGCTCAGAACATATTAGAATTTAGTTAAAAGGTAGTGTTTAATTTACAAGTGTCGAAGGAGTAATTTCCTATTTAATGATCCGATAACATGATATAAATTCTTACGAGTGATAAGTTAGGATTTGGGATATAAATAAGTACTTAAGAGTACTGAATTAATATTTGGGAAAAGTGGGAGACTTAGTAACCTCTTCAGTTAGGTTTTAAGTACCCGAAACTATACGACGTGAGGCGTATCGATGAAATATATTATATATCATCCTGAATTATAGTGGTGTACGAATTGGACTAATGGTATAGGGTCGAGAACGTAGCTTTAATAATATAACAACTTATCTAAGTTATGTGAATGCTTAGTATATGGATTAGTATGTGTATGACATACCTACCATACTTTCTATCACGGGAGGTCGGCTTTTGGAACAAGGCCATCTAATCTTTGTGTGCCTACGGGGGGATTTATATTGGTACCTTAAGGACATGGGGCTGTGAATGGCTTATTTGTGAGTTAATAGGTCAGCTGACCATGGCAGCGTAGGTATGTGTGTGACCCATGGGTATGTGAACTATGTCCGCCTCCAATATGTGTGATTTTTCTTATTGAAACAGTTCCTAAGAGATTCGAAACATGTAGTCCTTATGTACGTGATGTAGTGGGATTCGATAGCAGTGTATGTGTGCACCGCAGCTTAGCCGAGGGTTGCCTTATTTTTATATTTGTGCCTAGAATATTATACTTGTGATTACAATGGACTCTTTGTTAAAGTGTGAATATAAAATAATTGTGACTTTTTGAATGGGATTTAAAATGAGAATTTCCTATCGTAATTGTTATAAATTAATCTGATATACGCAGGATATATTAGAATGTTGTGAATAGACCCCTATATTATATGTGAGGACATGAAGTAGTACAGTTTGAGTTAGTTAACGGCATCATTAGAGCGGGTTAAGGTTATACGTTAGGCTTGCAGATTAGTTGAGGGGTGAGGGGCTCATGTGAGAGCATGTAACTAACATGTATATAATATTTACTATTTTATGCAATTAAACACTTGCTATGTTTCTAAAACTGTTTTCACCTCGGGCTCTGACCCATTTGCTTTAAAATCTATTTTTCTTGTAAAACCTTTTAGGTGCCCAACCACATGGATGCCAAGCATAGGAGTTCCATTACATTGAAGTGTTGTAGTTGTTGTGGAAGTTACAGGATCACGATAGTAGACACCTCCACAATCTGCATTTGATTATATTCAGGGTCATTTATCAGTTAGGGAATGTTTCCCCCTTTTCATTTGGAGATAGCATTCTCAGACTCCGAGTTTCATTTCAGTTTTTGGATTTATTTATTTATTCAGACTTTGTATTGGGTTTTTTTCATTATTTGGATTATTCAGGGGAGTGTTACTCAAGACTCATTGTATTATTCAATTATTAGGTCTATTGTGATTGTGATGTGGATGTGGTATAGTTATCTTATGATTTAATTGGTTGCATGCTAATTTAATTAGATAAAATTTGGCATCTCACTTTTTAAATATTTGGTGTCTAGTAATTATTTTAATAAAATAAAATGCTTTCAATAGTGATGCTATGAACTGAACCAACTTGACATTTTGTATTAATTTGAATAAAGGAGTAGCTACTCTGTATTTAATTAGTTGGGGTGTCACACTATTTATATATATCAACTACAAGTTTAATTTCGCACATAAGTAGAATATCATGAAGTATATATATATTTCACACAATATATACTGTAAGGATTATTGGTCAGGCTACTCATCGACCCCAATCATCCTATAATTTACATTGGTCCAGATATCCCTCTACCCCAAAGTAAATGATATGTGCATGTATATTGGTCTAGATACTCATCGACCCCATTATATTTTAACTTCGATTTGGTTCAGATCATCATGGACCCCAAATCAAGTTTTCGTGGATTGGTTCGGATACTCATCGACCACAATACCGAATTAAGCATACTTTAGGTATTCACACAACCTAATTGTAAATATAATAGGTATTCACACAACCAAATCATTTATACTAGTACATGATGTTTTTCTATATAATATCTACCGTACTTTACCATGTATTTACGAGTTTACTTCACTTTTTTACTCCCCTCATAGGTCTGCTATAAAATAATATATCTCGCAATATTATTTTCACAAGTGCATAAGTATTCCCCCACCACGTCCATTAGGAATACAATAGAATAGGGAAAATTTTAAACATTCTGAGCACCGGACCGATCCGCTTTCCAGGACAAGACCAATTTGTTTTCTGTTAAGGCCAAACCAGTTCATTTTATGTTAAGGCTAGACCGGTCCCTTTTTCTGCCAACTAGCTCTTGTTTCGCAGCAGCATTTTTACACCATTTTTTATACCCATATCTCAGAAATTCTTCACGAATTTCACAATTAATCGTTCCTAACTGTATCTACCAGAGTTAGGATGATTTCTAACATTTTAAACAAATTAAAACTTCATCGAAACAATCAAGAATGAATCACACCCCCCACCCCCACCCCCCACCCCCAAAAAAAACACTTTCATAGACTAAATTTGTGTTCATCCATTAAATTCCATTCAAGCCCCAAATTTAAATCCGTAGTAATAATTAAAACTCTTTTTATTTACAATTCTCTACAGATATAAATCCTAACTACAAGCAATTTTACCCAACATGAAATCAATTGGTACTCTTCTTCAAGGTTTTGTAATAAAAATCAATCTATTCATGAAATCCCTACACATGGGTATTATAAATTTAATTCAATTTGCAATAATCACTTGCCTTAGAATGATTGATCTGATTTCATGATTCTTAGTTGATGATTGATTGCTTCTTCCCCAATCTTCTTTTTCAATTGTCTTGAGGTGCAAGAAACCATTCACCACCTTCTCAATTCTCTCCTTAGGCTTTGGGGAAATGGTTCTCTCTTTTCTCTAATGGCCTCACAAATCTTTTTTGTTGTTATCCATAACCCGAATCTCTAAATATCAGATATATGGCTCTAATTTTCGTAGGTCCCTTGACCTCTTTTAGAAAAATGACCGTAACGCCCTTAATAGGTGTCGGTTTGGTCCAAAATTGACCTGGGGCCCAAACTATACACCCGGGTACGCTATTCTGACTCTTTCGACCCATCCGAAATCATTAGTGACCTCTAAACTTCCATCCGAGTCACTTAAAATATATTTCTCATTCCTCACCTGAAAATAGTCTACACATGATTCCTGGTGAGATAAACTAGAATACGCACATATCACCCGTTATGCCATATAGTGGTAACCATTTATTATTTAGTATTCACACTCAGTAAATTTCATCAAAATATTAATCCTCGATTAATATTTAATAATCATATCAAATTACTTCACTCGCGTAATTTAAATAAAACATATTTTCCAAATAAATTTCTGAATTAATAAATTTAAAATACACTGAAATATGGGGTGTATATACTTCCCTCCTTACAATGGAATTCCGCATGTCATCCTCCCGCTTCGAAGTTGAATCCTCAACATTGTGGTGACCCCACTGAACTCGTACCAAGGGCACCACCTTCGACCGTAGTTTATGCTCACCACGATCTATAATAGACACAGGCCTCTCCTCATATGAGACGTCTGGATGTAAATTATTCTCCTCTAGTGGAATGTGCCAATAGGCCCTCTTGCTCCTCCTATATTTCTTCAGTGAAGACACATGGAACACATCGTGTATTCGCTAAAGATGCTCCAGAAGTCCCAGTCTGTATGCTCCCGATACCACCCTCTCTATAATAGGAAATGACCCCACCTACCTCGGTGCTAACTTCCCTGTATTGTGAAATCTCATAATCCCCTTTCGAAATGAATAGATGTGCATATTGCATTGTGTCATAGTCTTTGTGAACTGGAAAGAAGTGGGAAACCTTGGTCAATCGATCCACAATCACCCATATTGAATCGTGACCCCGCTCCGTAGTAGGTAACCCAGTAACAAAATCCTTTGAGATGTTCTCCCATTTCAAAATAGGAATCTCAAGTGGCTGTAGCATCACCGAAGATATCTGATGGTAAACGTTCACTAGATGGAAAGTAGCAGACTTTGAGAAAAACTCTGCTATGTTTCTCTTCATGTTGGACCACTATTATTGTCTCCTCGTATCCTGGTTCATCTTGTCTCCACCGGTATGCAGGATAAATCTAGAACCACTAGACTCAGTCATAACTGCATGTCTCAAATCCTCATTCTAGGGTACTACTAACCACCCATTAAATCACATGCTTCCCTCAGAGCTAACAGAGTTGGCCTCTGCAACCTCAGCTAATAAATGTCTTACTTTGTCCTAACAGAACTGATCCTTTGCATGTGCCTTCACTACCCACATAAAAATCTCGGGAGTGATAGACCTAACTGCCAAGTATGCTCTGACAACCTTATCCTCCTACTGGAGCTCACTCCAGTTTTCTTTCCACACCTCTGCTAAATTTCTAGTAGGTCGTCGGCTCAACGTGTTAGCCACCATGTTAGCCTTTCTAGGATAACACTGTATATCAAACTAGTAGTCCTTCACGAATTCTAACCACTACCTTTGCGTCATGTTCAAATCCTTATGGGTGAAGAGATACTGAAGTGACTTATGATCCGTGAACAATGTGAATTTCTCCCCAACCAAGTAATGTCTCCATATCTTTATTGCAAAAACAACCGCTCCCAACTCTATGTCGCGGGTGGAGTAATTCTTCTCGTGGTCCTTTAGCTTTCTAGGCGCATAAACTATCACCCTTTGTTCCTGCTGCAACACACCCCCAAGTCCCTATAAGGCACTCCTAGGAAATGAAAGTATGGGTGCTAAAGTTAATCTATCCTTCATCTCATCGAAGGCCAATTGGCATTATGGCATGCTTCCGTCCACTCAAATGGGGTGTCCTTCATGAGTAGGTTGCTTAAGGGTCTAGCGATGGCGTTAAAGTCCTTAATGAACCTTCTATAAAACTCTGCGTGGCCCGAGAAGGAGTGCACGTCTTTGAGCGATTTTGGTGGTGGTAGATCGGCTATGAAATCTATTTTAGCTCTATCAACTTCTATCCCCTTGGATGAAACTATGTGGCCAAGAACTATTCCTTTAGTGACCATAAAATGGCATTTGTCCCAATTTAGAACCAAGTTCTTTTCCACACACCAGGCAATTACTTTTTCCAGTTTTTCAAGACAAATATCGAAAGAGGTGCCAAAAATGCTAAAGTCGTCCATGAAGACTTCAAGTCCTCTATCGACCATGTCGCTAAATAGGCTTAACATGTACCTTTGAAAGGTCACATGTTCATTACATAAGCCGAATGGCATACGTTTGTAGAAAAACGTACCAAAAGGGAAAGTGAAGGTCGTTTTTTCCTGGTCAAGTACATCTACCTCAATTTTGTTATATCCAAAATAGCCATCAAGGAAGCAATAGTAAGGGTGGCCCTCTACTCTTTCAAGAATCTGATCAATAAATGGGAAAGGGAAATGGTCTTTCCTAGTTCTCTCATTGAGTTTTCGATAATCAATGCAAGCGCGCCACCCTATGGTGGTACGTTGGGGGACTAGTTCTCCCTTAGCATTCTCAATCACAGTCATGCCCGACTTCTTCGGGACAACTTGAATAGGGCTCACCCATTTGCTATCCGATATTGGGTAGATAATCCTGGCATCCAATAGCTTAATGATCTCGGTCCTCACTACTTCTTTCATATTAGGGTTTAGGCTTCTTTGAATTTCTCTTGAATTATTGGCATCCTCTTAGAGATGGATCTTGTGGATGAAAATCAAAGGACTTATCCCTTTTAAATCAGTAATATACAAACCAAAATCACTTTGGTGCTTCCTCAGAATCATTAGCAATTTACCCTCCTGCTCTTCATCTAGGCTAGGGGAGACAACATCAGGAAATGTCTCATCCTCTCCTAGGTATGCATATTAAATATAGGAGGGTATTTTCTTCAATTAAAGGGTCAAAAATTTGTCGTTGGATGGAACCATGCGTGTCTCCCTCGATGGTAACTCCTCAAATCGAGAAACCCAATTCACATCTCTCGCGTCCTCGTCCGACGCTCTCTCATCAAGTAACTCTTTCAACTCCTCAACCTCCCTTTAGAATTCGGTGTACGTCCCCTCACTCTCATGGCTCGACACTAAACAGGACCCTAGGGCATCTCCAAAATAATTTTCCTCGAAATACTCCTCTATGATCTCGTCTATTAGGCTCACCGCGTGAAGATCATCTTCTTCCCCCGTCTGTTGGGCGATATAGAAGATGTTAGTCTCTAAAGTCATGTTTCCAAAAGTGAGTTTCATTTGCCCATTCTGAGTATTGATGACTTCATTAGCCATAGCTAAGAATGGGCACCCATGAATGATGGTAACATGATTGCTTGAGGCGAAGGAGGGCTCCGTGTCCCAAATGACTAAATCTACCGAGAAGTAGAAAGTGTCAACTTGGATGATCATGTCCTCAACTATACCTCTTGGGATCTTCACAATTCGATCTTCTAATTTGAGAGTGATCTTTGTGGGCTTGAGGTCGCCCAAATCAAGTTTGCTATATATGGCGTAAGTGAGAATATTGACACTTGCTCCCAAGTCAAGTAAGGCTTTTTCGATTTTATTTGCTCCAATGACGCAGGAAATGGTGGGTGCACCGAGATCCTTGAATTTGGGTGGGAGATCATTAAGTAGGATGGATATCACGTTCTATGCTAGAAAGACATTTTTCTTTACCTTCATCTTACTCTTTATTGTTAACAAGTCCTTAATGACTTTTGCATAAGCTGGAATTTGCTTAATGGTGTCGAGGAAAGGTAAATTCAAATTTACTTGCTTAAGCACGTCTATCACTTCATCATGGGGGTTTCCTTTGTGGGAAGGAATCAACCTTTGAGGAAATGGTGTCGCGGTGGGTGGTTTCACTACTACCTCGGGCTCACTAGTGTCCTCTTTATCACTCTCCTTCAAGGAGAAATCTTCATCCTCTTTCGTGTCGGGCAAAATCTCCTTGTCATTGGTTACATCATGTGGGGGATGTGATAAATCAATGACTCTCCCACTAGAAGAGTGGTCACTGCTTGACATTGCTCCTGATGTTCTGTCGAAGTGGATCTAACACTAGTTTGACCTTGGGCGGTCTTTGGCCCTGGGCAAGAAACTTGCCTTTCTCTTGGATACTCAACGATGATTGCAATTGTGAAATTTTCGCATTCATGTTATTGATCATGCGCTCATGCCTAGAATTAGTTGCAGTCTGGGTATTGATAAAGTGGTTGATTGTATCCTTGAGATTTCTCCACGGTTGAGTGATATATGCTCCTTGAGGTGGTGGTGCTTGCACATGTCCTTGCATGGTTGGAGCTTGTTGAAAGTGCGATGGTGGAGGAGGGGAAACATGTGAATTAAGATTCATCGCAGCATGTTGTTGTCCATAGATAAAACCAACTTGGTTTTTCCATGAAGGATTGTAAGAATTCCCATACGGTGCACCGAAATTAGCCTTGAATCCTCCTATAACACTTACTTGTTCTTGAAGCATCACTTTGTAGGCGGGTATAGTCGGGCATTCCTCAGTTGAATGACCTGCCTCACAAATCGCACACACCTTCTTGACAAGGTTTGGGATGGATCCAGTTGGTTCTCTTCCATATACCTCACGTACGTCTCACAGTTCTTTCTCAAGCATATCGAGTCGACTTTCCGTCATAGAATTATTTTCTACATGAAATAGGTCAGATGCCGATGGAGTGGTGGTCACTTGATGATTTCAATTTTGAGAATTAGGGTCAGATGTATCCCAGGATTGGGTAGTATCGACAACATACCTCAGGTGAACCTCAGCATCGTGGGCGTCTAAGTCGATAAACGGACCACTACCCATGGTTTCAACGAGTTACTTGGAATTAATGTTCAGCCCATTATGGATAAAGAAATGATTTGCGTTTTATCAAAACCATGATGGGGACACGAAGCAATTAACTCATTGAAATGCTCGTAGCATTGATCAAATGACTCATTTTCTAATTGTCAGAAAGTTTGAATTTGAGCCTTGATGGAATTCGTTCGATGTGGAGGACAGAACTTCTTGAGAAATTTGTATTGTAGCTCGTTCCATGATAAAATCAAATTTGGATGTAAATACCATAGTCATATCTTAGCCTTATCCTTTAGAGAGAATGGGAAGAGTTTAAGGCGGAGCACCTTTTTTGTGCAACTTTGATCACTGAGAGTCTCGCACGCCTCCTCAAATTCCATGATGTGGGCATATGGCTTTTTTGAATCCATTCCATGGTAAGTGGGAAGTATCTGGATCATCCCATTCCTGAAGAAAAATTGCCCACCATTGTAGGGGAGTAAGATTCATCCTGGAGTGACAGTGCGCTCGGGATATAAGACGTCTCTCAAAGGGCGATACGGGTCCTTTCCATCGTCGGCGGCTGCACTACCGTGTTGTGACATATTTATCTCACTCAAAGATTATGTGTCCTCACTTGGTATACTCGGAGTGCGCTCCAAAGTGTGTTCTAAGAGGGAAAACGACGTGTTATTTGAGATTGAGTGTGACGGTGTGGGAGGTGGAACCCAGAATTGTGGAGTGTTAGGAGTGTGAGGGCTATCAGGGTCATACTGAACTATTGGATTTTCGTGAATGTGGGTTGGAGTATTATGGGGAGTTGGAGTGAGTTAAGAATTTTTCATTAACGGGCTTATGAGAGATTATGATGAATATTTTTGTGATTTTTCAATTTTTTTTATGTTTTTGGATTCTTTAAAGATTTTTGGACAAAGTTTTAGATTGACTCGATCTAATCCTAAGTCTACCTAAATCCCCGGCAACGGTGCCAAAAACTTGACGTGACTAAGAATGTGTCTCAGAAGTGCTTACTCTCTAGGCTCAAGTGCAAGCCTATCGTTCAAGTAATAATCCGATAAGTCGGGTATCCATCCTCATGGAAATAGGACAACAGAGTTGTGACGACGTCGGACAGATGAAGGAAACCTAACTTTCACTCTAAAGAAAAAGAAAAGTTGATTTTGTTTTCGGAATTCGTTACAACTAAATGTAATTTCGAAAATTATGAAAGAAATGCACCAAATTATGAATGGAATACAACTATTCTAAATTACCTAAATTACTAATAATGATTGAACTGAAACTTGAACTATATGATGAAGAAAACAGGACGGGAATAAAATCCCTCTACCCTAGTGTATTGCAGGTATAAAACTAATCTTAAGTTTAATTGATTAATTAGACCCAAAATTTAGTACTCCCGAGCATTACGTATGTGAGGTTCAAGCCCTCACCATACGTAATCAGAGGACGAGTAAATTGGTATTGCGATAGTTACACTCGAATTGCTTTCTGAAGCATCCCAGTTACCCTGAAGCAAATGAGATCCAAAGATCTACAATTTTCATGTTGCTACGCAATACGGTCGTAATAAATCATTAAATTCAGAGGACTAATTTTATACACATGCAACTAACACATCAGGTGGAGTTCATGCATCCCGACCCTTTTAAACTAGACGAGCATGTTAAATTGAATGATGCATGAAATAAATATGTTTCATGTGGAAGAACTCATGATGAAACTAGATTGAAACATGGAAATAAGTATTTTGATCAAAGAAATTGGTTGAATCAAATTAGAGAAATAACCATGCAAGAACAATAATAAAAGGAATGAAACTTGGATTAAAACCTTAAAGACAAACCCGAAATGTATCAATCTTGAAGCAAACAATCCAAACTATGTTCTTAGGTGATATTCTAATTTTTTTCTATCAAAAATTATGACAAATATCTAGAACCTCCTTTCCTCACTTATTAGCTTCGTACGAATACGTTTTTGAATGAGTTGTAACCTCATGGAACTATTTGGACCAATCAGAATATAGGAGCAATTCTGCGCATCAGGACCCTCGAACCGGTTCACGGGTACCCCAAATCGGTTTGACCTGAGTTTGGGAATCTTCACTGATTTTGGCCTCTTTTTCCTCCTTTCAACACTTAGAATTATTCTCATGTTTTCTTCTTTTCTTCTTGGATTTTTTTCTCAACTTCAATTGATCATAACACTTCAACCGTAACTCATATTTGGATGTCGTTTCTTCCATGATTCTCATTGTTTTGAGCTTTTCAACTTTCTAGTTGACTCCTCCTCTGGCATCCGGCTACATAATTACCAAAATACCCTTGAACTTTCCTTCTTAGCCTTTCTTTCATGGTTTCAATTTCTCTATTTCTCCACTTGCATAATTTACCTATAAAACACATAAGAGAAACACAAAACACAAAACACTTGCCAAGGAAGGTTAGTAGCAAAAATCTGAGTTAAATCCATATCGATTGAATCACTCAGGTTCATAAATGTATCGAAATTAGGGGAATAAATATACAATATTTATGCCCAATCACCCACCGTCGGTGCCCCTAGGTACATGAGGTATGTGAGAGAGATGTCAGACGATGCCTGGATGGTGGCGATGATAGGCAAGCCAAATACCCTCTATACAGATATAGGGGCGAGCTATGATTAACTAGATTTTGTGATGAGCTGTTTGATGCCCTCCTATATCAATGATGTGGAGAGCATGCCTCCTCCTGACACTGCTTTGGGTAGGGTACTAGTGCACTGATGGGATTGACCCATAACACATGTGGTGGCACTAATACGGCATAAATATTTCGTATTTCACCCGTTAACGTACGCATTATTAGCCCCCTCGGGTACCTTAATTCCTATATTTATGCTCGATAATCATACAACCTCCATTTTTTATGTTAACATGCTATATGAGGTATATTTGGGCTTTTGTAGGGATTATAGGTGCTAAGTATGAAGTTGGATGCATTTTCGTGAAGTTTCGTACAAATTCGCACGCGTAAGGGCATTTTAATCAATTCAAAATTTGGGAGATTGTACCAATGTCCTCATGGAAGTTGTATCCCTCTGAACAAGATTTACGTGGCCGCAAACGGTGCGTGATTCTGAGTCCGAACGAAGAAGTTACGAGACTTTTAGCGGAAGAGGATTCCAAAGAAATCAAAACCAGGAAGCCAAATCGATTCGGCTCCAAGACAAATCGATTTGGACCCCTAGCCAAATCGATTCGGACATTTTCCAAATCGATTCAGATTGGACCAGTAGCCAATATTTCGTGGGCCAAATCGATTCGGCTCCAAGCCAAATCGATTCGGCCCATCAGATATTTGGCAATTTTCCTTTTTATTTACAATTTTGCCATGGGATATTTTGTATTTAACCCTTATCTCTTCATTTTGAAGAGAGGATCTTAGATACTTTCATTTTGGCTAGATTTAGGGCTTTTATAATTGGGAGCTAAACCCTATCCCTCTTGCTTTGGATGGTTGTACTCTTTATTTTGTAAGTTGTACCTTAACCTTTTCTTCCTTAATATAGTTATTTTAGTTGTTTTCCTTGCTTTCTTTCGATTTTCCATGCCTAGATAAGTTTATTTATTGTTATTTATTTCTTTTTATAGTGTAATATTAGTGTAAATTAGTTTATTTCCATGATTTTTCCGTAGATAAATAGGTTCGGGATTGTGTTCCGCCATTTACGGGTTTAGAACCTCGAAAGTTAGGTTTTCGTGTGAAAGTGCATTTAATTGAAACTGTGTGTATTAAAGTTGGATTATTATGCGTTTAAATTTATTTGTCACGCAACTTTCATGCTTATAGCGATATTTCGAATTTAATTCACATGTGACCATTTTCCGTTAAATGTTTAATCTCGCAACTTTGGATTAAATTCCTTATTGTGTAATGTTTATGCTTAATTGAAAATGCTCAATTAAATTGCTTTCTAGCCTTAACTCTAATTAGCAGTTGTTTTGATCCGTGTGGTAGAATGCGATTCTGATCCTCTCTTTACTTTTGTGTAGCATAACTTATTCTTTTCTTTTATCACCATTCCCAACCATCACCTTTTCTTTTATCTAATTTACATTTTTATTCCTAAAGTTTTAAAGCAATTAAAATCTAAAATTTAATCACTCCCTATGGATTTCTAACGATATCCGACTTACCGCTGTGCTTGCCTCGCAAGTGTAGTAGTAGCTTAGGTTTTTCATTGAGTCGCCGAACCGATAACAACGATTTGTGTATTACACGACGCACGGTTCACGCTCGATCAGGCACATTGGCGTTGGCGGGGGTAGAGGAGCCTCCGATCATTTAGGTTACTCCCCTTCGTATAATTTTTGAATAAGTAGTGGGAAGTTACTGAGTTTTCCACACCGTCCTAATGGGTCAATGTCCGGATTGACAGGGATTACGAATGAGTCCCTCTGGATTGAGGTACATCCTTTCTCTTTTTCTTATTTTATTAATTCTTCTTTGATTCTTTACTGACTGATTTGTCTTTTGTTATTACTTCTTTTCTTCTATCATGTTCGGGTGCTGACCAACTAGATGAGGGACATTGAGGACTGGATGGTATCCATGTCGGATTATACCAAGAAGGTAGATCTTTCCTTCTTTGTGCTGTCTACCACCTCGAATAAGGGTTCGAGTTCTTAGAGTGGAGGATCCACCGTTCTTTTTTGGGAAAAGTGCATCCGCCGTGGGGGTTGAGGGCTTGAGAGGGACAATTGATAGTTCGGGTAAAGTTCCGTTTGTATATTTCTATTTTTCTTTCCTATAAAAAATATGTAACCAACTGAAGCAAAATATATATGGAAAATATGGATTTTCTCAATTTAGTGACTTATCCTATGTGCACTTTTAGTTTTCAACTGAGATTGTTTATTTTATGCAAAGATAGAGACAAGTATGGGAATGATAATGAAAGGAAAAATGTTTATTATTATCATTTTAAAAAAAGGGAATAAAAGTAATTAACACAGGGAAAAGATTTTTTAAGTTTATTTTGAGAATGAAAATGATTTTTCGAGGAGAATGAAATGGATAAAATGAGTAACTGAAAAGGAATGGCCCGGGCTAATTTTTCAAAATGGGGATTTTTTCTAGAAATTGATTTTGATAAAAGAGGAAAGAAGGAGTTTTCCAAAATAAGGTACTAGAATTAAGTCAAATCATTAGACCCCTTGACATACCTATTAGCATGGGGTTAAATCAAATTGTCCATAGTCTTTGATTACACTTCCCTGCGCATTAGTGTACTCCTATAGGGCTAAGAATTAATTGGGTTTTGAGAGTTCTTTTTTTTTTTGCCAAGGATTTTTAGTATAAAAGGAGGGGTATGATATGTTCCTTCTCCACCAATACCTTCATTTCTCTTTTTGTTTCTCATTTCTTATTTCCTAAATTCCTATTCCCATGTATGAAGATGTATCCTCTTACGTTGACGCTCAGAGGCCATGTGCCTATACAATGTGGGCTATGATGCTTTCATTATCCATCACTTTTATCTATGGCGTAATCGAGCCATAGACTGGAAGTTGCTAGAAGTGGCAGTACATTTTTGTTACCTCGAGGACCATGTTTTCCATTTTGTCTTGGACAAGGTTTGTCCTATCTATGAGGAATTCTTGAAAATATTGGGGGTCAGCCACAGTGTGGCGATGGCTATGCCCGATTTTTCCTATTCTCCCCAAGAATTTCAGGCAGATTTGCTCCATATTTCTCCTTTAGTGGCTCATCTGTTGTTTACTGTAGGGATTATTTCTCTTCATGCGATTATGTATCCCATGCGCTTGTGGGGATTTGAGGATGCTAGCTTTGCCGGAGTTATTGTCTTAGGACTTACTGTAAGGCTTTTTTTGGTGATAACTTTATGGTGGATCCCCAAGTGGTTGCGATCACGTCATGGATGTCTTAACACCATAATCTTGTGGTGGTGGTTCTAGATGAGACTTTGAATGATATGGATGTTTAGAAGGATGGTCATTCCAACTTTCTAAGGGGGAGTCTGGTAATGTTGTTCATGTGGCTTGCAGAGAGGTTTGTTCTGACAGTCACTCCTGAGTAGCCCTTGGTATGTGTGACAAAATTCTTTGTTCGACCTTTCTTCAGTTTCATCCCATCAGTAGAGAACTATGTCAATTGGTTGGTGAAGTATGAAGCTCAGTGTCTTCGTTGGCCAATGCCACGGTGAGGAGACTTGCAACCTATTTTGTATCTATGAGAGTACCGGTATGTGAGATTGGTTGTCCTTCACCAGAATTCCTTTTATTTCCCTTGGCGACTTATGTTCCAAGTCAGATGGGAATTTTTTTGCCTCCTTGTATAACGAACTTATTACCAGTGGAGGACCTAACTGAGTCATTATGGATAATGTTGGTCTCCTTTGGTAGTGCCGTCAACTATCTATCCATTTATAACAGTATGTAATAGGGTCATGGAATGTGTCTAGGGACTATCTTAAGTGGTTATGGAAACAAGTAGTGGAGATGATCATGGAGGAAGAGACTGAGAAAAGGTGGATCATCACCTTCAACACAATGGAGGAAGGTGTTGTTGTTTTTTCTAGGCTTATTAGGGCGTACTGCTCTATGGAGCTCATACAGAGTGTTAACCTGGAGTGGGAGTCTTGGGGAACTACGGGGTTAGAAATGATTATGAAACGGGGTCATCGGGTAATTGAAGGCAATGCCTATAAAGCTTGGGTGATTTTTTATGAGGCTAGGGTAATTTTTGTTTTTTTTTTATTTTTAGGGTTTTGGAATAATTTTTGGTGTAGCTTGGTAAGGTTTAGGTTTGTTTAAGCATGGTTTGGTCAGTGTAAGGGGGTGGTTTTCTTAACTTCCTTCGTTGATACTTCATCTAACATAGTTGTATTCCTTATTTAGAAATAAAAATTGATTTTGATCATATTTTTTTGTTCCCCTTTAAGATTTTTGCATTTGAATTAGATATACCAATCGCTAAGGCATACATAATCCTCTTGTTAATGTAAATGATAATTTGGACCGTCATTCCTAGAGGTTAAAAAAGAATAAAAGTTTATGAAAAATAAGGGGATTGGGCAAAAGTATGGTGTATGGGCTACCTACGCACCTCTGGGAGTTTTAAAAAATTTCATGATTTTTATTTTGAAAAGAAAAGGTTTTTGAGAGGATTAGGTCCACGTTGTTTTTGGTCGGGTAAATGAAGAATTTTTTATTAGAATAGAAGAGGGAGGAGAAGAGTCGTACACCATGATTCTTGACTTTTTGGTTGAATGATTGCACTATCTGGTGATGTTACCCTTATATATGATGTAGGTCCTTCTGCTTTTTTTCGTCCAAGTGTTATAATTCGTCCATGAGACTCTAATGGAATTCTTCTTTACAAACTTTACCCTCGAGCATGACGAAGAATGGAGGTATTTCTAACTCAACGGGTCGGACCGCTTCCATGTCGTACACTAGAGAACAAAGGATAGCCCCAGTAGGCATTCTGATTGAAGCACGGTATCCCCAGAGGGCATAAAGGACTCGGTTCGTCAAATATTTACAAATTTCAGTCATCTTGTTGATTATGGTTTTGAGTCTTTTATTGGCAGTTTCGATAACACCATTGGTTTGGGGTTGATAAATAGAAGATTTGTGTTTTTGAATCCCATACTCGTCGACTAGTTCTGTGACCTCAACTTCAAAGTGGATCCCATTATGAGATACTAACTCACAGGGAACTCTGTATCGGCATATGGTGTTCTTTTGATAAACTTGGAAAATTTCTTGGCATTCAGTACTGCATATGACTTGGATTCAACACTTTTGGTGAAGTAATCAATGGGGACCAGGATGAATTTATGACCGTTTAAATCTTTGGGAGTAACCTTCCCTATGATTTCAATGCCCCAGGTGGAGAAAGTCTAGGGGAGGTCATGTTGTATAGTTCTCAGGGAGGTAGGTGTTGGAGATTGAAAAACTATTGGCATTTGAGGCATCTTCAAACAAAAGCAGTGCAATCTTGAATCATAATGGCCCAATAATACCGTTGACGGATGATCTTTTTATAAGCATATAATCGTTTATGTGGGGACCGCATTCCCCATTGTATATTTTATGAATCATATATTCAACATTTTATCAACATTATCCCCTGCTATGCGTGAAAATGGATTCCATTGAAGTTTCTATATAACAACACTTTGTCGTAGATGATATACTGGGCACCCAGTTTGCAAAGGTCGCACTATATTTCTTATTGGTGTGTTGGGGATACCTATCATGTTTGAGGAGGGGCCAAATGTCATAGTACCATAACCTGTCCATATTAGAATCTTCCTCGATAATGATCTCAATGTGGTAGCAGTGGGTGGGTATAACTTGTTTCTAACCAAGGAAAGGGGACATTATTATTGCCTCAGGCATGTCGACCATGCAGGTCGGGGTAGCAAGGGTGTCATCTAGGCTATTCTTTTCATGAGGTAGGTAGTGGAACGTGACATCCTTGAATTAGGAGGCCAACTCTTCTAGGTGGGCATGAAAGGGTAGGAGCTTCTCGTCTTTGACTTCCCATTTTTTAAGGATTTGTCCAACGATGAGGTAGAGTCCTCATAGACATGTAGGTATAAAATTCCTTTCTTGAGGGAGATCTTGAGTACTAAAATACATGCCTCATACTCAGTTATATTGTTGGTGCAAGGGAAGTCTTATTTGATGGTCATGTGGGTGTGAGAGTCCTCACGGGCGATCAGGAGTGCCCCAATGTCGTACCCTTTCTTGTTGGCAGCTCCATCAACGAACATTTTCCATCCAAGGTCATGTTCAGATTTGCAGATAATTTCTTCATTGTAGAGTTTAGATACCTAAACATTGATCCCTTCCATGGGGTAATCAAAAAGGTAGTCGGAGATGGCTCTCCCTTTCATAGCTTTTTGCGTGATGTACACAATGTGAAGTGCGAATAACGGTGGTGTGATAATTGATTTAAATAAAATTCGCAAGTACCCCTTATTTAATTAGAGTCCCTAAACATGCATCTAAGGTGCGTGTGTCAACCCATAAATAAATGAAGCATGTGACACAAAAATATACTGAGACACAGATTTCAGGAAAAAAAAACCTTTCGAGTGAAACCTTTATTTCACTGTGAATATATAAATCGCAACTTACAATTACATAGAGAAATATGCAATGTATCAACGCGTAGCTAACCCACAAAGACATGCAGTCTTGGACTTAGCAAGAGAATACACGCGGCACCCTGCAAGGACTCGCAGCCTAAACAACAAAGGAAGAATCGCAACTCTCCTCAATGACATGCAACCATAACACTTTATAGAGACTCCCTTAGCAATGACACGCAGCCCTCGGTTGCAAAAATCTCCCCACAAAGGTTGTGCAATAGCAAAGCTTGTGTTCTAGGGTTCCAAAAGATTCACAAAAGTAATTGGAATTTTTGTGTCTGAATCAAAAAGATGTTGGGCACATCAAAAATTGAAGTCTTGTTGTGTTTGAACTCTTAGAAACGTTTTCTCAAAGACTTAGAAAATTCATCACCGAAATAGGTATATATATAAGAATTATGAGTCGGTGGTAAAAACACTCATGGAACTGTTCAATTTTATCTCAGGCGGACCGGTCCAGCTTGGAGGCCGATCGGTCCGACCTCAGATCAGTTCATTTTTTAGCAGGGCCTCTTCGGTTTGCAATCAATCCAGGGTTTACTGATGAAAAGCGAATCGGTCCAGTATGGAGGCGGACCGGTTCGGAGGCGGATCAATTTTTTTTTAAAAGGAGCGGATCGGTCCGGTTTACCAGAAAATAAAAAACATTTCATAAAAATTTTCCAATACTAAGTATGAAACTTTTAGGGACTTACAAACAAAACTTTACCAAGTTCATTCTCGCAGAGGTTATGATGTTGAAGACGCTTTGATATTCATATCCGTTAATGTAGATGCGATCTTGAGTTTCTTCAACGGTGTAATACGACATACATATTGATAATAGACAAAAATGTCCTTACAAATCTCCCCCTATGTCTATGCCGATACATACATAAAAAATATCCAAATTATCAACTAATGACCTATACAAATCTACCCTCCCATGAACCCTAAAGATGGAAAGATACCAATGTTTAAATCTTCATCGTTTGTTCTTCAATCTTCAATAATCATCAAATCTCAAAGCTTTTCTCATCAGGGTGTGCAACATATTGATCGTCAATCTTCATACCTACACACATGAGACAAAGCAAATACCACGTGACATATCGAGTTTGAAATGAGATAAACATAGATACCAATTTATGATCAAACTCCCCATAAAATGATAATTCTTTCTCCCCCTTTTTATGATGTCCCCAAATAGACAAATGAGAAGAATGAATTAAATAAGCAAAATCGGGGTGTCACGATACACAAAACAGGGCATCAAACAATATGGTAAACGTGCTCTTGCAAGGAGATGATCAAAAACAAATGCACAAACTATTTTTGATTTTTCAATTTTTCATACAAGGATAAGATACATTTGAAAAAAATAAGCTACAAAAATCACACCATGGATTTAGACTCAAATAACCAAGTCATGGAAATGGAATGAATGGGTGTGTACACATTCGATAGGTAAATCAACTCAATCAATCATATGTGCACGATGCATATGTGTACCCCTAACGAATGAACATCAGAAGTATCCTTAGGTGTAAAGATTGTTGAACTTAGATGACATCGTCTTATACAAATCAACAAATCAAAGTCAAAGTCATTTCCACACCAATAATGTCCAAAATTATGTAGCCCATGTTCAACCATATCAATGACGTGCAAACCCGTTTTAAATTCTCCAACCAAACTCCCTCATGCATATTTTCTTTTAGAGGTGTATAAACTAAATTCTCAGACTTTGGAGAATTGGTGCAAAAACCTAAATGGCCCCTTTTTGGCATGAATATCTTTTTATTGCATTTTAATTTTTTCGAGCTCTTTTAACCTCTTTGGACCCTGGATAATAAAATTCCTCCATTTTTAGGTCCAATTTAACGGTGGCTTAGTATTCACAAAGGCAAAATGAACCTTTCGCATCCCTTCCTCGTTTTCAAATAAAGCACACAAACTCACAAAACAGTTCTTATATGCAAAATTTCCTTATTAAATTTTATCGCGCTTGGTTCGTTTTAAGGGCAGGATTGAATTGAACACACCCAACCAACATGTGATAAGACAAGCACACTAATCAAACAAATCCGTGCATGTGTGCAATAAAGGAAACATGAGTCAAACATGTAGGAAGAAACACTTCATTACATCTTAATGACTCCAAACATTATAAAGCACAAGTATGAATTGACCTATTGTCTCAAAACACTATTAAATAGTCACATGAAAATAATGGAATGATGTTGTGACTCGATCATCCTAAGTGTCCATCCATAAACGTTGCAAACAAAATACAAAAATCTTTTTGGATTTCTCAAAATTTTTTCAAAATAAAATCTTTTTGTATTTTTCAAAATTTTTCAAAATAAAATAAAACATATAAAAATGATACATACTAGAAATAGGCAAACAATGTCGTCATGAAAATCACCCTATGCTAGTAAACAAGTCAAACCTCAATCATTAGGTGCGGCGGGGTTTTTCAAAGGTGGTGCAGCTTATGAAAAATCTCCATCAATTCTTGTGAAGTTTTGACTAAAAACTTAACTTGCTCTCCTAAATGTGCAAACTCTCGCATGTAGTCTCTAGGAGCATGTAAAGTATCATGTGTGGGTGCATGTGTTCCAGAAACACGTGTAGAGGCAAAACGTGACACATAACCCAAATTAAAGCAAAATTCCCTAAGGTGTCCTCTCCTCTTGTAATGGGAACAAACATAAATAGACCTAGGAACACCTCTCTCAAAAACTCTAGGACGCACTTTCCTAATAGGAATGGGATGCCTAGGTGGGTTAGGATGAGACTCACGTGAATCAAACACTAAAGTGGGAACCGACTCGGGTGCTAATTGGGTGATAGAAGCACCATCATGACTTATTCCTAACTTCTCACCTTTACCCTTATGAACCACCTTTTCAACCTTCTTAGGTGCGTTGACAAAATTGACTTTGACCTCCCTGTCACGTTCGAGATCACTCTCGAGTTGGGATACACGTGTCGTCAGACTAGATAACGTGTCGGTCAAATAACACTTCTCCTTTCTCAAAACCTCCTTCTCTCTCTCCAAATCTAAAACCCGACGACCTAAATCTTGATTATACTTCTTTGTTTTCAAGGTCTCGTTGTACAAATCTCTAAAATCTTTTTGGAGATCACTTTCATCTCCACTTTCACTCTCACTTTCTCCCTCACTTGAAGCACTCAAATCATCACTATCGCATTCGTGTGCACTATAGTGTAACAAGGTGGGTGTGCTCACATAACTAGAAAAAGCTACAAACTTCTCACCACTAGTATCATCACCCTCACCTTCACTACTATCACAAAGTGTGGCGGGCATAGCTACTTTCTTTCCTTTCTTTCTAAGACACGTAGGACACTCAATTGACTTATGTCCCTTACCCCCACATTTAAAACAAGTGACGTTCTCAAAATCTTCCTCACACTCCTCATCGGAGTCATTTTCTTTTTCCCTCTCACCACTTTCTTTGGCCTTTCCTTTCTTTTTATTTTTCTCAAAAAAATTCTTTTTATTGGAAGAATTATTTTTGTTCATGTTGAGAAATTTTTTAAATTTTTTCGCAAACAAGGCCATATCATTAAAATCAAAATCTCCCTCGGAATCAGACTCACAAAATTTTTTCTTTCTTTTTCTTAAAATGAGTCTTTAAAGCAATTCCATTATCCTTAGCCTTAATGGTTTTGGGAAACATGTCAATCTCATAGGTTTGAATATCTCCTACAAGTTCTTCCAACTTAAGTGATTTCAAATTTCCCAAAGAGTTCAAAACAGTGACTTTAGGAATAAAGCATTTTGGGAGAGATCTCAAAATCTTTTTAACGACACGCGTGTTATAAATCACCTAACCCAAATTAAAACATGTGTTAACAATGTCTGACAAACGAGCATAAAAATCATCAAAGCATTCAGACTCAGACATGGTGATAGTTTCAAATTGGGTGGCCAAGTTTTGTAATTTTGATTCTTTAACCGCGTTCGTACCCTCATGTGTCAATTTCAAAACATCCCAAGCCTCTTAAGACGTGGTGCACATCCTAATTCGGCAAAACTCATCAGGAGAGACAGCTCCAAAAATAGCACTCACACCACGGGAATTAAAATTGGAAAATTTATAAGCATCTTAAGTTCAGGATGACACGGGTTTTAAAGTGGTGATGTTATTAACAGTGACCGTGGGAGGAGTCCAACCATTTTCGCAAAGAAACCAAACACGCTCGTCAATAGATTTTAAAATGGATTCATACGAGCTTTCCAGTAGGAATAATTAGACCCGTCGAAAATAGGCATCTGATTATATAAGTGCTCCATAGGAAAAAATGCGAATTTTCACAAAACTGATTTTTCAAAAAAATCAATATCACACGATTTTGCTTAAAATAGTAATATGTGATAAATTAGCGTAACCCGCTCTGATACCAATTTGTAAAGTGCGAATAACGGCGGTGTGATAATTTATTTAAATAAAATTCGCAAGTTTCCAAGTACCCCTTATTTAATTACGGTCCCTAAACATGCATCTAATGTGTGTGTATCAACCCATAAATAAATTAAGCATGTGACACAAAAATATGCTGAGACACATATTTTAGGAAAAAGCCCCTTTCGGGTGAAACCTTTTTTTCACTCTGAATATATAAATCGCAACTTACAATTTTATAAAGAAATATGCAATGGATCAACGCGCAGCCAACCCACAAAGATACGTAGTCTTGAACTCAGCAAGAGAATACACGCAGCACCCTCCAAGGACTCACAACCCAAACAACAAAGGAAGAACCACAACTCTCCTCAATGACACACAGCCATAACACTTTGTAGAGACTCCCTTAGCAATGACACGCAGCCCTCAGTTGCAAATATCTCCCCACAAAGGTTGAACAATAGCAAGGCTTGTGTTCTAGGGATCCAAAATATTCATAAAAGTAATTGGGATTTTTGTGTGTGAATCAAAAAGATGTTGGGCACATCGAAAATCGAAGTCTTGTTGTGTTTGAACTCTGAGAAACATTTTCTCAAAGACTTAGAAATAGGTATATATATAAGAAATATGAGTCGGTGGTAAAAACACTCACGAAACTGTTCGATTTTATCTCAGGCGGACCAGTCCAGCTTGGAGGCGGATCGGTCCGACCTCGGATCGATTCATTTTTTAACATGGCCGCTTCGATTTGTAATCGATCCGGGGTTTACTGGTGCAAAGCGGATCGGTCCGGTATGGAGGCAGACCGGTCCGGAGGAGGATCGGTTCGTTTTCAAAAGGGGCGAACCGGTCCGATTTACGAGAAAATAAAAAATCTTTTAAAAGCCTCATTTTTCTTCTTATTTTTATAAAAAACATTTCATAAAAATTTTCCAATACTAAGTATGAAACTTTAAGGGACATAAAACAAAACTTTACCAATTTCAATCTCGCAGAGGTTATGATGTTGAAGACGCTTTGATATTGGGATCCGTTGATGTAGATGCGATCTTCAGTTTCTTCAACGGTGTAACGATGTATGACATACATATTGACAATGGACAAAAATGTCCTTACACAGAACATCGAACTCGGCTAGCAACGTCAACCAAAAAGCCATTTGAGTGGAAATAATGGTATTTTTTAGCAAGTATTTGATGGGGTCTATTCAAAATACTGGTTTGATAGGAAAGGCAATCATTTAGTGTCATAACTTTTGTGTGACCCAAACTAGGGCTACACATTCTTTCTCCAAAGTAGTGTAGTTGATTTCCCATCCGATCGATTTTAATAGATATATATGTCCTTGCAAAATTATTCATTCTATTCGGCTAACAAATCCCTTACGGCGGTATCTGTGACGGTCAAGTATAAGATGATAGGGAGAACTGGCTTTGTAGGCATGAGTATTGGAGGCCGGCAGAGGTATCTCTTGAAGTCTTCTTGGTTGGCCTTATTCCAAACTTTTGTTGAATCCTTGTAGATAGAAGTCAATTGGCTGATGAACCGATTGATGTACTATAGTTTACAAAGGAATCCTCGGACTTCCTTCTCTATCCGTAGTGGTGTCATCTCCAGTATGGATATTAACTTGGTAAGGTCTTCTTTAATTCCCTTTTCACTGACAACGAACCCTAGGAGTTTTCCTTTCGTGATGCCAAAAACACATTTCTATGGATTTAACCGCATCTGGTATTGCCGCTGTCATTCGAAGAACTTTTAGAGGGAAGGAATGTGACCTTACCGAGTCTTAGACTTAATGATCATGTCATCTATGTATACTTCGACCCTCTTATGAATATGCTCATGAAGGATGGTTATGGAAAACCTTAGGTAGGTAGCCCCGAAGTTTTTGAGTCTGAAAGGCATGACAGTATAGAAAAAAGTTCCCCACGGCATGATGAAGGCATT
The DNA here is from genome assembly GCA_949130495.1 of Sambucus nigra. Classification (NCBI taxonomy): domain Eukaryota; kingdom Viridiplantae; phylum Streptophyta; class Magnoliopsida; order Dipsacales; family Adoxaceae; genus Sambucus; species Sambucus nigra. Next base: position 282,998,652 of record OX422208.1, read on the forward strand.
TTTATCGTAATGGTCAAGGTGCATCTTGATTTGGTTATATTCGGTGAGTCCATCAGTAGATGACTTGAGGGTGTGGCTAGCTGTGTTGTCTATGATCATGTCGATATTGGTAAATGGGTAATCATCTTTTGGGGATGCTTTATTCAAATCACAGTAGTGAACACACATTCGAACGTTTCCTCCTGACTTCGACATGAGGATGATATTGGCGATCCATATAGGATATTTGACTATGTAAATGAAACCCACGTTCAATTATTTGACCACTTCCTCTTTGACTTTGAGGGACCAATCGGTGCAGAGATTTTTTATATTCTGTTTGATCGGCTTGCATTCAGGTAATGTTGGGATATCATGCTGAACTATTTTCAAGTCATTATCGAGCATGTCATCATAGAACCATGCAAAGATGTCCACAAATTCTTTCCGTATCTCATCAAATTACGCACGCTCATGCTCGTTAAGGGTGAACCCTATCCTAATCTCTCGATTATGGGTACTAGAATCGGGATTAAAAATAATAGTCACATCATAATTAATTTGAACGCGGTAGTGTTATTTGTTATTATCCTTATTTAAATCAGTTAAGAATTATTCATTTCAAAATCCTCATCATTAAAGGTTTGGTTAGAATCAAGACAATTAAGCTAAAGCGCAAAAGATACTTTAAATCCTCCTTTATTTCATTTTGGGGAAAAAACATTGAGAACCTTGTCAAAATAGGTCTCAGTTATAATGATATTAATAAAAATAACAACAAAAGGTGAAGTGACTTAGATAGGGTAATCATTAGTGTTGGGTTGAATCTGAGTAGGTTGGACCGGTACATTATTATATTTAGGGATAGGCATGTTAGTAGCTTTGATTTCAATGGACATGCCTAATGGTGAGGCATCTAACTGGATCACATAGGGACTGAGTTGTAGTGTCTTCATGTCGAATGAGTCTTCGAAAACATTTCCCTTAGAGTCATTGGTATTGGTGAGAGTTTGTACTTCATATTGGTAGTATTCGGCCTAAGAGTTAGTATCTGGAAGAATATTTCCATCCCCTATTTCATTTTCTTATTTACATGGTCATACCATGGTTTAGGGAAGCTATAGAAAGGGAAGTTTTCACCCTCCTTAATAAACCTTCCATTCAAAGTGTCTCTCGAGACAGTCTTTTCATCTTCTAAGCCTCTTTTGGATCTTCTTCGTCAAAGTGCTTTGAGTTCTTCTGGTGAAGTTGGTAACCCATGCCACATGGAGGAAAGGCCTCCTTAAGGACTATGGGCTTAAGGATCATTTGCAGGAATTGCCCTAACCCCATTCCGGGCATGAAGTGCATGTTTTTTAACATCTAAATCACGTTGATTTTTCCATAAGGTTTATGTTCAGGACATACTCGTTCGTTGAAATTATCTCCTCCTAGAAGGGGAAGTGCATGAACTCTCAACCCAGAGAGGAGCATGCCATCCTTCATATGCTAGATTTCTAATATCGAGTTTGTAAGAACATATTTTCATAGGTTCGTTATCAATTTATTATGTCATATACCGCTACACCATCGAAGAGCATTCAAGAGACATCTACATCAAAGAAGGATCCGAATTACTGAAGTTCTTCATCATTCAAGGCTCCGCGAAGTTTACTTGGGTAAGGTTATGTTTTAAATACCTTTACTTTTCACTTAGAGATTTTGGGAGAATTTTACAAAATATTTTCTAAGTGTTGGAGCGGACTATTTCGTCAAATATTGAGAATGAGTATTTTTTCTAAGTTTTATAGTGGACCTCGAATTTGACGCCCAAGTCATTCGTCCGAGATCGGCATCTCATTCGAACGAGATTGGAAGTCGCGCGATGTAGTTTGAATGACATGCGTACTTCGTTCGAGTGACATATGCTTCTCGTTCGAATGAGGTCGACTTTTGAGGCGATACGTTTTTGTATAAATACTCATTAAATGGTAACGTTTTCATTAAGAAGTCCATACGTTTTCCATAACAGAAACACTGCCAAAGAAGTAATCTTTAAGCTTCTTCCTTTAGGGTTTTCATCCCTTTCTGTTTTCAATTCACAAAACTCCCATATGATTTAGTGAATTGTTTTGGTGTTCAAGAACACAAATCATGCCCTTGTTTATTATTTGTGGGGAGATATCTACAACCGACAACTGCGTGGTATTGTGGAGGGAGTCCGTATGAAGATTTCAGACTACGTGTCTAGGATTGCGGTCCTTGTGGTATAGCTGCGCGTGAACCACTACAGATTTCTAACCGTTGCTTTGAAGGTTTGACGAAGACACCGTGCGTTACTCTTGTGGGTGAAAGAAAGATGGTATGTAAGTCAATGGTCTTGTACACTTTTCCAAGTTCTAGAAATAAAAAGTTTTGCCCTGCGGGGAGTTTTCCTTAAGCTTGTGTCGCATGCTTTATTTATTTTATGGTTTGACACACGCACCATAGATGCATGTTTAAGGGCTGAATTTATTTTGGTTTAAAAATAGACACTAATTAAATAAGTGTGCCTACGTAGAAAGTTGCGAATTTAATCAATTATCACACCGTTACGACTTTCTCAAATTGGTATCAGAGAAGGTTACGCTAATTTATTGCGTATTCCTATTTTTTGTAAAAAATGTGTGATATTGATTTTCTTTAAATCAGTTTTTGTGAAAATTCGCATTTTTTCAATGGTACGCCCGTTTAATGAGGAGCCTATTTTTGAAAAAGTTCACGACCGTGCTGAAAAATTAAAAAGTTTGAATTTTAAACTTTGCAAAAGAATTAAAGTTTTGGAAAAAGAAAATTCTCACTTTAAAAGTAAGATTGAATATTTGCAAACGTTTCAAACTCAAAGTGATATTTGTCGTGAGAACTTTGGTAATTTGTGTATTGATTTTGATTCTTTACAAATTTCCAAAAAGAAGAGTGATGAGAAATTCCTAGTTTTAGAGAAGGAATTAAAGAACTTAAAAAATTCTCGGGTTCCCATTTGTGCCGTTGAAGATAAAAAATTAATCGATGATTTTACGGCACGTGAAAAGACTCTAAGGGATAAGTTTATTTTAATTGAGGGGGAGCGTGATAAACTGTTAAGTTTAATTGAAAATTTGAAAAAGAAATTCCTGTCTTTGGAAGAGTGTAATTATTTTCTTGAGTCAAAAATTTTGAAGTTAAAATATGATTTGACAGACTCAAGTAGGTTTGATAGTGATGGTAATGGCTCATCGTGTTCTCATGCTTCTAGTGCTAAAGCCAAAACCATTATTTTTTTTAGAGGGTCAACTAATTCCAAGGATGTTAGAAAATATCACACTTTAGGTGTCGTTCCACCCATTTACACATGTTCGTATTGTGGTAGGAAAGGTCACCTTAGGAGATTTTGTTTTGATCTTAGAAGAGGTCCTAGGAATTCGAAGTCTAGTATTTTGTTGGTTCCCAAAACCCCATGTCGACGTGTTACATCCGTTTGGGTTAGGAAATCTCTTTTGGATACACTAGATTTTAGAATAGTTGATTCTCATTTGCTTGCACATGATTCTTCTCTTTCCATATCATATAGATGATTGTGTTTGCATATTTGTCATATGTTAGTTATACTTTTTGATATATTTTTGCTAGCGTTGTGACATGTAATTTTTGTATAGATTTTTGCTTTTGGAAAAATTTGAAAAATACAAAAAGATTTTATTTTGACAAATTTTTTGAAAAATCTAAAAATATTTTTGTATTTTGTTTGCACCGTTTATGGATAAAGACTTTGGATGACCGAGTCACAACATCATTCCATTTTACATGTGACTATTTGATAGTGTTTTGAGATAATAGGTCAATTCATCCTTGTGCTTTATAATGTTTGGAGTCATTAAGATGTAATTTAGTGTTACTTCCTATATGTTTGACTCAGGTTTTCTTTATTGTACACATGCACGGATTTGTTTGATTATTGTGCTTGTTTTATCACATGTTGGTTGGGTGTTGTCACTTCAATCCTGTCCTTAAAACGAACCAAGCGCGATAAATTTTGATAAGTAAATTGTGCATTTAAGAACCGTTTTGTGAGTTTGTGTGTTTTGTTTGAAAACAGGGAAGGGCTGCGAAAGGTTTATTTTTCCTTTGCGAATACTAAGACACCGTTAATTTGGACCTAAAAAATAGAGGAATTTTATTATCCGGAGTCCAAAGAGGTCTAAAAGAGCCCGAAAAAATTTAAAGGCAATAAAAATAAATTCATGCCAATTATGGGCCATTTAGGTTTTTGCACCAATTCTCCAAATTTTGAGAATTTAGATTACCTCTAAAAGAAAATATATATGTGGGTATTTTGTTGGAGAATTAAAACGGGTTTGCATGTCCTTGAAAGTCTTGAAAATGAGCTTAAATAGTTTTGGACGTTATTGGTGTGGAAATCATTTGACTTTGATTTGTTGATTTGCATAAGACGAGGTCATTTAAATTCAACAATTTGTTTTACACCTAAGGATACTTTTGATGTTCATTCGTTAGGATTACACATATGCATCATGCACATATGATTGATTGAGTTTATTTACCTATCAAATGTGTTCACACCCATTCATTCCATTTCCATGACTTGGTTGTTTTAGTTTAAATCCATGGTGTGATTTTTTGTATCATATTTTTGAAAGTGGTATCTTATTTTTGTATGAAAAATTGAAAAATCCAAAAATAGTTTGTGAAATTTATCAGATACTCCTTTGCATGCGCGTAGCTTGATCTTTGTTTGCTATGCATTTTGTCGTGACACTCCATGTTTTGATTTTTTTTCTTCTTATCTGTCTATTTGGGGACATCATAAAAAGGGGGAGAAAGAATCATCATGTTATGGGGGAGTTTTTGCATCATGGGGGAGATTTGATTATTAATGCTTTATTCTTATATCATTTCAAACTCGATGCGTCACGAAGGTTTTTGCTTTATCTCATGTGTGTAGGTACAAAACTGAAGATTGATATGTTTCACACCCTGATGAGAAAAGCTTTGAGATTTGACGAAGATGATTGAAGAACAGTTTTGAGGTCTTGCAAATTTATTCATGGGAGGGTAGATTTGTATAGGCAATTTGGTTTTTGATAATTCGGATTTTTTATGTATGTACCGTCATAGACATAGGGGGAGATTTGTAAGGAAATATTTTCATAGGCCCGTTATCAATTTATTATGTCATATACCGCTACACCATCCAAGAGCATTCAAGAGACATCTACATCAAAGACGGATCCGAATTACTCATGTTCTTCATCATTCAAGGCTCCGTGAAGTTAACTTTGGTAAGGTTATGTTTTAAATACCTTTACTTTTCACTTTGAGCTTTTGGGATATTTTTACAAAATATTTTCTAAGTGTTGGAGCGGAATTTTTCGTCAAATATTGAGAATGAGTATTTTTTTTAAGTTTTATAGCGGACCTCGATTTTGATGCCCTGGTCGTTCGTGCGAGATCAGCATCTCGTTCGAACGAGATTGGAAGTCGCGCGATGTAGTTTGAACGACATCCGTACTTCGTTCGAGCGACATATGCTTCTCGTTCGAACGAGCTCGACTTTCGAGGCGGTACTTTTTGTATAATTACTCATTAAATTGTAACGTTTTCATTAAGAAGTCCATACATTTTCCAGAACAGAAACACTGCCAAAGCAGTAATCTTTAGGCTTCTTCCTTCAGGGTTTTAATCCCTTTTTGTTTTCAATTCACAAAACTCCCATATGCTTTAGTGAATTGTTTTGGTGTTCAAGAACACAACTTTTGCCCTTGTTTATTCTTTATGGGGAGAGCTCTACAACCGACAGCTGCATGCCATTATGGAGGGAGTCCCTGTGAAGATTTTAGACTGCGTGTCTAGGATTGTGGTCCTTGTGGTATAGATGCGCGTGAACCACTGCAGATTACTAGCCGTTGCTTTGAAGGTTTGACGAAGACACCGTGCGTTACTCTTGGGGGCGAAAGCAAGATGGTATGTAAGTCAATGGTCTTGTAAACTTTTCAAAGTTCTAGAAATAAAAGGTTTTGCCCTGCGGGAATTTTTCCTTAAGCTTGTGTCGCATGATTTATTTATTTTATGGTTTGACACACGCACCATAGATGCATGTTTAGGGGCTGAATTTATTTTGGTTTAAAAATAGACACTAATTAAATAAGTGTGCCTACGTAGAAAGTTGCGAATTTAATCAATTATCACACCGTTATGACTTTCTCAAATTGGTATCAAAGCAGGTTACGCTAATTTATTGCGTATTCCTATTTCCTGCAAAAATTGTGTGATATTGATTTTTTTTAAATCAGTTTTGTGAAAAATTGCATTTTTTCAATGGTAGGCTCGTTTAATGAGGAGCCTATTTTTGAAAAAGTTCACGACCGTGCTAAAAAATTAAAAAGCTTGATAATCTGACCTTTGGCAAAGAACTTTAGTTTCTAATGAAGAGAAGAAGATACCTCTCAGCTGCCGTTTTGCCGTGAATGACTAAGGAGTAGATTGAAACATGCAGGTCTGCCAATGACTTGGAATTGCATGATCGAATTGATAGGGCTAGCCCCTATTGTGAGTTTTATGGACCCCATTACTTCTCGTGGGTATTGTCGTAGACACATACAATGGAGAAAGTAGGAGTGAGATCACTGACTTTCAATCCCAAATAAGGGAAGGTTCTGAGAGGATATTATTGAGAGTAGATTTGTTGTCAACAAGTGAGAGTATGGCTATCTTTCCCAAGACTTCAACGGAGATATTAAGGGCATAATTATGGTTCGAGCCGATCTTAGGTATCTCTTCTTTGATAAAGTAGAGGAGTCTAGAAGTGGTGAAGGACCAAACCATGATTACGGCTTCTTCGAGAGTGGTGGAACTGTGGGCCCTGTGAGGAGTTTTATCAAAGCATTTTGATGCAACTAGGAGGACACAAAAATCCACCATATGGTGATATTGGCTTTGTTTTTCTTGTGTTCATCAAGGACTTTGCTCTCTTCAATGGTCATTTCTGGCATGTAAAGTTCTTCGATAACCCTCTTTTCTTTATTTATCTCGGACACATGGGGAATCAAATCTTTGTAGTGTCTCTCTGACCTGGTCATGTGATATACTGATGCGAGGAAGAACAAGAATCCCACATCTTTATCTACCTCTGGTTGGATGAACACCTTATTGATTTCCCCCAACAAATCTTTAAAGGATGTCATTTCACAGAGGCTGGCTACTAGACCGGCTTCTTCCTCTTCAATGGTCATTTATGGCAAGTAAACTTCTTCGATAACCCCCTTCCTTTATTTATTTCAAACACATGGGGAATATAATCTTTGTAGTGTCTCTCGGACTTGGACGTGTGATTTACTGATGCGAGGAAGAACAAGAATACCATATCTTTATCTACCTCTGGCTGAATGAACACCTTATTAATTTCCCCCAATAGATCTTCTAAGGATATCATTTCACAAAGGTTGGCTACTAGACCGACTTCTTCCTAATAGGGTTCGTCATCTGAACTGTAAAAATCACCCCCCCTCATCCGATGGCGACTATTTTTTCTTGCCAAGAGAAATCAATACACCCAATAACCTGGACGAATTCATCATAAAATTCTACCCACTCAATCGGTGAGGTATAAGAGTAAGGGACCAACCACCCTTGAAGCTTCAAAGTGGTGAGTACCTCAGAAATGACGCAGATTTTGCTTGTCTGTCGAAACATGTCATCCATGGTTTGTACCACATCGTCTAGACTGACTCTTTAAAAAGGTACCACCGATTCATCTGATTCCCTTGCCCACATCCGGGCTTCCATGAATAAGCCAGTGAATTTGTGACAATCAAAAGTCATCTCAGCGGGAAATTTCAGCCCAAATTCTAAGAGTTTATTAAACACTACTGGTAACTCCATGTCTTTCCGTTCCGACCGAGTGCTGATGATAATGCAGGCCCTTATAAGGAGTCATAAATCTTGATCAGTGAAGAAGGTAGTGTGTAGGGGAAAATATGGGTAAACCTTGAGTGGTTTGGGTGAGATTATAAAAACAATGGTTACTTTGTTTGGCACGCTTTGAGTAGATGGGTAAAATTTTGGGTTACTCTCTATAAAGATGACATTTGTATGTGTTGGAAGTGGGTTATGAGTGGTATTAGGTTTAGTATTAGCCGATGGAGCGATGATACCCCGGTCAATTAGGCCTTGGCTCACATTCCTAAGGTGGAAGAATTGGTCAATAGTATGACAAGAAAATTGATGGAAATCACAATGAGCATCGGTCTTGAAGTTTTTAGAGAGTGGATTTGGTAATGGATGAGGGTCCAAGGGTTTGATGAGATTTTAGCTTAATATGGTCTGGTAGACATTGAACAGGGGATCTTAGAGCTGAGTCTACTCTTTCTTTTTGTGCCCAAGAGGTAGCAGGTTGGGAAATGTTATTGATGGTTGAGATTGTAGTACCGGCGGGGTTCTCATACTTTCGGGGAATGAAATGTACGGTCACTTTCTTTTGATCGGATTCCACTTTTGTAATGCCTTCCTCAATTTATATGAAAGCCTCTTGAAGGGATCAAAAATGTGGGTAATACTGTCCTACCAAAGAATCTCAGCTATGAGGCAAGAAGTACTTCTTCACATTACTGACTTATTCTTCCATGGAGGGTCTGTTGGTTATGGTAGAAACTTTCTCTCTCCACCTTCCTATGAAGCTACTGACTGTTTCCCCAGGGTTTCCCTTAAGAAGATCTAGATCTCGGCGTGTAACCTCGAGATCCTCATGGTACTTGTAATTAGACATGAATTATCGGGTAACATCCTCACAATTACAAAATCTAGATTCTTTAAGGGATAAAAACCACCAGGGGTGCTTTCTTTCAAGGTTTGTTGGAACATCTGGGCCATTATCTCTTCGGAGGCACTAAAGAGAGTCATGTCTGAATGACATCTTTGAAGGTGAATAATTTAGGGTCTGCTTCCACCTAACTTCTTAATGTCTAGAATCTTAAATTTATCTGGAAGTCTGTATTTTGGATAGGGAGACATATGGGTGTAGTACATGTACTTCCCGAATATTTTGTCTTGGTATAACTTCTTCGATGGCAGATTGAGGTATTCCTTAACCATGTTCAGTTCTTCCTCCTTTGGATCCATGGGTAGTGTCAGGTTAACACTTGATTGGGTAAGGTTTGAAATATGTAGTTGAGATGGTAGCGGCCCATTAGGAGGTGGAGCACGCGGAACATGTTGATACTCTTCAGGGACCCAGATAGACTCAGAAGTCGGCAAATCATGGAATGAGAGAAGAGAACCTTGAGATCTTTGAGAATTTTGGCCTAATGATGCTGCATTTCATGGACATTGGTTTGAAGGTTTTCAATCTTGGCATTGAGTTTGGCTAAGATGATCATGAAATTGGGCTACACATTCAGTGCTCATGACTATAAATCCCAAACTCAGATGAAGTACTAAAATAACTGGAGGAGCTTCAGGGATGTTTAACGAAACACTAAAGCCAATAGGGAGTCAAGACAAAATTGGGTATATGATCGACCTGAGTGGGATAACGGTTCAATTTTATTATTGAAAGAAGGATGGAGATTTTTTTTGGTAGTTCGTAAGGAGGACAAAAAAAGGTTTTTGGTAGTTTTATTTTTTCAAAAAAAGAGGGAAAAGGAGAGGAATCTCAGCATGATTATTAATATTAATGTTATTTTTAGGTCCTCACTTGTATTAGGTTTGCCTAAATATAGAAAAAATGTCGAACAAGACCCAAGCCTGGGAAAATAGGGTTTGAAAATATGCAAGACATAGTTATACTTGTTTCCGGGCTCACGGATGGTATCCTATTTTGAAAAAAGGACGAAATAGCGTGAAAATCCGAGAGATATGCCCATCAGGAATTTTGGCAGAGTTTCGCATGGTAATCGGCAAACCAAATATGAGTTCCCTAGGTTTGACACCTATATGAGGTTTATGTAATTATTGGGTTAGTGATGAAAATCCTTTACTAGTTTGTTTAACAAAAGTTAAAGCTGTTAAGAAGGGTTCGATCTGTGTTTTGGGAGAAACTCTTTTGCAAACAATATACTCACACAAGATGTGTAAATAAGAATGAACAAGATATTTCAGTTACTCAGAAATTAAGATTTAAGAAAAATTAGACAAGTGTAGTAGCAATAGTTAAGAAAGTATTAAAAACATTTATAGAAGACAAGAAGTTTTTAACGTGGTAAAACCCTAAAGTAAGGGAAACATCCACGGAGGTCTCTACACCTCAAACCAAAAAAGACACTAAAATAATTTGTAGGTTACAAATAGTCAATGAATTCTACATACAACAAGACCGATACTAAGTCAAGAAATATACCAGCACATTCCGGCAGTTATACCTTCTCTCAGGCTTTTAATGTTGTCCTTGTCATTCTTCTATTTGGACCTCTTGTTCCTTTTAGTCTTTATGATGACTCAACAGTTTAAATCTCTCAACCAACATGCGATTTTAGTGAAGTAGTGTGAAGGTGTTAGTGAGTGTTGTACCTAAACACATGCATTTACAAACACATACACACACACACACACACACACACACACACACACACACACACACACACACACTTATACGGACAGTTTCCTAAAAATTACAAAATCGTCTAATTATGGTATGTAAGGTTTCACAACACTGAAATTAGGTTTCTTTTGAAACACTATTTTTGTCCAGATCTTGAGTTCTTGAATAACCATTAAAAGTCACATTCTTCGAATCTTTATATATCTACAAGTTTTTCAAAACGAAAAACTAAGATCTGAAACTTTGAAACCTTCAAATAAATTTTCTAAAAATAGAGATAAGTGATTTGTTGGATGATTTTGATAAAAACTTTATAAGCCTAAATCCAACAAGAGAGATGTAGATTTATTAATAAAGAAATCAAACTAATTACAACATGACGGTATCACTTAGTAGATCCGATCTACAAGTTTCTATTTAGTAGAAACGAGTTCTAATATAGTGTTACTGTTCGAAGAGAGATTAAAACCTAAGAGGTTTTGAATCTGAATGAACTAGAAACCCTAAAAACTCACAAGGTTATATTCTTGAGTAAAATCGACAGAGTTTGGTTTTAGGTTTGAAAATTTTCTCTCAAAATTTCTTTTCTCTCTCTTCTCTCTTTTTTCTCTATTTTTTTCTCTCAACTCTCCCAAATATTTTATGTGAGGGGATGATGAGGTCTATTTATACTATGCGAGGAAGGATTTGGAAACTCTGAGGCAAATCAACGATCATGATTAGTACGACCGTTCGAAGAATAAATCTAACGACTTATCAGTCACCGCTTTTATAAACGTTCTGATTGGTCAATATCACTGTTACAAGGATAGATAAAGATTACATGCAAACCATCAATTATTTTGAACGAACATCTCATATTGAGTCTTAAGTTTTTGAGAGATTAGAAACAAAAATCCAGTCGCAAATAGATTAACATGTGTTCATCCAGGATGAAGTCTCAGACGCGTGTTTTAGGAGTTTTAAAAATACCAATTGCACCCACACTATTTTGTACCGCTTTTGGAATCTACCCAGCCATAGTTTTAGGAAGGTATGGTATTTACTAATTAACCCCAAAACCTTTTAAAATCATAATTTCTATTTCAGAAAAAGGGTTTTAATGTTTCGGAAATTCCTAAAATCATTTAAAAATTATAGAAAATTATTTTATGTCCAAATGCAACACACACCTCAAATATGCACAATGAAAATAAAAAAAATGTAAACCTAAAGTGCTCGTGTGTTGTTTACTACCTGATGTACCATCTTTCTTTTTATGAGGATATATCTTGAAGTCTTTGAAGAGGTGAATGGGGGCTTAAGTCGAAGATAAGGATGACTCAATTTTATCTGAATTTCCAGACTAGATAAGCTCCTATATATTAGAATCAAGTAAGTCACATATATAGTGTTCTTCAAGTGAAAGGATTCTCCCCTTTAGCACGACTTCCATCATATACCTCTTTCCTATAAGGGCAATCATTCATTAGTACGTGTGGATAAGTCATTTAATATACCTGAGTGTACGTTAATTGCCTCGCTATACACCTTCTAGGGACAGTAAGTGTGAGAGAGAATTCGATATACTTAACGTACATGAACAAGTTCCCTGCTATATACCTCCCTTTGTGAGTTCGGTCAAGCGGTACGATGCAGGGGGAGTGTTAGATATAATAGGTCAAGCTATATGACTCGCAGGACCAGCGCCGATCACAAAGTGACACCCCCCAAACAGTATGGGATATAATTTTTGTCAATATTGCCATGCTCTTGGTTATGTATTGTGGAAAAATGCATGAGTATTAATTAACATATTATGGAAAGAGAGTATTTTTTTATTTTCATGATGAGTAACGGGAGAACTACACTACTGAGGGAGAATATACATGTATTATGAAAAGTAAATATAGCATAAAGACTATAATATGCATGAATACATGTGAGAGAGTAAATGACATGGGAATATATAGAAGTGAGTGTGTCCGATTTTGAGCCTATACATGTATAAACTACAAGTGGTGTGTGATACGTCTAAGTGAGAATGGAGATATATTTAAGTGTGGGTGTGTACTAGTGAAGCCTAATCATGGATATTCTAAGTAGTGTGTGAAGCATGTAAGTATAAAGTGAAGCTATGTGTAGGTGTGTGAAGTGTATGAGTGAGTGAAAAGTGATATATACATGAGGAAAATATACATAAAAAGTAAATATAGGAGAAAAGGGAACATACAGATAGGTGAATATGTACACATGTAGAAAAACCCATACATAAAATAGAGTCTAGTTTTCTTAAAATGTCCCTAGCAGGGTTGCCACTCTGTCCATACAAGGGGGTCGGGGGTCTTCGAGGAGTGTCTCTCCTCCACTTTCCTTCCCTTTAGAAGTGAGCGTGAGATTGTGCTCTTTTTTGGGGAGCTCGGTTGTCCTCGATGTGGGGTAATATATAGAGATACAATCACCAGCCTATTTTTCACAAAACAGGCAAAAGAAATGTTGCCACCTCAATAGAAAGGAATCAAGGAAAATACTAATTCTTGTGAAATCAAGTAGTCAAAGGGTCCTGGGACTAAGTTATGAAATGGGAAGGTGTTAGGCACCCATCCTTCCCTTTTGGTCTCTCAGGGGAATTTGTTAATATTCTCCTCTTAAACTCCGTGAACTGTGGGCTTGTGTGCATAATATAAATGGAGAATGGAATTGCTCAGCTTGCGTCATGGACAAAGGCAGAGTGAGGTCATCCTTAGGACTGTTCCCAAAATAATAATTCAAAGTATAATGTAAGTGTTTTTCGATTCACAAGTCATTATAGAAGAAAAGATGCGTACATCGCACGAGACACAAGCAAGCGAGTATGTATAATATATAAATAATATATGATAAAAACATGGTAGCAAATGTGTATAAAGGAGGACTAGAGTCTATGGATTTACCCAAGACACCTACGTAGACCGAGCGGTATCAAAATCCACATAGTTCTAAGACAATACGAGGTAGGGTTTAACCCAAAAATTGAATCGGGGACTTTTCTTATATCTGTGTGTGTAGAAAAAGGTGTTTTAGCGTGAGAAAATATGATGAGAATTTCCCGTTTGGAATTTACAAGTAAACCCTATTTTTCTTGTTTTGGGGTTTTTTTATGAAAATAAAGTATGTGCAGATACTAATAATAAAGCTTTGAAATTAAGGTATGTGATGCAATGAAATAAAGCACTAAAATGAAAATAAAGTAAATAATGATAGAATAAGAGAATTTAAAGACAAGTGTGGAGAATTGGAACTCCTTATGAAGAGTTGAAGTAGATCATGATTGTAGATGCATTGATCTCATGAATGGGTGACGGTAGTATGAGGATATGGGTGAGAATTCACTATTAGGAGTATGAAAAGGATGGACGGAATGTGGAAAATGGGCATTTCAAGAGGGGAACAACTCTAAATTCAAGAGAATGTTCTTTGAATTGGTGAATGGGATTATCAGGGGTGATTTTCAAAGTGAGGTCATTGCGTATATTTATTGGTTCGGGGGATGTTGATGGGCAGGGTCGCTGACCTGCCTATTGGCATAAAACCCCAGACACACTGCCAATAGGAACGGTCCTAGTGGTGCCATTCGGTAGTCTGAGGCAGGCTTTTCAAAAAAATAGTCATAAAATGTAAACCATAAGTCACATGCATGGGGTGAACAATTGGAAAGGATATTCACATCCCTTTAAGAATCCATTGAGCTGCTCCCGAGTTTGAGTATTGATCGAGGTCATTGGTAACAAGATAGGTAATTCCCTAAGGAAAATGGATTGTTCGTCTGAACAATAATGCGAATTCATGCACAGTAAGGAACATTGGAAAGAGTATTCGAAGCCTTTTAAAATTTCATTCAGCTTCGTTCGGTTCGTAGAGTTGGCCTAGGTCAAATGGGACCTCAAAGTGCCCGGTGGCCCTTCGGAGTAAAATGGGTCATTTGTTTGTACTGTAAGGTTGATTTATACATGGGATAGACCTTGGAAAGGGTATCAAGAAACCTTCGAATATTCATTCATCTTAGTTCAAGCTGAAGAGTTTATCGGAGTCAAACGGGGCCTGGGAATACTCAGTGGCCTCTAGATCAATTTTTGGGGAAAAACATATCATTCTTCAGAACCGTAAGGCCGATTCGCGCATGGGACAGACTGGTTGAAATGGGATATAGAGCCCCTCAAATATTCATTGATCTTTTGATCAAGAGAGAAAGTTGATCGGAGTCAAACAGGGCCTAAGATCAATTTTTGATAGTAAGACTCACCATTCATCCGAACTGTAAAGATGATTCATGCACGAGGTAGATTGTTGGAAAAAGGATTCAGATTCCTTTGAAGATTCATTATGATTTTTCTTAGGTAAGGAAGTTTACTGGAGTCAAACTACGACCTCTAAATCAGTACTTGTAGTATGACCTGGGGTTTGCGATGAATGAGTGAGTGCAATGGACCTAAGGAGGTTCTTGGGGTTGGGGGGGCCTAGGCTAGAGAGTTTAAATGTGGCATAAAGTTATCTTGAAATATGGGATGGAATATTATTCTAATGAAGCATGTTTGTTGTCCTACCTAATATATGTTATAACCTCTGCCAGTATGGGTTCTTATGAAATTGGGAATATTCCTTTATGTAAGACATTTCTTTGTACGTTAGTGTAACTGTAAAGATCGTGAACATCATTGATCATGAAAGCTATGGATTGCTCACAACTTGATCTCTCGTGTGAGCTGTTTCAGTCTTTGTGTTATTTGGAGCTATTTCTTCGCTAACCTTGAACTCGAGCTTCTTCGTTTCTACCTTGAGCTTCTTCAATTCTATCCATCTTGCTATTTCAAGTGTTCTGATCAACATCCTCTATGAAACACCTAATGAACTCTTTTTTATCTTCTTGAATTATCTTATTTTTAATTAATGAGTTCTATAAATAAACTCCTCCTATATTTTCCCCCTTGTAGACAAAGTTGTTGTGTAAACAAGAAGTTTGTGTATGAAATACCTTAAACCTCATTTATTCATTATTCACCACCTAGACATGTGTTGATCTCTCGATATAACTATTTTTTCTCACAACTTCGTTTAATATTTGGATGATTTCACCATTACTTTAGAATATGTGTGTTAGGTAATGGAGATAGAGCCCCGTTGTTCTCTCCCATACAACGATCAATCTTTAGATTAAACGGAAAATGGATATCAAAAAAAGATAGATAAACTTTGATGCGAGTTCATAAGTGATTCATCTAAGGCAACTTTTACTCAGTTTATCAACCATTTCTACATTGTCCCACCCAAGTTGATGAAGGAGAAAAAGGCAAAGGGGTAGTAAGCGAAAGATGTGGCGCCTGATATATCAATTGATCCTGCCAAAGATCAACCTTTCGAGTTAGATACCTATATTGTATGCCTTCTCTCTTGTTCTTCCTTCTTGGTAAACATAGTGACCAACCATGCAGGCACCTGATTAATTTACGGAGTAAGCATTCCTTTAGCCGCTATGAAATTGCGCTCACTATACACTTGGTTCGATCGGATTCATTTTGACATAGGTAGTCCTGTTAGTAGGTACTATGTTTCCAATTTTGTCAACACCATTCTTCTAATGGGTTTTCTTTATAGCAAGTTCCCTAATATTGCCTCCATGGAACTCCCAATGTATAAATTTTCGATCAGTCGACCTAGGTTATTGCGTTGGAATCACAATCAAAGAAAGAAAGTTTTATCTTCCTATAATAAATGTATATAGTGATTTTATCGCAATACCTTATGGGGAGGAAAGTCGTGCAAAGTGATGGTTATTTTTTAAAGTTGAAGCTTACACCGTCCATTCAATCGCCTCTGAAGAATTTATAGGTGATTATCCCTCGTTGGTTGTGGTTTTTATACTTGCATACAATCGTATTCCTCCCTTCCCCTAAGTGGGAGAGAGAGAGAGAGTGAATATTACAACCTACACCGTTATGGGAGACAATTTGATTTTGACCAAGAAATTTCTCTTTACCATATCCCAAAGTAGCAAATTTGTTGATTCCCTTTCCATCTCTTACCTTGACTTTACGTGCTGGAGTGTATTTGATCTATGTGTAGAGTTTGATGATAAAATTATTGTTATCTCTAGGTAAAGGCTGGGCGATGTTTCCATGATGTGGCTTTGCTACCTTTGGTCATTACATCTCAAACAATTTAGAGAATTTATTAGGACCCAACCCTTTTTTCCCATTACGAAATTTTTGGGGCCTAACAAATGTAGCCTCAAACACATCTCAGTTGATGCCTTAGAGTTGGAATTATGTACCACCGATATCAATCCATCTACTGAGTTTACCCCTTTCCCATAGTTAGTGAGGTTGCTAAAGTGTCAGAGAAAGCTAAAAAAATTAGTGTTGGTATGAAAAGAAAATCTCAAACGAATGAAGGTCCCAAGAAGACCAAAGCTTCAAAAAAAATCCAAAACCACCCACGGTTCCTCTATTGTGGTTTCTCCACCCCTGGTGGTCACTAAGCCCCTAATTCCATCTCTTGTTGAGAACCGCTCTCAAATGGTAGTTGATCTTTTATTTAAGATGGATTACATTCTTGTTACTCTGGATGATGTTTTAGATAGTATGGAAATATTTCACAAGATGATGATTTTATTGTTTCTCATATTTATCCAAAGAAGGATGCTCTGGAAGTTACCAGAGAAGAAGTTCCTCCAATTAATGTGTCTCCTTAATTAAATAAACATTTGAGTAAGAAGATCAATCAGGCATGAGTAACCATAACCCCAACTCATTCTACTCACGATTCCTATGAGCATCCATTGGATAATTAACCAAATGAAGTTACGGGCGTTGATTCCTCACGTAATGTCATTATTGAGCCTTCTTTCTGCCTAAACGATGAGTATTATTAATGTTGAACTTATTACTTGTTACTTAAGAGTTATCTTAATCCATATTCTTGGTTCTTCTTTCACAGTATGCTCCTTTACCCTTAAGGATTGTCGTTGATATTGATGATAATCCACCCCAAAAGCACAATTAAGTCGAGTTATTGGATATACTTTTGTTGCACCTTCTCCAATTACCTATTGTTCGATGACTGGGCTTACATACTCTAGGAGATCTCCATCTGAGCGAGCTACTTCTACTATTCAAAAAATACTCTTGGCCAAAGAACTAGCGGTGACTCTAAATGCATCCACTAAACCTTTTATTCCTTAAACTAGGGTGGATTTGTCTCTAATTGTGCTCCCTCCAACTATTTCAGCTAATGTGAGTTTGTGAAGGACCCTTTTTATTGTTACTATTACGTCATTCGAATATGTTGTATTTTATCACTACTTAGATAAAAAATGCAATTTTAGATAAATGTGATAGCTGAAGTTATGATTCCTACGGATGAGCTACCGCTGGTCTGTGAAACCCTTGTTGACCTAATTTTCCTCTTAGGGAAAAATATTTATCTTCTTCTTATTTTTTGAACGAAGCTTTAATGTGTTCTTTCCAAATATGGGTTTGTAGGCTGGCAATAGTGAGGATGGTGATTATACAACTCCTTCATCTAAGGTGGATCCATCCTCATGTCTCCTTGGTGCAGTGGTGGAACCTCAAGTTTTCTTCTAAAATGTTTTTTTCCTCCTATTAATAAGGTAGGGTTCAATAAACCAGTTTTATGCCTTGGATCAATTATTTCTAAAGTTCCTTTTCAAACTTTACACTTTTTAAGTTAACTTAGTAGTTTACTACTAAGGTCTCTATAAAACTCTTTACAATTTGTAAGTTAACTCAGTAGCTTGCTAGTAAGGTTTATCTAAAACTAATTACACTTTGTAGGCCAACTTAGTATCTTAATAGTAAAGTTTTTCTCAAACAATTTACAAATTACCATCTTACTACTAAGGTTTTTCTCAAACAATTTGCACTTTGTGAGTCGACTTAGTAGCTTACTAGAAAGGTTTTTTTTAAATAATTTTCACTTTGTAAGCCAACATAGCATCTTACTACAAAGGTTCTTCTACAAAAATTTACACTTTATAAGTCGATGTAGTAGCTTACTGGTAAGGTTTTTCTCAAACCATTTACACTTTGTAAGTCAACTTAGTAGCTTCCTACTAAGGTTTTTATAAAATAATGTACACTTTGTAAGTCAACTTAGGAGCTTAATACTAAGGTTTTTCTCGATGCACCCTCTCTTATTATGCCTTCTATTAAGGTAGATCTGGCTATTCTAGCTTGTTCTTACTAGTCCTCCCAAATTTACCAAGGTTCTACAACCAATGTTGAAATTAGGAAGAGTGAGTTCAAATTTTATCCTCCTTTGTTAAGTGTGTCACCGACCCAATACTGTCAGTAGGTGTTTTAGAGTAGCATTATCTTTTAACGATCATTTTATTTTGTACATGATTGGATTATGACCTCTCATATTGAGACCTTTATTACAGACTGTGTGAGACCTTATAGCTTAGTAATGGCTTATCACCTACAAGAGACTACAACCATTATTGCCAAAATTGAGAATATTGAACTATCTTCCTTGGATAGATTTATGTTAAATCGTTTCATAGGCAACCTCAAAGCTTTGGGGAAGGATGGGTATAATTTCTCTTGGTTGATCAATAAGTTGAAGGATCTGAAAGACCCTCATTTAGTATCATTCCATTCTAACTACATCAAAGTTATGAAGAATTTAAAGATCAAAGATGACAAACTGAAAGAACTCGTCCCCCAACTTGAGAAGTGTGATTAGAGGGTAGATGAAATAGAAAAGGTTTTGAAGATTCCAAAAAGAACATGAAGTCATGTTTAAATGGAAGTATGAGGTTGAAGTGAATATATCTTCTATGTTCGAACCTTAAGAGAAGGTTGCTCAAGATATAATTACTTTAGTTGGGGAGGATTTCTTCATTACTTCCAACTTTAGAATTTTTGTTAGGATAAATTCTCAAATTTGTATCTCTTGGTAGATAGCCCTATTTTGAATTGTAATTATATCAAGTTGCAATAGAAGAAGATTATTTTTATTTTATTTTTTAATATCATGTGCATCTGTATGCTTTTCTTCCTTGGTTCAATATGTAGTTCATACATGTTACAGACTATAGTGCATCTTCGCATAAGCAAAATTAAGTTACAAGTGTTTTTTTTATCAAACATGTATTCTCTAACGAATTCTGCCACCACTCCAGATGTTTCCCTCTTCAAAGGTCCTAATTCTACACTCTTTATAAAAAACTCAGTTTCCATAAGAATCCATATTTTGACACTAAATAGAGGTTTAATTGTCCTCAGGAGGTCAAACACCCAGGAATGGAAAGGTTAAGGTGTTGCTATTGAGTAAAAATGGACCAATGGAGCATAGATTAAATTCTCGTGTAGTTGGAAAGCTTTAAATTGCCGAATAAACTCGCTTGAATCCTTCTCTATGGTTGGCTAATAATAACCTAGTGACATAAGTTGATCATATAATTTGGCTCCTTCAATGTGAGTTGGATTGTGACCTTGTTTAAGGACCTATTATGCTTCCTTTGTTGTGATGCATCATAAGGTCCATTTAAAATACACTCACCGATAGAGTTTCACCTTTAGTACGTAGAATCTTGAATATATTCTTCTAAGTGGTATGTCATCTATTTTCTCTGTGGTTGCAATTACATATTTTATAAAATCATTGTAGGATTGCCTCCAGTCTGTTTGATCTTCAAGGAAACTGCACTCATTTGGTCGAAAGAATATTCGACACTTAGAATAATCTCACTACTCTGCTGTTTCATCTTGATTCATAGTAGGCTAATAATACCCCTTTTTGGATTTTTCTATAAAGAGAAATCTCAGTGGTCTGATAATGTTTCTTATAACTTTCCTTTTACCATCTTTGAGTTTCTTGGGGGACAAGGCATCTATCCAACTAACCACTCGGATTTTTATAATATAGGATTCTTTATAAAAAGAATAATTTTTTTAGTTCAATGAGCCTCATCCGACCATAAATTATTTCTAGATGCTTCCTTATTTCTCATCTCCAATAGGATGCATCATTTGTGGGAAAAAAATGGAGCACATAAGATGCAACAGTTCTTTAATGGATGACCATGGTTGTTAACTCACCTTGCATGTGTATCTTTTGTGGAATTGTGTCCTAGGCATTAACATATATGTTCATCGTTCTTGGATGTCTCTCTAATTTGACTTCAAAAAATTGATCGATCAACGTTTGTATGATTGTTCAATAGCAAGACAGACTAAGGTTATTCAATGCATATTCACCATTGACTTTCTTGACTACCAAGTTGGAATATCCTTTGATGTAGAGTGAATGAATGAAATTTCGAAGGGCCTCAAGAAAAACCAATAATCAAAGCTTCATACTCTGTTTTATTATTTGAACAAGAAAAATATATCTTAAAGGAAAAATAGACCTCCTCTTTTCCTTTATATAAGATTATCCCAACTCCTCCTTCACATTGAGCTGATGAACTATCAAACTTCATGGACCATTCTTCCAAATTTTCCTCACAACGGTTGGCTTAAAAATCATCACCCTGTATATGTTCATGCGATCGTTTAAACAAACCTTAGGGGAAAATGAAAAATAGATCTTCAAAGGCTTGGATTTTGATCGCTCGAGGAAATATTCATTTTAGATCATACTCTGAAGAAATGCGGATACATCTTGTTGTTCTCCTCACCAGAATAGTTCATCCAAGAAAAAACTTAGTTAGGTCACATTTTGTCACTATGTTAATAATTAAATACAATATATAATGCCTAAGTTTTTTAGCCACAAAACTAAAGCCAAAAAATGTCTCTCAATACTTTTGTATCTTGCCTCAGGGCCATGGATGATCCTACCCAGGTAGTAGACATGTCTGGCTTATCCATCCACATCGTGTTCTAACTAGCTACTGATGGACCTTATAGTGTAGGGTAGATAAGTTAATAAAGGAACTCCCGCCTAAGGTGGAATCATCATTTGAGTAGAGGTGAGTAATTTTTTAAGCTTGTTAAAACCTTCCTAATGTAATTATTCCCATTCGAACTTCATGGTCATTTTCAACATCTCCATCAATAGTTGGGAAATCTCTAACAAACCTGGGCTAAATCTCCTCAAATAGGAAATATTTCCTCGAAATATCTTCAACTCATTATGTGTCTTTGGAGGAGACATATTAAGAATGTCTCTTTTCTTGCTCCGATACATTTTTACTCCTTGTTGATCAACTATAAAACCTAAAAAAAATCCACTGGTTACCGCAAAGGCACACTTGAGTGAATTCATCAGTAGCTTGTACTTTTATATCTATCGAAAACTCTTTTCAAATGATCTAGATGAGTTTCCTCCTTCTTTAAGTTGATGACTAAATCATCCATAAATAACTCCACAATATCTTGAAAAAGGTCGTGAAAAATATCTATCATTGTATTCTGATAAGTTCCACCCTACATTTTCAGACCAAAAGGCATTATATTGCACATAAATTTTCCTAAAGGAATTATGAAAGCTATATTCTTCGCATTATCTAGGTACATTTTGACCTCTTTATAACCCACATAGCCATCCATAAAGTTATACGTCTTATGACCAGCCGTTGAATCGATTAGGCTATTAATTGAAGGTAGAGGAAACTCATCATTGGGGAAATATCAATTAATAATAAAAAGATGGTCATACTCCAGATCGGTTCCTCAGGGTCTTCATCTTCCTTCTCACACCTTCAAAGGTAATATACCACCCTTCCATCATTGAGTACCACCTTCTTACATTTTCGTGAAGAAGTTGGTGGTGCTTTTCTTTTATTACCATTTTCCATCTTGTTTATTGCTGGTATATTACTTCTTCTCATTTTAATTTAATGCTTCACCTCTTGCTCCATTGGATCTATCCTGAGATTCATTCTATCTCTAAGTTATTGAGTGAGAGAATTAAGTTTAGGATTAACCTTCCCTGCCACTTTAACTTACATATCTTATTCTAATTATTCCTACTGATATCTCAGAGGTCCCAATCTATCTTTGATAAAGGCCCTCGCACCCTTCGATACGCTTTGTGAGGACACGTGCTTCCTCATTTAGATGAGTGTAAAAGTCAACGTCCATCAAATGTGCCTCCTTCTATGCAAAAGGCTTTTTAGTATCTCATATCACAATCTCTATTCCCTTGACATTAGCTCTTTCACATTATAGTATTTTCAAGGAACCAAACAATGATTGTGCGTCCAAAATATCCCAATCAACAAATGGTTTAAGATAGCTGAGTCAATCACATGGAATTTAATGTGTGAAGTAAAGTTACCCATTTTATTCCAATATTTACGTAACTAATGGAATTAGAAGTTTGGTTTTCATAACATAATATTAACATTGGTATTTCAACCAACCGTGTCTTTGAGATATTATCTGCATAAAATAAGCTAACAGACATGATGTTCAATGAAGCACCTCCATCCATCAAATATCTATAGAAGCTTGTTCTATTAATTCTCATTGTTACATACAAAAGTCAATTGTGAGGGAACCTTATTGATCTATTCGCATCTGAGAAATTAATCTTAAACATAAACTTTCTGATCAACCTGGACATAGGTCCCTTCCATCTAAATAATGGAATCACATTCTTATTCATGATGTCAAATATAATTTGATTTATTTTCAACCTGTTTTCTAGAGGCATCCCAACCTGATTGAAGAACAATTTTTTTTGGTGATTTCTATATATCTTGATACTCTAGGTCTAGATCCACCTCATATTCCTCTCCCTAACAAGCTTGCTCGCTATCTCTGCCACTTGGATCCATTTACACACTTACCACATTAGCCATTATTTCTAAAAAAATCTTACAAATATCTTGGAAACTTTATCCTCCACTCATTCAACCTTCAATTTCCTCATTAAACGTAACAACTGTGTGTGCCCCATAATCTGGAAATGGGTTGTTGTTAACATTATGTTGAGGGATCTACAGATTCTATGCAAGTTAGTGTTTCTGGATAATATTTCTCAAGGTAAAGAACAAAACGGTGAGATGAATAATATGGCAGTGGATCTGGTTGTAGCTTTGATAAGCTTGAACGTCTGGCAATGGAGAAAAAGGTGTGTCATTTCTAGGAGAAAAATCTAATCCATCACCCATCATTATATTGTGATAACTTGTTTCTTCTTCAACAATACAAGGCAATGGGATGGGTCTTCATGATCAAACATATTTTTATTTTTCTTCTTCTTATCACCTTCTTCTCCACCTCCATCGATATAGTTAACTCATGGAAACTAAGCCCATCATGCTACATGGTTTGGTAACTGCTTTAAATCAATGTTGGTCATGATTGGTAAATTTCCAATGATCAATGCAATATTTTAGGCTTCTCTTGTGAAGTCTTTGAATGTTCATTATCTATTTTCATTTATCAAATGACAAATAAACTCTCGTACCAAAACTTTTGAACAAATTTGAAAGATCATCCCCATCATTGTAACTTCTCGTACATTTAGATATTTTTCTTTAAAACTGTTGATGTAAGCAATCAACTCCTCATCGGAACTTTGCTTCTCATGAATAAGTTGGGATAAAGTAAACTCATTAGCTTCCAAGAATAACTTATGGAGAAATTTCACGTGCATATCCTCCCATCTATCCTTATGTAAGCTTTATCAGTGATGATTTTTGAAAACTCCTTTAAACCTAACTTTTTGAATTTGCAATGAACACCTAAATGCACCACAAATATATTCCAATGTTCCTTTGGTTTGCGTTCATTTCCACTAAACTTCTCAAAGATAGGAGGTATATACCCCTTAGGATATGGTTCATTGTTGTACTCCTCTTGATAAGGGATACTAAAATCCTCATAAATAGAGTATGCTTCACTAAATGTTTGTGAGGATGATGATAGGCTCTTCATTATTTACCTATTGACCTCCTCAATGGTTAAAAAAAATGGGGGGACTACAGTTTCCACTACTTTAGCCTATGGTGGAGTGACCACATGTAGAAGAATGATGACAACCAAAGATTCAACGGTCGGCGTTATAACAGGATTAACCATTGATGGAATATTTGGTATATGAGGTGTAACTGGAACTGCCATTAGAGGAGCGGTCAATTGTGTCACTCGTGTAATGAAGGAACTAGGATCCATTGTATATCCAAACATTTTCATTCCATTCCACTTTTGAAAAAACTCCATAAAGTTTACCATGAGGTTAGTCATTTGGTTGAGGCCCGAAACAAAGATCATGAAAGCTTGTCCCCCAATGACGTTCCTCGTAGTAATAGTTACATAAGGGACTTCAGTAGCAAGCATGACAATAGTTTTATCCTCCTTATGTTCAGCATCATCGAATGCAAGAGTACATTTTATATTATTCTTTCACTATTTCTAAAAGAATACCTCCCCAGAGAAGTCGCCAAATGTAAAAGAGAATATATCTTTAGGTAATAAGAGGAATTTTTAATTTTCCTTGTCACCTAGGTGTTTGTAGTAAAACTGAGTCATAACCCTTATAGATGGTAATGTGAAACTACATTTTGCAAGAATGAAAACCAATAGGTTTAATACCTAGGGGAAAATATGCTTGAGGGAGAAAATCAACAAAAAAGAACACAATAGATAATGTGCTTCACCAGACATGGTTTACATCTACAAGATCTAGAGTTGTATTCCACTTAGAATAATAATCAACGAATATAAGTGCTCAAGTTTCAATCAAAACTCTCATCCCCTCAATCTCTCTAGTTTTTTTTTTATGTTTTGAACTCTTCTGGAATATCATCAAGTCTCTTTAATCCTATCCCAAAATATTTTTTCCCCACGTGAATTATCTCCCTCTATCCTAAATTTTGTGTCCTTCTTCATTAAGAATAAGTGACCTATATATCATGTATTTATTTAGTGGAACCTTGGGCCCGTGTTCTCTTTTTATGGATGCCTCTACTAGTAAACCACACCCACACATTTAGTGGGGGACAAAACAGTTAAGCATGGCATAGAGTAATCTTAAAAAATGGTAGGAATTATTATTCTAATAAAGCATGATGGTTCCACTGCCCAATATATTAGATAAACTCTATCAGTATGGTATCATGAGCAAATGGGAATATTCATTTATGTTAGATAGTCCTGTCTACATCAGTGGAAATTTACAAATCATATGCATCATTGATCGTGCAATCTTATGGTGGCTCGCTACATGCTCTATTAGGTGAGTTGTTTTGGTCTCTATGCTCTCGGGATTTGTTTCTTAAGTAACCTGGAACTCAATATTCGTAGGTTCTGCCTTGAGCTTGTACGGTTCTATCGGTTTTGATCTTTCAAGTATTCTGGCCAACCTCCTCAATGAAAAACCTGATGAACTCCATTTTTACCTTCTTGAATTATCTTATCTGTGAGTAGGATGTGATACAAATAAACCCTTCTTACAGTAGGAATGTGGTGTCCATTTGATACTAAGAATTCTATATACGCTTACTCAGATTCCGACTGGGTGAACAACTATGTTGATTGAAAAATCACTTCGGAAGGATGTTTCTTCTATTCCACTTTGATTGTTTCATGGATTTCATATAAACAAAATTTTATTAATTTGTCCATGGTGAAGGCACAATATATTGTTGTGGGTATTTTTTGCACACAAGTACTTTGGATGGGTTAGAGTAAGGAATGATGGAACTCTATTATGATAACATGATCACAATAGATATTTCTAAAATCCCAGTGAAACACTCCAGGACGAAGAACCTAGAGTTGAGATGTCATTTTCTTAGTAAATTAGTTTAGCAAAATGCCATTAGCATGGGTTATATTCGTACGAAAAAACAATTGACGGATGTCTTTACTAAGCAATTAGACATTTTTATGTTTCAATACCATATAGGGTGTTTGTTGTTTTCACTTTGCTTGGTTTGTATATTGTGGTTAATTGTGAGTGTGCGAATGGAGGTTATGGTTTGATAACCAATTGATTATCTCAACCTTTTGATAATCAGGCGATGATGTACCATTCTATGTTTAATTAAGAAGACTTATGATGGGGGAAGACTTTGATGTGAATTCTAAATTATAGTAATTAACTAGAAGTATAGAATAATGGGTAATTTCCATAAACTAAAATTAAAGTAAAACTTTGAAACTAAGGAAAACAAATGAAATAAAAGAGAAAACTATACTATGAAATGTAAAACAAAATCACACTAAATGAAAAGTTAAAACCTACCTTACAAGCTACTTCGAATTGAAAGAAAAATTATAAATGAATGAAAAGAATTAGGAAATAAAGGGAAAAGTGATATAATAATAAAATGTAATTATTTGTTAAGGGAGTCATTTTTTTCTTTGTCTTCTAGTTGTTTATTTATAGGTTTTTTTTCCATACAAATGCTTTGTAACTTTTGGGAGGTTAACCAATTAGATTTTCCCACCTAGGTGGTAATATGCCTTAATAGACATATTTTAGTTCTAAATCCCATGTCCAAAACTTAGACAAGTGTTAAGCTTTTGAGCTACATTTTACATTAAACCAACGCATTATCCCTCGATTGTAATTTCCGATTTATGATTCCACGTGGAGCATTCTCATTCGACGATGATGATATGATGTAAACATACTCCCCACACTAATTATTTTTTGAGAAAAATGATAGTGGAATGTTAATTCCCACACGCCGTTACTCCACGTTTTAACCATCTTTACTTCTAAGCACATGTGGTATAAGTAAACATCTTTGGCGATGAAGGGATATTTACTTAAATCCATTAGTATTTTCAACTGAACTCTTTATCTCTCTCCATTCCATCTTATCCTACCTCAAAAACAAAATCTCAATAGAACATTGAAGCTAGATCCAAGAGTGTACACAAGTTTTATTTTTCTTTGAACCCATCCAACAATGATGTAAAACCATAGGTGGTTTATTTCATCTCTCTAGATCTATTTTACGATGATGAGTTGTATACTGTGGGTGACTGGAGGTTAAAAAAGTCATGAAATCCTTTCTTAACCCTCTATTGGTGGGTCTTTCTCTGAGGTGAGTAAGTTAACTGTTGTAGTTCAAGCACCTATCCTTGTTGAGGAAGAGAATAGTGAAGATGACATGGTCATTGAGTGTTATGATGCCTCTAAACAAGAAGTGTTTATATATAAGCCCAATTGTAAACTTTGAAATTGATCTAATGACAATGGCGAGCAACCCACTGTAGTTAATGGTGGCCCCTTGCCAACTCCGCATATTGTTTCCATATACGAAGTACCTCATCCGCCAACTCGTGACACCACATCCATTGTTTATGATCTAACTTTTACTATTCCACATTTCTCTAACACCCTGTAATATTATTGATTTTTATATTGGGAATTAATTAGGATTAATGAAATTATATTAGGAAAATTAACCGGTAAAATAAATATTGATTAGCAAAATAAGGGTTAATATTTATTTATATTAAGTATTTCTTAGTAAATGAGTAATAATAATGATAAGAAAATATTATCATTGTCGTGAGTTAGAAATACGACAGTTATGATAAATTTTGTTTGGATGCGCGTGTTAGTCGTATCGAGATGTAATTTGGGAAATAAAATGTAATTTAAATTTTGATAATTCAAATGGTGATTTCAAGTTCTCCAATGTGTCCTAAAGGGTTGAAATAGTAAAAAAAAAGTCTACCCAGGGGTTTAGTTTTGGTCTCGGGGAACTTTTAGGCCAACCCGACACTCCGAAGGGGTATTTTGGTCTTTTGAAATTTTGGGGACAATAAACCTACGAAAATTGGAGAGTTATATATGCAATCAAGTAAAAGGAGTTAGGGTTATCAGTTCCCAAACAAAAGATAGAGCACACGAAGGAGAAGGGGAGGTGTTCCAAGGCAAAAAACTACATTCTTGCACCACCACCACCGGATTGTAGATCGGGAAGATGAGAACACAAATCTCACCATTAATTCTGCAGAAATCAGACTTCTGAATTAAGGAAACCGTTTATCTTTCTGATTTTTGATTTGATATACCATCCATGTTAGAAAATGATCTTTTCTTTATGAATTTCATGACTTTTGGACTTAAATTTGAGGATATAAATCATGTTCTTGGGTAGGAATGGTGATAGACTTGATCCCTTATACATGTAGGATGAATTTGATGAGAAATATAACGAATTTCTGAAGAAATATGGAATTATATTGAAGTTCTTTATACAAGATTTATAATCTAGGGTTATTAGATAATAATCTTAATTTAATCTAATTTGAAGTTGTTCTTTAAAGATTTAACGTTTCTATTACGTTAAAAATCATTTATGCGTGTTACAATAATGTGTGAGACCTTTGGTTGGGAGTTTGGGATAGTGTAATGGTTGTTTAGAGGATTAAAAATCGTGAATTCCAGTAATAGTTTAATGGTGAAGATGATACCTGTTACAACGAATGGATTCGGCTCCTTGGTCGAATCGATTTGAAAGGAGAATCAATTCGGACCATAGTTGAATAGATTCGGTTTCCTAGATTTGGACAGCGTTTCTCCTTTTTTCTTAGAATTCATAGGAAAAGATTAGGTTGAACTTTGAAGTAATTTTAAATCCTAATGAGAGATATTTTATTTTCCAGTAGAGTAATGTGAGGATTGAGGTTAGTCACACAAAGAGAGTTTAAGGCTATAATTGATTAGGTTTAATGGAGTAATAAAATTTTATTCAGATAATGATTTCGGGTTGTGGAAAATTTTGGGAACGTAGGACCAATACCAGTAGGCCTTGCACGAGATTCCTACTGAATTTACTTAAGGGACAATAAATAATCGTTTAGGTATTGGGAAACACTCGATATTATATAATGAGAAGTATCATGATAGTAGAATATTCGAGAGTTACTATACTTTGTATGGGGTATATGATATAGGTTTAGTCTATACCTATAATTATTTTGTATGTATATGGGTGGTGTGTATACCTATTGGTTGACTTGTATGTGTAATCATACCTAGGCTACTTGTTGTTACTGGAGGCTTTGCGTCATAGACAGTCTTATTCTGATGAGCCCATTTGGGGTGATATTGACTTGTTCCTCATGACATAGAACTTAGTCATTGAGAACCACTTGTGTTAATAAGGGTATTACCGACCATTTTGGTGCATTAGGTATGAGTGTATCCCAAAGGCTTAGAACTATGTTCGCCTCTAATATTGTGTGATTTGTTTTATAGTTCGAGGGAGATTATCAAAACTGATGTCCTTATCTAGTACGTTATGTACCAGGACTTGATAGCAGAGTATGCTCGCACGGTACGTATACACCTAGGGGTGTTCTATACGTATATATGATAAGAGTGATGTAAGTGTATATACGTTTGATTGATCCTACTATGACTTTATTAGTATATAAGATAGATAGTGATATCTAAATTAACCAAAGTGTATAAGAGCTAAATCATTTACTGGTAATTCCTAATGAATATAAAGAATTAGAAAATTTAGTGTAGTATTGTATGGGAAAATACAGGTGGGAACTATATCCTATTGCATGATGCTTGCCCAATGGGCTCTGGGAGGCATGGAGAGGCTTGAGGTGGCTGGATACCGGCATTGACAAGAATGGAGGTGATGAGACATGCATATGGGAGGGGCACCGCACATTTTTTTCTCCATGGCCGCATAAAAAAAATCGGTGTAGAACACGCGGGCAATATTGATAGTGAAATTGGGATCATAAATGTGGTAGACAAGGGTGTCTTGGTGAGGGATCATCGCTGAGTCATTAGATGTTTGAAGCAGGTTGGCACAAAAGATATGAAATGTAATGTGAGTCTTATCATTGAGTCATCCCACTGGGAAGGTGTCCCTAACCCAAATCTCATTGGGTGTGAGACAGTTGATGCATGTCTATTTCGGGATGGTGGGGGAATTGAGGGGGTAGTCATAGTCGTCCGGGTTCGGAACTCCCATGGAGGAAAGTTTTTGAAATAGAATATCCAAGGAGAAAGGGATGGGGAATCCATCCATAAAATCTTGGCCCTCAAACTCGCCCGTGCGGATGAGTGAGCCATAAAAAGATCGTACCTTGTCTTCCCACACCACATTGTGTGGTTATTCAAGATATTACGACCACCCTCGCCGACTGAAAAGAGTGGTGACCGAGCGGGCCATCTCGTTCCATTCAACAACACGCTTAATGTGAAGCTTTCAGGATATGATAAAAAATTTCTCACACCAAAGGCGCTCCATTTGAGAGCATTATTCCCCATTACCGTTAGGAAGGACCTCGGTAGATGCGTATTTTGGGGGCAGACCGCGATTTGCCATGGGAAATTATGGGGGTGGTTAAAAAGGGAGAGATAGGTTAAGAGAGGGAATATGTGATGGACGTGTGGAGGAATGGTAGGGTAGAGTTAGAATTTATAGGTGGGTGGGTGGGTTTGGGGGGGAGAATTTGGAAAGGAGGAGGCGATTGGAGGGAAATGAAGGTATTGGGGAAAGGGGGAGGTATCTCGAGAAGAGGCAAATATTGCAAAAATGGAACCAATTCTATCCAGGGGAGAACCGATTCGGGTCTGGGATTTTTGTTTTTCGATTTATCTCAATCGAACCGATTTGGTATAGGGGATTCAGTTTGGTTTTCCTCAGAATAGAGATCTCTCCACTGAGAATGCTGGAAATAAATTCTAGCACCCTCAAATTTTCAAACACTCTCTTACTTATTATCACACTTGGACTTCCTTGACTCCCTCACAAAGTGCGTGTTCTACCTAACCTAACCCTAACCTCTAGTAATCTACCTATGGACTCTAACTAGTCTACCTATTCATAACTATTATTCACAAGAATTACCCCATACGCGTCGGGGGTGCAACGACCTCTGGTCAAGCTCACGCTACCCCATAAACAGGGTCCGAAAACCAAATGGTATCGATCTCTTCTATGCACGCCTCAACATATAGTTTTAGGCGCTGTCCATTGACTTTGAACGCATTCCCCATTTTGTATCTCCCAATTCTACTGCTTCGTAGGGGAATACGATTTTCACAACGAATGGATCAGTCCATCGGGACCACAATTTACCCAAAAATAGATGAAGCCAGGAGTTATAGAGGAGTACCCTTTGTCCCGATTGAAACTCTTTTCATTGAATAAGCTTATCATGTGCTAGTTTCATCCGGGCTTTTGAAATCTTGGCATTCTCATACGCACCATTGCGTATCTCATCTAACTCATTTAGTTGAAGCTTGCGAGCTTCACCGGCATTGTCCATATCGTAATTTAACCTCTTAATTGCCCAATATGCTTTGTGCTCCAACTCAATGAGAAGATGGAAAGGTTTGACATTCACAAAGAGGAATGGGGACATTTTGATTGGGTTCTTCTATGCAGTACGGTAGGCCAATAGCGAATCATTCAATCGAAGGGACTAATCTTTCTGATCGGGATTGACGGTGTTCTCTAGTATGTGATTTATTTCGCAATTTGCCAATTCGGCATGTCCATTCGTTTGGGGATGATATGCAGTTCCAACCTTTTTAATGACACTATACTTTTTCATAAGTTTTTCAAAAGGCTTGTTTTAAAAGTGTGTGATGTTATCACTGATTATCGCTTTAGGTGCATCAAAGTGAGAAAGTATCTGTTCGTGCAGGAACTTTATCACCACTTTATTGTCATTAGTCTTGGTAGCTATATATTGCACCCATTTACAAACATAGTCTACCACGACTAGGATGTATAAGTACCCAAAGGATGGGGGAAAAGGGCACATGAAGTCAATACCCCAATAATCGAAAACTTCAATGATGAGAATCGGGGTTAATGGCATCATGTCTCGTCGGGTAATCGCTCCCATCCGTTGAGACTTGCCGTAAGATTTGCAACAATTTTTGACATCCCGAAACATTGTAGGCCAATACAAACCACTTTGGATAATTTTAACGGCTATTTTTTTCATGAAAAAGTGGCCTCCACATGCTTCCAAATGACATATTTGTATGGCTTTTGGAATTTCATCATCCGATATGCATCATCGTATGATTTGATCGGCACAATATTTAAAAAGGAATGGATCATCATAGAAAAACATGCGCGATCAAGTGATGAACCTCTTCCTATCTTGCGGTGTCCAATCGGTAGGGACGGCTCCCGTGGCTAGATAGTTTATTATATCCATTAACCAGGGCAAAGAAGAGGTGGAAAAGAGTTACTTATCCAAAAAATACTTGTCTATGGGTGTAGGATCACTAGGTACGTCGGACGAAAGCCTTGATAAGTGATTGGAAACAACATTTTCTACTCCTTTTTTGTCTTTAATGGAGAGGTTAAACTCTTGTAGGAGTAGGATCCACCTTATGAGGCCCAGCTTTGCATCTTTCTTCATAAGTAGATATTTTAAAGTCGTGTGGTCAGTGAAACAAGTGATGATAGGACCGAAATTTGTCGAGAGCGAATACTACCGCTAGCAATTCATTCTCCATGGTGGAGTAATTGAGTTATGGTCCGGTAAGTGTCCGGCTAGAGTAGTAGATGTCATGAGCCTTGTTGTCTTTTCTTTGGCCCAAAATAGCCCCTATCGCATAATCGCTAGCATCACATATAAGCTCGAATAGTAAGTACCAATCTGGAGCTTGCATAATGGGAGCGGACACAAGCATGTTTTTAAGTTTTTTAAAAGCGTTTTGTCATGATTTCGTCCACTCGAATGGGGTGTCCTTCATAATAAGGTTACTTAAGGGTTTAACGATGGCACTAAAGTCCTTAATGAACCTTCTATAAAACCCTACGTGGCCTAAAAAAGATCACACGTCTTTCAGAGATTTAGGTGGAGGTAGGTTAGATATGACATATATTTTTGCTTGATCAACCTCAATCCCTTTGGATGGCACGATGTGGCCAACAACTATTCCCTCAGTTACCATGAAGTGGCATTTCTCCCAATTCATCACTGAGTTCTTTTCCACACATCGGGCTAGTACTTTCTCAAGATTGTCTAGACATAGGTCGAAGGAGGTGCCAAAAACACTAAAGTTATCCATAAACACCTCTAGCCCTCTCTTAACCATGTCACTAAATAAGCTCAACATGCACCTTTGAAAGGTTGTCAATGCATTACATAAGCCAAATGGCATACATTTGTAGGCAAATGTTCCAAAAGGGAAAGTGAATGTTTTTTTCTCTTGATCAAGTACATCTACCTCAATTTGGTTATATCTAGAATAACCATCTAGGAAGCAATAATAAGGGTGGCCCGTTATTCTTTCAAGCATTTGATCGATAAATGGTAAGGGGAAATGATCTTTTCTAGTTTCCGCATTGAGTTTCTGGTAATCAATATAAATGCACCATCCAGTGGTGGTTCATTGGGGAACTAGCTCTCCCTTGGCATTTTCGATCACAGTCATGCCCGAGTTCTCCGGGACAACTTGAATGGGGATCACCCACTTACTATCCGAGATTGGGTAGATAATCCCGGCATCCAACAATTTTATAATTTCAGTCCTCTCCACATCTTTCATTATGGGGTTTATCCATCTTTGCATCTCTATCGAGGGCTTAACATCCTCTTTGAGGTAAATCTTATGGGTGCAAATTATAGGGCTTATCCCCTTTAGATCATCTATACACCAACCAAAAGCACTTTGGTGCTTCCTCAAAATCTTCAATAGCTTACTCTCCTCCTCTTCATCTAAGCTAGAGGGGAAAATAACAAGAAATGTCTCACTTTCACCTAGGAAAGCATATTTAACATTGGAGGGTAGTTTCTTCAACTCGAGAGTCGGGAATGTGTCGCTGGAGGGCATCATGCATGCTTCCCTTGGTGGTAACTCTTGGAATTGAGAAACCCAATTAACATCGCTCGCATCCTCGTACAATGCTCTCTCATCGAGTAAGCCTCTCAACTCCTCTACCTCCCTCTCAAAGTCGGTGTAAGCTCCCTCACTCTCATGGCTAGAAGCTAGGCAAGATTCTAAGCAGTCTCCATAGTAATTTTTCTCAAAGTTTTCTTCTACAATCTCCTCAATTAAGTTCACCGCATGAAGATCATCTTCTTCCCTTCCTTGTTGGGCTATGTTGAAGATGTTCGTTTCTACAGTAATATTCCCAAAAGTGAGTTGCATCTTCCCATTTCTAGTATTGATCAGTGCGTTAGCCGTAGCAAAGAATGGGCATCCAAGGATGATGGGAACATGATTTTTCAAGGCGAAGGAGTGATTTATGTCCTAAATGAAAAAATATATCCGGAAGTAGAAAGTGTCCAGTTGGACTATCACGTCCTCAACTATACCCCTTGGTATATTTACGATTCGATCCACTAACCGGAGAGTGATCCTTGTGGGCTTAATATCACCCAGATCAAGTTTCCTATAAATCGAATAGGGGAGGATATTGACACTCACCCCCAAATCGAGTATGGCCTTTTCAAATTTGTTCTCTCCAATGATGCAGGAAATAGTGGGTGCATCGAGATCTTTATATTTAGGTGGGAGATCATTAAGAAGAACTGAGGTCACGTTTTGTGCTACAAACACGTTTTTCTTTACCTTCATCCTCTTATTGACTACTAATAAGTCTTTTATGACTTTTGCATATGATGGAATTTTCCTTATTGCATAGAGGAAAGGTAAGTTCAACTTCACATTCTTAAGCACTTCTAGAACTTCTTCACTTATGGTCCTTTTATGGGCAGGAACTAATTTTTGAGGAAATGGCGCAGCGGAGGGTGGTTTTACAACTAACTCGGACTCACTATTGTTTTCCTTTTCACTCTCATTCAAGGAGATATCTTCGGCCTCTTTCGTATCGGACGAATTCTCCTTGTCTTTTGAAATGTTGTGTGGGGGAGGTGATAAATCAACAACTCTCCCACTACGAAGAGTGGTTACAGGTTGGCAGTGCTCCTGTTGTTCGGTAGAGGTGGATCTAACACTAGGTTGACCTTGGGGAGGTCTTTGGCCTTGGGCAGGAAACTTGCCCTTCTCTTGATTGCTCAATGCGGATTGCATCTTGGAAATGATCACATTTATTTCGGTGAACATGCGTTCATATCTAGCATTGCTTTCACCTTGAGAATTTATGAATTGGTTCATTTTATCCTCGAGGTTCCTCCGCGGTGGATCTACATATGGAGCTAGAGGTGGTGGTGGAGGGACAACGTGTTAATGCGGGTTCCTCATGGCTTATGGTTGTTCGTAGTTAAAAACAGGATGGTTTCTCCATGAA
Source organism: Sambucus nigra (assembly GCA_949130495.1). Lineage (NCBI taxonomy): Eukaryota > Viridiplantae > Streptophyta > Magnoliopsida > Dipsacales > Adoxaceae > Sambucus > Sambucus nigra. The sequence goes on from OX422208.1 coordinate 283,034,336, forward strand.
GGGTTATAAGAGTTCTTATGCGGGGCATTAAAATTCCCCTTGAATCATCCTATATCATCCACATGCTCAGTGTGGATGGCCTTGTAGGTGAAAATTGTTGAGCATGCCTTTGTGGAGTGGCTCGCCTCAGAGATAGTACACACTTTTACTTTCAAACCACGGCTCGATCGGGAGATATTTCTCAACCGACCATCAAACCACTCTTTCATATCTCTCTGAAACTGATCGAATCGGCTGTCTATTAAGGTATTGCTATCCAATTGGTATAGACCGGATGCAGTCTGATTGATATATGGTTATCTGGGTTGGGCTGTTAGGATCAGATGTGTCCCATGCTTGAGTAGTCTCAGCGACATACTTAAGATGGGCCTCGGCATCGCATGACTTTAAATCCCAAAAGGGTATTTCACACGTTGCTTGCACAAGTTGTTTGGAAGCCACTGTCAGCCCATTAGGGAAGAAAGATGTCATTAGGTGTTTGTCAAAACCATAATGGGGGCATGCGCTTACTAACTATTGGAAATGTTCCCAACAATTATTAAAAGACTCATTATCATGTTGTCAGAAAGCTTGGATTTCAGTTTTGGCAGAGTTGGTCTTGTGCTGTGGATAGAATTTTAAGATAAACTTAGACTGCATATCTCTCCAGGAAGTGAGGAAGTTCGGGGGTAGAGACCATATCCAAGTCTTGGATTTATCCTTTAAGGAAAAAGGAAAAATCTTTAGGCGAATGACATCTTGCCTACAAGCTTGATCACTAAATGTGTCACATGTTTCTTCGAACTCACGAATATGCATGTATGGTTTCTCTGAATCCATGACATGAAATGCAGGGAGAATCTATATCATCCCATTGTGAAAGTGGAACTGACCGGCATTATACGAAAGTAAAATGCAACCAGGGGTGACAGTCCGCTCAGGAAAGAGTAAGTATTTCATGGGACGATAGGGGAGATCTCCCTTTCCAGTACCGAAACTCGTTGTGTCAGACATCGCACTCACGCTTTCTACAAATGATTCTGTGTACTCACTCGGTGTCCTAGATGTGTGACTCGAAGGTTGACTCAAGGTGTAACTACTGATAGAGTGATCAGGTGTAGTAAATGGTACCCAGAATTGTGGAACGTGAGGTGGGGGAGGCTTTCAGAGTTGTACTCAACTATCGGGTTTTTGTGAATTCTGGTTGGAGTATTGTGAGGAGTCTGAGTATGTTCATGATTTTGCATTAAAGGCTTTTGAGAAAAGGATTTTTTTTTTTTTGGATTTTCTTCGTCAAATTTTGGGAATAAATTGATCTAACCTAAGTCTACCTAAATCCCTAGCAACGGCGCCAAAAACTTGACGCGACCACAAATGTGTCTAGTGTGCATGCTATACAGGCTCAAGCGCAAGCCTATCGCTCAAGGAAAAATCCGATAAGTCGAGTATTGATACTCAGGGAAACAGGACGAACGAAGTCATAACGATGTTGGAAAGACGAGGATAACCTAACTTTGACTCTAAAAAAAAGGGAGAAGACGATTTGGATTTCGAAGTAACTAAAACTATTCAATTTCAATTTCAATTTATATTTATATTTATATATATTCGCAACTAACATAGCATTTGTTGGACAGTAACAATTCAACCTTGGCCCAGAACTACGCGATTCCGTCTTGGAGCTGTTGAGGGAGAAACACAAGATGTGGAAGAAAAATTTGTGAAGCTAGTACTTTGGGAATACCCAAGACTCCATTATCCGAATGCGTGACTATGTCCCGTCGAAGGAGCTGATCTCATTGGCACAATGGCAAAAGTTCATTGATAATGAGATCGGGGAGCGACAATTGGCATCTCGCTAATCGGGAAGAGAAAATCGGGCAAAAAAGACGGACGTGCACTACTCTGGCTGGACATCTTACTCCGAGGTGGAGCATAGGATGATGGTAAGGTTTTATTTTTCTATAATTACATAAATATATTATTCTGCATTATTTTACTTTGTGGGGCCGATACTAATTTTGCAATATTTTATTTCAGGGGACGTGGAGTGGCCCTGGGGGTAGGCCACATAGGGTCGATGCTTATGTGGATATTCGGACGAAAAAGGGAAAGGATAAGGAGGTGTCCCCGATTGTCACATCCACGATTGTAAGTAATCCGAAAGTTTACTTTTTATTAATTAAATTATAATTTTTTTATTACTTATTTAGCTAATCATGTGCTTTTTATTGTTTCAGGCAAAGCTTAAGGAAGTGCATGAGTCGTAGTCTGATGCCGACAAGGAATCTTTGTCCACGGACACACTCTGCCAAGTTCTTGGTGCTGATCGTAAAGGGAGGACAAGGGTGTGAGCTCAGGGGTGGACAAATGTAGTATCATCGGATTAGAGATGAGAAACACCGGGTTGGCTCGAATGGTGGACTCGCATCACGTAAAGTTATCTTATTTGGAGGCGACGCTCCAAGATATGTTCTCATTCATGATGCATTCGTTGGGTGGAAATCGTAAGGGGAAAGGTAAGGAGAAGGTGGAGGAGGATGAGGTGGAGGAGGATGAGGAGGTGGACCTCACTGCTTGTCCGGACTCTGATGATCTAGTCCCCTATTAGGCTCCCTTTGACCGATCGATGATGACACTTGGTTGGCCGAACGTGTTTATACAGGACATATTTGATGGCCAGCAGATAGGGAGGGGGTTGAGGAACCCGAATACCGTCCAGGGTATGCCAGTTCATGGACGTGCGCTTCAAGACATCGAGGCCAAGGTGCTCGTCACGCATCTGATACCCGGGAAAGAGAACTCCCCATTGTGGTTACACAAAAAATGTGGCATGATGTATATTCAAGGGCGTATCAATTCGTATATCGTATAGCCTACTCACCTCCTCAGACCTACCCCAGACATGTACTGACATTATTTGAATTAAATTGTTTTAAGTTGCACATTTGGATTATATCGTGATGCATATTATTTTGAATGTATATTTGTATTATCTCTGTTTTATTTGGATATATGAAGTTTGAACAGGTACAACATTGCTATAACAGGTACAGATATACTACTGGGTAGTGGTAGTGGCCATACTGCCCAGTAGATTTTTTTTCAATTTTGCCCAGAATTGTCACGGTCTTTGACCATGATAATTTTTTTTAAAAGGTCACTAATTGGTCACGATTATTAACCATTACTAACCTTGTCAAGTTCATTAACCGTGATAAGTCTAATGAACTTGTCATGGTCAATGACCGTGACAAGTCCGTGACAACAAACTTTGTCACCCCTAGACTTGTCACGATCTTTAACCTTGACACATTGGACTTATCACGGTCAATGACCGTGACAATCCAACAGTTTTGGTGTAGTGAAGACCAAAGTTGGTGGGGCGCCCTCTTCACTAGTGAGACCGAGGTTATTGACTAGGACGATTTTGGCGTCGCCTTCTTTGATCGCTACTTTCCGCAGGCATATAAGGATGCCAAGAAAGATGAATTCAATAGCTTAATTCAAAGAAAGACATCCATTAATGAATATCTGGTGAAGTTTGAGAGTCTATGCAAGTTTATGAAGACTTTTCAGTGTGATGAGATAGAAAAGGCAAGTTTATTTGTCAAGGGCCTCAATCTGGGTATTCCGCGGATTATGGCAGGGCTTGATCTTCTAAGCTTTAGATCTGCGGTTAGCAAGGCTATCCAGTTGCAACTCGACACGGATGACAAAAATTAAATTCGAGAGAATAGAAGGGATCTCAGTGGATCTCGACCAGGTGGACATAATAAGTTTCAAGGAGGGGCCTGAGGTTTCTTTGTAAAGCTCAAGGCCGCTATGGGTGTTGGCTCCCCCCTAACCCGATGCACCAGTGATCAGAGTCCCATTTCCCGCACGAAAAAGTTGTGTTTCGGCTGTGGGCTACTAGGACATATGAAAAGGGACTACCCTTAGCAATCTTTTGGCAGTCAATAAACAGTCAACTTTGTGCCAGGCCAAAATTCTAGTTATATAGGTTCCACCTAGCAGCAACAATTTTATTCAGGACACCAGCAGCCGGTAAGGCACAACATGGATGGTTTATGTCTTAGCCAAGGGCATGGTGTGTTGAAAGTGTGTGATCATGGATGGAGATTTCATCCTAGAGTACGACTTGATCCTTATGGACATAGATGGGTTCGAGGTAATCCTGGGTATGGACTGCCTAGCATTTTTTAAAGCCACAATCGAATGCCATTGATACAATGTGTTAGGGTCACTTTCTGATGGGTCTCATCATCGTTTCAATAGTGATAAGGGCATCGATTACCCTGGAAGTTCATCATAGTCCATGAGCAAAAAAAGTATTTCGGTTGGCTCAGCAGTATGGTGGCCCAAGAGTGGCCAGAGGGCATGATCCTTAACTATCCTGTGGTTCGAGAATTTCCTGATGTATTTAGAAATGATCTTCCTAGGTTGCCGCCCAGGTGAGAGGCCGACTTTGTATTATAAGTGCATCAGGGAATTTCACCAATCTTAATCCTATCGCATAAATGGCACCATTCGAATTGCGGGAATTATGTACTCAATTATAGGGACTAACCCAAAAGGGATTCATATGTCCCATTATTTCTTTGTGGGGATCCACGGTCTTATTTGCAAAGAAAAAGGATAAATCAATGTGACTCTGCATCAACTACCGAAAGCTAAATAGGGTGACCGTGAAAAATAAGTACCATATGCCCCATATCAATGACCTGTTCGATCAGTTACATGGGGAGGGTCAGTTCTTTAAGATCGACCTTCAATTTGGGTATCACCAGCTACGAGTCAGAGAGGAGGATATTCCTAAGATTGCATTTCATACACGGTATGGACATTATGAGTTTCGGGTAATGCCTTTTGGGCTGACATATGTCCTCGAGACATTCATGTGCCTAATGAACCGAATATTTCGACCTAACTAGATCGGTCTGTTGTGGTTTTTGTGGATGACATCTTAGTGCCCTTGATGTCAGATGTAGATCACGATGAACATCTCCGAAAAACCCTACAGGTGCTCCGAGAGAACCAATTGTATGTTAAATTCAGTAAGTGTGAATTCTGGATGGATGAGGTCAAGTTCCTCAGCCATGTGGTTTTTGGTGAGGGCATCTTCATCGATCCATCCAAGATAGAGGAAGTATTGAATTGGGACCAGATGAAGACTATTAACGAGGTGCGTAACTTCTTGGGTCTGGTCGGGTATTACTATAGATTCGTATAGGACTTCTCAAGGGTGGTGATGCCCCTCGCCACACTGACTATAAAGGATGTAGTTTTCGAATGGTCCAATGATTGCGAGTCAGCTTTCGAGTAATTAAAGGTCAGACTAAACTCCACACTCATTCTCATTCTTCTAGAATGGAGCAAGGTCAACATAGTATACTACGATGCTTCAAGCTCAGGACTCAGGGCAGTGTCGATGCAGGAGAGTCGGGTGGTAGCTTACACATCTCGCTAGCTAAAGTTGCATGAGAAGAACTATCCCACCCATGATTTGGAGCAAGCCTCTATAGTGTTTGCACTAAAAAGTTGGAGGTACTACATGTATGGGGAAAGATTTAAAGTGTTTTTCGATCACAAGAGCCTTCAGTATATATTTACTCAGCGGGATTTGAACCTCCCACAAATAAGGTGGATGGAGTTAATGGAAGACTATGACTTCTCACTAAAGTACCACCCTGGGAAGACCAATATGGTGGTCGATGCTCAAAAATCCAATCTCACGCTCGCCGCAGGAAATGCCATTGAGTCAAAATGTTCGGGGAACTTCAGAAGTTTGACTTGAATATGCAAAAGGGAAATGATAGAAAAATACTTTTGGGGTGTAGTGGCCCAACCCCTCATCCAACAAATAGCATTGGAAGCACAGTTACATGATCCTTAATTCGCCCAGTACCATGACCGCATTTGGAAGAGAGAAGTGTTCAATGCCCTCACTATGGATAAAGACGGTGGAGTGCGACACAAAGGGAGGATGATCGTCCCACTCATTGAGGATCTATAGGATGAGGTGATGGTAGAAACCCATCACTCACGATTCAGCATACACCCTGGCGCCACAAAAATGTGTAAGGACCTATGTAGGGATTTATGTGGTTCGGTATGAAGAGAGTTATGGCGACATATGTGCCCAAGTGCTACACCTACCAACAAGTAAAATCAGAGCACAAGAAATCGATAGGGCAACTGTAGCCACTACCTGTGGCTGAGTGGAAGTGGGAGCACATAACCATGGATTTCGTTATAGCGTTGACACGATCGGAGTGAGTCCATGATGTAGTATGGGTTATTGTGGATCGGCTCACCAAGTCAGTCCACTTTTTACCAATCAAGATCACCGACAGTGTGACCAAGTTGGCCAAACTGTATATTCAGGATATAGTCAAGCTACATGGTGTTCCGCTATCAAGCGTATCAGACAGGGATGCGTAGTTTGTTTCTCAATTTTGGAAAAAGTTTCAACAGTAGCTAGGTATGGAACTAAACATGAGTACGTCATTCCATCTCAAGACCGATGGGAAGTGAGAACGTATAATAAAAATCATGGCGGACATTTTGAGAGCTTGTGCACTCGACTTCCAAGGCAATTGGGAAAAAAATTAAACCTGGAAGAGTTCGCCTACAACGAAAGCTATCAGGAAAGTTTTAAGATGGCTCTCTTTGAGGCCTTTTGTGGGAGGCCATGTCATTCTCCAATTTGTTGGGCAAAAGTGTGAGAGAAACACCTTACCAGTACAAATTTGAATCCGGAGATAGAGGATAAGGTACGAATAATTCGTCAAAGAATAGTGACCGATCAAAGTCGACAAAGAATTATGCTGAAAATCGTCGAATGCACTCAGAATTCTAGGTAGGTGATCACGTGATGCTAAAGGTAAGAGCTATAACTTAAAGCAAGAGGTTCAGACATAAAGGGAAACTGGCCCCACATTACATCAGTCCCTTTGAGATCCTCGAGCGGATTGGGGATGTGTCGTATCATTTAACGCTACCCCATAACTATCTCAAGTGCATGACGTGTTCCATATATCCCTCTTGAAAAGGTATCTTCATAACCTCCGTCATGTGATCGATTGGAATCGTATCAAATTGGCTGAGGACATCACATTTCCCACCAGGCCGATATCCATTTTGTACCACAAAGAGAGAGTCCTTCGTAATATGGACATTCCGTTGGTGAAGATTCTCTAAGAATTTCAAGGTCTCGAGGGTGTGACTTGGTAAAGGGAGTCAAAGATGCAAGAAAAGCACCTAAAACTCTCCCTTTATCCACTTATCCTAATTTCGATGACAAAATCTCCCAAGGAGGGGAGTTTGTAATACCCTGACTCAATATTGTATTAACCTTTTTATTTGTAATTCGCTATAATGAGAGTTAGTAATAAAGAAAGAAATATTATGTTGTAAAAACTATTATTCCTTCAATTAAATTAATGTCCCTTCCTCCTTTTAAATTATTGCCTCCGGTATTATAAAAAGGAATAAAAGAAAATAAGAATATATATTGAAAGAACATAATTTATTTGTATGCTGAAGAAACTATTTGAGAGAATAGAATGGAACGTCAGCCACGTCAGACTTCTTCCAGCCTCGTTCGAAGGATGGGCAAAGTGGTTCTAACGACAAGCTGTTGTCATTCGAACAACGAGCAGAGGTGTTAGAATGCGTAGTTAGTTGGCAAATCAAAACGCTATCAAGCATTAAACGTTCGATCCAAAGTCCTTATCACATCTTGGATCCTGACAGTAGTAAAGACCCTGGATTTACTTATTAGGAGTCTATGGATTTATCATAGAGAGAGAAATGCGGAGTCTTATACAGAATAAATAGGTCTGCCATTTTCATTGTCACACCTAAGGACATTCATTAAGGTTACGTGTCAACTTTTGGGTTTGATAGGTTGGGATGAAGCAAGTATTCATTTTACATGTGTTTTAGGGGCCTTGTTTGTAGAATAAAAAAAAGGGTTTGGGGGAGTGGAACTTACAGAATCGTTACCTACTCCATCTCTCTCTCTCTCTCTCTCTCTCTCTCTCTCTCTATATATATATATATATATATATATATATATATATATATATATATATATATATATATATATAAATATATATATATATCAAGAGTACTCAACATCCCTTTTCTTCATCCCTTAAGATATATCCCACATTATCTTGAGTCCCAATAAACTGTAATAGCCACCAACACATAATCATCCCCTTAAGTATTCAGTATATCTCCCAAAAACTTACCTCCTTCAAAAAGACGACATTAAGCAACGGTGTGGAGCTTGGAAAAGCTGTGTTTTGTGCAATTTGGAGTCTTGAGGTCTAATAATTTGGAAATTTTCAAATCACACTTTTCTTTTAGTTCTCCTCTTCAACATCAGAGGTAGGGTCTCCTTCCAAACGTTCAAGGTTTTCTAGCTATGAATAATGTAGGATATGCTAGATAATATTTTATGCAAAGGAAAAATGTGTAGTCATTTATAAACTTCTTATCTTGCAAAATAAAAGAAGGAGAATTTTCTTTATATCCTAACAAACCTTTGCATGTATATAAAAATATCACTTTATGTCCTGATAAATTGAAGGAAGCACGTGAAACTATATAGCTCTTATTGTGTAGAATAAATGCATACTTAAGGTATTTCTAGGTTGAAATTAACTCTTTTAGACATGTAGAATCATTTAGTAAGGTAGATGATGATATCTTAGACTTGTCTAAAGCATGATAAAATGGGTTTTATGATGAAATGAATAAAGGTAGAAATACAGCCCTAAAATGTGATGAATATTAATACAATGAATGAAAATAATATTTGGGTCACATGTGATAATAGGGCAAGGTTATAGACACTTTGTCAAAAATGGTCTATAATGAGTAACTATATTTTATGTGGCATAACATAAAATGATAACATGATTGTTGACATAAAATCATAAAAAGAATGTTTTGAAGAAAAAAGTTAAGTTCTACTGCTATAATGAAATTAAATATGTTTTTACAAAAAGCATGATAAAACTGCAAAATGGTGATTTTGATATGAGTAAGGGTCCTAGTGGTTGGACTAGTTCTTAGACCTTATCGGTCATGTTTTTGGTGAAAAATGTATCCAATGAATAAATGGAACGTTGATGAAATGGACAAATGAATTTAACTGTATGATGTGAAAAAAAATGATAAAAGGGTGGAATAATGTGGACACTAGATAAAATGGTAACACATATTAAATTGGACTCGGATGAAACCGAGATAAAGCAAGAAGGTCCCGCAATCCTTGGGTGAAAAGCCTTAAAATACTGGCCAAGGCATATGGTGACATCGCCGGAGGTGTGGTGCCCGTTAAAGCATGTGGTTTGATGGTAATTATGATAAATATAATAAAGAAGTAAAAAGGCAATTGTAGTTGTAACTTAGGTACTGCAACCTAATGTAAAGTATTAACAACAAATACCTGGTTCTGAAGTGGGTGGTAATACCAACTAAGTGTGAGTATGAGCTCATCGCTCATATGCATTTCATGTAATTGCATTAGTACTAGGTAAATTGTCAACGTTTTTTATCCCTAAAATACTCACAAGATATATGTGTGGAATTGTTATGAAAAGTTATAGCATAATATTACCCACTTTACTAATTGTTCGCTTACCCTAGCTTTTTATGTTAAAAAAAACCTCCCCCGCCCTAGGTACATCCAATAGGAGTGCTGGAAAGGACTCGAGTAAGGCCCCAGAGGAAACCGTCGTTAGTAGAATACTATATACCTAATTTGCAAACAATAGTCTCCTAGTACCTTGCGCACTTGATGCTTAAACGTTTATTCAGGCCTTTGGCCATAAAGTTGTAATAATTCAGGATCGTGGTTTAATTCTAGTTTAAATAATATGATGAGTTAACTCGATTTTCATAAGGAAATGTTGCAAATTGGTAAGTCACATAAAGTGATCACTCATTTCCTAAAACTATAAAAGTGAGACTTTACATTTTGTTAAATTAAAGGCATGCTAAGGGTTTTCTTATTTTAAAATTTATTAAACTTTCTCCCTCCCCCTTTAACTCCTCGACTCGGTACGGATTGATCCAACGATGACCCAAAATTTGGGTCGGGGCATTACAAGTGAAGTCTATGCACACTCTCCACTTCAATTACCTTTCTTTACTACTACTGGATTCGATATCCATTTAGGGAATTAAACTTCTTTAATGGACCTTGCCTCTAGAAGTTCTTCTGTCTCCCCCTCTAAGACCTTTGCTTTTTTTAGGGTTGTTCAAAAAGTCTTTTGCATGTTCGAAGGGTATGTAGGGTCCACGTGAAGTCGGTGACACATGACTTGGGGCTCGATTCCAAGATTATCGTGAGACTTCTAAGAAAAAACATCTTGATTTTCCTTTCGAAGAGAAAATAATTCTTTTCTTTCCTGGTGGGTGAGTGAAGTTGCGATCAAGAATTTTTTCTTTCGGCATGAAACGTCAAACCTTAACTCTACCAATTATCCCATGACCCCATCTGCGAGGGATATAATTGTCTATTCTACCCATGTCTTCCATTATTTGGATGGTGTAGATCCATCCTTGGTTAGCTCAAAGGCAACCTCTTTCTCCTTTTTCTTTTCTTGTGTTACGCTTGATAGAGTCGATGAAGCATTGCCGATCAACATCCTCGTTTCCTTTTATCTCCATTATGCCATAATCGGTGATGCCTTTTAGCTTTTAGTGGTCAGTAGATGGGATAACTAAAATTGATTATAGCCATACTCATCTGAGTATAACGTTGTAAGGATAATCAATATCCTAAACTAGGTATTTGATCATCGTCAAGATATTCCCAGTTTGGATGGGTAGGACCAACTTTTTATTGTGGCATAGTCATATTTCGAGTGAATCCGATGAAAAGGATGGTCACTTATTTTGAATCCTCCATCTTTAGATTAGTTTTCTTAACATCTCTAAGTATATAACCTTTGAGGAGCTTCCCTGATCAACTAGTAACTTACCCCATCCCAATTTTCAATCCTGATTGTGATTACTAGTGAATCATACTACAAAGTCCAAACTTCGATCAAGTCATCCTCCATGAACACTATGGGCTTGTTGTAGTTTATCTCCTTCGGACGTCAATGCTTTCCTGTTAGACTCTTGGAAGGGTCAATTTGGAAGGCTTTGATCACCGCAGTCACTTTTTTCAATTCCATCCAAATAATGTTGCCTTGGATCTGCTAGGGAGTTGAGGCACCATGAATTATGGCAAACTCATGACCTTATTCATCTTCAAGGATATTATTTGTCTTCTAGTCGACATAAATGACGGATTTGTCCCCCTTCTTATCTACATAGTTGCTCAAATGGACGGCTTGAGCCAATTCTTTTTGAAAGGATTTGAGGGCCCTATAATTCTCCATTTTTTTTCCATTCTCTTTATGATACACGTACCTAAGTGCATTATTTCTCCTTTTTCGTGTCTTCCCCCATCTTCGTTGGCTAATTGAGGAACTGTTGATGCTTGATTTTTCCCAAGATCTTATAAATTGGCTCCATGAACACGATGTTGATTGCTTGGAAAGCTTAAAAGGATCTACATTGTCTCCACTCTTTGATTCTTTGTTATGATTTTTTCCCCTTACTTAGGAAAATTCACCTTATCCTCACTTTTGTTCATTTTTGAGTGCTTGTTATCATTATGGGTATCGGCGACCATATCTTCCACCTTTGCATATTTCTCTATGCGATATGAGGTCGTCAATGGTGTTCTCCTCCTTGTTAATGAGGGACTTATGTAACATAGAGCCACTGTGAAATCCTATCTTGAACGAGGCCACAACGACCTATTTGAATCAGTCCTCAAGTTCAATGTAAGTTTACCAATACCACATAATGTATTCCTGCAAGGTTTTCTCGGTGTTCTTCCTCATAGTGAGGAGAGAACTTACTCTCTTCGAATGGGGATTACTAGTGATGAAATAATCAATGAAGGCATTAGCGAGCTATTTTGAAATTGTTGATCGACCTATATGGAAATTTCTTAAACTATGTTTATGCAATATCCTCCAAGATGGAAGGAAATATACGGCACATAAGAGCATTGTGGTAATTCCATAAGATCTTGGACTGCCTGTTCTAACGTACGTGGTCAATGGGGTAGGTCTTTCCATTAGATATTTTAAATCAGAGAGTTAAAAACTTCTTGGGGGATCTAGTTCTTTTTTCCCACATATGTCAGTACAGGCAAGCCACTTCTATTGGGTTGGATTTCAGATTTTACCCTAGGTGCTGGAAGCCCATCTTATTGGTTACCGTTAAATGGCAGAGGTACACGGTGTGGGTGCGGAATGGTTGTCGATTAGTTTTAACTGATTTAGGAAAACAAAACTCATTTCCCACAGATGACGCAAATTGTGGGTGTAATTATCCCACAATAAATGATTTCACGCAATTAATAGCAAATGGAATAAAATTAATCACAGAATCACACATAACACAAGTATTTACATGGTTCGGCACTGGCCTACGTCCACGGGGTGTTTCTCCTTTCTTATTACTCTTTTATGATAACCATTATTACATGCCCCATTTCCCTGGGGTAAGTGTTACATTTATAGGGAAAGAAGAGAAAGTGTTATGCAGGGCATTGGAACTTATTGATGGTGTCTCAATTTAATCATAATAATCTTGCTCCGAGATCCTTATCGGAGGAACCCTTAATTATTTTTTGAGTTATGATCCTTTATCCAATCGTTCCGGGCCAATATTTATCTGACTCGAGTTATTTGGGTCATTCGTATACAATAAGAAACTCATAAAATATCGCATATGTACCACAAAACACCAATAAGATCTTAGGGATTTGATCATGATGAAGTTAATCACTAAAAGCAATATCCAAATAATTAACATCATATGAAACAAGTCGTATGCATGTGCCCAAGTAGTGTCAAATGGATATCATAGATTTTAACAAATTTTCCAATCATGGCTTACGAAATGAATTTCAACTAAGCAATTAAATTAATCAAATGGTTTATAATTCACTTTTAATCATCATTAAAATTAAATTCACAATATCAATATGAATCAAATACTTAACCACATTTCACAAAATGAATACAAAATCTATTTGGATTTTTGAATAAGAATGATGCATGATTATTTACAAATTCATGTTTAGTAGAGAAACATAGCACATAAATAAAATGCATGAAAAATGCACATATGCATGAAAATGTCATCAACGCATGACAAATGAAACCAATTGAGATCAATTGGAACTCTCTCACCCACATTGACTTGTTTTTCCCACAAATTAAGAATGATTGAGGAATGAAAACCTACACTAACCTAGTCATCCTATGAAACTATCTGCCTATATAGAGATGGGTGTTGCATCCCTCAGGTCAATGGGATGCACAAACTTTATCTCTTTCACCTCAACTTCCCTTTGAGGTGTATCCATCTTAGTCTTCTTTTGAGGACCAACCAAATCAACCTTCATTCTAGGTGCATACCTAGGCAAACCTCTAACAATTTTAGGTATCCATATCCCATCCCTCCTAGGATTCTTATGCATAGTACTTAGAACTTGACTGTAGTGTTTAGGTCCAGATCTCGAAAAATCATTTCTATACTCACCTGTTTTTTCACAAAGGAATTCATCATTATGGTCAACTCACCTACTTGGCTTCTAAGTTCATCAAGAGGATCTCTACGAAAAAAGACTCTCCTTTTGTAAATGAACCTACTGTTTCCCAATCTCAAGTATCTACAAACTTGAGTCATATGGTATTATGCCCTACAAAATTTACAATAGAAATTACATTTCACACAATCTCTATCGTGTAGTTGCCTATGAACCTTTCAACTTCCCCCCGTAGTCAATGAGAATCCACCGTAAGCTCCATGTCATGAACGAAGAATTCCATTATCTTCCTTGAAGTCATGCCAAACATCAATAATTTGAAATGCATTTGATTTTAGATCATTGAGTATAAGGTCAAAGAAAATCAGTAGATGTAGAAAGAACTAATAAAGCCTAATGTGAAGATCTGATTAAATCCTCTCTCGGTTATCTCAAAAACTCTTTGAATCAAGCATATATCAAAGTTTTAAAAGTTTTTGAAGAACAAGTGAGACTTGGTTAAAAGAGAGATATAATAACTCTCAACTATCAAAAACTACTAAGAGGGACATTTTAATTTGTGTAAATATGAGATCCTTAGAAATGGGAGGGAAAATTCCATTTAAATAGAGATTATTTCAAAATCTATGGTCGCCGTGTGCATGGATCAAGTTTGATATATGCATGATTCCATGCGAAACCTTTTCATGACAACAACCAACTCCCAAAACATTTTCAAAATAGTTTAAAAGATCTTTGAGACTATTTTCAATCACTTGTTCAAACATTTTAAAAATTAATCACAATTTTTTTTTAAAAAGAAGTGCTCTTGTGTGTTTAGACATGTACAATTCAGAATATAAATAAAAAGGATATAAACTTCATTCCAATGTGAATGTATGAAAATAAAAGTCTTCAATGAGATGCGTTAAAGATATTAAAATCTTCAAAGGTTCATCTAAGTCTAATATATGATCAATGACTGTGTCTCACTTATAATGAATCAAGTCTATATGACTTGAAAGACTCAAATACTTAAATGTTTTGTCACAGGAATCTATCCAACTAATATTAATACAAAATTACTGTTTCAACATTAGGTTGGGGATTGAAATAAGATGATATAAAAATTGGTAGTAAAATACAAAGAATTATAAGCATTTCTTCCTTACAAAATAAAAGTTAATAGCACCCCCATTATCTATTCGAAAACAATAAAACTACACGAATTCTAACATTAAGATATGTTGACTTGATATTTCAATCATTGGGAACTATGTAAGAATATTTTTATCCTTTTATCAACTAGATCTCTTTGGAAAATAATGTTAGTTATGTTGCTAAGATCCCTTATTTATTTTTCATGTATCTTTAACTCAATTTTCAATAACCATAAATAATTGATGAGTGATAACCATAATTATTCAACGAAATTTTCAAAACAAAGCATGTATATAACTAATTTTAACAAAAACACTTGGTCACATCATATAAAATTAATCAATAATGTAAATAAAACTAGAGGTATAATGAACAAGTTGTATAAGTTTGGCTCAGTTACAACCTTTGTCTCTCTCCTCTCATGGGATCGTTGATTGAGGCGGCGTAAAGAGTATTGGTTTACGCAATATTTTCTACAGGTTACTAGATCAGGGAAATAAATAGATTATATTTTATTTTTGCATATTTTGGATCTTAGACTCTATGTTAATTTTATCTCCTACGAGTGTTTTGCTCCAATTGGGCTTTGGTCTTATCTCCTTATTTAAGGAGCTCGGGTTGGGTGCTCTCTCTCTCTCTCTCTCTCTCTCTCTCTCTCTCTATATATATATATATATATATATATATATATATATATATAGAGAGAGAGAGAGAGAGAGAGAGAGAGAGGGGTTGGGGGGATGGATGGAGGGAAAGGAAAAATTGGGTTATTTTCCTTTAGTGCCCAATATAGAATACTCATGGTGTGGTGGAAATTAAGAGTCTGATTTTCTGTAAAATTGGTTATTTGGGGAGCCTTTTGTGGTGAGATTAAACTCTTGTGAGTCTTTCAATATTTTTATGACGATTATTTTGTTTGAGTTAAGAGAGATTATTTTTTATGTGAGGTAGAAACAAAAGTCCTTCCAATTTGTAACCCTCTTCAATTTAGTGACATGGGTCTCCATTGCCATTATTATTTCAATTATTTTATAATTTCCTATTTGATTTATTTGAATTTTCATAATTTGGTGTTATTGGTTTGTTTGTCATTGAGCCTTGGTAAAAGAAATATTCGTTCACATAACAAATTAGTAACAAGCCTACATTGCAAACTAGGGTCTTTGTTATGGCTTCCAAGATAAAGTACAATGTTGAGAAATTTAAGAAAGAAAAACTTTGGCCTATAATGAGTGGAGGTAATATATATCCTTATCAAATAGGGATCTATTCAAGCTTTATACGAATAACTTGATGCAATCAAGGATAGCGAGTGGAAAATATCGATATAGATGGGTGTTCCACAAGTTAATTGTGTCTCTCTAAAAAAACATCAAACACAATGTTATGATAGATACTTTTCTAGGGTGATTTTGAAAAATCTTGAGAAACTTTATTTGGAGAAGTCTTTTGACTAATCAAATTAATCTAAAAAAAGAGTTCTATCGATTTGGTGTGGGTGTGGGTGTGGGTACTTCATTAAAACACCACCTCAATGAGTTTAATGTTCTAGGAGCTATTAAACATGGAGGCGAAGATGGAGGAATATGATAATGCTTGTAACACTCTATTCCAACAATTCAATTAAATTATATATGAATTATTCTGAAGAGGCGTTAAAGACGATTATGAGAGAATTGTGGGACGAAAATTGAATGAATAAAATTATGGGATAAGGGTCGTTCAAACGACTGCAAGGGGTCATTCTAAAAACATCCATGTGTCGTTAGAAGGGAGATGAATGTCACGAGAAGCAGGGCTTTGAAAGACATGCCACCGCATTATAGTGGCAGGTCGCACGAACGGTTGCGCGAACCAAATTTCGAACGAGATGGGGAAATAGTTCGAACAACAAGCCCAAGTAGTTTGTACGATGTAAATTGAAAATGTTTAAATCAGATTGTCCTTATGCATTATCACGTTTTTTACCATTACATTGTTGAGTTGTTAAGCCCAGATTAACCCACATTGGATAAAACGGGAATTTAGACTTTGGAAAGGTTTTATACGGGTGTGTTTGGGCATTTGTTAGAAGAAAAATGGGAGAGAATGAGAGAGAGAGAGAGAGAGAGAGAGGTGGGTGATCTTTTACCTCCTCCCACCACAAACCACCACCCCTCCACCATTCTACCAGCATAAAACACCATATTCTTAGTATATTCCACCATGTTTGAAGTATTTACACCCATTTTCACCATTGTTAGAGAAAACCTACAAATTTTAGAGAAGTATTGGAGGATTTTCGAATAAGATGATGAGGGCTTCCATGGAGTGTGAAGTGGGTCCTGCTTAGAAGCTTGGACGGATCACATTTTGGAGAATTTTTGGAGGATGCATTTGGTAACCCCTTGAGGCCACCTTTGGAGGTAGGGGTTGCTCCTCCTACACCAACATTTCTACCACCATTGGAGCTATTAGAGGTGGGAAAATATATCGTTAATGTTAAGACTCTATTTTGCATTATTTGTAGTCTTGTAGTTAGATTGCATGGGTAGTATGCGTATGATTAGATGATGAAATTATTTCTCGTAAATAAAAAACATTTTTATGAAATAAAAATTTTGGAAAAATGATATCTTGTTAAAAATGGAGCATGAATAAATATTTCAAGGTTTTGAAGTATACGAGTTGGTATTTTATGAAAATGGTGTATTGAAACACATAAGGAGTTAGTGTGGTTAACTTTATAGAGTTTTGGGGAACATTAACACTTCTGAAAATGGAGTAAAAGGGTGAATTTGGAAACAAATGGATAAAATCGTAATTTTACTTAAAGTGAAACATGTTTATGAAATAAAAATGTTGGATAAGGTGTTACACAAATAGGTCCTAAATAAATATGATTTTTAGAATAAAATCAAGGTTGAAGTTTAAAGAACATGAAATGGTAAAATTTCAAAGTGTAACACAAGTTGGGGTGTAACCCCGAGTTTTGGCTTCAGTCGAGTAAAAAAAAGAAGTAATAATGTAGACATTTATAAAATATTAAAACACATAAAAATGAACTCAAATGACACCGGGATAATTAAGGAAGGGCCGGAGTCCTAGGGTGAATGTCCCAAAACAACTGGCCAGAGCCTATAGTGCACATAGTCGGCGGCGTGGAGCCCATTGAAGTATGCAGTATTTGGAAGATTCTGAGAAAAGATAAAGGAATAAGAAACATGTCAAGAAATGGGTTATGGGGTGAAATGTGTTAAGATAACCTAAGTTGAATGAATGAATAAATGTTCCGATAAAGGTTAAAATAGGCCAGTAAACGTGTAATTGATTAATGTCAATAAGGTAAGGGAAAAGGTAAAGTAAGTCGGTAAAAGGGTGATTAATAAAGCTAAGAGGTTAAACCCCGAATTACCACAAGAATGTGTAGAAAAAGGTTCTCAAAGATTAAATGAGTATTTTCTATTATGGTGTTCGCGTGTGTTGAAATGGTAGATTTCAACGAAAATACTAATATGTGGATAAAATAAAAGGGTGATTTCGGTAAAGGAAATAGTTATGATTAAATCAAAACTAGTGGTTTCAAGTATTGAACCATTTGTGTTAAACAAAGAGGGAAATTCAAATATGAGAAAAAGAAAATCTTTTATAAGATTAAGGTAAATTATTCTGGATAAATAAGGTTTTCGGAACTAAAACTGTTTCATGCATTAAGTATGGGTATACGTATATATATATATATATATATATATATATATATATATATATATATACATACAAGGTTGTTGCATATTCACATAGGCATAACGTGTTAGAGTCTCCTTTTAGTCGTTCGATTCTATACTATATCTGTATATTTCCCACTGAGCAATGGTTCACACCCTCTCTTTGTTATGGAAGGTTGGGAGGGGTTTCAAATTTTGAGAGTGTTATACTGGTATATACTTTCTTTATTTTACATTAGTATCTCTATATGCTTGGACTTCGAGTTTTCTCCCCATGGGTCCCTTACGCAGTTTATTTTGAAACTGGAATCGCATGCTAAACCTGTGAAATGTTAATTAAAATAAACTGGACTAACAACGTTATATAGGTTATTTCATTGAACTTCACACCTAACGCTCGGGTCGGACCGGGTTGACCACAGGAATCTATAAATTCGGGTTGGGGCATTATAAATGGTATTAGAGCTCTAGCTTCAAGGTTCCTCTCGAGAGTGAAGTGGTGAGGTCGATATAGAATCTTCGATGTCGGTGTTGGTTTAGGATGGTCATGCTAGTTTGATGACAGTTTAGTTCTTGTCCTCGATGGTAAAGTAAATGAGGTTAGCTCGACAAGTGAGTTAGTGCCAAGTGGCATGCATTCAAGTTTATAGTTATTAATCGCTTTCGTGTTTCTGATTAGGATTGTTAGTAATTTACGGGTTTCCATGCAAGCCAATAGTGATGACACCGTCGGTTTTAGTGTCAGTTGCATGTGTTAAATTCTTAGTGATATAGAAGCATTTGAGGTATCGTTAGAGTGAAATAATGCCCATTGGACAAGTGGCACGAGTTGCATATAGTCAAAGGTATAGGTTGATGGTTAGGGTGTCTCGACTAGGCACTAACGATTGGATATTAAAAGGCACATAGCCCTTAGGTGCGGCGCTTACGGGTAGTTAATGCCGGTAACGTAATTAGACAAATTCAACCCTTGGGGCGATATCGCAATTGATGGTAGTTTGGTAAGCACATGAAATTCTGTAGGCTAATAGTGGAAATGATGTGCAATTTTGTGTGAGATGTGTTATGTAGTGACTTTGGTGACGAGAGTAGCCTTGATAGTGGAAACCACGAGTAGTGTTCGTTGCGACCTAGCTATAAAGGTTGAATATTTCAAGTATGGAGGTTAGATGATCGAGAAAGTATTGATTCTATGGTGAGTATGTATTGGGTTCCTTGCTTGAGAACTTGGGTTTACTGTATATTGATCATAATGTGGTATTGAGGAATAGGATCCGTGTGGCGTCTGTGGTGTAGGCCTTGGTATTTATAAGCAATACCCGACATACGTATCTGTATCACCCTGCGCAATCTGGACAATGGGGTGGCCAGCCACCGCCACCGAACTACGCTAGGCGCTACTAAATAAATACAATTCTCAACATGTGACAGATATGAGGCAATAAAAATCAATCACCAAGATGAATAATAATTAATCCCAAATAATAATGGCCAAGAATGCTATAAAAAAATCCATCACATGCCAAACTGCAATTAAATCCAATCTCCAAAATATGAAATAATTCAAAATATGAATAATAAACTGACTTTAAATACTCCAACTGAAACCCTCAAACAAATTTGGAACCGACTGGCCCAATAAAATCCAAAAGAAGTCTCATAACGAAATACAATAGAAAGGAAAATCTAAACTAAATAAAACAGTAAATAAACCCTCTCCAGTTGTACCTCCAAGCGATATTCGATAAATCATATGCAGCTACTCCAGCACTAATACCTGAAAATGTTAGTCAACGCATGAGGTCAGAGCCCCGAGCATGAATACACACTACTCCCCTCAAATAGGATCCGTGAATCCAGACAATAGCATTATACGCAATAAATATCACAATAGAGTATTTTAATTAATACGAGATAATGAAACGCAAGAAAGATAAATCACTAACCACCCCCAAAGATTCTTATAAAAATTGCACCAATATCATTTTAAATATCCCGCAGTCCCAAATTGTTAATTTAATTAAGTTTAACCCAAATGATCATATTTTTCAATTCTCGCTTTAATTAAATATAGTGGTCCTCCAGCCTCGGGTAATTCCTCCACCAAAATACACATCCCCTCGTCAAAACACCAGCTGGTCCATTTAAACTGTCGACCCCTGCTACATGCTGAGGCTCCACACACGACATGACATAAAATATCGGGTGGCCCGTTTATACTATCGGCCTCACTAATTATGTTCCAATATATTTTAATACCCATCTTATTATCTTAGGTATTAATTTTCTATTTTTCATCTTCTAAATTTCACAATTTACAAATTCTCTTACATGTTTAAACGATGTGAGATCCTTAAAATACCCCTTAGTCCCATACCTAATGGTCCCCAAGTACACACACGTCCTATCCTATACAAAGGATGAAATAAAATATAAAATACGTCCTAATCTCATGCCTAGAATAATGAAATGACGATATAATGTAAAGATCTGCCCCACCCTGAAATATAAAATCCCAACGAATTTACACTAACTTGTCCCATACCTAGCAAGTGTAAATTTTAACCAAGGCCTACCCACTAGTCCCGTAGCTAGTAAGCATCCAAAAATAGGGTTGAGAAAAATGCTACCCAAAAGCCCGTCGTCCCCGCGATGGCAAAAGTGACTAAAATAATTAATACAAATCACAATTCAATATACACAACATAGCAATTTAATCATAAGGGTCCAATTTTAATTTAAATCTATTAATAACACCACCATTGATTTCTACACCATTAACTCCATACAAAAATGTTAAATTAATTAACATGCAATAACTTTCAATAAGACATAACCGTTTTCATTTATAAATCATCTACTTGTTATATGTGTGAGCGCGTCCCAATAACCATATAAATAACCCCCATAATTTCTACATGAGAACCTACACCCAAAACCATAAAAACCCAAAAATCTAACCTAAGCACCCAAGGGTTTTAAATATTAAATCATATTTAAAAATTTTATAAAAACAGTCTCATAATTAAATGTCCACTTTCTCTAATTAAGTTACTAATTGATTTCAATCAAAAACACATTATTAAGGGTTTATACGACACTTATACTAAAGGAAAGGAATAGGGTATTCATGCCTGAATAAAACTTCGTTTAGAAATTTGATCTTGAATGTGTATTCCTCTAAAAATATTGACAAAGATTCGTTCTTGATGCATCTTGAGAAAACCCGGTTAATCTTGAGAAAACTTGAGTTGAAAGTTATGTAGAATGGGGATATGGTTTGAAGGTTGAAGAAGATGAGAGGTTTACGATTTTTTTAGATGGCTAAAATATATTTTAAAAGACCTAAACTCGTCACTTTATGTTTATATACCAAAAATAATTAAAGTCCTAATCAGATACAAACACTAAAAAAATATTGTAGATGATCGGACAGTTGGAATTACCTGAAATCTTAGGGCATAGTAGCTAAAGATGATTGGAATCTACATAAAAAAATTCAGCTCGATCGGACGATTGAATGTATTTATATATTTTTTTTCTAGAGAGTTTTGTGTTTTGAGGACTCTTAGAGAGTTTTATGTTTTGAGGATTCTTCTAAATGGCCAAAGACTTATATATAATCATACTAGGAGTCTTGTAATCTAGCTTTTCGAATTTTGAATATAAAAACAAACATACTTAATTATAAAAATAATTAAATCCAAAATTTTATTTTTTTCTAATTTCCAAATTAATTAATAAAAACACGGGGCGTTGCAGTATCCTACCAGGATCTATATAGTCGTTCAAACTCATAGATTATAACATGGTATGTTGTTTGCATGGTGGGACAATTTAGTTATTACAATTGAACATTTATTGAAGTTGGGTGGGGTAGACCATGGGGTTTATAGGTTGCGGGCGACGTCCTGTACCCTACCATTATCCGTAGTATCGTTGGTTATGGTTTGTACGTGACTTATATTCACGCCCGCTTGGAATAAAAATGAGATGATTATGTAAGTGTAGGAACTCATTCTAGCCACCAAGGTAATGTCTATGTTCGAGGTAATCCTAGTGTGAGAGTAGTTCATAGGCACTTTGAGGTGTCCATAGGACAAACTGTGTGTGGCATCATTGAGGATAAATATCGAATGTCGTGGAGTCTTGAGGTGTTAGATAATTATGGTGAATCATAGGTAGAAGCTCGTAGACTAGTGTCTTTACTAGCAGTGAGTAATCCGTGATGAGGGCATTGAAAAGTTTGTAGAGCGCACCTACTATGAAAGAGGTATGGGTGATGAAATCTTATCGGGTCTTGAACACGATTAAATGAAACGCATTTAGTGTCCTTAGGATACTAGTTAGTTTGGTATGAAGGAGATACAGCATTATAGTGATGATTGCGTGAGGGTCAGGTGATGATCCCATATTGCTGGTTGTGTAGTGTACATGCCGGGTGTGTCTTCCTTAATCGACAAAAATGGGTGGTGTAATCCCTAAGGTAGGATGATAGATTGTTTCATTATTGGAGTGGTGCTCGAATGTCATGGAATTACTAGTTTGGGTGTGGTGATACTTGGTTTCAGAATGTATTAGGAAATAGTTTCGAGACTTAGAGTGATGATGCCATATGGAGACCTGAAAATGGCAATTGAGGTGGGGTAACATCGAAACGTAATTATTATGTCGATGTGTCGATGGTATATTCTAGGATAGCTTTAGCAATGTGAGGATTAGTTATCGAAACATCTTGCCAAGATGGTATGGGTTAGAAGATGTGGCCCGATGTGGTATTTACTACCCTTATAATGCTAATGGCAGCGGGTGTGGTCGTCGCGTAAATTTTGTATGGGTAGAAATAATAAGGTGAGTTGGTGGCAACCTCTTGTGGTTAACAGACACGACAATGTGATTGTATCGCTTGAACTAAGTAATGACAATAAAATTTTGGGATTTCGATCTTGATATGATAAGGCAGGTGATAACCTAAGTATAGTAGGTTGGTGACGTCATCACTAGTGATTGAACAAGGTCAATGTAGACTAGAGCGTGAGGTATCCGCCAATCGGGATGGAACATGTACACCAAGGATGTGAAAGGTAGGGCCTTGCTCATAAGGAGGGAATTTGGGAATTGACTTCCTAAAGGACTATAGGTTTATAAATTGATTTTGTGTTGCGAGAATAAATGCTTGTGATTCGATTCGCCACGGCTAGTGACTCAAGTCAGGGTGTGTGGCTAGGTTTTGTACTCGTTGAGAACGTCGGGGATGAGTGACGTGGTTTCAAGTTCATGACGTAGGTTCGCTTTCGTAAATCATAGTCAAATGCTTATGGGCAAAATTCCTCGGGAAAGTTGCTTGTTCCTTCTGACTCTAGTGTCTTTCTTTCAGTTTTGGTAATCGAGGATCGATATTATCACCTATGAGATAACTAGAATTGGTGTCATGTCATGGTACAATGCAGTTAGGCTCGATAGAGCACGGTGGATAGGGTTTGGTCAATGCAGCTCGGTAACTAGGTGCGCCCATCTGAGGTATTCTTGTTATTACATAGTCCTGCGTACGGGTGGTTACATTTTTTTCCACACAGTTGATCGTAGTGTAGATCTTTCTTAGGACTAGAGGGCTTTCAATTGTCCGGATCAATAGTTAGTGGCTTGGGTTGCGAAGAGAGGAAAACTTAGCATACGTGGTTTCTTAGCCACGGTGAGTGGATTACAGTGGGACTCTAGCATGTAGTCAAAGGGGAATCACCTAGGGTAGTATTAGGTTCATCAGAGTGACACGACAAAAGGTTTAAACTCGGCGTACGGTGATGACGTGATGAGAATATTCCTCCTTGGAGTGAGAGAATATCATAGTATGGTTATCAGCAAGCTCATGTGAGTTGTCTAGTTAGGGTAGCCTAAAATTTTTTGGAACACGGGATGTACAGTCCTAAACTTGAATTGATTTTGATGATGAATGATTCACATTTGGTGAATGTCCACCACTAGAAAAGGGTTTTCCCATAGAGGTGTCGGTACGCCTTAGGTTCTAGCATATGTGCTTGTAGAAACGATTTGAACTTGAATATAAGTCAAGTGGAGACTAGGAGTCAATTATGTAATGTTATGGTTAGTGAGATGGTGAGCATTAGAGCATGTCACATGTTGATTATTGGTGACCATAGTGTTAAGGACTTCGATGATTCGTCTTGGAGGATTTCTAGGACTTAGAATAGAAATTGGTGACACCCATAAGCTTGAAGATTAATGGATTAAGAATTTCAGGGAGGAAATTCCCAAAGGAGGGAATTTTGCAATACTCTGTTCCAACAATTCAATTAAATTATATATGAATTATTCTAAACATGAGTTAAAGATGATTATGAGAAAATTATGGGTCGAAAGTTGAATGAATAAAATTATTGGATAAGGATCGTTCAAAAGACTATAAGGGGTCATTCTAACGACATCCCTGTGTCGTTAGGAGTGAGATGAATGTTGTGAGAAGCAGGGTTTTGAACGACATGCAACTAATTTACAGTGGTAGGTCACGCGAACCAAACTTTGAACGAGATGGAAAAATCGGTTGAACGACAAGCCCAGTCGTTCGACCGACGTAAATAAAAAAAATTAAATAAGATTTCCCTTGTGCACTGTCACGTTTTTCACCATTAAATTATTGAGTTGTCAAGCCCAGATTAACCCAGATTGAATAAAACGGGAATTTAGACTTTGGGGAGGGTTTTATAAGAGTGTGTTTGTGAATTTTTTGGAAATAAATGGAAGAAGAAAGAGAGAGAGAGGGAGAGAGAGAGAGTGTGTGTAAGGACATAAATTTCCAATTGAGTCCCTATATTATTTTGACATAATTCCGTGAACAAAACTGTGTTTGTAATATGTCATAGGGAGATTTTATTGTGTCACGATCCCACTTGGTCTATGACGTATTGAAGAAATTGAATACATTGCGGCAAAGCTTCAAAGAATTAATCATGTTGAAGTTTAATTGATGTAAGTTTACTCGTCTTCAAGTTAAATGCATTTCTAGATCACTCAAGTATGAATGCGTATAATTAATGGTGCTCGAAATTGTTTTTATAAAAGATAAGGATGTATTTTTATAAAGAAAAATATTTTAAAATGTTTTAAAGTGTTTTAAATGGTTTACACTACGTTTTATTCTAATAAAATCGAAATAGAGTTTGACTAATTTGGATCTCTTTTAAAAGAGCCGTTTTAAAAAAAAGTCAAAATAACGCGTTGTCGTTCAAACGACTTAAGCTTTCGTTCGAACGAGATGCTCATGTCGCGCCAATGATGTGGCCTTGTCGTTCAAGCGACACATTTTTTTAGGTGGCACTTAATTGTTCTTTAAAGTGTGTTTTCATCAGAGTTTCGAAAGTGTGCATTTTGGAAAAACAGTATACCATCCAGTACGAGTTTTGCACATGTTTTCTAAGGTTTAAAAGGATTAAACACATACTTAGAGTTTGCAAAGGTCTGAGATATCATTATTATATGTTTATGTGATCTTGATGCACCAAGAATGTTTGTTCTACATTTGAACATCAGGGTTTTACGGTGAAGAAAAGAGAAGGACTTCTTGTTCGACATCATAGACATATCAAAGCCAATCGGTGGACACCGAGACATATGTGAATGCGTGTGCAGTGGACAGGTATCGTGGAAGATGGAATTTATGTGTGGGCACTATTGAAGAATGTTAGAAGATCATAAGGAGCGTCAAGACCCGTGGGGATCGACTCATTGAGTAAGGCTAATCTGTCTTTGTAAAACCTGTGTTCATAGTGATTGTCTCGCTTGGGCCGTCCGAGGTTGTTTTCCCGTTTTGGGTTTTTCCTCGTACGTCGGGCATTGTGAGTATTCTTTACTTTACTTTAATTTACTTACTTCAATCACTAGATGCATGTTTAGGATTAATCAAGATAAAATTGGTTTAAAGTAAGAATTGGGTTTTCACAATTTGGTTTGGTGCACTTTAAAAGTAGGATAATTTTTTGGTAAAAATTGGTTTGATTTGAAACACACGAAAAAAGGACACACCCAGGCATTTTCAAATTGGTATACGAGCTAGAAAACATGTTTTATTTGTTTTATGATCCCGTGTGTTTTCAAAGAGGAATTTTGGATTTAATGAACTTTCTCGAACTCTTGTTTTTTATGGCACTAATTACACTTATTGGAAGATGAGAATGAGAAGTGCATTAAAATCAATTGATGAGCTGTGTGGCTATAAGTTGAGAAAGGATGGACACCCATTATCACTATTGTAGGTGAGGTCACTAGTTTAAAGCCTGTCGAGTCATGGACTGAAACTGAACATAGACTTTTATAATATAATTCTAAGGGTCTGCACGTTATTTCTTCACATGTCACACCGGAAGAATATAATAGAATTGTGGCTTTGAAACATCAAAAAAGGCTTAGGATATTTTGTCACTCGCTCACACACTAGCATGGTTAGGGCGTCAAAACTTCAAAATCTCATTACACAGTTTGAGACCATTAGGATGTTAGAGAATGAGACTTTTGATGAGTTTTATGCTAGGTTTTCCAATATTTTCAACTCATTGTTTAGCCTAGGTGAGAAAATACCTGACAACCGTGTCATTAAGAAAATCCTTAGGTCGTTGCCTAGTAGGTTTGATGCGAAAGTGACCATTTTAAACTCCTTGGGTAAGTTAGAGTCGACGGAACTAGAAGAGATTGTAGGTGACTTACAAACCTATGAAATCGACATGATTACCTCCAAGTAAGTGCCTAAGTAAGAAAAGGGTATTGATTTTAAAACCCGAACGGAGGAAATTAAAGTTTAGGATTTCGATTCCGATTCCGATTTTGAGGATGTTTCTTTGTTGGCAAAGAAATTTTAAAATTTTATTAAGTTTCAAAAGCAATTGAAAGATGCCAAGAAATTTGAAAAATTCAAGAACAACAAAGTAGATTACACCTCTAAGGATAAGTTTGAGAAGCCTAAGAGAGATAAGTCGGATAGGTGTTTTGGGTGTGAGGGGTACGGTCACAAAGTTAAGGAGTGTCCCACTAGACTTAAAAAATAGGGCAAGTAACCAATTTCATATAAGGCCACCTTAAGTGATAGTGATCCGAAAGAGGGAGAGAGTTAGCCCATTGATCGTAACTTCATTGCATTTATGGCATGTCATGTGAGCGATGACGATTCTCATGTGTATGACACTTTCGAGGGGGTTTTGAGTGTATCCCATGTTAGTGAGGGTGAAGAGACTGACGAGGAGGAGGTAGATGTGAAAAAGTTGCAAAATGCGTTTAATGAGTTGTATGCCGAAACTATGAAGGTGAAAAAATCTAACTCTAAATTACAAGCTAAGTTGAATGAGCGTGCCATAGAAAATAATGATAGTTTGATTGAGGATCTTAGGGCACGAGAGAAGAAGTTTAGGGAGAAACTAGAGTTTATGGATAAAGAGAGAGATAATCTCCATGGTTTGATCGAGGAGTCTCGGTGTTTGCTCGAGTCTAGGATTCATGGGTTGGAGGAGATATTAAGAGACTCGTCTAGAGTTAAGTTTGATTTGGAGGCTAGGTCGTAGAAGTTAGATAAGATCCTAAGCACCGTCCAAATTAAGGGAGATAGGGGAGGTATAGGTTTTAATGAGTGAGTTGTTCCCAATTCCCCCCGCACGTGTGAGAAACACTAGGAAGGTTAGAAAAGGTCCACATATAGGTAATCATTCCCACCATCACTACACTTGCACGTTTTGTGGTAGGAAAGGTCGCCTTAGGCGTTATTGTTGCGACCTTAGACAAGCTCCTAGGAAGTTTAGGAATAAATTTGCCCCAGTTCCCAAAACCCCCATGTGTCATTTTACACCTACTTGGGTTAGGAAATCGGATTTAGTGGCTTTAGGAATTAAACTTCATGATTCTCGTTTCGGTGCACTTGATTATTCCCATGCTAAATCTAAAGGATGATAGTGTTTCCTTATTTGTCATATTCTAGTTTGCTTTATGATATATTCTTTGCTAGTATTATGACATGTGTATCATTTTGTATTATAGTTTTCATTTGTTTGAGTCCTATTGAAAAAATAAAAAATAAAGATTTTTTTTTCAGAAACTTTTTTGAAAAATCCAAAACGATTTTGTTTTTAAGAAAACTTTTGAAAACCCAAAAAGATTTTGCTTTTATTTGAGTCAAAATATGAAAAGCCAAAAAGATTTTTGACTTTTTATTTTCGAGTTTACATGTTTGATGTGGCATATTGGTGTGCTTGAACCCCCCCCCCCCCCCCCCCCTCCCATCCTTCATTATCCATATGGCTAGGACATTTGGTCATTATTACCGATGCTTAGAATGATATTAACCATTGTTTATATGGGGTTGTTTCGAAGTTGATATGCATTTTGATTCGACTTTGTATATATGCGAACATTTCACACATGCACGAGTTTATAGGGTTGTTTAACTTCTCTTGCATATTTGAATTTGGTGAGGCGTTCTTATCTCAATCTTGTCATCTATGCGTAAGTAAAATTAAGGAGAAGTGTGCATGTAAGAATCATTTACTGTGAGGATTTGAATTTAAAAAATGATGAGTGATTCACGGGAAAGGGTTGCGAGAGTTCAAAATTAACTCGTCATGAAAGCCACCGTTTAAAAGAGCCCAAAAGAAAATGCAATATGCGAAGAAAAGGGCCAAATTTGTTTACTTCATTCCAAAGAAAATATGATATTATTGAGGGAGTTTGGATGGATTAAAAAAATTTAACGGGTTTGCACAACTAATCCTAATGTTTAAACATTGCAATTTGACGCTATTGTTTGTAGAATCGTCAGAATTCTGGATTTATGTGCATGTAGTATGTTTAGTTAATTAAGATCACACTTTAATCATCATATGGCTATGATAAAGTTTGATTATCTATCGCTATGAATTAGATCTTCTTGAACGTTTCGATGTGTTGGAATGATGACTCATTTGTTGTAGTTTCACGTCCATTCATTCCATGTCCATGTTTGAGCACATCGGTACTATGTTTGCATGTAACTTGTATTTTTAGTTTTTATGAGTTTTTGCATTTTGTGTTAAAAGCCTACAATTTTAACATCGTTTTGCTGCTGTCAGGACCTTCCACAAATTTTTTTCAGGAAATTTTTTCACTGGGCAAAAATATAACATATTTCTGGGAAAATGTGAAAATTTGGCAGGTCGCAACATCTCTACGTCGCGCGAATGATATATGTACTTCGTTCAAGCGACGTCCTTATTTTGTTTGAGCGACGTCCCTGGCTCGTTCGAACGACAGGCTGGATACTTGCTTCAGATTGGTTTGCAGTCCACTAGTTTATTTTGGTGTTATTTTTGGTACTACTGAAAGTGTTTCTGGACTGACTAGTTTATATGAAGGTTTTGTTGGTTCAAAATTCATTTTTTGCATATAATTCCGTTTATCACACCTGATTAGATTGTTATATTCTTTCTGTGATTCCTTGGTTTACTAGTTACTGATTTGTCATCTCTTGATCATATTTAGCTGGTTGTTTCATAGTTATCTAGAGTTTTCAATTCTCATATTGGTATCAAATTGATTCAAATTGGTATATTCTCATGCTAGATACTTTGATTGATTTATCTTTTCACCAAATTTTCCATTCGAGATAAAAGGGGGAGAGATGTATGTGATGTAGGGGGTGATTTGAGCAAGTTTTGTTGATTATATATTTTACAAATTGGCATTTCAAATTGGTAGTTTAAATTTGGTATCATTTTGTTGCTCAAGTCGTTTAACAAATGATTTTCCAGAGTTTATTCATATTGGTATCTATTATCGTTTGGTATCATTTGGATATATGTATTGGTTTCATTTGTTCCTCCATAATTCACTTGGTATTTGTTTGTCTGTTTCATGTGTGTAGGTATGCTTCAGCGATTCGAGATTTCAAGTCTACATCACGATCGAACAGTTCATGCTTTTCGGTGCTACATATTCTAGTCTATGTCCTGTAATGTTTAATTTTGGGTTTATGGGATGGGATTTAGGTGTCATACGGATTGACGGCCTCGGCTTAGGAATTTCACTGATTTAGTTTTGTCCCGGAATAGTCAAAGGGGGAGATTTGTAAGGACATAAATTTCCAATTGAGTCCCT
The DNA here is from genome assembly GCA_949130495.1 of Sambucus nigra. Classification (NCBI taxonomy): domain Eukaryota; kingdom Viridiplantae; phylum Streptophyta; class Magnoliopsida; order Dipsacales; family Adoxaceae; genus Sambucus; species Sambucus nigra. Next base: position 283,064,924 of record OX422208.1, read on the forward strand.
GTATTATTTTGACTTAATTCCGTGAACAAAACTGTGTTTGTAATATGTCATAGGGATATTTTATTATGTCACGATCCCACTTGGTCTATGACGTATTGAAGAAATTGAAAACATTGCGGCAAAACTTCAAAAAATTAATCATGCTGAAGTTTAATTGGTGCAAGTTTACTCGTCTTCAAGTTAAATGCATACCGAGATCACTCAGGTATGAATGCGTATAATTAATGGTGCTCGGAATTGTTTTTATAAAACATACGGATGTATTTTTATGAAGAAAAATGTTTCAAAATGTTTTAAAGTGTTTTAAATGGTTTACACAACATTTTATTCTGATAAACTCGGAATAGAGTTTCACTAATTTGGATCTCTTTTAAAACAGACGTTTTAAACAAAAAGTCAAACTAATGCGTTGTCATTCAAATGACTTAAGCTCTCATTCGAACGAGATGCTCATGCCACGCGAATGACATGGCCTTGTTGTTCGAGCGACACATTTTTTGAGGCGGTGCTTAATTGTTCTTTAAAACGTGTTTTTGTCCGAGTTTCAGAAGCGTGCATTCTGGAAAAACAGTATACCATCCACTACGAGTTTTGCATATGTTTTCTAAGGTTTGAAAGGCTTAAACACATCCTTAGAGTTTGCAAAGATCCGAGATATCATTATTATATGTTTATGTGATCTTGCTGCACCAAGAAGGTTTGTTCTACATTTGAACATTAGGGTTTTGCGGTGAAGAAAAGAGAAGGACTTCCTATTCGACATCGTAGACGTATCAAAGCCAATCGGTGGACATCGAGACATACGTGGATGTGTGTGTTGTGGACAGGTATCGTGGAAGACGGAATTTTTATGTGGGCACTATTAAAGAACGATAGAAGATCAGAAGGAGCGTCAAGACCCGTGGGGATCGATTCATTGAGTAAGGCTAATCTGTCTTTGTAAAACTTTTGTTCATAGTGATTGTCTGGCTTGGGCCGTCCGAGATTATTTTCTCGTTTTTGGTTTTTTTCTCATACGTCGGGCGTTGTGAGTATTCTTTACTTTACTTTACTTGCTTTAATCACTACATGCATGTTTAGGGTTAATCAGATAAAATTGGTTTAAAGTAAGAATTTGGTTTTCACAACTTGGTTTGGTGCACTTTAAAAGTTGAATAATTTTTTGGTAAAAATTGGTTTGATTTGAAATAGATGAAAAAGGGACACACGCAGGCATTTTCAGAGAGAAAGAGAGAGAGAGAGAGAGAGAGAGAGAGAGATGTGGGTGGTACTCCACCTCCTCCCACCATCCCTTCACCATTCTACAACCATAAAACTCCATCTTCTTAGTATATTCTAGTGTCATAAAAGGCGCGCCTAGACTCCTCCTTGGATTGAGGCTGGAGAGAAATGCCCTGCCTCAAGTCTTTTACGCCCTATTCTTGATAAAAACATTAAGGCGCACTTTTAAAAAAAAACAATAATGCTTTAGTGAAACGATATCGCCTTTTAAAGACTTTTTTACAAACAGAACCATTATCTCATCCAAAATAATCAAATAGTATTTTAATTTGCAAATATTCACACATACTTTTATGGTATGTATAATTTTATTATTTTTAATAGCCTTGTCATGATTAAAAAATATTAAATGCATTAAAAAAGACATAAACGCCTTTTTATGTCTAAAGTCCGCCTCGGCTTCTAAGCTAAAGTCTTGGCATCAACGCCTTGATCACGCCTCGCGTTTTTTAGAACCTTCGTATATTCCACCATGTTGGAAGTATTTACACCCATTTCCATAATTATTGGAGAAGATCTATCAATTTTAGAGAAGTATTCGAGAATTTTTTGAAAAGGTGATGAGGGCTTCTATGGAGTTTAAAATGGGTCTTGCTTGGGACCTTGGATGGAGCACACATTTTGTAGCATTTTTGGAGGATGGATTTGGTAACGCCTTGAGGCCACCTTTGGAGGTGGGGTTTGCTCCTCCTACACCAAAATTTCTACCACCATTGGATCTATTAGAGGTGGAAAAGTCTATCTTTAGTATTAAGACTCTATTTTGCATTATTTGTAGTTTGTAGTTAGATTACATGGGTAGTATGCATATGATTAGATGATGAAATTGTGTCTAGTAAATAAGAAACGTTTTAATGATACAAAGACATTGGAAAAATAATATTTTGTTGAAAATAGAGCATAAAAAATATTTCGAGGTTTTGAAGTATAAAAGTTGGTATTTTATGAAAAAGGTGTAATTTCTAGAAAGATTGATGTTAAACATTTTATGAAATAAAATGTTTGAAAACAATGATTTATTTTGGTAAATATTGGTGAAATAATGTTTCTTGCAAAAGTGAAGATTTAAAAATAGACATTTGTTGAGTTTGAAGAAATTAAATGTCTTTTGTGTCTTGAAAATGTATTTTAGAAAGTATGATTAATTTATAGAATGAAAAATGTGTTGAACCCATTTAATATGATTTTAAGGTTTAAAGGCAATCTTCTCATGCATATAAACTTGTAGTATTTTGGCACTAAGTGTATAAACAAGTTTAAAGAAGATTTTGTTGGGTTTAAACATGAAATAAGAAAAGTAGAAATTCTTATCTTTAAAGTGTGTGAAAAAAGGATTAAAAGTATGATAAGTAGAAAGTTTTAAGACTACATGTAAAATAAAGGAAATGGTATTTTGTTATATAAGTAGTATTGAGTATTAATGGATTTCTTGAATGAATAAAGTAAAGAAATGTGTGGTTTGGTAAATTGTTAATAAAAGTATCGAATAAATATTAATGGGTAAACATGTGAAAGTTAGTGTGTATAACTTAGTATTGTTGTAAAGGATTAAAACTTATGGAATTGGAAAGGAAATGATGAGATAAACATATTCCCAAGAATAATACTCCAAGGTTAAAAAGGTGTTAAAGTATTAAAACACTTAAGGAGTTAGTATGGTTAACTTAAAGTATTTTAGGGAAATTTAACACTTGTGGAAATGTAGTAAAAGAGTGAATTTGGAAATAAATGGGTAAAATGGTAATTTTACCTAAAGTGAAATATTTTTATGAACTAAAAACATTGGATAAGGTGTTACACAAACGGGTCCTAAATATATATGATTTTGGGAATAAAATCAAGGTTAAAGTTCAAAGGGCATGAAATGGTAAAATTTCAATGTGTAATACAAGTTGGAGTGTAACACTGAATTTTGGCTTCAGTCGAGTAAAAAGAAAGAAGGAATAATTTGTAGATTTGTAAAATGTTAAAACACATTATAAGGAACTCGAATGACACAGGGATAACTAAGGAGGGCCCAGAGCCCTGGGGTGAAAGGCCCAAAACAACTGTCCAGAGCATTTTGTGCGCATAGCTAGTGGTGTGGAGCCCGTAGAAGTATGCGGTATTTGAAAGATTATGAGAAAATATAAAGGAATAAGGAACATGTCAATAAATGGGTTGTGTGGTGAAATGTGTTACTACAACCTAACATGAATGAATTAATAAATGTTCCGATAAAGGTTAAAATGGACAGTAAATGTGTAATTAATTAATGTCCATAAGGTAAGGAAAGAGGTAAAGTAAGTGGGTAAATAGGTGATTAAGCAACCTAAGCGGTTAAACCCATAATTAACATAAAAATGTGTTGATAAAGGTTCTTAAATATTAAATGAGTATTTTCTAACACTGTGCTCGCGTGTTTCGACAAGGTGGATTTCAACGAAAAGACTGATATGTGTTGGGTAAAATAAAAAAGGGTGATTTCGATAAAGGAAATGGTTCCAGTTAAGTAAAATGTAGTGATTTTAAGTATTGAACCATTTGTGTTAAATAAAGAGAGAAATACAAACATGAGAAAAATGAAGTCTTTTATAAGATTAAGGTAAATTAAGCTGGATAAATAAGGTTTTCGAAAGTAAAATAATTTCATGCAGTATATATATATATATATATTTCTGTCCTTAGATTCTATACTGCATTTGTATATTTTCCATTGAGCATTGGCTCACACCCTCGCTTTGTTATGGCAGGTTGGGAGAAGTTTCGTATTTTAAGAGCATTATACAGGTATGTACTTTCTTTATTTTACGTTTGTAGCTCTGTAAGCTTAGACTTCGGGTTGCTCCCAATGGGTCCCTCACGTAGTTTATTTTGAAACAGGAATTTCATACTAAACTAGTGAAATGTTAATTAAAATAAAACTGAACTAGTAATATTATATCGGTATTTTCATTGTACTTCACACCTAACGCTTGGGTCGGACCGGATTGACCATGGGTAACCCATAAATCCGAGTCGGGGTATTACAATATTGCGATTTTATTAGCTTCTCTTCTCGAGCGGTATTGTTATTTAGTGACTATGATGATGTATGAGAAGAAATTAATTATTTTAGATGAGGTCACATCTCCTCTCTAATGAGAATAGGAGGAAAGTGGTTAAGGGTGATGTAAGAGGGTAGTTTAGATTAGATGGAGGCGTAACCCCTTTTGAGTACAGTAATGATAAGTTAACTAACCGTGCTATTGATTAATTGCAAGACACGCAATCACAACTTAGTGAAGATAAACTCAGTTTGAACTCACAAATCTCTCGTGTATAACTCAGAAGATAACAACGAACTCATAAATAACTCATTTAGAGGGAGAGAGAAGTAAGCATCTTAGATACACCTTGGCAGGCAGACAAACACCCCAACCACCCTCAAAGATCTCTGTTAAGTATTAAAGCTTCGTAATAAATGACAATGGTGGGTGAGTAAACTCTCTGGTTTGTAATAAATCTCTTTCTGATGTATATTCTCTCTAGTTATAACTTTTGAACTCTCAAAAAGAACATCCCTTCACCAGAGGTGGTTGGGGCCCTTAAATAGCCTCCACACCACTCCCGAGATAACTCATCATTCATAATTGTGAAAGACATATATCATACTTTATGTCACAAACATTAAATTACCTGATGCACTAGTTAGCTCCACATCATAAACATTAAATGCCAAGACATGTCTTTTGCCTAACCACTGTGTTAGGGGGGTGTCATCACAGAGGTGGCTTACCAACCATCTGACAGACCCAAATACCACAGTGGTTTACTCAAGTGTAGATTTGACATTGTCTAGCTGGTTAGTGACATCGCATAAAGTAGGCGTGACATTAAGTAGAGGGTTGTTTGGTTCACAACTCAACGCCCGATGGAACTCAAGGCTGCTTCGCCCGAGGTTCCACGGTCAGGGTCTTTTGGTGTTTTACAAGGTGTATCTAACATGGTTAGGACAAACCCCAACAGTGCCTCACTTCTCAATCCTCCAAACCAAGTCCCTCTAAATTTCCCAAGGCAAGGTCGTTTGATATAGCATGAAATCTCTCCCAGACCCTGCCAAGCTTGGTCTCTCGCGAGTACCGTTCGACCTCACACTAAAAATCATTATGATGGATATAAATCATAGTCAATATAAATAAAAAGATGCAACAAGACTAAGCAAAAAAATAGGACTAAAGGGTGAGCTCTCTCGGTCATCTTTTTCGCTGGAAGATCACTCTGGGCTGCCACGCTGAACTACCTCTCTTGAGCTGCATCGCTTTGGGCTACATCGTTGCCTTATTGAGCTGCATCGCTGCTTTAATCCCAAACACTATTGTTAATGGGGGGATTATCTCTAATCTCAATATTAACTTTAATACCCCCTTACATTTTCCCCTTCGTGTAGAGATTTGTTGTGGAAACTAGAAATGTCTGCACGAAAACTTCTCAATCCAATGAACATTCTCTATGTGAAAAAATTCTGGCATATTTTCCTTCATTACAACCACTGTGGTTAACGCATCCAGGAAAAATTAAAATTCTCCCCGATGTACCCGAGTCAAAGAGATGCGGCTTATTGGCGCTTTAGCGAAGGGACATCAAGTTTTTCCTGTTACTGAGCTTTAACCATTCTGGCTTGACTATTTGAAATTCTCCCGTTTGTGCTGTTATGGGGTATAGTTATAGGCAGTGGGTTTTTCGTTGGGACTGCCCCTATCGTTGAGACTTGTGGAATCCTCCATTGTAAACTTCTCCTGAGTCACAATTAAACAACGTTTGGACTTGTGGTGAGGGGACGTCGTAGCTTTTTGAACCATAGGGACAATTTTTGTGCTTGGAGCGATTGGATATGTCTGACAAAAAATATAGCGCCAAAACTCAAACTTTCTTAGGAAGAAAACCCTTTCTATTCCCCATGCTTCACTTCATTAATGACGTGGTGTTATCTTTTCGTCTGTCGGGACACTCTCAGAAGTGCCACGTGTCCACTTGAAACGATTATAGGAGGCTTTGCACGTGTGTTAGTGGGAAAACTCAAAAGATGGGTTTAAAGGATTGCAAACGTCTATTTTTCAAAAACACTTAGCCATTACTTCTTCTTCTTCTTCTTCTTCAAACTCCAAGAGACTTTTTTAGAGAGAGGGAGAGAGAGAGATTCAACCCGCCATTGTTAACAAGCTTTTCTCTAGTTCTCTGCCTTTCTTCACTTCTTTCATCACCACTTATGGTTGTATACCTCCATTATCGTGCCCCTCTCCGCTTATTTAAGATTTTCTTCTTCCACCATCCACTGCCATGGCCTCTTCCAGTATTCCCAGCGCCCCCACCACCAGTGGTCCACCTGTAACCACCCTAGACACTGTCACCTTAGTGGTTGCACGCCAAGAAAACTTTTTTTTTACCATCGGTCTCCTATCTTTGGCAAAGATAATGAGTTCTCTAAGGGGTACAGGACTTGCCATTGTTTAGACAAGTATGATGCTTTGCTGCTAGGTGATGAAGACCAAGATTCCACTTCTTGGGCCTATTTTCCTCCCGAGGGGACTATACGGTTCCGTCTTGACAGAGGTGACTTCCCTTGGTCCCATATTGACTTCGAAGGACCTGGTGGTTCCCCTTCCCACTTTTCTGATTGGAACGTATTTATGCAGGCCACTTACTCTGACTTTCTTTCCAAGGTTGGTCTTCATAGAGCTGCTTGGTTTGGGGAGTTTACTCTCTCTAAACGCAATGCTGCCCTCCAAATTTTGGTCTCCCATTGTAACATTACAACTCACACATTCATTGCTTCATGGGGACATTCCACCGTTACACTTTAGGATGTTTGCGAGATGCTTGGGCTTGAGCCCACAGGAACTTTGTCTTATCATGATGAGGATTTGGATGCCGAAGATACAAAGGCCCGAGCAGACTTGGATTAAATTTGCAGGAGGTGTATCGGTACTTCCAACAAGGCAACCTTTACTCCCCTCATAAACTACTTTTATCATACCAACCCCACTGATAAATTTAGCCTAAGCAAAGGTACCTCTCTTGAGTTATCAGACTACATACTTATGATTCTATCTCGTTTTATCTTACCTAGAAAGCCTAATGATCAACCGCGTAGGGACTTGATTAATATGTTTGTTCGTTTAGCTAGGGGATAGAAGCTCCCTCTGGCAGTCATGGCCTTAGGGACACTTTATACATGGTTGGACAAGACCCATCTAGATATGGAACGGTCCTTGGGCAGATATAACTTGGCCAATTTTTCCAATTCCATCATTTTGATTGGTTTTCTTTACTTCCGTTTTCTCGAGATATCTGCCAACCGTACTTGCCTTAGTGTCAGGGAAATCATCAAGCCCCATCGCCCTTTTTTTCTTCCACAAGAAACAAAGTAGGACGGAGCTTCTGGGCATTTTTGAGAAAGTAAGTTTCTTCGTGATGAGGCCCTATAGTGAGGATTCTTTTACCCATATTTGAAATTTTTTTGGTGCCGTATCTAGGGAGGTGGGGCCTAGTTCGGAGGATCTTATAATAGAGGACCCTTCTTTTCCATTATTTTGGCTTTGACTCCTAGCTATATGCCAACTTATACTGACTGGGGGTATAAGTCTGAACATTACAACCCCAACCGTTACAGCCGTCAATTTGGGTACCACCAAGGGGTTCCTCGACCGGTGTTTTAAGATTCTCACCCCAAGGCATCTTTCCCTGAGGCCTGTGCCTTTTACACCATGTCAACTTCTTCCACAATCTACTCAGCCATAAGTGATCATGTTACCATTCCTGCACTTTCTAGGAAGGGGGACATAACCAATGATTTTACGATGAAGTATTGGCCAAGATAGATAGTCAAAATTCACGAGTTCCTCCAAAGTCCCCCAATTTATCCCGTTGTTCAGAGTTTTCCCCCTTTGGAGCTAGGGCTGAAGGGGAATTCCATTCTGGGAATTGAGTTCCCTCTCAACCGAACACTGAATGACCCTCCTAGCGAGCTACCTCTATATTTCCCAGTAATCCCCATTGTTGTATCCAAAGCCAAAAAAGTTTCAACGCCCAAACTTCTAGCTGGAGGTACTTCTTCCACTGCAGCTTCTGGTGAAGGTCCCTCACAACCCCTTTTGTAAAAAGCAAAGAAGACCTGGAGTGGGGCCTCTTCGAAGCCTAAGTCCCCATGTAAGTCCCAAGCCCCTATAGATGATTTTCCCATTACCTTTGTTCCTCTCAATGCATATGTGCCTGAGGAAATACGGGAGGCCATTAAAAAGGAGGTTGAACGGCTTCAACATATATTTCGATAAACTGCTCCATCAGTTCCTCCTGTTGATTTGTTTCCCACTATCGTGGTGGATCCTACTGAAGGGACTTCACGAAGAAAATGGGGTCCTTCAGGTACTGGCACCTCTGGTAAGAGGAGAAAAACTTTGGGAACTAAGGCAAGTAAAAAACAAGCCTTTATAGTGCAACCCACAAAAATTGCCTCTACTCCTAGGAGTTATACTTCTCCTTCTCCCGATGCAGTTATACCGATTGATGATAGCCCTGAGACTACATTTGATCTCCCTGAGAGGGCTTCTCCTCCCTCATCTCCCCCAGTTTTTCCCATTTTCGTACCATCACACTCCTCTTCTGAGCATGAGGTTAGTTTTTTCATATTTAGTCGTTTCTGACTTAATGAATTCTCTTCTCTTTTCTGACACTTGTTCTTTCTTTCTTGTCTTCATCAGGAGGTTGATGAAGAAAAGCCTTCTTCTTCATTCAGTTATTTTGTGGGAGGATGCCTTGGTGCATCTATGACCGAACCATCTCCTCCCCGTTCGCCCATAATATGTTTTACTTACTCATGTCATTCGGTCTCCAGTCGAACGGAGGAGGATGGATAGAGGTCTGTTGTTCTTGTTGAGTCTATGGGGGTTTCCTCTCATCTAGAGGAGACTCCCCCATCTTCTTTTACTACATCCGCTTTGTCGGTAAATCCTCTGTCTATAATTCCCATTTTTCGAAGCTCTCCCTAGGTAAGAAGTTCTAAACACTTCTAAATCTTTCTTTTAAATCATTTCTACTGTGTGAATCTTCTTATCCTCTTGATGTACCTCAGGTTGAGGTAGCTTCCGTTATAGATTCATCGTTGGCTAACATCCTTATTCCACCTCTATTGACAAGGCCCATAACTACAGTTCCCCTCTTCAGTACCATAACTGAGGTAAGTAAGACTTAGAGGTATTTCTCCATTCTTTTGTACTTATTCCCCATTACTAACACTTAGCTTCACTTTTTATCGTTCTCTCCAGATCTTGTCCCATGCACCTCTCTTAGTGGTCTACCAATTCCCAAGGCCAACATTGATTTTTTTGCCTAGCGTTGTGATTATTCTACATCCACAAACATTGGTGCATCACTTGGAGGTCAAACATACTCCCCAAGTGGGACTCCTACGTTGGCCTTAGTACCATTTATTAGCGAATGAGCTTTACCAGCCCTTGAGGCTCCTTTAGTTGAGGGTGTCGTTGAGGCTTCTGAGGAGATAAACCTGCCCCCAACAGTTCTCGCCACTGTGGCCTCCTTGGTGACTCTCATCCTTGCTCCAGCCATTTCTGAGATACTTCACTAGTTTCTCATTGTTTCTCGTTGTTTGTCCTTTATTCTTGACAATGTAGAATCAATAAGAGTCTCATTTCTCAAACTTTCAAACTCCAATGGTAACGGTGACTTAATAATGAAAACACTTGTTAAGATTTTCCCTCAAACTCCACCGGTAATGGTGACTTAACAATGAAAACACTTATTAAGATTTTTGGTCAAACTCCACCAGTAATGGTGACTTAACAATGAAAACACTTGTTAATATTTTTGGTCAAACTCCACTAGTAACGGTGACTTAACAATGAAAACACTTGTTAAGATTTTTTTCACTTAACTCATTATTTTCTTAATTTGTCTCCAGGTTGTTGGTGTGTCCCTTCTATCTGGAGAGAGACCTCCACCATTCCCTTCGCTCTCTGTGTCGCCCCATCGTGAATAAGCTATTTCAAAAGAATTTAGTCACAACGACCAAGGTTGCACGACAGGTGCTACAGCTAATAGCGAATCTGGTTGGGAGCTACCTCTGCCCAACCTGTCTCCTCATGAATTCTGTCTCATGGTCCTTCAACGATCCCTCCAAATTCCTGCCAACCATCATTTGGTAATTAAGAAAATTACAAGCCATCACCCTGAGACTTTCACTATCGATTGTTTGTATTCAAACATTCCTGTGATGAGCCACAGGCTTCAAGGCATGGCGATTATCATTGTTGATATCATTAGTACTCCTACCACGAATGTTACCAGACCCCTACTCAACTAATTTTCGGTCTATCTGAGGGAGTTGGGCCGAGATGGATTCCAATTTAGCCGGTTGATTAGACACTTAAGTACTTTGAGAGCCAGCAATTGTCAAGCTAGAGGGAACTATTACAGAAGCACTGGGAGGCTCAACGAACTGAGGAAGCTAGGCTGGCCAAGCTAACACCTCTACTTGAAGCTGCCAATAATGAGGTAGAGGATATCGAAGAAGATCTGCGTCTAGAAAATCTAAAACGGGAGAAACTCCTTATTGGGCGTGCACAAGTTCAAACAAGGTTGGAGGTTTCTATTAATGCCCAACAATCATGCCTAGCATCTTCTTTGGGCCTTCCCAAAGATTGTTCCTCTGCTTCGAATTTGTCGTTCCTCTTAGGCCAAAGAAATCTTTCATTTTTGTATACATTTGCCTTTTTTTCTCTTATGTAATTCTTGGTCAATAGCTCCCAATTTTGTAATGCCCTAAAGTTTGTGAATGAAAAAATGTATGTTTTTCTATGCCACCTCTTTATGCTATAATTTCTTGCGTATATTAGAAAATTCTATAATTCTTTCATCTACACTCAAGTTGCAATAATAGACATCAGGAACAACAACTTATATATTTATAACAAAAATAGCTATATACAATGATGATCTAAAGTTAATTATTTATACATGATAGACTTTCAACCATTTATTGTTAATCTTTAATGGTTTATCTTCTTCCATCTTAGAAATTAAGCAATAACCTAAATCATGAGCCTCCTTTAAAATGAAAGGTCCCTCCCAATTTGTTGCAAACTTAGGTAGAGGAAGCCCCTGATGTGCTTCACTGCTACCTTCAAAATGAGGTCTCCCCCCACGAACTTCCTTGGTCTCACCAAATTGTCATACGCCCTAAAGAGCTGCTTCGTGTACATTTAAAAGTGCTGCATCGCATTATCTCTGTATTCGTCCAACGCTTCCAACTGCACATGTCTGTTCTGAAGGAGCATGCTACTTCACAAGGTATATCGGGTAGAGGTAACTTCCAACTCCACCGGGAGAATCACCTCAGCTCCATACACAAGGGAGAATGGAGTATATCCTATGGGCTTCCTTTTAGTTGTTCGATAATCCCATAATACAGCTGGTATCTTATCATCCCATGATCCTGGGAAATCCTCTATCGTCCTGGACAAAATATTAACCAAAGTTTTGTTAGTTGATTTGTCTTGATCGTTTCCCTTTGGGTATGCCACTATTGAAGTATGATGAACAATGGAGTACTTGCATGTGAGCATTGTTACCTTTGAATTGAAATGGGGTTCCATTATCAGAAATAATAACCTTTGGAATCCCAAAACGGCAAATGATGTTTTCTCTGATGAAGTTGCTCACCAACCCTGTTGTTGCCCTTCTTAGTGGTATTACTTCAACCCACTTTGTAAAGAACTTCGTTCCCACTAGTATCCAGATCTTTCCCCTTGAAGAAGAATGTATTTCCCCTAATAGTTCAAATTCCCATGTGTGAAAGGGATAAGGTATTGCTAGGGAGTGTAGATCCACCGATGGGGCATGGATCATATTTCCATGTAGTTGACAAGCCTTATATTTTTTAACAAACTCGACAGAGTCCTTCTCCATCGTTGTCCAATAATACCCCAACGTCATCAGCTAGTCATACAACTTGGCCCCTTCTATGTGAGCTGGATCGTGGGCTTGTTTGAGGACTTCTGCTGCTTCTTCCTTTGTGTTGTAACGTAATGTCCTGTTAAAGTAGCCCATTCGATAAAGTTACCCCTCCTGAATATAGAACCTCGGGGCCCTTCTCTTGAGTCCCATCACATTAATAGTCTCTAATTGGACAAATCCATCTTTAATGAAGTCTATAAAGGGTAGCCTCCAGTCTAATTGAGCTTCAATGAAATGGCATTCAGCTGCCTCGAAGAATAACTGGCATTTTTTGCACTTCCATTAGAGCTCTGTCGCGTCCTTCTTCATTATAGACCATAAATGTCCCTCCTTTTGGATTCTTTTGTAAAGAGGGATCTCAGTTGTTTCACAGTGCTCTTCGTTTATCTTTTTTAACCTTCTCTCTGATTCTTCTGGGCCGATGCATCTTGACAACTATCCTCTTGTATTTTTGAAGTAAAGGATTTCCCGATTTGTAAAGTATTGGGATAATTCCCTCAGCTCCATCGCTCCTTCCTCAGACTCCATTTGTTTTCTAAAATCCCCCCTCCAGTCAGAGTCATCCTCCATTGGCAAAAATAACTATATCACTGAGGGAACTATTCTTCGTTGAATAATGACTGTTGTTGTATCGTCCCTTATGATCATCTTCTGAGTGATGGTGGCATAGGCGTCTAGATGGAGATTAATCGTTATGGGATGTCTTTTGATCTTGGTCTGATGGAACTAGTTGAGAAGCCTTTGAATGATTATTTTGTATGGTGCCAGACTGAGATGTTTCAATGTGTAATCTCCATTCACTTGCTAAATCACCAAGTTAAAATCCCCTTTTATGCAAAGTGAATGAATCCCCCTTCGAAGGGCCTCCAGCAACCCCAGTACCAATGCCTCATACTCTGTTTCATTGTTGGAACAAGGGAAGTCTAATTTATAGGAAAGATAAATTTCTTTCGTTCCCCCTGACAAAACAACCCCTGCGCCCCCTTTCTTTTTTGCTGAAGATCTATCGAATTTGCATCGTCCATTCTTCATTTCTTGCATCTAGGTGATTGGCCTGCAAGTCGTCTCCTGGAATACTTTCTCTATGTGGCTCAAACGTCCCATAGGGGAAGATCACCAAGAGATCTGCATACGCCTGGGTCTTGATTGCGTGAAGAACCACGCACTTTAAATTATATTCTGAGAGGATGAGGAACCACCTAGCTGCCCGACCAATCAATATAGTTCTTGCCAGCAAAAACTTAATAGGATCACACCTTATTACAATATCAGTTGTAAAATACAACAAATAATGTCTAAGTTTTTGCGCTACAAAGACTAAGATTAAACAATGCCTTTCTAAGATACTATACCTGACCTCTGGCCCATGTATGATTCTAGTAAGGTAGTAGACGGGTTGTTCCTACTCGTCAATCTCTTATGCCAACAGAGCTCCAATGGACCTCATGGTGTATGTGAGGTATAGCTGCAACAGTATTCCAGCCCTTGGGGGAACCATGGTGTGTGGTGAAATGAGAAGCTTCTCTAGCCCATTGAGAGAATCCTGGTGAACCTCCTCCCACTTGAATTTTTCATTCTTTTGTAAAAGCTTCATCAACGGGTGTGTTATTTCAGCTAGTACAGGCACAAATCTCCTAACGTAGGAAACTTTCTGAGGAAACTCTTCAGTTCCTTCGTCGTTCTTAGACTTAGCATCTCCAAGATATCTCGATGTTTATCCTGGTCCATTTGCACCCCCTGTCGATTAACCACAGAACCTAGAAACTTTCCACTAGTTACTCCGAAGACACATTTCAGTGGGTTCATCTTCAGCTTATACTTCCTGCACCGAGAAAACACCTTTATTAAATCTCTCAGATGGGACTCCTCCTTTCTTGATTTGATGGCCAAATCATCTACATAAAATTCCACAAATTTATAAAAGAAGTCATGTAAAATGGCCATCATTGTTCTTTGATAAGTAGCCCCAGCGTTCTTGAGTCCAAACAGCATCACTTTGTACATGAAGTTGCCCAACGGGGTTTTGAACGTCGTTTTCTCTACGTTCGTGGGGTATATCTTGATTTGGTTGTACCCTACGTACCCATCCATGAAGTTGTACATCTCATGAGCATCTGTTGCATCTATCAAGCTATCAATGGAGGGTAGAGGGAACTCGTCCTTGGGGAAAGCCCTATTCAAGTCTCTGAAGTCCACATAGATCCTTATTTGGTTTTTATCTTTCTTTCCCACTGGGACAATGCTAGATAGCCAGAGTGGGTTCTATATTGTTTTGATGAACCCTACTTCAAACAAGCATTGGACCTCTTCCTTGATCCTTAAGTCCAGCTCAGGCTTGTAAGTCCTCGTTGCTTACTTCACCAGAATTACTTAAGGCATCACATTTAACTTGTGGTATCTCACTTCCTCATTTAATCCTTCCATTTCTGTGTACTTCCATAAAAAAATGTCTACAAACTCCCGAATCAACTTAACCAAGGCCTCTTATTTCTCCTTACTGAGATCCTTCGAGAGGAAAATAGGCCTTGGATCCTCCCCTTCCTTTACTAGGTTCAACTGCTCTAACTCTTGTGCCTGTGGTTTTGGTTGATCTACCATATAGTTTGGTTCTTCGGTGACATCCTCTAGGAACTCATGTATATTAGAGTTATCTATCACGATACATTGCCCCCGTTGATCCACTAGAAAACACTCATATATCGAGTCAACCTCCTTATCAATTTCTTCGACCTCCTATTCATACCATTATAACCGATAAACCACCTTTCCTTCTTCAGTAAGAACCTTCCTGACCTGTAGGGTGGCAGTTGCAAATGCCTTCCTCTTTTTCTCTCTAGAAGCCTCAATAACTCTTTCTCCTGAAAATTGACTTAGAACGCTTTGTTTTTGGACTTCGTGCTCCATCAGATCCTTTCTGGGCCTCATCTTGTCTTTGAGCTGCTTCGAGATGTTTTGGGGATGAGTGACCACCTGGTGGGCTTTTTATACCATTACTCCTTTGCTACTTGCACCTTTGTTATTATGCCCATTCATAGGCCCCATCCTTTCTCTGATCGAGGGAGCCCATGCTCCTTCCATTATTTTTGTTAGGACTCTGATGTCATCCTCTAATTCTGTGTAAAACCCTGCATCTATCAGGTGATCTTTTTCGACAGCGAAGGGCCTCTTCGTAGTTATAATGGTGATCTTCGTTCCTTCGATATTCGTTATGGAACATTGGTGATACGTCGAAGGAACTAGCTCTTGGTTGTGCATTCATGCTCTTCCTATCAACAGATGGTAGGAAGCTTCACTCTCTATCACATGGAATTGGATGTGGGAGCTCAGATTTCCCATCACAATCCCAATGTTCACATAGCCGTTGGACTTGGAAGACTAGTTGTCATATCCTGAAATCACTAAAGTTATGGGGACTAACCTTTCCTGTGGAATATTATCTTCATGGAAAGAATTGATTGGCATGATGTTGATGGAGGCTGCCCCATCCATCAGATCCCTTGCAAATCTAACTCTGTTAATGCTGGCAGTCAAATATAATGGACTATTATGAGGGAATCTCACGGACCTATCTGCATCACTAAAAGTTATTTCTGACAGAAACTTCTTCACCAACCTGGCCCCTTCCATCTCAGCGAAGGGGATGCGTTCTTCCTCGTAATATCAAGGATTTTTTGGGTTATCTCTAACCTACTTTCCTTTGGCATTCCCACCTGGTCGAAGAACCAGGCAAACTTTTGGGACTTCGAAATTGCACAATATTCCATAGTTGGTCTACTTCCTTACCTTCAATGTTGTATACATCTTCCACATCTTTAGCACTTTCTTCGTCGTAAGATGACACTAAGTTATCCATCCCCCTAGTGAAGTCTTCCAAATACTCTTCAAACTACTCATGCTCCATCATTAGCTCCCTTGCTTCTCTTTCTTCCTCATCGTTGTAGGCCACCACTAGATTGGCCCCATGTGCTGGGAATGGGTTCTTGTTAACATTTTGCGGAGGTATTTACAACACTCCTACCTTTACATATTTTTTTATGATTCTTCTTAGCGTGAAATAACTTTTCGTTGGATGTTGGATCTTTCGATGAATCTGGCAATATTTGGGATCCGCTCTGGTTGTCACGTCTGGTTCCCCGGCGGGGATGCCTTTTGGTTCATACATCGTTCCTCCTTGAACCATGGCATTGTAATAGTTGATAGCCTCCTCTACTATACAAGGCAATAGTGGTGGACCCTCCTTATCTCTCCCAAACTTTCTCTTATTGTCCATCTTCGTTAGTTTTCCCCCATCTCCTCCTTCGGTATATCCCACCCGTAGGGACTAAGACCTCCCTCCCACAGTTTTTATCGGATGCCTAAACATTATGGGAACCACAACTGGGTTTGGTCGTACCACCAATGAGATATTCCTTATAGCTTTTAGGAATGCCGTAAAAGATATTCCTTAATAAGATAGCAGATGTACTCAGGAAGAAGTCCTTCCGCACAGATCTGCAGTAGTTTGGACTCTTTGGCTTCCTCTCTCACATTTAGGGACCTTTCCGTGAACCTTCGGATGTACACCACCATATCTTCCCCCGGTCGTAGCTTCTCTCTCCCCAGTTGGGTCAAGGTGAACTCAACTTCTGCTAAAAAGAACTTCTGGATGAATAAAACATGCATCTCCTTCGACGTGGAAACACTCTTAAGAGCAAGGTAAGAATACTAGGTATATGCCTTCTCAGTTAAGGATTTGGAAAACTCCCTCAAACTGAGTTTTTTGTTGTTGCAGTGCACCCCCCAAATGTTCAACGAAGCGTTTAATGTGCTCCTTCGGGTTCCCTCCCTTTCCTGTGTATTTTTCAAAGATAAGAGAAATATAATCTTTTGGAAAAGGCTTATTGTTATACTCCTGAGGTTAAGGCGTCTGAAAGTCATCATAAACCAAATCTACCTCGCCAGAAGATTGTGAGGAAGCTTGCATAAATTTCAGCATCTCCTACTGCATCTCTTTCCTCATCTCCTCCATAGCTGACAACGTTGAAGGAACGGCCAGAGGGACCATGGATGGGACGCCTGTTGTACCTTAGGTAATCATCAAAGTTGGAATTCTTGCTGCTCCTGGAGGTCCCACTATTGGAATCGCAATAGGGGATATGCTTGCTATGGCAGATCCTGTTAGACATGCACTTAGTGGGGTCGTTGGGGCTACCTCTGGTGTTACGAAGGAGTTGGCTTCAAATCCCCCCAACACCGTTAAAGCTACGGCAATTTGCAAAAACTCTTAAAATTTATTCATGAGTGCCACTTGGGCTGGTCCCAACTCGGCGCTCGTGGAAGCTTGTGTCACCCCTTAAATGCCTGTCGCCATTTGAATTGGAGGTACCTCCAAATGAGGGGATCGGTCTCTCGAAGCCTTCAACTCTCTGGCCGCCTGTTCTTCATTGTGTTGAATATCATCAAAGTTAAGTCTTCGATTAACATTATCCTACGTTATATTCCCTGCTAAGAAGAATACCTCCCCAGTAGAGTCGCCAAATGTAAGAGGGTATTTGAGATTAGATGCAGGCATAACTCCTTTTGAGTATAGTAATGATAAGTTAACTAACTGCGCTATTGATTAACTACAAGACATGAAATCACAACTTAGTGAAGATAAACTTAGTTTGAATTCACAAATCTCTCTTGTATAACTCAGAAGATAGCAGCGAACTCAGAAATAACTCATTTAGAGGGAGAGAGAAGTAAGCATCTCAGATACACCTTGGCAGGCAGCCGAACACCCCAACCACCCTCAAAGATCTCTGTTAAGTATTAAAGCTTAGTAATAAATGACAATGGTGGATGAGTAAACTTTCTGGTTTGTAATAAATCTCTTTCTGATGTATATTCTCTCTAGTCATGACTTCTGAACTCTCAAAAAGAACATCCCTTCCCCAGGGGTGGTTGCGGCTCTTAAATAGCCCCCACACCACTCCCGAGATAACTCAGTCATTCATAACTGTGAAAGACATCTCTCATACTTTATGTCACAAACATTAAATTTCCTGATGCACTAGTTAGCTCCACGTCACAAACATTAAATTCTAAGACATGTCTTTTGCCTAACCACTGTGTGCCAAGGGGCTGTCATCATAGAGGTGTCTTACCAACCATCTGATAGCCCCAAATACCACAGTGGTTTACTGAAGTGTAGATTTGATATTATCTAGCTGGTAAGTGACATCACATAAAGTATGTGTGACATTAAGTAGAGGGTTGTTTGGTTCACAACTCAATGCTTGAAGGAACTCAAGGGTGCTCCATCCGAGGTTCCACGGTCAGGGTCCTTTGGTGTTTTACCAGGTGTATCTAAGATGGTTAGGACAAGGCCCAACAATGCCTCACTTCTCAATCCTCCAAACCAAGTCCCTCTAAATTTCCCACGGTGGGGTCATTCGATAGAGCATGAAATCTCTCCCAGGCCCTGCTAAGCCTGGTCTCTCACGAGTATCGTTCGACCCCACACTAAAAATCATTATAATTGTTACAAATCATGGTCAATATAAATAAAGAGATGAAACAAGACTAAGTAAATCAATAGTACTAAAGGGTGAGCTCTCTCGGTCATCTTTTTCACTGGAAGATCCCACTGGGCTGCCACGTTGAACTACCTCTCTTGAGCTGCATCGCTTTGGGCTACATCACTGCCTTATTGAGCTGCGTCGCTGCCTTAATCCCAAACACAGTTGTTAATGGAGGTATTATCTCTAATATCATGATTAACTTCGAGCCCCCTACAGGTGATACTGCAAGTCTAGTCGTTAGAGGAAGACTTTAGAACCAAGGTTCAAATAGCTTCAGGTTTAAATCAAAGCTACAAAAGGACAGCGTACTACTACTATCACTAGATTCGAAAAATCATTCATTCG
The DNA here is from genome assembly GCA_949130495.1 of Sambucus nigra. Taxonomy (NCBI): domain Eukaryota; kingdom Viridiplantae; phylum Streptophyta; class Magnoliopsida; order Dipsacales; family Adoxaceae; genus Sambucus; species Sambucus nigra. The sequence continues at coordinate 283,084,084 of OX422208.1, forward strand.
GGTGCTGAACATAAAAAAAATGAATGTGATAGGCAAGGAGAACGTTCAAGATGCATCAACAGTGGTTAAGATATCAATGATTTTATTTTCATGCAAACGGACAATTTTGGTAAGTTATTTAATGTCTTTTGAGTATTGATTCTAGTTATTCAATTAATATGTGTCCTAATCGGTATTCTTTCTCCATTTACAAAGTGGTGAAAGTTTATTATGTTTTAATGGCCAATAGGAGTGCCTCTTTTACAACCATAATATAGATAAAAGCGGAGAATAGCCCCCTGCCGGTGTCTTACATCAAGTATGTGTGATAAAAGCACCTATGTTATAAAGATCTTCTAAAATACCCAAACAAAAGCTAGTTTGAGATCCCTTAAAAGGAAATGTTCGAAAAGCCATCTTAATTTCTCCACAAATGCGGTTTGAAATAGTAGAATCCTTCATAGGTAACCCTTCAAAAAAGGATTTATTGCGAGCACACCACAAATGCCAACAAATAAAGGCTGGGATAATACAACATAGGATGTTTCTAATCTTACCACCCTTAGAATTAATCCACCAAATCATTATATTGACATTAAAGTTGGAAGATGGCATCCTAAGGACCAAAATATATGAGAATCTTTTATAAATATCTTGAGCAATACCACCACTCCAAAAGAGGTGAATTCAATCCTCTTCGTCATTAATTTCGCAACATCTACATTTGGAAGGTAAAGGGATATGGATACTTTTGAGAAATGCATTTATAGCTATCCTTTTATGAATTAAACACCACGTGAAAGATGAAACTTTAGGAGAAATCCTCTTGTACCAAATTAGAGAAAAGGATCTTTGAACACAACCTTTCACCCTCACCAAGTGCTAAGGTTATTTAATAAAGAAGAGGCCAACCTTTGTCAAAGCCCATTTCCCAGACTGAAAATCCACATTATCTGAGAAAACCTCCCAAACACTTTGCATTATTTTCCAAACATGAGAAGAGACAGAAATAAAAACATTAAATTTTTTATCTTCTAATTTTTTGTATTTACTATGCATGAAACGAGACCAAAAGGAGTTGGCATTAAAATATTTCCACTATAAATTGTGAGTATAAACCAAGGATAAATAAAACACGCATCTTAAATTTAAAACACCTTCTTCTTTAGTTTTACAAATATCAGCCCATTCCACCCATTGAAATTTGTTCTTATCTTCTTATTTACCCCAAAAGAATCTAGCCAAAAGTCTGTTAATGTGATTGAGAACAATATCCAGGGGGTTAATGGATGCTAAGAAATGGATATACATTGCTTTCACCGCTGATTTGATGAGAGTTAAACTACGTGCCTAAGAAATATTTTGATGATGCAAGAAATTAAGTTTCTCCACCAGTTTGTCAGTAAATGGAGAAAAATAATACTTCTTCTTTCTACCCGTAAAAAGAAGAATTCCCAAGTAAATGATAGGAAGACTCCTATTTTTGAAACACATAATATATTCAGTGCTCCTCCTGGTGCCAAGAGACTCATTACCCGAAAGATAAAAGGAGCTTTTATCATAATTAACCACTTGCCCTGAAGCTTTTTCATAACATTTCAAGAACTCCATCAATTTTTAAGAGATCTATGGTTACCATTGGCAAAAATAAGAGTATCATTAGCAAAAGAGAGACAAGAAATAATCGAACAATACCTAAAAAGGGAATAATGAGCCATCTTCCCATCTAGCATCGATTTATGAATCCCTCTATTAAAAAGCTCGACAGTAATAACAAAAAGCGTCAGAGAAAGGGGGTCCCCTTGTCTAACTCCTCTAAAAGAATTAAAAAGGCTAATATTGTCTTGTAACATTAATTGAGTACCAACAATTCGAAATGATTCTCTAAATTAAGTTAATAACTATCTCCGAAAAACCAAAACTTTTCAAAGTTTTAAGAATAAACAACCACGATAGTCTATCATAGACTTTAGACATGTCGAGTTTAAAAATAAGATTTAAACCCCTAACTTTTTTCCTAAAGAAATACATCAACTCTTGGGCTAAAATCACATTATCAAGAATAGAGTGCCCCTTTATGAAACTTGATTGAGATGGAGAGATAATTTTAGGGAGAATCAGACCCATCCGCTTAGCCATAATTTTAGAAATAATTTTAGAGGAGAAGTTACAAAGACTAATAGGACGAAAATCTCTGCACTTTTTAGGCCTGTCCACTTTAGGAATTAAAATTATATTTGTAGAGGTCCAACTCACCGTAAGAACATCGCCCAAGAAAAAGGAGTAAATAAATTTAAGAAGATCATCTTTAATAATGGACCAACAAGTTTTAAAAAAAACTCCATTAAATCATTCGAACCATCAGCTCCGTCAGTATACAACTTGATTAAAACCTCATGAATCTATTCCAAAGTAGGGACATCACCAAGCATGGAATTATCAGACTCTAACATTGACTTCGATAGACATTTCCAAGGTCACCCTTGTCAAAATGCATCCGACAAAACCTGTTGCAACCACTTAAACTGTAATCAACATATTCCCCATGACCATTAGAAGGAGCGGGTACCATCTGTGTTTGAGAGGCACTGCTGCCAAGTAGAAAAGCACCGTCATTTGATCTATTCGAGTCACTGTTAATTTTCTGTCCCAGCAGTGCTTGAAAATGGCTAACTATGGAAGTTTCAATCCCATCATTTTCCTCGATCCAATGACCTTCACCATCTTGAATATGGTTATTGTTAAGGAACGCCCTTCTTTTCTTCACAATCCCATGAATAAAATTTGTATTAACGTCACCCTCCAAAGCCCATTTGATCTTTGATTTTTGTCTCCAGTAATCTTCTTCCAACTTTAATGTTTTTAGGTAGTCCGCTAATTTTCTATGGAAATCCATTATGTTAACTGAGGAAGGTTCTACATCAAACTCAACCTCATGCTTTAACATGTCATCCTCTACCTTCCGCGCAACCCAAAAAATATCACCATATTTGGAAGAAGACCAAATTTTGAGAAAAGACTTGACTCTCTTAAGTTTCTCTGCAAATATGGAAAGAGGCCACCCTTAATATCAAAAGACCAAGCTTGTTTCACCACTTAGAAGAATTCTTCATCTTTCACCCAAAAAGAAAGAAATCTAAAAGGTTTATAAGATTTAGATTTAAACTCTTTTAAGTTTGAGAAGAAGAGGACTATGATCCGAAATTGATCTATGAAGATGCTCAACCGAACTAATAAATTCTCTGTCAATCCAATTAGAATTCCCAACCACTCTATAAAGTCTAGCCCAAATACGAGCATCACCTTTCCTATTATTGCATCACATGAATCTCGAACCGAAAAAGGCAATTTCTTACAACCCTTCATTAATGAGAAATAAATTGAAATCCATCATACCATCCCAATTAACTTCATTACCTCCAATTTTCTCTTCCTGATTAGTCATAATATTAAAATCCCCACCCATTATCCATTTCATATTACCAAGTGAATCTAAATACTCAATATCCTCCTAAAGTTCCAATCTATTAAGCCTAGACACCCAAAGGGATAATCTTGATCCCCATTTTTATCCACTTTCACCGACCAATTATTTTTCCAAAGAATCCAAATTTTATTTGAAGTAGTTGCGAAACCACCCGAAAATTTCAATTTCTTAAAAAATTCTTCCAAATTGGTTTCATCAATCTTGGGTTTTAACAATGCCAAAAAGGAAATATTGTGAATACATATAAGTATTTTAAGTCTGCGTATCGACGGGCCATTTCCCACGCCCCTAATGTTACAAAAAAAGGAATTGAATCATTTGGACGGGAAAATGTTAAAGTTTTAGTGACCTTACCTCGTAAATGAGTTTTTGAAAGGGATGGTTTACAGACCAAATAATCTTTTCTATACCTTATTTTCTTTACAACAGAAAATTCATCAATCCTCGCTTTTGAACCCGTAACAACTTTTTTCTTGTCAAGTCTTGAAAATCTCTCACATGAACCTTTGGAAAAGGTCTTGACGCGACCACAAAAGTGTCTAAAATGCGTGATTATATAGGCTCAAGTGTAAGCCTATCGTGTAAGTAATAACACAGTAATTCGGGATCGTATCCACAGGGAACTAGGACGAATGCTCGTAATGACGAAGGAATAGAAAACTAACCCTAAATTGATTCGAGAAAAGAAAATAAAAGATGTTTGATTGAGGAAATAAATTCTACAATCTAAATGCCAATGAAATTTAACTTACTAACTATGCTACATGCACTGAAATAAAGCTACTGTGATTAAGTAAGTATGAATGAGGGAAAAACAGGTTAGGATATAATACCCCAAACCCTAGTAGATTTACTGGATAGAATACTAGCTTTTGAATTAGAGAGTTGATCAAACCCAGCCTTTAGTAATCCTAAGAATTACATATATGAAGGTACTAGACCGCATCATACGTAATCAAAGGTAAGAATAAAGAGTTTTTGCATAGCCAACACGTAGATCGCATCCTTAAACACCCCGATTACCTAGGGCAAACGAGGTTAAAAGGCCTATGATGGTTGTGATCACTAAACAACATGATTCGATCAAAATTTAATTCAAAACCTATTTTCTATTCATGTAAACTACATTGGGTTAGGTTCATACATCCTAACCCTTAGAAATTTATCTAGACATAACTAAACTAAGCATGAGGCAATACCTATTTTGCATGAATTCATAACTACGTAAAAAAATTTGGAAGAAACTTGTTAAAAAAAATTGCAACCTAAATTCTATGAAGAATCCTACTTGAATGTAAAAACAATTGAAATTAGAATGGGAATAATACTTGGAATGAAGAAAATTCTGGAATTAATGCTTGAAACTTGAATAAATTAAATCCCTAGGGTTCTTAGTTGTAAAAGCTCCCTAAAGTCTCGGAATTATTTGGAATAAATACTTTACGAAATTACAAGAGTTTGATCTTGATAAAACTCTAAATTTGAAAAAGATAAATCAGAAACTCGCCACCCAGACTGGTTTGGCCTGTTCCATCAGTTCGGTCCAATCTATATCGGATTGGTTCATTTTTGCTTGAAATCGGATCGGTCCGGTAATTGGTCTTATGCAGGAACTTTTATGAATTCGGCCTGGTTCATTTTGGGAATAACCAAATTGGTCTGCCATTTACATAAACTTTTCCCTCACCGGATCGGTCCGGCTTTAGCTCACTCCGGATTGGTCCAGATATCCTTTTCTTTATGTTCTTTGTTGTGATCTTCTCTCATCTTTTAGGCTTCCTAACTTTTGATCCGGGACTCGGACTTGGGTGTCGTTTCTTCCTACGTGCTTGTTGACTCGAGGTCTTCAACTTTCATTGTGGTTCCTCATCCGAACTCCATATGTAAAGTTACTCTTTTTCCCTCTAACTTTTCTTCCTTTCTTTCTTCCTTGGTTCCTCTTATCTTCACTTGTATAAAATACCTGTAAAAAGCACAAAGAATACACGAAACTCAAGGCACTATATAGAAAATGTTAGTAACAAGGATATGAGATAAATCAATGAATTTTACACATTACGAGGTGATAAAAGACTCTAAATTAAGGGGATAAATGGGAGGAATTTATGCCTAACAAATCCCACTAACTTTGAACTTTGATCGTCCCGAGCAATGTAAAAGAATCGAAATAAGGATCAACTCTTGAAAATCACTTTATTAAGATATAATACCTATTTCGCGGGTAAGCAATTGCATTTAGAGTATTCAACTAGCCTTCAAACCCCTAAGTTATCCTAGTAGGATGAGTTTTGTATCGTGAGGGCTTTCAGTGAATATACCGACAAAATTCTTTTTCTACTATAAAAAAATCAAATTACTTAAAAATTGTACAATTTAAACCTTTCTAAAAATAATCACCATAAATTTATATTCAAGAGTCTCAATTTGTATTGTGGGTACGAAGCCAGAAATTTAACCCAAATTTCCACTGATTGATCATTACGTTACTTTTCTGAATATTCGTTTTGATTTCAAAATCTCACAAATGTTCTCACAAACAAATCACTTGGAATGTGGCTATTTATCTTGGTATGTGTGATATAAGGGGTAAATGCATTGGAACACGAATTCACGCAAACAAAATTAAAAGATGAAAATTTATGGGTGAAGAGATCTTTGTCGAGCTACGGTCGTTGGGAAACGGGAACATCGCCTCTTATACACACCAATCAATATCTCTTGTTATCTTTTCATGTTTTAGCTCTCCAGGCGCTAGTTAATTTCGCAATCCGGACTAGATTATGACTTTTTGGGTTTATAAGGTATATTGGGTAAAATTGAAATGGTCGAAAAGTTCAGAATTGAAAAATGTCCTTATGAGTTCTTTTTCGAGCTTTTGCTCATTTTTCCTTATTTTTCAAATTTTTTTCTATTTTTCAATTTTTCTTTTCTTGCTATTTTTGTTGAGCATTACTATATTTTTCTTACCCCTTTTTATCGCACAAATTGGACTTACTTCATGAAATTTCTAATTTTCACAATTTCGGGCTATTTTGGGTTTTTCGGGTTACCAAATGAAAAGGGTAAACATTTTATTAGGCTCAAATTGGATTGGAAAGGGAAAAAAAATTCACAACTTTTTAAGCCTAATGTTTTTAGGTAACAAACGAGGGCCTAATTTCATTTATCTGAATTACTAATCACGTTACCATATGCATCTGGAGATTAGTTTAGAGATATATTTAATGCGTTTTTCAAGGCAAGATCTCACACATTTTACGTAACCATTCAAAACTAGGGTATTGAGATCTTCAACAACTTATTAAAATGCTAAAAATAACTTTGAGTTAACCATTAACTCGAATTAATTTTAATTACTCAAAAAAAGTGGAAGGCTCGAAATCTCACCGAGTTGGTTAATCTCTACACTTATTCATTAAGTCGTTAATTTTCGTTCAATTTCCATCTTTGGTTAGTTTCGGCTTTGTGCATTTGAATTTTATAAATTTGAGAGTTCAAACAAAATTTCAGTGATTTTTAGTTACTTGAAAGAAAAAAAAAATGGTTTTTTTTAAAACTTTTTTCAATTTTTTTGGAAATTTTTTAATTTTTTGGTTTCGGGGCATTTTGAACTTCATGAAAAATTTTAAGCGTACGCATACCCCCCTAAATTAGACTTTTGCAAAGTCCCTATGCAAAAGGAATAAAATCAAAATTAGAAAGAGAATGCATAAAAAGGAACAAAGGACAAAATGCAAGAATAAACAAGCAGGTAAAAGAACACAAGGATAGGTAAGCAAATCTTCCATTATATATTCAAAGTGCAGGAATGTATAACCAACAAAATGGAAGAAAATACATCAAATAACCACTCATACATGCTACTGGGGGCGGGTGCGATGCGATGGGAGCATTCGGGTAGTATGGGTCATAAAAGTATCGCAGTTGTGGTGCACCCATTGTTATGCGATAAAGCTCCGCCTGAAGGCGATGCATCATCTTAGTGTCGCATCGATAGGCCTGATGATTCTCTTCACGATCAGTACGGTATTCATTGATGAAATTGTTGAAACGAGATTCAAGCGCGTTGATGCATTCATCAATATCTCCTCCCGGTGGCTCAAAATTTGAATCGGCATCTTCATCATACTCTTCTTCTTCCCCCTCGCCCATTTCAACATCTGCAGCCCCAGCCTCCTCTTTCTCGTCGTCATCGTCATCCTCATTCGTATCATTATCATCTTCATCATCATCCTCATCGTCTTCCTCCCTTCATGCTTGGATGATCTCCATTTGCCTCTCACTCTTAGTGTTGCTTTCTGCCCATAAGGATTGGGAAGGCGAGTAAATGCTTGGGGAGGAACAATGCCAGCATCGGCTAAAATAAAAGTGATGATCCGGGCATATGGGAGAGGGGTTGTGCCCTTTTTATCTAAGGCCGCAAAGAAAATTTCCTTGTAGAGAATGCGGGCCAGGTGGATAGGGGTAGTGGGGTCGAAGAGGTGATAGACGAGGGCAGCTTGAAGAGGACACATTGTAGAGTCATTTGAGGTTTGGAGGATATTGGCACATACTATTTGAATATTTATGCAGGCCTTGTCATTCATCGGGCCCACCGAGAATGTCTCGGTACCCCAATGTTCGTTGGGTGCAATGCGGGACATGCATGTGGCTTTCATGAGGGGGCTAGATTGTTGGAGTACGTAAATTGGACTGGGCTTGGGACCCTTTTTTTGCTAACTTTCAGATCAGAATGTCCAAATAGAATGAGACAGGAGTGGCATTGACATATGCTTGGGAAGTGAATTAAGTTGTGCAAATGAGAGATCCGTAAAAAACACGCACCTCGATTTCCCAAACCACCTCGTGGGGCTCATTGAGGAAATGGTACCACCCCCTCGGAAGGAAGAGGTTAGTGAAAGATTGGGGAAGATCATTCCAGCGCACTTGGCACTCCATGTGTAGTTTTCGGGAATGGCTGAAAAAACGTTCTCGCCAAATTTGCTCTTGGTGTGATCGGAACGCCTCATTTTCGTCGACGAGAACCTCGATGGAGGCGTATTTTTCTGGGAGAGTCCTATTTTCCATGTGGGAATGTAATGGGTTTGAGTTAGAATATGGAAAAGAGAATAAGAGATTTGGGTGAGTGGAGTGGCGGTGAAATGGGGGGAAAGGAGGTGTATTTATAGGTAGTGGGTGGAGGGGTGACTTTTGGAGGGAAGGGGGTATGGATTTGAGAGAGAAAATGTATGAGGAAGAGGGGGAGGACGGATATGGAGGGAGGATGATGGATTAGGGGAATGGGGGTGCATCTTGGGAAGAGGAAAAAATGCAGACACCAGACAGATCCAAGTCCCAAGATCAGACCGGTCTGGGCCTTAAATTTTTAATTTTGATTTTTTGCATATCCGAACCGATCCGGTGCCAGGGGTGGACTGGTCCGATTGCTTAGAACTTTTGATTCCCTTACACTTAGAATAAACTATTCTCTCTAAATTTCTCGGATGTGCCCACGATTATTCCTACTCAAGAGTGACCTAGGACCTCCCAACAATACTTCAAAACCCGATGCGCTCTCTCGACCTATGTGCTCCCACTCCTATCTTATCATGACTTCTACTTACCATCTCCTAAATAACCTAACCTACACATAACTTACTATACACAAGAATCATCACATATGCATCGGGGGTGTGGCGACCTTTCTCTCTCACTTAAAACTCACCTGACCCCAAGAACGGGGTTTGTTGCTTTCCTAGCTTCCCCTTTTTTTCCTGCCATAAGTAAATAGTCAGAACAAGTTAGGTCCAGTCCCATAGATAAGGGAGAGACCCTGGGTCTCGGGATGACTCGCTGGGAAGGGATCCTCGTGGTGCCTAATTGAATCTTTACCTACGTGCACTGACTTGGAGGGGACATCTCGATTTCTTTTAGTCTAAAGAGTGCATGGGTCAGGCTCTAAATCGAACGATACTTAAGTATTTTACTCAATCTCATTAGAGGACTCAAGGGGTACGGGTGGATGGTAACAAAAAAGGAATTTATCTATCGTTTCTTGCCATTCTCTCTCTTCTAAATGACTAAATGAGTCCAATAAAGGTTGGACTTCGACAGTAAGGTTCTCATCCATTGGCCCAAATTCTTTCTCAAAGTACTCTATACTCATATCTCCTAACTCTCTCTCATGATTAATTTCCGCATCCTCTCATTTAATCTCCTCAAATCTTTCTATCCCGCTCATGCCTATGTGATCGCTCTCTCTCTCTCTCATTCGTGGTCACTAAACACACCTCCCCTACTTCTTACTTAACGTCAGAATTACCGCTCTCACATGGTGCAACAAGGCCTATCCCTAATGGCTCTTGAAAAATTTGTTTACAAGATTAATAACAAAAAGTTATAAGTTGACTAACATCTGAAATAAACTCGTTGAACAAAACTCTTTTCAAAATGAACACTAGATGTGTTAAAGTGTTTTTATGAATATGATCTCTAGATTGGTTAGTTCGATTACCTTAAGTTTTTAAAACTAAACGTCCATTTAAGTCTCGAGTACGATATTTTTCACCAAAGTAATTAAGAAGATTCAAGCAAATTAGACACTTGATTTTTAACGTGGTAAAACCCTAAAATAAGGGAAATATCCACGAGCCCCTCTACGGAGCAAAACAAAAAATCCACTAGAATCACAACCAAGTTACAACAATAAAGCATTTAACTAAGAACCAAAATACAAGATTACAAAACGTACCTGCCCGAGTTACTCCACTCTTAAAGGCATTCTATCTTGATTTGTTATTCTCCACGCAGTTTCCTTGTTTTATCCTTGAATCCCGAATTCCAGCAGCCCCACAAATAAAATATCTCACCAAGAACCAGAACTCCTAAGTGTTCCTGTGAGAATGACAGTATTTGTATTTTAAACTAGATGCAATAAATGTATCTCATGCCTCTCAATCAAATACAAGCAATATCCTATGAATTTACAAGTAACTTCTATATGCAATGCAAATCATCTCAAATATGCTTTGAATACAAGACTTCAAAATTTTCAGATTCGGAATAAAAAAAAATTCAAATCAAATTTTGTTTCAAAATTATTTATGTCCAAAATTATTTCACCAATTTGTAAAATTAATTTTTGAAACAAAAAAATCTTTCTCAAATCTAAATATAAGCCAAAACAATAAGTCTTGTGTTTCAAATTTATTTGAAACTATATTCTTGGATAAAAAAATATCAATAACAAATCTAATAAAGATATAAATAAATAAATAAAGAGCCCTAAAAATATTAGTGTGAACTAAATAGTTCTTTAAAAAATATATTATTTGAAGAGGTCTTCAAATATCCACAACTCGTAATATCCCAACACCACTGTTCTAAAAAAACCGCCTAGGCTTAAGGCTTGGGAGAAACGCCTCGTCTTTACGCTTTTCACGCCTTATTCTTGGTAAAACCCTTAAGGCGCACAATGCTTTAGTGAAACGATGTCGCCTTTTAAAGAATTTGTTTACAAACCGGACCATTATTTCATCCAAAATAATCAAATAGTATTTTAATTTGCATATATTCAAACATATTTTTATGATATGTACAATTTTTGTATTTTAATAGCCTTTTTATGGTTAAAAAATATTAAATTATATTAAGAAGGCCTAAACACCTTTTCACGCCTTTTTACGCCTAGGCCCGCCTAGGCTTCTAAGACTTAAGGCTTGCCCTCCAAACCTCAATCACGCACCGCATTTTTTAGAACCTTGCCCAACACGAATAATCCAACAAATAATCCACTCAAATAATAACACTCGAGGAAATGGATTTACTGTTTTGTATTTGGGCAAGGATGACTTTGGGTATTTTGGGTTTTGAAAGAAACCGTGCATGGCTTTGAAAATGAACTTTGGGTTTTAGAATATCGGTTTTCTCTCTCTCGTTTTCGCTCGGATGAGATGTGTTCTCGGTTTATACTCACGTTAGATGACGAGCTAGGTTTTTGCTTTATGGCAATGAAGGTCCGGTGATGGAACTCCGGTGGTGACGCCTTCTTCTCTCTCTATGTTCTATTTCAGGCGACGGGACCGGCGGCAGATGGGGTTTCGAGAAACTCTGGCGGTCTCATCTTTTTTTTTCGTACAGCTCCTGTCAGCGATCCCTCTCTCTCCTCTTTTTTTTGTCTGTCTCCGGCGACGGCGATCTCTCTCACTCAGTATACAGTTCCGATGATCATGAATATATCTCCTACGAACTCGATCACCCTTCCGTTTTTCTCTCTAGAAAAAAACGTTGACCCTTATTTTTCTTAACCCCTTTGTTTTATTCTCTCTTGTGAGTTGCTAAGAAAAGCAACCCTAAAAAAATGTTTTCATATGAGGCTCAAAAGTTTTGTTAGAAAATAATGGTTTAGATCAAATCAAGAAGATCTAAGGGTGTAGAAATAAAGTAGAAGAAGTAATTTAATTGCCTAAAAGGTATTCACTAGGATTAAAGCACTAATAAAATGTGATATACCCATATATACACACGGTCAGGCCGAGGAAACCCTGTACCTGGATGGGGTCAGGGTGACCTCATCATCAGGCTCCAGACGACCCCTCAGGGGCCGACCCTTCATCAGGCCCGGACGACCCTTCATCAGGCTCCAGATGACCCTTCAAGGGGCCAACCCTTCATCAGGCTCCAGATAACCCTTCGAGGGGCCGACCCTTCATCAGGCCCGGACGACCCTTCATCAGGCTCCAGATGACCCTTCAAGGGGCCGACCCTTCATCAGGCTCCAGATAACCCTTCGAGGGGCCGACCCTTCATCAGGCCCGGACGACCCTCCAAGGGGCCGACCCTCCATCAGGCCCGGATGACCCTCCATCAGGACCCAGATGACCCTCCGAGGGGCCGACAGTACGAGGCCTAAATTGGGCCTAACTCACTATCAGAAGGAACTTTGCCCTCGGCCTCGTGTTACAGGCCGAAGGTGACGTCATCACAGCGCATGGTTTGGGAGACGCATGGAACAGTGCGCGTGAGGCTCACAGGACATGTGGAAGACCGTTACAACCGAATCACCCCCTCACGTGAGGGAATATTATGTCATCATTTGGCATCTACAGGTGTCAGCAGGAGATTGGCTAAATCATCATTCACATGCACCATGCATACTTGGGGGGTATACTACACCCCCCAAGACCTATATATACTTGTCACCTATAACCCTACAAGGGGATCGATAGATGGATAATTGTAACCCTAGAAAAAACTCTGCTTATACGCACAGTAGAGAGAGAAAGTGAGCTTATGTGCATTGTATCCAAGGCCATTAGTGCCCATACTTAGTGGATTACACACTCACAGTGGATGTAGGCCTAATTGGTTGAACCACTATACATCATTATCTTATTCCTCTTATACTCATCTCCTTCTACACACTTACACACTTATACACTTACATCTCAATGGCTGCCATGGTTACTACTGTTTGAGCTCATCATCACTTATCTGGTAGTGCTAAATCTCAGCATCATTAGTTTGGCGCCGTCTGTGGGAACGAGAATACATCTCTTCCTTGAATACAACTTGACCTCACTGGGCACTCTGGTGGTGAGACAGTCCTCCCCCTGTGTGGAGATGTTTCACCATTAAAAGAGACCCATTAAGGTTCTCAAGCTTACAAACCTTCTTCAGTGCATATCTTCGTAGCTCAAACACATGGCACCAGAGATGCCACCACCACCACTTCCCCCACCGGATGATGGAGAAGTACCCAATTCCAATCAGCCACCACCTCAGTCTGAGATGGCTGATGTGGCAGTAGCCTTAAAATCTCTAGCAGGAAGCCAGCGGATCATGCAGGAGCAGTTCACAGCTCTGAGCCAGAACATACTAAGCTGAGATGATTACTCCGTCAGTGGATCCAGGATAGCATGAGGCCAGGGTACCACCCCAGACACCACGCAAAAACCTGCCACCCCCTCAGCGGCGTAGGGATGTTGCCGACCCCCGGCGTCTACGCCTGGGGAGGCAAGGAAACCATTGCCCTGAAGACAGGTATGATGATCTGGAGGGGGAGGAACCCCCCATAGAATGCTGGGAGCCATATGAGGTCTCCAACAATACCGTACGGCCTCTCCAGGAGAGCAGAGGGAAGTGTGGAAGGCAAAATCCTGACGATCGCCCGAGAGGCTCTGCTTTCGATCGCCTGAGCAGGGGATCGGCCTTTGAGAGGCTGGGCCCAGTGAATGACCTGTGGGAAAAATTGTGTAGATCAAGGAGTGCTACGAGGTCCAGAAGGGAGGCGGCTGATGGCCGACCCCATGGGGGCCGACCCCAAGGACGAGACAACGGTCAGGGGGAGGTAAACAGCCGACACAAGCCAGCCGCGACAGAACCCTCAGTCCATCTCAAAGAAGTGTCAGGGGATAAAATTGGCCGAGCCAACCCTACGATGCCTTAGAATGACTCGATCCAGCGACTGGAGGATAAGATCGGTGATATACTGAAAAGTCGCAACCCTCTTCAGAGGGGATACACCACAGGCTCACCCTTTGTGGCGAAGATAGTCAACTTCCCTACGCCATCAAAGTTCAAGCCACATGTGGTCACCCTAAGATATGACAGGAGCACCAACCTTGTCCACCATGTTGAGATGTATCAATCAGCAGCAGACATGTACTCTATCTCAGATGAGATGAGGTGTCGTGCCTTCTCTGGTACCCTGACTGGGGCTACACATGTCTGGTACACGTCTCTTCCAAAAAATTGCATTGAAAACTTTAAGGAGTTGGCAGACCGGTTCATCCACAACTTTTGCTTTGGGATGAGGCCATAGAAGAAGACCACCCACCTGCTTTACGTTAAGCAGGGGAAGAATGAGAGTCTGAGGGACTACATAGCCAGATTCAATAAAGAGAAGCTGGAGGTGGAAGACTATGAGGAGAGCATAGCTATGATAGCCCTGATTGGAGGACTCCAAAAGGGGAAGCTGTTATGGAAGCTTGCTGAAGACCCCCAAGGACGATGGATGAATTACTATCAACAGCAGGAAAGGTGATGAACTCCGAAGAGGTGATGGCCGCAAAATACGAAGAAGAAAAAGGAGGCGCTAGTGGGGGTAAATACCCTAAGAAGAACAAAGAGAGGAAGAAGAGGTCTATGGACGACAAGTTCGCTGGTTACACCCCTCTAACGGTCAGTTGTGAATAGATTCTCAATGAGATAAAGAGTGACCGATCTCTGAAGTGGCCTATGAAGTTGAGAGCAGCCCCCAACAAGAGGAATAAGAACCTGTGGTGTGAATTTCACCAAGACCATGGTCATGTGACAGACAAATGTTTCGCTCTGAAAGATGAGATTCAGAAGATGCTGAAAGAAGGGAAGCTCAGAAAGTACATCGACAGAGGTGCCTTCAAGAGGGGCCAAGGGGACGATCCCAGAAAGAAGCGAGGCGATGCATGTAGAGAAGGTCCTCAAAAAAGAGGGGACGACCCTTCTGACCTCCCGTCGAGAGACGACCAAGGCCCTGTCAAGAGGCTTAATATAATCTCGCTCGGAGTGGGAATGATCTCTGGGGGTCTAGCAGGAGGAGGGTCTGAGGTCGCTGACAGGAAGGCCCATGTGGCTCAGGCCAAGGCAGTGACGAAGATGTACACTCAACCTCTCTAGAGGTCAAGTCAGAAAAGAGGAAGAAGGTCGATATGGACACTCTGATAGTGGGGTTCTCGAGAATGGACTTTAAAGGCCTCATAGCCCCACACGACGACCCACTCGTCATCACAACTAGGGTGCACGGGTGTGAGGTGCCAAGGATATTGGTCGACGGGGGAAGTTCTGCAGATGTAATGTTTTGGTCGTGCTTCAAAGCCTTAGGTCTCAGCCGTGCTAGACTCGTCCTATACCATCATCCATTGATTGGGTTCAGTGGGGAAAAGGTTCATACCCTTGGAGTGTATGAGGCCGATGTCAGGATGGGGGACGAGTGGCCGAGATGGCTTACTAAGAAGGTCAGTTTCTTTGTGATGGATGAGCATGTGTTTTCGGCCTACAACATCATACTGGGGCATATGGCCCTCAAGGGGTTTGAAGTTGTGCCACCTACGGTCCACCAAATGATTAAATTTCCTACCACTTACGGGGTGGGGGAAGTTCAGGGAGACCAGACGACAGTGCGAGAATGTTACTACAACTCCGCTGAAGAAAGAGAGGCACACAAAAGGGCTACAACCACTTACAATATTGATACCCTAGACCCCAGGGATGAGACGAAGCTAAAGAAAAGAGAGGCCGCGGAAGAGGTAGAATCCACCATCCTCGATGAGGATGACCCGGAAAAAACCGTCCAAGTCGGCAAGTCTCTGAAGCCCCATATCAAGGAAGACTTCATTAAACTGTTGAGGAGAAGACGAAGCGTCTTTGCGTGGAGTCATGTAGATATGCCGGGGATCGACCCTGAAATTATGTGCCTGATGCGATTGAAAATGTGTCTCAGAAATGCGTTCACTCTAGGCTCAAGTGCAAGCCTATCGCTCAAGTAATAATCCGACAAGTCGGGTATCGATCCTCAGGGAAAAAGAGACAATGAAGTTTTGACGACGGGAAAAGACGGAGGAATCCTAACTTTGACTCTAAAGAGAAAGGGAAAATGATTTGATTTTGGGAATGATTATAACTAAATGCAAATATGAAATTATAAAAAGATGCAATTACACTAAACTACCTAAAATATGATTGAAAAATAGTCCGAAACTTTTTATTTAAATGATGAGAAAAATAGGACAGGAATTCAATCACCCAACCCTAGTATAGTGCGGATATAATACTAATCTTAAATTTATCTTATTGATTTGACCCGAAATTTAGTACTCCCAAGCATTACGTATACAAGGTTCGAGCCCGCGTCATACTTAATCTGAGGATGAGTAAATCGGTATCGCGATAGTAGCATTCGAATTGCACTCTAAATCATCACGAGTACCCAGAGGCAAACGAGATATAAAGATCTATAATCATTGTGCAACTATGCAATACGATCAAGGTCAATCATTAAATTTAGTGGGTTAATTTTATACACACGCACTAACACATCAGGATGGGTTCATGCATCCCGGCCTTAGGAAATCTAGCCTAACATGTTGAAAAGAATAGAAACAAGGATTAATGTGCAGGGACTCATAATTACTCTAAGGAAAATAACGATTAGATGTAGAAAAGAATTAAAACTAAAAATTACTCACTTATATTATCCAAGCAAAAAGTGAAAACAATGAAAGAAACATATACTCACAGAAATCACTGAATAAAATCTTCAATCCTTGAAATAAATCTCAAAATATTAACTAAGCTAGGGTTTCTGGAAAAGAAGAGGTAAAACCTACTAATTCTCCGTGTCTATAACAATACTAAATCGGGTCTTTTATACCCTACAACAATATCGAAAGTCAGCTGCACTAGGAGTCTTTTTAGGAAGAGAAAAGATTTTCAGATCTCGAAGATCCAACCGGTCCGGGTCTTATGCGGACCGGTCTTCCCCCAAGGCGGATCGGTTATTTTTATTTTGGGACGTACCGGTTCATTTTATTTTTTCCTCCTTCGGTTTGCATGCGATTCGGGGTCTTCTGGAGTTTGGCAAGGCGGACCGGTCCGTGGTAGGTGCGGACCAGTCCGGCTATTTGACTTTTTGGTTCCTCTTTGACTGCTCATAACTTTTGTTTCGGGATTCCGATTGGGGTGACGTTTCTTCCTTTGTGCTCGTGAATGAGATGTCTTCAACTTCTCTTTAGGTACTTCATCCGAATTGGGTGTAGAAATTACGCTTTTGCCCTTGAGACTTTTCCTTCTTTCTTTCTTGATTCTACCGATTTCCTTCTTTCGTTTCTTGACATCAAATACCTGCAAAATCACTACAAAATACCAGAAACTCAGTGTACTCATTAGGATCAGTCAGTAGCACAGTTATGAGATAAATCCAACTCAATTACCTTGTTCGAGGTGCTAAAAGTAGCTAAATCAAGGTATAAATTAGGAAGAATTTATACCTAATCAAACCCCCCCTAACTTAGAACTTTGCGCGTCCCGAGCAATGTAAAAGAATCCTAGCGTGGATAAACTCTTTAAAAATCATTTTATTGGGATAAAATACCTTTTTCGCTGGCAAGCGATTGCATTTAGCGTATGCAACAAGCCGTTAAACCCATAGGTTACCCTAGTAGGACGAGTGTTGTCTCGTGAGGGTTTGCAGTGAATATACCCACAAAATTCGACTCAAAGAGAATTCAAAATACGCAAAAATTGTGCAATTCAAACTTTTCCAAAAAATAGTCATCATCAAGTCATATTTACAAGTCTCAAACCGTGGTGTGTGTGTCCGTAGCCAGAAATATAACCGCTAATTTCCACCGATTGATCATTACATTACTTATCCGAAAATTCGTTTTGATTTCAATTTCTCACGGAATGCTCTCACAAATGAATCTCTCGGATTATGTCTATTCACTTGGTATGGTTAGAAAGACGAAAATTTTTGTGGTGAAAGGACCTCATCAAAGGATTACGGTTTTAAAACGGGAGCATTGCTTTTATTTCGCGCACTTAATCTCCTTTATTATCTTTAGGTGTATTAGCTCTCCATGCGGTAACCAATTTCGCAATTTAGACTCGGTTAGGACTTTTTCGGGTTTTAAGGTATATGGAATAAAATGACAATTGTCGGGAAGGTTGGAATTGGAAAAGTCATTAATGATGTCCATTTTTGCTTTTTCCGGGCTATTGCTCTTTTTTTTTTTTAGCATATTTATTTATTTCTTTCCCCTTTTTATGCACTTTTCGGACTTAATTTCTGAATTTTCTCATTTTTCACAATTTCGGCTATTTGAGTTTTTCGAGTTATCAAACAAAAGGGACAATTTATTTGGCTCAAATTGGGTTACAAAAGGGGCAATTTTTCGCTACTTTTTCTGGCCAATATTTTTTGGTGACAAACGAGGACCTACTTCATTGCCCAAAATGCCAATTGTGTTACCATATGCTCTTCGAGATGAATTTAAGTTTAGAGATCCATTTGGCACTTTTTTTCAAAGAAATATTACACACATTTTTCAAAACCGATCAAAATGAAAGGATTGAAATCCTTGACAACTTTTTAGGCGCTAAAAAGAACTTTGAGTTAACAATTAACTCGGATTGATTTAAAAACTCGCAACATGTGATAGGCTCCAATCTCACCGGGTTTGTTAATCTCCACACTTATTCGTTAAGTCGTCAATTTTCGTTCAATTTCCAACTTTGGTCAATTTTGTCTTTGTGTACGTTGAATTTTACAACTTGAGACTTCAATTCGACTTTTAATGATATTTTTGAAAATTTTGAATTCCAATTTTTATTTATTTTGAACAAAAAATATTTTTGGGTTTTTCAAAATTTTATGATTTTTTTGGAAATTTATGGGCATTTTGGAAAATTTGTGAAGTTTTAGAAATACGCACTTGTGACCCCCCCCCCCCCTAACTTAGACTTTTGCATTGTCCTCAAGCAAAAGGGACTAAAATCTAACTCAAAGCGAATAAAAAGTGCGGAAAAATACAAAAAACAAATAGAGAAAATGCAGTTTTAATTACAACAGGACTGTGTTAAATGTGCAGGGGAAAGCATACAACTGTGAACAGGGAAAAATAAAAAAAAAAGCTGCCAACACCATTAAAGCTTCACCGGGGTGGGGGAGGGAGGAACCAGGCGCGTTGGGGTCATAGGGGTTCTGGTAGTAGGAAGGTAGTGGCTCATTAGGGTCCCCAATGCGCCGAAAGATGTCGGCTTCGAAGCGGAGAACGATACTCATGTTGCGCTCGTAGTTGGTCTGAAAGGTGTTGAAGTTGGTCTCGAGCGCCGACATATGCGCGGATAGGTCCCTGCCCTCCCACTCAAAATTTGGGTCGTCCTCCTCGTCCACCGACTCTTCGTCCGGATCAAGATCCCCCATCTCAACGTCCTCACCAGCTGCCCCTACGTCTTCCTCGTTATCACTCGAGGAGGCCTCCTCTTCGACATCATCACCCCGCCTAACCCGGAGGACGGCTAGCTGTTTGGCGCTTTTGGTGAGGGTCCCCTGTCCGAAAGGACCGGGGAGGCGTGTATGGTCGCTTGGCGACTCTATGCCAGCATCCTTAAGGATGGACGTGATCAAACATGCATAAGGAAGTGGGGAGACACCCTTCTCATCCAAGGACGCATTAATGATGTCCGCGTATAGTGTGCGGCCCAAATGGATGGAAGTTTGGGGGTCGAAGAGATGATATGTCTAGGTAGCTTGCCGAGGCCGTATGGTAGAGTCATTGGACGTTTGCAATAGGTTGGCGCACACAATCTGAAATGTAAGGCGCGCCTTCTCGTTGAGGCATCCAACGGTGACGGTTTGCCCCGCCAAAGCCACATTCGGTGAAATGCGGGCCATGATAATGTCCTTGTCGACCGGGGGGACGTTTTGGGGATAAGTAAATTCTTGGACATTCGGGACATCAAACTCGGTCAACTTGGCCGTGAGACGGGCCAAGGAAAAGGGTATGGGAGTCCCATCCACGAAAGCTTCGGCCTCGAATTGTCCCATTCGGACGAGTGTACCATAGAATGAGCGAACTTCGGTTGCCCAAACCACTTCGTGAGGTTGGTTCAGGAAACGGCACCAGCCCCGGGCCATGAAAAGGGCGGTGACGGAGTTGGGAAGAGCTTCCCATTGGACCGTGTGCTCCATATGGAATTTACGGCCCAAACCGAAGTATTGAGCGCACCATCGCTCCTCTTGGCGGGAGCAGTGTTCGCCGTGACCTGAGGGGTGGATCACGGTGGAGTCGTATTTGGTGGGGGCAACATGGGAGGCCATGTAAATAGGAGGGAATTAGTGCTTGAAAAATTAAAGAGGAAGAAGAGAGTATTTGGGTTGAAGGTGTGAGTAGGAAAGGGGGTATGGGAGGTGTATTTATAGTGGAAAGGGGAAGGGAGGGGTTGGTTTTGGAGGGAAGGGGTTGGGAGGGAAAAGGGGATGAATTTGGGAGGGAAAGGTTGGGTTTGGGAAGAGGAAAAAATGGATTGGAGGGAATGAATGGGATTGGGGGGAAAGGGGGTGAATCTTGGGAAGGGGAGAAGACAGATCTGCAAAAGACGGACCGGTCCGGGGTAGGGGCGGACCGATCCGGCCTTTTGACTTTTCAAATCCCCGACAGGAGGATCGGTTCCTTTAAAAATAAAAGGAACCGATTCGGGGTCGGACCGGTCCGCCTAAAAAAGGAACCGGTCCGCCCCAGGGTTTTTGGGCTGAACTTCTTCTCCTTCGATTTTGAGCTCTCTTCTGTGAAAAAATTTCACGTTCCCGATATCCTCTCTATCCAATTGAACTAAAGACCCTCTCAATTTCACTGGTCAACACCCTTTGACTCAGAATTCCCAAAATACACGAATGTTTCTCCCGAACGAAACCTGGTCCTAATGACTCTCAAAACACACACGACTCTCACCTCATACGTGTTGGGGGTGCGACGACCTCACTTCAACAGCTCACTCAACCCCATAAACGGGGTCCGACAACCAGACGGTGTTGACTTCTTCTGCACATGCCTCTAGATATGGCTTTAGGCGCTGTCCATTCACTTTGAATGTATTTCCCCCGTTTAAATCGTCTAATTCAACAGCTCCATGGGGGAAAACATTATTCACAACGAATGGGCCAGACCATCGTGACCTCAATTTGCCTAAAAAGAGGTGAAGCCGAGAGTTGTAGAGGATAACTTTTTGCCCAGGGAGAAACTCCTTTCGTCGAATGATGCTATCATGAGCAAGTTTCATCCTCTCTTTTAAAATTTTGGCATTCTCATACGCATCATTGCGTAATCCTTCTAACTCATTCAATTGAAGCTTGCAGGCTTCACCGGCCTTGTCCATGGCATAATTTAATTTGCTTAATCGCCCAATACGCCTTGTGTTCAAGCTCCACGGGAAGATGGCAAGGTTTTCCATACACAAAGCGAAAAGGGGACATGCCGAGTTGGTTCTTATATGCGGTACGATAGGCCCATAGCGAATCATTCAGTCTAAGGGACTAATCTTTCGGGATAGGATTGACGGTCTTTTCGAGAATGTTCTTGATCTCCCGATTTGCTAGCTCGACCTGCCCATTCGTTTGAGGGTGATACATCGTTCCAACCTTGTGAACGACACCATACTTTCTCATGAGCTTCGCGAATGGCTTATTGCAAAAGTGGGTGCCATTATCGCTAATTATTGCCTTCGGTGCACCGAAGAGGGAAAGTATGTGTTCCTGCAGGAACATTATCACCACTTTGTTGTCATTAGTCTTGGTAGCTATAGCTTCCATCCATTTAGAAACGTAGTCTACCGCGACGAGGATGTAGGAAACCAAAGGATGGAGGGAAGGGACCCATGAAGTCAATACCCCAACAGTCAAATATCTCAATGATGAGTATAGGGGTAAGAGGCATCATGTCTCGTCGAGTAATGGCTCCCATCCGTTGACACCTATTGCGTGATTTGCAAGCATCGTTCACATCTCGGAAGGTTATGGGCCAATAGAGGCCGCATTGCAGAATTTTAGCGGCCGTCTTTTTCTTCGAAAAGTGGCCTCCACAAGCTTCCGAATGACAAAACTGGATGACTTTTGGGATTTCATCATCCGGTACACATCGTCGGATGATTTGGTCTGCACAGTATTTAAAAAGGAATGGATCATCGTAAAAGAACATGCGCGACCAAGTAAGAAACTTCTTCTTATCTTGTGGTGTCCAGTCGAGAGGGACGGCTCCTGTGACAAGATAGTTTACAATGTCCGCAAACCAGGGATACGAAGAGGTAGCGAAAAGCTGGTCATCCGGAAAATGTTCGTCTATGGATACGGGATCACTAGGTACGTCGAACGAAAGCCGAGATAAATGGTCGGCAACGACGTTTTCTACTCATTTCTTATCTTTGATGGAGAGATTAAACTCTTGTAGGAGTAGGATCCACCTTATGAGGCGCAGCTTGGCATCTTTCTTCGCAAGTAGATATTTCAAAGTCGCATGGTTAGTGAAAACAGTAATAGGAGAACCAATGAGATATGATCGGAACTTATCAAGGGCAAAGACTACCGCTAGTAACTCTTTCTCCGTGGTCGAGTAATTGAGTTGAGGTCCGATCATATCTCATTGGTTCTCCTATTACTGTTTTCACTAACCAGCGTAGTAGATGACATGAGCTTGCTTATCTTTTCGTTGGCCCAAAATAGCCCCGATCGCGTAATCGCTGGCATCACACATAAGTTCGAATGGTAAGGACCAATCCGGAACTTGCATGATGGGAGCGGACACAAGCATGTTCTTCAATTTGTCAAAAGAACTTTGGCATGCTTCTGTCCACTCGAATGGGGAGTCCTTCATGAGTAAGTTGCTTAAGGGCCTAGCGATGGCGCTAAAGTCCTTAATGAACCTTCGATAAAACCCCGCATGACCCAAAAAGGAGCGCACGTCTTTCAATGATTTCGGTGGGGGAAGGTCATCTACGACATCTATATTTGCCCTATCAACTTCTATTCCGCTGGATGATACAATGTGGCCAAGAACTATTCCCTCGGTGACCATGAAATGGTACTTCTCCCAATTCAGCACTAAGTTCTTTTCCACGCATCGGGTAAGAACTTTTTCCAGTTTTTCTAGACAATGATCGAAAGAGGTGCCAAAAACGCTGAAATTGTCCATGAATACTTCGAGTCCTCTCTCGACCATGTCGCTAAATAAGCTCAACATGCACCTTTGAAAGGTTGCGGGTGCATTACACAAGCCAAATGGCATACGTTTGTAGGCAAACGTGCCAAAAGGGCAAGTGAAGTTCGTCTTCTCCTGGTCAAGTACATCTACCTCAATTTGGTTATACCCGGAATAACCATCAAGGAAGCAATAGTATGGGTTGCCCGCTACTCTTTCAAGCATCTGATCAATAAATGGCAAAGGGAAATGGTCTTTCCTGGTTCCCGTATTGAGTTTCTGGTAATCAATGCAAACGCACCACCCGGTGGTGGTACGTTGGGGAACCAGCTCTCCCTTGGCATTCTTGATCACAGTCATACTAGACTTCTTCGGGACGACTTGAATAGGGCTTACCCACTTGCTATCCGAGATTGGGTAGATGATCCCGGCATCAAATAATTTGATTATTTCGGTTCTCACAACTTCTTTCATGTTGGGATTCAGTCTTCTTTGCATTTCTCTAGAAGGTTTGACATCCTCTTCGAGATGGATCTTATGACTGCAAATTAAAGGACTTATCCCCTTCAAATCATCTATGCACCAACCAAAATCACTTTGGTGCTTCCACAGAATTTTCAATAATTTACCCTCTTGTCCTTCATTTAGGCTAGAGGAGATAACAACAGGAAATGTCTCATCCTCTCCTAGATATGCATATTTAATATGGGAGGGAAGTTTATTTAACTCGAGGGTTGGAAATTTTTCACTTGATGGAACCATGTGCATATCCCTCGGAGGTAATTCCTAGAATCTAGAAACCTAATTAACCTCTCTCACGTCCTCGTACGACTTACTCTCATCGAGTAGCTCACTCAACTCTTTAACCTCCCTCTCGAAGGCGGTGTACGTCCCCTCACTCTCGTGTCTCGCCGCTAAACAGGATTCTAAAGCATCACCACAGTAATTCTCCTCAAAGTACTCCTCCACTATCTCCTCTATGAGGCTCACCGCATGAAGATCGTCTTCCTCCCTGCATTTTGGGCTATGTGGAAGATGTTGGTTTCCAAGGTCATGTTCCCAAATGTGAGTTGCATTCGCCCATTCCTAGTATTGGTGATTGTGTTAGTCGTAGCTAGGAAAGGGCGCCCAAGGATGATGGGAACATGATTACTCTAGTGGAAGGAGGGCTTCATGTCCCAAATGACAAAATCCTCCGGAAAGTAGAAAGTGTCAACTTGAACGATCACGTCCTCGACTATACCTCGTGGGATCTTCACTTATCGATCCGCTAATTGGAGAGTGACCTTCGTGGGCTTGAGGTTGCCAAAGTCAAGTTGCCTATAAATGGATTAAGGGAGTATATTCACGCTTTCTCCCAAGTCAAGTAAGGCTTTTTCAATTATATTCTCCCCAATGATGCAGGATATGGTGGGTGCACCGGGATCTTTGAATTTAGGCGGGAGTTCATTTAGTAGGATGGAGCTCACATTTTGTGCTAGAAAGACGTTCTTCTTCACTTTCATCTTTCTCTTAATCGTCAACAGGTCTTTGATAACTTTTCCATACGCTGGAATTTGTTTAATGGCCTCAAGGAAAGGTAAATTAAGCTTGACTTGCTTTAGCACTTCTATCACGTCATCACGTGGGTTTCCTATGTGGGAGGGAATCAACCTTTGAGGAAACGGTGTTGCGGAAGGCGGTTTCACTACTACCTCTGGACCACTAGTAGCTTCTTGGTCACTCTCATTCAAGGGGACATCTTCGGCCTCTTTCGTGCCGGGCGAAATCTCCTTGGCTTTCGTTGTGTCAGGTGGGATAGGTGATAAATCAACAACTCTCCCACTACGAAGAGTGGTTACAGCTTAACATTGCCCCTGATGTTCAGTGTAGGTGGAACTAACGCTAGGTTGACCTTGGGGGGGTCGTTGGCCTTGGGAAGGAAACTTGCCCTTCTCTTGAACACTCAATGAGGATTGTATTTAACACAAATTCGCATTTATGTCGCCAATCAGACGATCATATTTGGCATTGGTTACGGTTTGGCTTGCGATGAATTGATTCATGGTATCCTCGAGAGTTCTCCGCTACGGTGGAATATAATTTCCTTGAGGTGGCGGTGCTTGCACATGTCCTTGCATGTGTGGAGCTTGTTGAAAGTGTTGTGGTGGAGGAGGGGCAACATGCGAAGGAGGGTTCATTGCGGCATGTTGTTGCCCATAGCTAAAATCGGGATGATTTTTCCAAGAAGGGTTGTATGAATTCCCGTGCGAGGCACCAAAATTACCCTTAAAACCTCCTAGACCACTAACTTGCTCTTGAAGCATTGCTTTGTAGGCGGGTGTCATCAGGCATTCCTCAGTTGAATGTCCCGCCTCACAAATAGCACACACCTTTACAACTGGGTTTGGAATGGGTCCAGCTAGTCCTTTTCCATATATCTCTCACAGATCTCGAAATCCTATCTCAAGAGTCTCTAATCGGCTATCCATCATAGAATTCTTATCTACATGGAATAGGCCGGATGCTGACGGAGTAGTGGTCGCTTGTCTATTTAGATTTTGAGTGTTGGGATCAGAAGTGTCCCAGGATTGGGTAGTCTCGGCGACATACCTCAAGTGAAGCTCAGCATCCTGGGCATCTAAATCGATAAACGGACCACTTCCCATTGTTTCAACAAGTTGTTTGGAGTTAAGATTCAACCCATTATAGATAAAATAGATGACTTGCGCTGAATCAAATCCATGATGGGGGCATAAAGCAACTAACTCGTTGAAACATTCATAACATCGATGAAATGGCTCATTTTCAGCTTGTCTGAATGCCTGAATTTGAGCCTTTATGGAGATTGTTCGATGTGGTGGGAAAAATTTCTTGAGAAATTTCGACTGTAGCTCATTCCAGGATGGAATCGAGCTTGGAGGTAAAGACCATAGCCAGGCCTTAGCTTTATCTTTGAGCGAGAAAGGGAAGATTTTGAGACGGATTACCTCTTGTGTGCAGGTTTGATCGTTGAGAGTATCACACACGTCCTCAAATTCCCTAATATGGAGGCATGGCTTTTCAGAATCCATACCGTGGTAATGCGGTATCATCTGGATCATCCCATTTTTTAAACGGAATTTCCCGACATTATACGGGAGTATAATGCATCCCGGAGTGATAGTACGCTCGGGATATAAGAATTCTCTAATCGGACTGTATGGGGGCTCTTCCTCACCGGCGGGTGCATTGCCGTTTTGTGACATCTCTTCCTCGCTTATTGACTCGGTGTTCTCACTGGGCGTGCTCGAAGTGTGTCCTAAGAAGGGGAAGGGAGTGTTATCGGAGATTGAGTGCGACGGTGTGGGAGGTGGGATCCAGAACTGTGGGGCGTTTGGACTGTGGAGACTATCAGGATTATACTCAACAATTGGATTTTCGTGAATGTTGGTTGGAGTATTATGGCGTGTGGGAGTGGTTTCAGAATTTTGCATTAAAGCTTAGGAGAGATGATGGTGAATCTTATTGTGCTTTTTAAATTTTTATGTTTTTGGATTTTTTTTTTTTTTTTTGAAATTTTTGGTCAAAGCTTTGGATTGACTCAATCTAATACTAAGACTACCTAAATCCTCGACAACGGCGCCAAAAACTTGACGCGATTGAAAATGTGTCTCAGAAATGCGTTCACTCTAGGGTCAAGTGCAAGCATGTCGCTCAAGTAATAATCCGACAAGTCGGGTATCGATCCTCAGGGAAAAAGGGACAATGAAGTTGTGACGACGGCAAGAGACGGAGGAATCCTAACTTTGACTCTGAAAAGAAAGGGAAAATGATTTGATTTTGGGAATGATTATAACTAAATGCAAATATGAAATTATAAAAAGATGCAATTACACTAAACTACCTAAAATATAATTCAAAAATAGTCTGAAACTTTTTATTTAAATGATGAGAAAAATAGGACGGGAATACAATCCCCCAACCCTAGTGTAGTGCGGATATAATACTAATCTTAAATTTATCTGATTGATTTGACCCGGAATTTAGTACTCCCAAGCATTACGTATACAAGGTTCGAGCCCGCGTCATACTTAATCTGAGGATGAGTAAATCGGTATCGCGATAGTAGCATTCGAATTGCACTCTAAATCATCACGAGTACCCAGAGGCAAACGAGATATAAAGATCTACAATCATTGTGCAAATACGCAATACGATCAAGGTCAATCATTAAATTTAGTGGGTTAATTTTATACACACGCACTAACACATCAGGTTGGGTTCATGCATCCCGGCTTTAGGAAATCTAGCCTAACATGTTGAAAATAATAGAAACAAGGATTAATGTGCAGGGACTCATAATTACTCTAAGGAAAATAGCGATTAGATACAGAAAAGAATTAAAACTAAAAATTAATCACTAATATTATCCAAGCAATAAGTGAAAACAATGAAAGAAAAATATACTCACAGAAATCACTGAATAAAATCTTCAATCCTTGAAATAAATCTCAAAATATTAACTAAGCTAGGGTTTCTGGAAAAGAAGAGGTAAAACCTACTAATTCTCCGTGTCCATAACAATACTAAATCGGGTCTTTTATACCCTACAACAATATCGTAAGTCAGCTGCACTAGGAGTATTTTTAGGAAGAGAAAAGATTTTTCAGATCTCGAAGATCGGACCGGTCCGGGTCTTATGCGGGTCGGTCTTCCCCCAAGGCGGTTCGGTTCTTTTTATTTTGGGGCGGACCGGTTCCTTTTATTTTTGCCTCCTTCGGTTTGCATGCGATCCGGGGTCTTCTGGAGTTTGGCAAGGCGGACCAGTCCGTGGTAGGTGCGGACCGGTCCGGCTATTTGACTTTTTGGTTCCTCTGTGACTGCTCATAACTTTTGTTCCAGGATTCCGATTGGGGTTCCGTTTCTTCCTTTGTGCTCGTGAATGAGATGTCTTCAACTTCTCTTTAGGTACCTCATCCGAATTCCATATAGAAATTACGCTTTTGCCCTTTAGACTTTTCCTTCTTTCTTTCTTGATTCTACCGATTTCCTTCTTTCGTTTCTTGACATCAAATACCTGCAAAATACCAGAAACTTGGTGTACTCATTAGGATCAGTCAGTAGCACAATTATGAGATAAATTGAACTCAATTACGTTGTTCGAGGTGCTAAAAGTAGCTAAATCAAGGGATAAATTAGGAAGAATGTATGCATAATCAGTTCCACAAGCTCAATGTGGTAGAGGGAGCAAAGCCGATAAAGCAGAAGAGGAGAATTTATTCTCGAGAAAAGTATGAGGTCATTAGGGATGAGGTCAAGAAGCTGGAAGATGCTGAGTTTATCAGAGAGGTCATCTACCTTGAATGCTTGTCCAATGCATTCATTGTCCCAAAGGCCAACGGGAAGTGGAGAATGTGTGTGGACTTCACCGACCTCAACAAGCACTGTCCCAAAGACAACTTCCCTCTCCCCCTCATTGACCAGATGGTAGATGCTACCGCAGGCCATGAGCTCATGAGCTTTATGGATGCCTATATTCAGGGTACAACCAAATCTTCAGGAACCCTAAGGACTCGGAGAAGACAGCCTTCATTACTGACAAGGGGACATGCTGTTATAGGGTCATGCCCTTTGGCCTAAAAAATGCGGGGGCAACGTACCAGCGCCTCATAAATAAAATGTTCGAAGACCAAATTAGGAAGTCTATGAAGGTCTATGTAGATGACATGCTGACTAAGAGTTTGAAGGCAGAGGATCATGTGGCTGACCTGGAGAGGACCTTTAATACGATGGACAAATACTAGATGAAGCTCAACCCGGTCAAGTGTGTCTTAGGGGTCGGAGCAGGGAAGTTCTTGGGGTTCATTGTCAACCAAAGAGGCATCGAGGCCAATCCTGAAAAGATAAAGGCCCTTATTGAGATGAAGACCCCCAAGTTCATTAAAGACGTTCAGAGACTCATAGGGAGAGTTGTTGCCTTGAAATGGTTCGTGTCTAGGGCCACAGACAGGTGTCTACCATTCTTCAAAATTCTCAGGAAAGCCTTCGAATGGAGTGAAGAGTGTGATGAGGCCTTCAAGGAGTTAAAATCATACCTGGGGTATCCCTTGCTGTTGTCACGGCCCGTGCAGGGTGAATGACTTTATGTATACCTCGTCGTCTCAGAGTCAGCCATCAGTGCAGCCATTGGGAGAGACGAAGACAGAGTACAGAAGCCTGTGTATTTTAACAGCAAGGCACTCCAGGGGGAATAGCAAAGATGTCCAAGGATGGAAAAGTTGGCCTATGCCTTGATCCATGCATCGATAAAGATGAAGCCATACTTCCAGTCCCATACAATGGTCATCCTCACTGACTCTCCCCTTAGGCAGGTTTTGCACAAGCCTGAGAAATCAGGGAGGCTAATGGCCTGGGTTATAGAGCTGGGGGAGTTTGACATAGTGTATCATCCTAGGACAGCCATTAAGGGGCTAGCATTGGCAGATTTCATGGCTGAGTTTACTTGGGAAGATGACAAAGCCGAGGGTGAGAGCCTCGGGAAGATAGATACCCGATAAGGTGAGCTCACCGACACACCTGCAGATAAGGCTGAGACAAGCACCGCTAGAAGGAAAGTGGCCAAAAATGAAGAGGTAAGATATCTCTTTAGATAGGGATCACTCACCGAGGGAAGTTTCTCGGAAGAACATGTCGTGTGGAGTCTCTTCGTTGACGGGTCCTCTTGCGAAAGCGGGAGTGGAGCTGGATTAATAGTATCAGCACCCGATGGCACAGACATTGAGTATGCCCTGAGGTTTAACTTTAAGTCCTCCAACAACGAGGCCGAATATGAGGCCTTGATAGCAGGCCTCTCCTTGGCCAAATCTCTTAGTGTCGGCCAGATTTTGGTTCATAGTGATTCGAGGCTAGTAGTGAATCAGATACTAGGAGCCTACGAGGCCAAGGACAAGAGGATGGCTAGGTACCTTGAGAAGGTAATATCATTACTTAAGAGCTTAAGAGAGGTAATATTGAAGAGGATACCTAGGCTCGATAATGGTCGAGCTGACACCCTTACTAGGTTGGCCTCGGTGATTAGGACAGACATTAGGAGGACGGTCCCAGTGGAAATTTTGCTTCGACCAACTATTGAAGATGCTGAGGGAACACTTGGCTCTTGCCTGAATGTTTCTCAGGAAGATTCGTGGATGGACCCTATGATCAGATACATTAAAGAGGGGGAGATGCCAGAAGCAAGGCAAGAAAGGAAGAAGTTGAGATACAGGGCTGCAAAGTTCACTGTCATTGGGGACACCTTGTACAAAAAGGGATTTTTACTCCCCTTACTTAGGTGTGTGCACCCATCTGAAGTCCCATCCATTTTGCAAGATATGCACGAAGGATTGTGCTCAAGCCACATTGGGGGCAGATCCTTAGCGAAGAGGGTGATCACCCAAGGGTACTAGTGGCCGACCTTGGGGAAAGACGCCGCGGCATATGTAAAAAAGTGCGATAAATGCCAGAGATTTGCCACCATCCCTCACCAACCCCATCAGCCTCTTACCTCCATTACATCCCTATGGCCATTTGCAGTGTGGGGGATCGACCTCGTAGGACCCTTACCAAGAGCAGTCAATAACTATCAGTTTCTCATCGTAGCAATTGACTATTTCTCAAAATGGGTGGAGGCCGAACCGATGGTCACAATTACAGAGCAGAAGACCTTCCAATTCATCTGGAAAAATATTATATGCATATATGGTCTCCCCAACACCCTCATCTCGGATAACGGGACTCGGTTCAAGAATACCTCTCTACAGAAGTACTATGAAAGGGTGAGTATCAAATAATTCTTCTCTACCTCGGGACGACCTCAGGCCAATGGGCAAACAGAAGTTACAAACAGGACAATCCTAGATGGAATCAAGAAGAGGCTTGAGGAGGCAAAATGAAGATGGGTCGAGGAGTTATATGCCGTGCTGTGGGCATACATGACGACAGTGAGGACCTCTACCGGAGAGACCCCATTCATGCTAGCTTATGGATCAGAAGCCGTCATCCCCACCGAGATTGGGTTTCCTACTCATAGGGTCCAAATGTATGACCCCCAGATAAATACAGAAGAGAGGAGACTCGACTTAAACCTGATTGTGTAAAGGAGGGAAGATGTCAAGATAAGGCAGGCCGCCTACCAGTAGAGGACCGCAAGGTTTTACAATCAGAGGGTGAAACAGAGACCAATTGTGGTGGGGGACTTGGTCCTCAAAAAGACTTGGCAGAAGCCCAACAAGCTCCATCCTAATTGGCATGTCCCATATAGGGTCATCGATGAAGTCATCCCTGGGACCTATAGACTAGAAAACCTAGAGGTGGAACCCTTTTCCAACTCCTGGAATGCAGATCATTTGAAGAAATACTATCCGTAATTTTGCAAAGTCTTATCGGACGACAGTTGTAATGGGTGTTGCCCCAGTATAACACTTGGAAAATTAATGAGAAATATCAGTGTTTACTCTCATCTTGTGTTTATCAGTTCTAGTACGCGTGGAAACATCTTCGAAGAACGAACCTCGGCTATAATGAGGGTCAATGGAAGGGATGACCCCACCATTGTCCTCAAGAAAGACGAGGTAAAACTTGGTTAAAAACCATTAAATTGGTAATTATAGCCCTCGGCCTATAATGAGGGTCAATGGAGGGGATGACCCCACCATTGTCCTCAAGAAAGACGAGGGAAAACTTGGTTAAAAACCATTAAATTGGTAATTATAGCCCTCGGCCTATAATGAGGGTCAATGGAGGGTACAACCCCACCATTGTCCTCAAGAAAGACGAGGGAAAACTTTGTTAAAAACCATTAAATTGGTAATTATAGCCCTCGGCCTATAATGAGGGTCAATGGAGGGGACGATCCCAGCATTGTCCTCAAGAAAGACGAGGGAAAACTTGGTTGAAAACAATTAAATTGGTAATTATATCCCTCAGCCTATAATGAGGGCCAATGGAGGGGACGAACCCACCATTTTCCTCAAGAAAGACGAGGAAAAACTTGGTTAAAACCCATTAAATTGGTAATTATAGCCCTTGGCCTATAATGAGGGTCAATGGAGGGGACGACCCCACCATTTTCCTCAAGAAAGACGAGGGAAAACTTTATTAAAAACCATTAAATTGGTAATTATAGCCCTCAGCCTATAATAAGGGTCAATGGAGGGGACTACCCCACCATTGTACTCAAGAAAGACGAGAGAAAACTTTGTTAAAAACCATTAAATTGGTAATTATAGACCTCAGCCTATAATAAGGGTCAATGGAGGGGACTACCCCACCATTGTCCTCAAGAAAGACGAGGGAAAACTTTGTTAAAAACCATTAAATTGGTAATTATAGCCCTCAGCCTATAATGAGGGTCAATGGAGGGGACGACCCCACCATTGTCCTCAAGAAAGATGATGGAAAACTTTGTTAAAAACCATTAAATTGGTAATTATAGCCCTCGACCTATAATGAGGGTCAATGGAGGGGACGACCCCACCATTGTCCTCAAAAAAGACGAGGGAGGGGTTAGTGATATTGTTAAAAACATCATAATGAAAGTCATACGAGAGACAAAATAGAAGATAGAGAGGCATTATATTACATTACAAAATGAAGATGTTTGTCTGATTAAAAAGTATAAAAATATGAATTACACGAAGAGGGTATAGGCTACACACAACCACCCTATTGAGCAATACCAGAGGGCAAGGAATCAACATCAATTGGAGATTCTTCTATGACCATGACAGGCCGAGCCTCAGACGTGCCCGTGCCTTCGACATGCTGAGATTCCACTTGGGCTAGGGCTTCAGTAATAAGTGGATCGTCTAGTTGAACTGCCTCTAGAGTGGGGCGGACGAACGATACTGTGTCAGCAAACTTTAGGACGACCCACCGACAGGACGTCCTAATCCCCCTCTCTAAGTACTCAAGACCGAAGCCTTGGAACTCGTCTGAGAGTTTGTAGGCCTCCACAGCATCGACCTCTGCCTTCTTCACTGCCTCAGATAGCTCAGTCTTATCCTGAGCCCCCATGTTGGTCAAGGCCTTGTCCCTCCCCTTAACAAGCAAGTCCTTGGCCGCCATGTCTGCGTCATGATGCTCGTAAGCTCGTCCAGAACCCTTGTATGTTAAATTCTGGCACTCTCTAGGTCAGCCCTTGCAGTTTCCAGCTCCGTCTGCAAATCGTCCTTGTGTTGGATGGCTCTCTCATCTTCATGGAATTTTTGTTAGTTTTCATCCATCCATTTAGTAGCCGAGGTAAAAGCGCATACAAACTGCACAGAAATAATAAACAGTTGTCAAGAGACTGAGAAAATAGTTAGTGAAAGAATGCAACTAAGGGAGTGAAGGGAGAACAAATACCTGAGCTAGAGCATACAGACCATAGTCATACACTTTTGCTGGAGGCATCTTTGACAGAAACTCATAATCAGCAGTCGAGGGAGCAGAAAACATGGACACCTTGGCTGCCCTTAGGTTCGTGATGAGGGAAGATGGCTCGGCCTTTAGAAGCTCCAAGTTCTGGGACCAGAAGGCCCCCATGCTAGAAGAGGAACCAGCCCCCTCAGACGACTCTACTCTCGTCCTCGTCCTTGAGTCCGGCCGAGGGTCAACAGGAGTTTCAGGCTCTTTCCTTTTGTGGCTATCAGTAGTCGGCTCAACAACCATCGGCCCCACGGCCTTCGTCTGCCTCGAAGCTTGCTGAGGCTCCTTGCCTTTATTTTTTCCTAGACCTGATAGTAAGCTGGGAGCAGTCATTTCCCAAAGTTGATCCGATATGCCAGAGGGACGACCTGAAAGGAGGACGACACATAAGAAAAATGTAGAGGCAATGATGAAACACTTAAAAAAAAGTAAAGAATGGGAAACATTAAGCATAACTCACATAGTTCTGTCAGGAGGCCGACCCTCAGACCAGCTTCCTTAAGGAATCGAGAGGTCATCAGATCTTCAAATTTTGGAAGTTCACCCCCTCTCCCTCATCCTCTCAGATATTCAACTATGTCTTTCTCTTCCAGACTAAGTCCAGGGTCTGACTTGGCCTTCATTGAAGGGTTAGACCATCTTCTGAGAACCCTCGGACCATCGGCTACAGGTTGTGCCTCGGTAGAGAACTCCCACTCTTCAGAGACAAAGAAGAATCTCTTCTTCCAATGGTGGTTGGAGGTTTGTGCCACGTGGAGAATTTTTTTGTCAGACCTCCTCGCCCTCAGGTGTTAATACCCAGGTTGTTTGGACGAGGAGGTGATATTGTAACAAGCCAAGAATACGTCGACCGAGGGCTCATCGGTGAAAGTGTTCTTCCACAGGGAAATGTAGCCAAGGATCATCCTCCAGGAGTTAGTAGGAAGCTGAGAGGGGGCAACACCGAGGGCTAACAGGATATCTACGACAGCAGGATGCAGAGGGAATCTGACACCAACCTTGAACATTTGTTCGTATACTACAACCTCTCCCTTTTCACCCTCGAAGACCCTCTCAGACTCAGAAGGAACCCTCATAGTTATACTGGGGGACACTCCATAGGCATGCCTCCACAGTAAGAGGTCACGTTCCTTAACTGAGGAGATATATGATGAGGCGTGGGAGGTGTCAACCCGGTCAACATCCGAGTCCTCACCCTCGTCCTCTGTTCCCTCTCCCTCGGCCTCATCACCTGTCTGAGACCTCTAAGGAAAATCCATCTGGAAGGCATGTGGAGATAGAGTAGTCACAGGGATGGCCTCGGAAGCAACCATACCCTTGGCCTGTCGGCCTAGTCTTAGATCAGGCGTCTCTCTTCTCCCAGAAGAACCAGTGCCAGTTGGCGATGACGCTCTCTCATACATCTCTCTTGAATAACTCTCGGCTAGACGCTAGGACGACCCACAAGACTTAGATGACTCAAATGGTTTTATTGTGGCAAGAGGAATGGGGAAGATGGGTCGTACCCAATTAGAGTCGGCCCCTTGTCTTCTCTCCTCCTCTTCCTCTATTCGTCTGATCTCAATAAATAACTTCTCTCTCAGGGAAGGGAATTCCTCAGCTAAGCTGTAAAGCCTCCTAAGAATTAAGGGGGAGACCCTACACTTGGAAGAATTTGGATAACCTAACTATAAATAAGTTTGCAGTTGACCAGGTTGGACTTTTGGATTAAAACAAAAGAAATCGATGGTTTTCAATGAAGAACACTTAAGAAAACTCAGGAACACTCAAAAACCAGTCGTCGGAAAAGTTATAAAATAACCCAAATCCATCCCTACAAACCTAAAACAAGAAAGCGAAAAAGAAATAAAAGTAAAGAGGACTCTGGGGCAGAGAGATTACCTGAGAAAAAATAGCAACGCTGCCAAACTCGAAATGTAGAAACTGCAGAAATGGCAAGAAGGCTGGAAGCTAAAGAGAGAGAGAGTTCAAGCGCGAAGAAGAAGAGGAAGAAGAGAGAGAAACTTCAAAAAATTGTTTAAATACCTTGCCAATGAGTAGGCCCACTAACCAA
The DNA here is from genome assembly GCA_949130495.1 of Sambucus nigra. NCBI lineage: Eukaryota > Viridiplantae > Streptophyta > Magnoliopsida > Dipsacales > Adoxaceae > Sambucus > Sambucus nigra. Next base: position 283,119,716 of record OX422208.1, read on the forward strand.
TGCAGAGCACGACCCACGAGGAGGGCATTATTAGGGCACAAAGCCCCAGGCAAAGTGTGCAGCCGCCATACCTCAGAAACTGAAGTGACAATGAGTACCTGCCTAGGTGTCATATCAGCTTAACAGGTGTCACTCACCTAACTGATTATACACCTATCTCAATTACAACACTATCCCTCAGCCATCTCAACAACAACTATGGCTAAGGGTCGGGGGGTGATTGATATACCCATATATACACACGGCCAGGCCGAGGATACCCTGTACCTGAATGGGGTCAGGGTGACCTCATCATCAGGCTCTAGACGACCCATCAAGGGCTGACCCTTTATCAGGCCCGGACGACCCTTCAAGGGGCCGACCCTTTATCAGGCTCCAGACGACCCTTCGAGGGGCCGACCCTTCATCAGGCCCGGACGACCCTCCAAGGGGCCGACCCTTCACCAGGCCCGGACGACCCTTCAAGGGGTCGGCTCTAGACGACCCTCTAAGGGGACGACCCTTCATCAGGCTCCAGATGACCCTTCGAGGGGCCGACCCTTCATCAGGACCCAGACGACCCTCCGAGGGGCCGATAGTACGAGGCCTAAATTGGGCCTGACTCACGATCAGAAGGAACTTTGCCCTCGACCTCGTGTTACAGGGCGAGGGTGACGTCATCACAGTGCGTGGTTTGGGAGACTCGTGGAATAGTGCGCGTGAGGCTCACAGGATACGTGGAAGACCGTTACAACCGAATCACCCCCTTACGTGAGGGAATATTATGTCATCATTTGGCATCTACAGGTGTCAGCAGGAGATTGGATAAATCATCATTCACATGCACCATGCATACTTGGGGGGTATACTACACCCCCCAAGACCTATATATACTTGTCACCTATAATCCTACAAGGGGATCGATAGATGGATAATTGTAACCCTACTAAAAACTCTGCTTATACACACAGTAGAGAGAGAAAGCGAGCTTATGTGCATTGTATCCAAGGCCATTAGTGACCATACTTAGTGGATCACACACTCACAGTGGATGTAGGCCTAATTGGCTGAACCACTATACATTATTATCTTATTCCTCTTATACTCATCTCCTTCTACACACTTACACACTTATACACTTACATCTCAATGGCTGCCATGGTTACTACTGTCTGAGCTCATCATCACTTATCTGGTGGTGCTAAATCTCAGCATCATCAAAATGGATCATTGATAACCACTCAATCTAGGGTCACAAATGATTATAACCACCAAGACACTAAAGAAACACAAAAAGCCTTATTAAAAAATGACACATGTGTGTTTTTTAAAGTCTTGGAAAAATTAAATTGTCGACTCAAAAAAATATTAATCAATTAAAAATTGAACCAATCAAATTTTTATCATAAAAAATATTCTTATGTTAACCTCAAATATATTTTTAAAATCATATTTCAATTAAATGAAAAATCATTTCAAATGATTAAAAAAATATTCAAATGAATTTCTTCTTCCAAAAAAATATTTGAAGAAACAACACCACCATAAAAAATATGCACACATAATAAACATGTATATGCAGTGTATCTATCCTAATTGTGGTTCAAGAGTTGTACTTACTTCTTTGTGTCGCATTAGAGTACTTGGACTGGTATTCATTGGATCCTTTTTTGAGATAGAGTAACTCGAAAAAATTTAATCCTATTTTGTCTCGATATCCAAACTAGTTGGAACTCCTATATGGTACAGACCCAAGTAGGTCAACCATATACTGTGTTCCCAACTCTCTCTTGTGAGTCTTTTCTTTCTCGTGTGCTCCCTCTATAAGATCTGTCTCTCGCGGTTCGCTTTCATCACCCTCATTCTTGGTGTTGTTGAATATATTAGTCTCGAGGGTCATCTTCGCCCACTTTGAGTATTGATAAGTGCATTACCCATAGCTAAGAATGGGCGGCCTAGAATGATGGGAATATGATTAATCGGGAGAATGGATGGCTCCTCATACCAAATAACAAAATCCACTAGGAAGTAAAAAGTATCAATTTGGACGATCACATCCTCGATAATGCCCCGAGGCATCTTCATGGAGCGATCCGCGAGTTGAAGACTCATAGTTGTGGGCTTAAAGGTCCCCAAATCTAGTTTCTTATAGATGGAAGAGGGAAGAATGTTAACACTCGCCCCTAAATATATTAAAGCTTTTTCGATTCGGTTCTTCCCCATGGTGCACGAAAATGGTGGGTGCACCCGGATCCTTATATTTTAATTGAAGATCACTCAACAATACTGAGTTGATGTTCAGTGTTAAAAACACATTTCTCTTTACCTTAAGCCTTTGTTTCACCATGAGCAATTCCTTAAGGAACTTAGCGTACGCGGGAATTTGCTTTATGGTCTCGATAAAAGGTAGATTGGTCTTTACTTGCTTAAGAACGTCAAGGACATCGTCCCGAGAAGTCTCTTTGAAGTGAGGGGCCAAACGTTGAGGGTATGGGGCTGCACTGGGAGGTTTTACCACCATTTTCAATCTGCCTATGTCATCATTACCACTATTTTTCTAGGGGACATCTTTGGCCTCTTTCGTGCTGGGCAAAATCCCCTTTTTGTTTTGCTCATCGCTTGGAAGAGGTGACAAGTCGACCACTCCCCCACTACGCAAAGTGGTAATCGCACTACATTTCTTAGGATGCTCATGGGATGTAGCGCTAACACTAGATGAACTTTGGGGCGATCTTTGGCCTTAGCTCGAAAACTTACCCTTCTCTTGGATACTTAAGGATGCTTGTAACCTAGAGATACTCATATTCATCTCAGCGAACATGCGCTCAAACTTAGCATTTGTTGTGTTTTGAGAATGGATGAATGGATGAATGGATTTAAGATATCCTTGAGAGTTCTCCTTGGCTAGATGATGTACGGTGCTGGGGGTGGTACTTCCATTTGTGATGGCATAAGTGGAACTTGTTGAAATTGAGGATGGGGTGGAAGTTGGGTAACATGTGAAGTAGGATTCAACGCAGTGTGTTGTTAGCCGTAGCTAAAACCAGGATGGTTTCCCCACGAAGGGTTGTATGCATTCCCGTGAGGGGCATTAAAATTTCCCTTAAACTCCCCTATGGCCTCCACTTTCTCGTTAAGCATGGCTTTATAGGAAGGTATCGTCAAACATGCCTTTGTTGAATGGCCCGCATCATATATAATGCACACTTCCTCTTTCACTGCTTGGGTGGATTCGACAGTTTCTCTTAATCAGACCTCTAGTATGTCCCTTATAATTTTCTTTAATTAAGTTAGTCGACGGTCTAACAAGGTATCATTATCCAATTGGTACATACCGAATGCAGTAAGAGTGGTGGATGCTTATCGAGGTTGGTTTTGGGCATTGGGATCGGATGTGTCCCATGCTTGAGTAGTCTCAGCGACATACTTAAGATGAGCCTCGGTATCACTCGCATTTAATTCCCAAAATAGTCTTTCACACATCGTTTTAACAAGTTGTTTAAACTCTATATTAAGCCCTTGATGGAAGAAAGAGATAAGGTGATGCTTCTAAAAAATCCATGATGTGGGCAAGTGTTAACAAGATCTTGGAAGCGTTCCCAACACCGGCCAATTGGATCATTATCTCGTTGTAGAAAGGCTTGAATTTGAGCCTTGACGGAGTTGATTTTATGCGGTGGAAAGAACTTCGAGAGAAGCTTGGACTGCATATCCTTCCATGATACAATAGAGTTCAGTGGTAAAGACCATATCCAGGTCTTAGCTTTATCCTTTAAGCAAAACGGAAAAAGCTTTAGGTAAACAACATCTTGCATACAAGCTTGATCACTAAAAGTTTCGTACACCTCTTCGAACTCGCGGATGTAGAGGTATGGTTTCTCCGAATCCATGCCGTGAAAAGTTGGAAGAATTTGTATCATCCCATTACGAAAGTGGAACTGTCCTGCATTGTATAGAAGTAGAATGCATCCAGGGGTGATAGTTCGCTCGAGAAATAGGAGTTCTTTTATGGGACGATTCAATAGGTTTCCCTCACCCATACCAAAACTAGTGATATTCGACATTTCTCTCTCTCCAATTGACTCAGAATCCTCACTCAGTGTTCTAGAAGTGTGACTCATCATGTGACTTGTGATGGAGTTTGGAGGTGTAGGAGGTGGAACCTAGAATTGTGGAACACAAGGAGTATGGGGTGTATCAGAATTATACTCAAAGATGGGATTTTTGTGGATTCTTATTGCAGTATTTTGAGGAGTTTGTTCTGGATTTTCAATGAAAGGGATTTTGAGAGATGATTTCTTTTTAGCTTTTTATTTTTCTGAATCTTTATGGATTTATGATTTTTTGGCTTTTTTTTAAAAATTTTGGAATCAAATTTAGGATTGAACCTACTAACCTAAAAGTTTACCTAAATTCCCGGCAACGGTGCCAAAAACTTAATGCGACCACGAAAGTGTCTAAAGTGCGTGCTTATATAGGCTCAAGTTCATAACCCAGTAAGTCGGTATCATATCCACAGGGAACTAGGATAAATGCTGGTAACAACGAAAGAATAGAAGACCAACCCTAAATTTATTCGAGAAAAGAAACTAAAAGATGATTAATTGAGGAAATGAATTTTACTATCTAATTACCAATGAAGTTTAACTTACTAACTACGCTACGTGCACTGAAATAAAGTTATTGCAATTAAGTAAATGTGAATGAGGGAAAAAAAGTTAGGATACAATCCTCCAAAACCCTAGTAGATTTACCGGATAGAATACTAGGTTTTGAATTAGAGAGTTGATCAAACCCAGTCTTTAGTAATCCTAAGCATTACATATATGAAGGTACTAGACCGCGTCATATGTAATCAAAGGTAAGAATAAAGCAGTGTTGCATAGCCAACACGTACATTGCATCCTTAAACACCCCAGTTACCTAGGGCAAACGAAGTTAAAGGCCTACGATGGTTGTGATCACTATACAACACGATTTGATCAAAATTTAATTCAAAACCTATTTTCTATTCATATAAACTACATCAGTTTGGGTTCATGCATCCCAACCCTTCGAAATTTAGCTAGACATAACTAAACTAAGTAGGAACACAAAACCTATTTTGCATGAATTCGTAACTACGTAAAAAATTTGGAAAAAACATGTAAATAAAAATTGCAACCTAAATTCTATGAAAAATACTACTTGAATGTAAAATCAATTGAAATCAGAAAGGGAATAATACTTAGAATGAAGAAAATTCTAGAATTAAGGCTTGAAACTTGAATAAATTAAATCCCTAGGGTTCTTAGTTACAAAAGCTCTCTAAAATTATCCAAAAAAAGAACTCCCTACAGTTTGGGAATTATTTGGAATAAATACTCTACGAAATTACAAGAGTTTAAGCTTGATACAACTCTAAATTTAAAAAAGATAAATAAAAAATTCACCACCCAAACTGGTCCGACCTGGTCCATCAGTTCGGTCCGGTCTATACCGAATCGATTCATTTTGGCTTAAAATCAGATCGGTCCGACAATTGGTCTTATGTAGAAACTTTTATGAATTCAGACCAGTTCATTTTAAGGAATAACCGGATCAGTCCGCCATTTACAGAAACTTTGCCTTCACCGGATCGGTCCAACTTTAGCTCACTCTAGATCGGTTCGGCTTTAGCTCACTCTGAATCGGTCCAGCTTTAGCTCACTCCGGATCGGTCCGGATATCATTCTCTTTCTTTATTTATTTGTTGTGATCTTCTCTCATATTTGAGGCTTCATAACTTTTGATCTGGGACTCGGATTTAGGTCCCGTTTCTTCCTACGTTCTTATAGACTCGAGGTCTTCAACTTTCATTTTGGTTCTTCGTCCTACCTCCAAATGTAAGTTTACTCTTTTGCCCTCTGATTTTTTTTCCTTTCTTTCTTCGTTGGTTTCTTAGTTTTGAGTTTCCTCTTCTCTTCACTTGTATAAAATACTTGTAAAAAGCACAAAATATACATGAAACTCGATGCACTATATAGGAAATGTCAGTAGCAAATATATAAGATAAATAAATGCATTTTACATGTTACGAGGTGATAAAAGCCTCTAAATTAAGGGGATAAATCAAAGAAATTTATGCCTAATCAGGTCTCCCAGTCATCATTGATCTCCTTAACCAAGTGTGTTTCAGAGTCTGACGCGTAAAGATAATGCCAGTCTTCCGTGAGAGATTTTTAAAATTGAAACCTTGGATCCCTAAGAGAAAAGCCATAATACTTTAAACTGGTTGGATTAGTCACCAGTGTTTTGATTTTAGGAACATCCACCATGTCAAAATCACATGCATTAAAAGGTTTAAAATTTAAGTCACCATGAAAACACTCAACAGTGTCTTGTAAAATAATGTTATCATCATCAATTACTGAGGAAGGATAAAATTCACCTTCCTCCAAGATCGATTTATCATTATCCAGAGGGGCAAAGGAGTTAGAGAAGTTCACTATATTTACTTTCTTGATCGTAATAGTCTTTGTCTTCCCCAAAGAAGGATTAACCACTGAAGAAACGAGTTATGAAAAAACATTGCTCAAACTTGGTTTATCAGGAAGAAAAGGGACATGTTTCTCAGACCTGGGAATATGTTTAGATTCTACAGTGTTACCACCTTCTTTAAAAAATACTCCCCTCGTCGTTTGTTTCTAGTTTACCTTCTTAGTAGTAGAATCAAGTGCCAAAACCTCTTTACCACAATCATTATTCTTTATCATGCACCCATCTTTGCCATTCTTGCAACCCATATTGTCATGACCAATCTTGGAACAAAGAGAGCAATAGAGAGGAAGGTTTTCATAGATGATTATCTGCCAAAAGCTTTTGCCAGGAATGCTAATCAAAATATGTTTTGGGTGATCGTTTAACACATTAACCTCAACACAACATCTAAATATGTTTGGTCTAGCCAGCAACCTGGTGGATTCGTCAATATTAATCGAGTTACCAATGGCATTGGCGATAGAAAAAAGAGTAGTTTTAGAGAAAAAAATATATTGGGAGGAAGGGAAGATTAACCCAAACAGGAACCCAAGGGATGTCAACATTTGCTTGAAAATGTGTGGACCATTTCAAGACTTTCATAGGAAACCTATGAATATACCAGAGGTCTCTTAATTACATTTTATGGAAGTCTTCCTCACAGTTTAAACAAATCAAAATGTGTCTATCCTCCAACAGTACTATATTGAAACCTGAAATAAGAGAGAAGGATAAGATATATTTCCTGATAGTTTCAAGTGAGGGTCGACCATGGTGGAATTAGCTAATGACAGAGAATTTGAAAGGGGAAGCCAAAGAGGATATATCATCTTCAAAAAAGAACAAAGATATCTCACCCTTGTGATAAGTCGTCGATTTAAGGTCTTAGATAGAGGGGTTACCTGCAGTATTTGAAAGTAAGTCTACAAATTATTTAACCGAATTTATATCATGGGGTTTTAGTTTTGGTAAAGGGATGACTGAGGAGTATGACGAAAGATCAGATGAAAGTGGTGGTGCTTCCATGGAGACGGCAGTTAGCAAGGCGGGAACGGTTAAAAAAACTAGGTGCACGAAGTTAGTCAGAATCACAAATGAGAGAAAACGGTTTTAATAGGAGAGCCTTAAAATTTTAGGAATTGGATCAATTAAAATCAATACATATTATGGGTTTGGTTAGAACTTTGTGTAGTGTGCGACATGTCAAAGATATTTGAATGAAACTTATGTTGATGGGTGTGCTAGAATTCATGTGTTACAAGATTGTAACATTGATTGGATCTAAAAGGTTCGTGATAATTTTTCATGTGTTGTTTAGGGACACCATGGTGAGAAATTTATATTAAAGGAAATATGGTAACAGATTGAGTTATTGTGGAGTATTTTACGACATTTAAAAATTCAAATTCGGGGCTTGACAATAATGGAGTAGGCAAGTGGGGCATGCATTATGGGAAGAGTTGTGCTATCTCTCCAGGATGGAGATTTGTAGAAGTTTGACTCAATTGCAACCTGTCTCCCCCCCCCCCCCCCCCTTCTACCACCTCATGGACCCGTTGATTGACGCGGTGGAAGGACTTTGGGTTTAACAAAATTCTTCTCTTGGTTGCCAGGTTGAGGACATACTTGGGTTTTGTTATTTTGGATGGACTTATGTAATCTTTGAAAAACCTCAATATGTTGTTTTAACAACAGTTAAAAAGTTTAGTGACTTTCAAAAATAATTTATGAGGAAACTTTACCAAAATCTTTATAAGCACAAAAGATGTGTTAAAACAGCTTATTGAACAAATTATTTAAGTCTCTTGGAAATAGGTTTTAGAATAAACCTAAGTCTGATTTGCAACATGTAATAATGAAGAACTAAAAAGCGCACACAAGAGACAAGAATTTTTTTACGTGGTAAAACCCCACCCAATTGGGGAAACATCCACAGTGACCTCTACACCACAAAAACAAAATCCATGATAAACAGTTTTAAGGTTACAATCATACAATCAATTCCTATTCTAAGTCTAGAAACATACCTAACCAAGATTCCAGTCCTTCTGGGTATCCTTTAGAACTTCTTTAAGAAACAAGATTGTCCTTTGTTTATTCCTTGCTCATCTCCCTTTCTCTTTTTCAGCGATGTTGACTCAGTAGTCAAAATCTCTCAATCAACAACACACTTTAGTGTTTGTGGATGACAGTGTAGTGCGTGATGTGCCTAAAATGTCATGCATGGACTCACACACACACTTAATTATAGATGGATCCTATGAATTACAAACAATCTAAATATGAGAATGACTTTTACACTTCTGAAATTTCGACTCCTTTTTTTCTGTAAAATGTTTCAAGATCAGAATGCCTTTAGGATCTTAAAAACATAGATCCTTAGAACTTATTTATTGTGACACCCCGCCTAATTAAATACCGGACGATCACTCCTTTATTAAATTAAATCAAGGTAAATAGTTGGTTCATTCTCAGCATCACTGTCGATAAAAATAAATTTTCCAATTAAACACCCTAAATAATTAAGCTAAGTGTCAAAACCATTTTTTTTACATACTTTCCAAATTTTATTTAAAGAAAAATCATTTCTTTTATTAACAACATTCAATAAGTAAGAATCACACCACATTAAATTCTGCAACATAATCCAATTAATTTAATACACTCGTTAATCGAATGTCAACATACGAAATCTAAAGTCACACATCCAAACAGAATAAATCCCATAGTAACAACACTGGAAATAACTGAAATACAAATGTCCAATAACAACGGAATAATGGAAAGAGCTACACATGCTCAACTAGATGAAAGTACTAAGAGTGGATCCGAATGAACGAAGTCGTCTAACCAAGAGACCTGCAACTCCCACCTAACCTGCAGCGCGTTCCTTCCAAAAGATCCTAAGCAAGACGCCCATGTGGTTGGGCACCTGTAATACATAAATATATATACAAGAGAGAGAAAGAGAAAAAGAAACGGGTCAGAGCCCGATTGTGTGTTTGATTTAAAATACGTTTAGCAAGTATTTAAATTGATACAGGCCAATGCAACAACATATTAGTGCGACACTCTCTTGAGAAATTCTCACCTCTCTTCTAATGTGCACACCTATCGCACTAACCTTCCCAATGGTCTATCTCATCATATAACATGCTATCCTTTCCCAATGGATTAATTTATCTTATATTACTCGTAAGATTCAAAATTAACGATTTAAATGTTTGAGGATACTATTCAATTGGTAACCAAAGTTCTCATTTTAACCTTATAATTCAATAAAGTTTTCCAGTGTCATATTATACTTTCTCAACATAAGTATTTATAATTGGAGTTATCAACCACGTCCTACATATCACATCACAGTAGACAGTTTCAGATTTCAGGATTTCATATATATATTAACCACTCGTAATATATATATATAAACCATAACAGCACCCCAAATAAAACTATGGTGCGGGCATACTCTACTATCCAAACCCCACATCACTCACATTAAGGGGCATAAAAATTCGAAATCACTCTCAAATTGTATTAACACATACTCAAACAATATTGAGACGAAGTATAGATTCCAAGTCCCTTAGGATCGTCTGAACTATCACTGCGATAGCCTGTACCAAGGATATCTATACACAAACAAGATGAGGCGAAGAATAGATTCCAAGTCTCTAAGAGGATGGCACATGCTTGCGTCTCTTAGGACCGTCTGAAGTATCACATCACTAGCATGTACTAAGGATATCTATCTTCTAGGGTTCAAGTCAATATCCCCCATAAAGGTCCCATCGAGATAAGACTGTCCCAGCGCAGAAACCTCAGGGATAGCACGTAGCGTGGGCATGATTTTCACACATAGATAGAATATGCATACACAATCATATAACTATACTAATATTACAATATCAATAATGGGTAAATTCTCAATTCCCATAATTACGTCATTTGCATTTATTTCTCATTATATAGTTATCACGTATAACCATTCACATCTTACTTTAATTTGAGGAACCTTTCCACTTACTACATAACGCTCATAGATTCTATCCTCCCAAGTATAAAATTTAGTAGGTATACACATATGTCCCAAAGTAACTCTCTTACGTGTCCCTCTCTCTTTAAATTATAAATTTACCGACCCTTATGTAATTATCCCAAAATACAATCTTTACCCGACATCGAGGGTCCCAAAATCTATTCACATGTCCTACTGGTCTCCCCTATCTCCCAAAACATTTCATTAAGGATGCCCAAGAATTTTCTCATAATAAATTGAATTTAACTCATATAATAATGGAAATAGGAGTCTGCCAGGAGGGGTCGATCGATCAAGGCTTGGGGATCGATCGATCGAACCTTCGATCGATCGAAGCTCTGGGCTCGATCGATCGATCAAGCAGGTCTGCGAAAACTGAAATTCTGCAGTTACGGGTTTCATCTCCAAACACCAACAATTTCCATCTTTTCTAATCCCAATCGACCCAGAATTGATACTACTAACCCTATATCATCATAATAGGTATTTTCAACGTAAAGCATGTGGATTTCTGTGATTAAATCATGGATTAACAGCCCCAATTTCATACAAAAATCTCAAGAACCCTAAACTCTCTTAAACATGGTTCTAACAATTATTTACAGAATTCTCTTCTTATACATATCATAATTTCGTGGTTTAAATTCCTCCACATGGCAAGGGTTTCCAGAATTATCAATTAGACCAATACTACATGGATTTTCCTATCATAAATCGGGTTTTCCTCCATTAAAACTCATCTTAATTACTCCTAAACTAATATGAAAGATGCACCAACGAAAATAGCAAGATAAACACTTGCCTGGGATTTTCGACGTTCTGATTTGGCATCGAATTCGGTATGGTTGTGTTCCCCGTCTCGCGATCTACGCGTTGGCGGTGGCGGTGGTGCAAACGGTTGAGTTTCGGGCCTTGAATTTGCCTTGAGAGCTCTCTCCTTCCTCTCCTATGTCCGTCACTTGTGGTTAGAGTTTCTAACCCTAGAAGGTAACCTAGGTATCGGATATAGCTCCTCTAATTTTTGTGGGTTTAATTACCCAAAAATGTACAATGACCAAAATGCCCTCCCGTGTTACTAATTAGGCCTAAAAACACCCCGAGACCCAAACTAAACTCCCGGGTACACTTTTCTGACTATCTCGACCCTTCCAGACGCGTTGGCGCACTCAAAACGACCATCCAAACAACTTATAAAATATTCACTTTTATTAATTCACATTTAGTCCCGACACAACACAGGCGCGTCCCGACTTAAATTTTCAAAATTGCCATTTTATTCACACGTGACAATATTATAAAAATAAATCTCATATATTACTATACTCATCCAGTAATATGCAACAAATAACAAATTTCCAATAATTACTAACTCTCGTCACGCTAGTAAATATTTAAAGCAATATTCCGGATTAAAATTAAATTAATTTATCTCAATTAAATTTAATAAATCCCATAATTTAAAAGCTATAAAAATACGGGGTATTACATACTTCCCCCCTAATAACGGAATTTCATCCCGAAATTCGGAAAACAAGGCATACCTGGTACGAACAATTCTGGATATCTCTCGTCAGTACGCAAACTATCTACATAGTACGGCTCTCAATCATTATAGCTTTTTCCTCACAGCAACATCGTTTTACATTCTCATTGGAGACACTTCACATTGTGCTCCCAACTGATAACATTCGCATAGGTCACGCCTATACGTTATAAATTTCATTATCTCACTAACATTAGGAGGCTGCACCTCACTACATGAAAAATACTCGGATTTATTAATATATAAAACTCCCATTCTGAGAAAATATTATGAACATTTGATTACTCTTGCTCGCTTAAAACAGTCGTGGAATTCTACCACATTTATCGGATGTTCTCTCGACCGATCCAAAAATTCTGATTACCTACTCTCCTCTAAACATACGGAAGGATAATAGTCGAGGTTCTTCCATAACAAAACCTTAATAAGTACCTTGTACGCGACAAACAGGTACGAGTGCTTCTACAGAGCATTCTTGAAATCATCGTATCAAGATTCCAAAATCTTTTACGTGGCTCCACAAATCTTTAATCACCGTGCGCTCATTCCTTGGCTAAGGGTGATACATCCTACTCGAAACGAAATCTTTTCTCCGATGGTTCCTGAAATCCCATATCAAAGGTGGGATTCACTAAATCTCATCCTGATTTAGAAATTTATACTGCGTCGGACCATGCACTGGTGCGATCCTTCCTTTCAAGAGAAGTCTGGGGCATACTAGTTAATATTGTAAACCAGCCCAAAGGAATATCAATCACTTCCTTCTCGGCGACTTAATTCACATGTTCGGGATAAACCCTTGATCTTGTTTTGAGGATGGCAACCCATCCAAGATCTTAACCGGCTTTACCGACCTTTTCCAAGTTCAGGAATTTTCGATAAACACAAAATTCTTTGGTTGCTTCTCCTCTTTCAACCAAACCTTACCTATGGGCAGTGCATGTAGAGACTACTCACCACGTCTCGCTAAACATCGATTCTTCCCTTGAAATGCCTCATATTAAGTGACACGTAATACTCCCCTTCCTTCCTTGTAGTATGCCGAAAGTTCCACCCGTGCTCTTCTCTCCACGAAGCGCACTTCTGGAACTCTTATACCATACTAACATCATTACTCTTTGTATGCGCAAGTCGTTCTCACACTTGGCTAATAAAAATTTTGCTCCGGGTGTGCTTCATAACAATTAAATTCTACCCTATTCAAGGAATACCAATTCTTTAATGTCTTCCCACAGCCTTCCAATCAAGTTAGGGCGTGCTATTCTAATTGCACACTTATGTAAGGATTATCGCCCCTCATGTGACGTTTAATCCACTCTAACACTTTCACTTTGTTATACTAGTCCCACAAACATTTATTTCACACGTCTATTACCACGTCCCTTCGACTCGGACTATTTTGACTGCATCTAACCCAGATGCCCACATTTTTGCAACACCCCGACCGCCCTGGGAGAGCGAACGGCGGCTACTCTTATGTAGGACTAACAAAATTCAACGGAATAGAAGGAATAGGGCATTCAAATTCCATGACAATAAAAGAGGAATAATAATTCTCAACCTTCCTCAGATAAGTACAAAAAATTCTCAAATTTGTACGACAACCAAAATAATTCACTAACGCTCTATTCATCAAAATGATTACAGGTTATCTCTTTTGTATAATATAAAGTTCTTTCCAGATAATCCATGCTAAAAATCATTCCAACTCTTTATTCACCTTGTGTTCTGTACGCGGTTATGACATTTGGGTACTCTCGATCACCTTAGAAATCAAAATTCTTAAATTCTCTTTATCATAGTTCCATCTCTTAACTCGTGGGGATAACTTCCAATGCTTTCCTACCATAAAAATCCGGCTCCAATGACCTTAAAACAAAATTCAACTCCCAACTTACATACATAATTACTTGATCCCATTTTGATTAGGGTACCGAACTCATGGAATAGTGACCAAACGTCTCCCTATTTTCAACCTTACGCTAAGTTTCATGCGTGGGATGTCTCGCAAAGCGAAATCCAAACAAGGAACCCCCCCGATACATTACTGCCTAGTATTGTCGGTTATCGAAATCCGTTAGGTCCTCCATCCATAGTATATACCCCTTTATTCTGTCCCTTGACAGAAAAGTTGCAATTTCTCCCGTAATTATGCTTAACAAAGAACGTTTCACCAAATTTCACTATCGTTCAGTATAGGTTGGTGGTAATAGCATTCCATAAACCTGGAATACATACAATTGGAATTCTCAAAATTCCTTTCCCTAATTATAGGGGTATAAATATTAACTCCCACATCTCTAAAGGATAAATATAACAGTGCACTTTCCTTATCCCTAAGTCCGGAGTGCTAAACATAATACTGCGTCAAATCTTTTCGCTCAACGGTAAGTCTCGATATATACCGAATCATACTGACAAAGTCTATACATACATTGGCGTCGAATATCTCGAGCCCACTATCTCCTCCGAAGTCTCTTGGATAGATAATATAGGTAAGATTCCAACCTTCTTACAGGTAAAGCCTCGCCAAAACAAACATAAAACATGTTGCACCAATGCAACTACTCCGATAGCCTTGCAATAAATGCCCACTATCATACTACCCATTTCTATAACATTTTAACAAAGATAATATCATACTCGTGTATCGCACCACTACAACGAGTAACCTCAATAAGGTACAAAACTTGTTAATATACTCATCCATCCTCCGCGGATAGCACTAAAGAAAAATCCCGCTACACTAGGGAAAAATATTCACATAATGGTAACATTTATAATTATATGCATTAAACTCGTCTCACATGCTAATCTAGTAATGAACAAAATATGGTGACTCGCTCGTATCACATAAACACGCTGCATCCTCTAAGGATACAACCTATACTTTTATCCTGGAAATCGTCTTGACTGCACAAATGGTTTTCGGATGTAACACGTCTGCCCAAACTAAAACGAAATTATTTTAATCGTTGCCTTTTACTAAGCACAGTATTCTTGTCCCTTTTCTCATTTTGGAATATATTATCGTGAGCGATCTCACTCCGCACAAAACACCTCAGTACATAATCCACTTACCACCTGTCCTACTAACCAGGTTAGGATTTGTCCTTCTCTCGGACTTTAGTAAACTCAATTCTTGTAAACCATCCCGATTGTTCTCTTAACTTTTCAGGCCATAAAGATCATGTTACTATCTATAATAGTACTTACTGAATTTACCATCACTTGATAAGAATTTAACTATCTACAGCATTTAAATGGTTTTCCTGATGTGTATCCACATCCTTTTGTGGTGCTATACCACCATCGTTGCATTCAGTCTCATTCTCGACTAAATTCTTCGATTCCTTTAACTTCCCCCACAAAGAATCATTATCATCTATTCTGACAAAATATGAGAATGTCAACCTCTGAATCGTTCGTCCATCAGAATTTCCTCCTCGAGTTTTATCAACTATTATTACGAGTTGTTCTTCCACTTGGAGTCGTTTCCCCCACTTGTATCTACATCTTCCGATACAAAATTCGCTAACGGTTAAGATTCATATTCACGAATGGACCCCTGACATGCCCTCTCTTCAATGAGTTCAGAACCACATTTGCTTCTAATCCTGAACAGTTAAGGAAAGAACATACGGTCAGCACTGTACCTAAGGTTCTCCTATAGGCATAGCATTCCACTTCTAAAATTTGTGGTTGACTTCAACCATTATAATTTCGTCCCGAAAGCCAAGAAAATTTTCTCTAAATTTTCACTTTCGGTTTGCCACACTCTGTCCTATAATTAAGTCTTTGGATACTTTACCGCCTTTGGTAAAGACGATTACAATTTTCGCGTTTCTAAAATTTCCCATTGATAGTCTCTACACGTTTTTGTAATACGTTGGGTAAGTTTACCCTCGCACCTCATTTGACTATAACAGCATTTGAAAATCCTTGCTGCACCTTAGTCGCCTTTCTAGTCTTGGCTTCTCGTGCCACAATGGAGGTGACCTCGACTACGGTCATCATCCTCGGATATATTTCATAATCTCAATTGAGCCCTGCCCCCCTGATGTACGCTTAACGGTCCTCTTCTGACATCCGTCATCGCTCGGCACACGCACACATCCGAACGAAATTAGAATTCACTAATGTATACACATTATAGCAGGAGAATGAAATCTCGTCAAGGAATCGACAATCCTAAACATAGGGCTCTATAACAAACAAAGCAACGCTGAAAGCATAATAAGCCGTACAGATCCTAAGGACACTAGAACCTGATGCTCTGATACCACCTGTGACACCCCGCCTAATTAAATACCGGGCGATCACTCCTTTATTAAATTAAATCAAGGTAAATAGTTGGTTCATTCTCAGCATCACTGTCGATAAAAATAAATTTTCCAATTAAACACCCTAAATAATTAAGCTAAGTGTCAAAACCATTTTTTTTTACATACTTTCCAAATTTTATTTAAAGAAAAATCATTTCTTTTATTAACAACATTCAATAAGTAAGAATCACACCACATTAAATTCTGCAACATAATCGAATTAATTTAATACACTCGTCAATCGAATGTCAACATACGAAATCTAAAGTCACACATCCAAACAGAATAAATCACATAGTAACAATATTGAAAATAACTGAAATACAAATGTCCAATAACAACGGAATAATGGAAAGAGCTACACATGCTCAACTAGATGAAAGTACTAAGAGTGGATCCAAATGAACGAAGTCGTCTAACCAAGAGACCTGCAACTCCCACCTAAGCTGCAGCACGTTCCTTCCAAAAGATCCTAAGCAAGACGCCCCTGTGGTTGGGCACCTGTAATACATACATATATATACAAGAGAGAGAAAAAGAAAAAGAAACGGGTCAGATCCCGATTGTGTGTTTGATTTAAAATACGTTTAGCAAGTATTTAAATTGATACAGGCCAATGCAACAACATATTAGTGCGACACTCTCTTGAGAAATTTTCACCTCTCTTCTAATGTGCACACCTATCGCACTAACCTTCCCAATGGTCTATCTCATCATATAACATGCTATCCTTTCCCAATGGATTAATTTATCTTATATTACTCGTAAGATTCAAAATTAACGATTTAATTGTTTGAGGATACTATTCAATTGGTAACCAAAGTTCTCATTTTAACCTTATAATTCAATAAAGTTTTCCAATGTCATATTATACTTTCTCAACACAAGTATTTATAATTGGAGTTATCAACCACGTCCTACATATCACATCACAGTAGACAGTTCCAGATTTCAGGATTTCATATATATATAAACCACTCGTAAAATATATATATAAACCATAACAACACCCCAAATAAAACTATGGTGCGGGCATACTCTACTATCCAAACCCCATATCACTCACATTAAGGGGAATACAAATTCGGAATCACTCTCGAATTGTATTAACACATACTCAAACAATATTGAGACGAAGTATAGATTCCAAGTCCCTTAGGACCGTCTGAACTATCACTGCGATAGCCTGTACCAAGGATATATATACACAAACAAGATGAGGCAAAGAATACATTCCAAGTCTCTAAGAGGATGGCACATTCCTGCGACTGTTAGGACCGTCTGAACTATCACATCGCTAGCCTGTACCAAGGATATCTATCTTCTAGGGTACAAGTCAATATCCCCCATAAAGGTCCCATCGAGATAAGACTGTCCCAGCGTGGAAACCTCAGGGATAGCAAGTAACGTGGGCATGATTTTCACACATAGATAGTATATGCATACACAATCATATAACTATACTAATATTACAATATCAATAATGGGTAAATTCTTAATTCCCATAATTACGTCATTTGCATTTATTTCTCATTATATAGTTATCATGTATAACCATTCACATCTTACTTTAATTTGAGGAACCTTTCCACTTACTACATAACGCTCATAGATTCTATCCTCCCAAGTATAAAATTCAGTAGGTATACACATTTGTCCCAAAGTAACTCTCTTACATGTCCCTCTCTCTTTAAATTATAAATTTACCGACCCTTATGTAATTATCCCAAAATACAATCTTTGCCCGACATCGAGGGTCCCAGAATCTATTCACATGTCTACTGGTCTCCCCTATCTCCCAAAACATTTCATTAAGGATGCCCAAGAATTTTCTCATAATAAATTGAATTTAACTCATATAATAATGGAAATAGGAGTCTGCCAGGAGGGGTCGATCGATCGAGGCTTGGGGATCGATCGATCGAAGCTCTGGGCTCGATCGATCAATCAAGCAGGTCTGCGAAAACTGAAATTTTGCAGTTACGGGTTTCATCTCCAAACACCAACAATTTCCATCTTTTCTAATCCCAATCGACCCAGAATTGATACTACTAACCCTATATCATCATAATAGGTATTTTCAACGTAAAGCATGTGGATTTCTGTGATTAAATCATGGATTAACAACCCAATTTCATACAAAAATCTCAAGAACCCTAAACTCTCTTAGACATGGTTCTAACAATTATTTCCAGAATTCTCTTCTTATACATATCATAATTTCGTGGTTTAAATTCCTCCACATGGAAAGGGTTTCCAGAATTATCAATTAGACCAATACTACATGGATTTTCCTATCATAAATCGGGTTTTCCTCCATTAAAACTCATCTTAATTACTCCTAAACTAATATGAAAGATGAACCAACGAAAATAGCAAGATAAACACTTGCCTGGGATTTTCGACGTTCTGATTTGGCATCGAATTCGGTATGGCTGTGTTCCCCGTCTCGCGATCTACGCATTGGCGGTGGTGGCGGTGCAAACGGTTGAGTTTCGGGCCTTGAATTTGCCTTGAGAGCTCTCTCCTTCCTCTCCTATGTCCGTCACTTGTGGTTAGAGTTTCCAACCCTAGAAGGTAACCTAGGTATCGGATATAGCTCCTCTAATTTTCGTGGGTTTAATTACCCAAAAATGTACAATGACCAAAATGCCCTCCCGTGTTACTAATTAGGCCTAAAAACACCCCGAGACCCAAACTAAACTCCCGGCTACACTTTTCTGACTATCTCGACCCTTCCAGACGCGTTGGCGCACTCAAAACGACCATCCAAACAACTTATAAAATATTCACTTTTATTAATTCACATTTAGTCCTGACACGACACAGGCGCGTCCCGACTTAAATTTCCAAAATTGCCATTTTGTTCACACGTGACAATATTATAAAAATAAATCTCATATATTACTATACTCATCCAGTAATATGCAACAAATAAAAAATTTTCAATAATTACTAACTCTCGTCACGCTAGTAAATATTTAAAGCAATATTCCGAATTAAAATTAAATTAATTTGTATCAATTAAATTTAATAAATCCCATAATTTAAAAGCTATAAAAATACGGGGTATTACATTTATCAACACAATTTTTCGAAGTGAAAAATTTCTCAGATCTGAAACATGCAAGTCATGATTTCAGTTTTGTAAAAATAAGATATGTTTGATAAAAATGGTTTTAAAACGTTTTACAAACAGTATCCAATAAGAGAATATGATTTCTTAAATAAGAAATAAAAAACAGCCTAAGAACTAAATCGTGAACTGTATCACTTGATTTTAGAAATGCGAATTTCTAAAAACAAATGAGATCCAAAATTGTGTGAGGCTATTCAGAGAGAGATTAAAATAGTGAGGAATCTGAAACCCTAACTCTCAATAAATTTATGAAAATATTTGTGTAGAGTTTTTGTATGATAATGTTTTTCTCTCTTTTTTTTGTTTTCTCTCTTATCTCTATTCTCCATTTTCTCTCTTTTTTCTCTCAACTGACAAAAATGCCAAAGTATTCAAATGGGGACCCGGAGTTATGGATTTATACTAAGCATGGAAGGGTCTGTAACATTTAAAAGAATAAATGGATAAGATTAATGCAACGGTTCGAATTTAAATATATGGGAGGAAATATAACCGCATGAAACTTCTCGTTGATTGGTTAAAATGGTATGCATAAGGATTAAATAATAACACACGAAGGTCATTGATTAAGAAGATCTAATGGTCAAGATTAAGTGCATCAAGTAAGAGTGTAAACAAACACAATTTGAACCAATCTTGGGAAAACACGCGTAGCTCTCTAATTGCCTTATAAACGTATGTTTTTAGATTACTAAAAAATCAACTTTGAACCTCAATAGTTTGTGCCGGTTTAATATTCTACCTAAGCCACTTTTCAGGAACTTTTAAAATACAGAATTTAACCCCAAAACAATTTAAACCCTATTTTATTAATTTTAAAAATAGATTTTAATTATTTTAAAATTCCTAAAACTTGTAAAAAAAATCATTTTAATTCCAATTAATGCACACCAATCAAATATGAGATCAAATGCAACCCTATGTGTTGAGTGTGTTGGTTTTCTACATGTATGATTTGATCTTTTGCTGATGATGATATAGCACATGATGAAGCTATGATGTATTTTAAGGAGGGACTCAATTTTGTCAGCATTTCAAAACTAGTTGAAGCTCCTATATAGTGCAGACTCAAGTAAGTCAACTATATAGTGTGCTTTAATCTCCCCTTTGGAAATGAGAGACAAAATCTCCTTTGAGTTATCTAGGACTCACGGGGATAAAAAATAAGAAAAAACGTATTCTTATACGAAAATTATAACTACCCCATTTCCTAGAAACCAAAAAGTACATAACTCAACTATGAACAGACCAATACCCTAAGAAGATATGATTCTGATTCCTAAAAAATAATACAGCAACTAATGGGAAAGATTAATAATTAGTCAAGATTTTATATTAATTGTCCCGATGAACTCAAATATCTCTCCCCCATTTTGTCTCAATTAGATAAAGGGTGAAAAACATCATTCTATCAACCCAAATCAATCAATGGGTCACCTTAAGGGTCTTCTACATAAAATAAACATAGGAGTTGTATTTTGTCATTTATCAAATGCTCGTACCCTATATATTCAAAGGCCAATTATAAGTATGAAAGTAACCGTAAGATATAATAGGTGATATATATCTAGGAAAGTATAATCATACTGATGGATTTCCTTAAAGATTTAAAAGGTAAATTGTCCAAAGGTTTTGTGAACAAGTCAGCTAGTTGATGTTTAGTGGGCAAATAGTTAATCTCTAATTCTTTAGACTCAACAAGTTCACGAATAAAATGATGTCTAATTTTAATATGTTTAGTACGAGAACGTTGAACAAGGTTTTTAGAGATATTAATCTCACTTTTTTTATCGCAGTATAAATTCAATGTTTCTTCATTAATGTCGTAGTTTCTAAGCATTTGTTTAATCCATAATAGCTGAGCGCAACAACTTACCTCCGCTATATATTATAATTCGGCTGTGGAAAGCGATATGCAGTTCTATTTTTTATTGCTCCACCCTAGTAAGTTATTACGTATGTAATAACAAGCACTGGAAGTGCTTTTGCTATCATCTGAGCAGTCTCCCCAGTCAGCATCGATGTATCTTATAATATGTTTGTGTTGCCTTTTGTGTACCATATACCTAGGTTTATCATTCCCTTAACATATTTGATTATTTGTTTAACACAAATAAGGTGAATTTCCTTAGGGGCACTTTGGTAACGAGCGCAAACACAAACAACGTACAAGATATCGGGTCGAGAGGCAGTTAGATATAATAAACTGCCTATCATACTTCTATATAGTGTAGGATCTACAATTTTCTCATTCTCATATTTGAATAGTTTCGTAGAGTTGCTCATGGGACTCCTAGAAACTTTAGCATTATCTAAACCGAATCTTTTAACAAGTTCAAGTGCGTATTTAGACAGTGATATGAATAACCCATCATCTTTTTGCCTAACTTGAAGACCTAAAAATTATTGAAGCTCCCCCATAAGTGACATTTGGAATTCCTCGTACATAATTTTTTAAAACTCTTTTAACTTCAGCCGGAGAAGTGGATCCAAATATAATGTCATCTACATATAATTGAAGGCTTGTTTGTCAAAGTGTTTAACAAATAATGTCTGGTCATTTTCGCCTCGTCGAAAACCCTTATTGATTAAAAAGGTTAGCACGCATTCGTACCAGGCCCGTGGGGCTTACTTTAAATCGTATAATGCCTTTTTCAACCTATAGACATGGTTTGGGTAATGAGGATTGATAAACCATTTCAGATTTTCAACGTAGATCTCCTCTATCAAAATACCATTTAAAAAAGCGATTATAACATCCATTTGATAAAGGCTGAATTGTAAGTGACAAGCTCTGTGAAAGAGTAAGTGAATAGACTCGAGGCGAGTGATCGGGGAAAAAGTCTCCTCAAAACATATTCCTTCAACTTGAGAGTATCCATGGGCAACCAATCTAGCCTTATGTCTAACTATCTTCCCAAATTCATCTGTTATATTTTTAAGCAATAACCCTTTTATTTTATAGCCTAGGGATGAGACTCCACACGTCGTGACTCTTAAATTGGAGGAGCTCTTCTTGCATAGAACCTATCCAAAAAGAGTCAATCAGTGCCTTATTTACATTCTTTGGTCTTACTAGAAAAATAAAGCACACAAAATGGGCTATGTTACGTAATTGGGATCTCATAAGCACTGGCTCATCAGGGTTACCAACAACATTATTAATGGTATGATCTTTAGAAACCCAATTAGGTACTTTAGGGGTCTCAGTCGGTAAAGGCTCAATTATCTTTGGAGTGTCATAAGTAAAACTGTCTTCAGACTCTTCTACAATAATTGATCCTTGCCCTTTACTCTCGACATTAGTGTCACTCACTATCACATTTATCAATTTCATGATTACTTTGGTATGCAAATTATAAATACGATATGCCTTACTGTTTGGAGAGTAACCCAAAATATGGCTTTATCACCACAAGTTTCAAACTTAGACATGTGTTCTCTGTCTTTGCAAACATAGCAAGTACTCCTAAAAGTTTAAAATTATTTCAGATTAGGCTTTTTACCATACCAAAGTTCATAGGATGTTTGTTTGGTATTTTTTCAAAGATAGACCCATTTTATGATATAACACGTTGTTTGAACGGCTTCAACCCCAAATTATAATGACAAGTTCTTAGCATGTATCATTACCCTGGCAATTTCCTGGATTGTGCTCTGTTACACCTGAGTCCTTAAATTCCCCTTCTTTATCGCGACGTATTCGATTAACTTGGTTATCTCTTTCTCGATTCTTAAAAGGATTTTCAAAAATTCTCGAAATGTATCGGATTTTTTTTTTTAAAATGCTACCCAAGTGAACCGAGTAAAGTCATCCACAATTACTAAAATGTTACTGTTACAACAAAGGCTTACTGTTCGTGAAGGAACCATATGATCCATATGGATTATGTCGCGCCCCGACTTAATTAACTTAAAATCATCCTTTAATTTAGAGATAAATTCCCTTAAACAATACTTTACTTTAATTCTCTTTGAAAATAGCACCAGATTTGTTTTTCCTTTCACTTTCAAAAGCATATTTGGATGAAAACATAACTACCTTAACATGTAATATACAAGTACTAAACAACTTTACATACAAATTTTCTTTAATTTAATATTTACCCAAAAAAAGACTTGTTGATATTCAACCCACATTAGATATCCGACACTCCCCGTTTAAGGTCCTATCATAAAAATATGTCTGAATATATGCAAATTAAAATACTATTTGATTGTTTTGGATGAGATAATGGTCCGGTTTGTAAAGAAATTCTTTAAAAGGCGAAATCGTTTCACTAAAGCATTATTGTTTTTTGAAAAAAATGCGCCTCAAGGGTTTTACCAAAAATAAGGCATGAAAAGCGTAAGACGGGACGTTTCTTCCAAACGTTAACCCTAAACGGAATTTTTTAGAACGATGCTCAAAATAAATATCAACTTACATGACATGTGTCAAAATAATTAACAAATGGATCATTAGTTTGCATGTGATGCTATAGTCCGAGGCAACATCACATCCTAGGTGTAGCGCAACATGTCTAGTCTGATTGTAACAATATTTGAACAGCAAGGATAAGCCAATAATAGGAGGGAAGGAAACAAATAATGAGCTTGACAATTGAGGAGAATATAAGCCAACCATTTGGATCATCCATGTCCACTAGTTTTTCTAAATATCTCCTCAGCAAGAATCAGCTTCCAATGAAGCTGACACATAGATGATGGCATTGGCAACTTGAATCCGGGGGACCTCTTACCAATTAATGACAGTACTAAGCAACAAAATTGAAGCGGGACCCCCGTACTAGGCCTACCTACTTTTGCGTGACTTTTTTTAAGAAAAAAACACTTTGTTTATTGTGGCACAACTTTTCCGTATTTGGGCCCTCAAAGGTCCTGTCTCCTTTTTTGCGAAAGTATTAAAACATGTTTTTGAATATTAAAATAAGTTAGGGCAAAATTTGCGTGATGTGTGAATTATGTTATTGTGATAGTCATTATTTATTTCAGACATAAAATTGTTTACTTTGTACCATGATAAATTATTTGATTTTGATAAATAATTAAGATAATAAACTTATTCATGTTTTTCTAATAAACCAACCACGTATTAACATCCTACTAATCTAAGTGAACCCGAATACATTATCACCCCTTAGTCATTCCAATTTCAATGTTATTTAGACCGAAAAAGGGAAATTTAAGAATGTATCAAAGATATCAAATATAAAATACATCACATTTTATTTTTGCCTATTTTCGTTTTTTTGCTATACTGATCACATCCTTGCAAACATAGAATGACAAAAATGATACTAACTTATTGAAGTTAACATATTTCATAATGTAACTTGTATATTATGAAATATGTGTTCGTGGTTATCCGTGGATTCAAAGAAGTGAAGGAAAAAAAATCAATAATGGACCCTTGATTCATCAATTAACAAACTCATACAATTAAATCAACAAACTTTTCTATAATACATCAACAATATATTGCCAAAGCCAAAGTAAATTTCAGAATAGAAAAGATAGTAATATGAATATTTGTGGTAGTTAAATTTTTCAAAGACAATAATAATTAAAGGCATTTATTTACTGAAAGAAATTTAGTAGGATTGATCACTTGCCATAATCTCCAATGCCAACCTCTTTTCCTCATTAAAAAACATATTTTCACAGGCAAATCATCAAATGCCACTAATAGGGAGCCTATATGATTCATTTGTTTATATGTTGGTACATTTGTTTGACAAATTTGAATTACAAATAAAATAAAAAACTATAAAAATCAAAACACATTCACAAATCCCCATTGATGAAAAAAGAAAAAGGCTTTATCTACTTCCCTCACTATCATCAGATGGTATCTTACAAGTTACATATATAATCTAGAAGACATAATATATAATCTATTTATGTATGAAGACTAATCTATAATCTATAACACAAAAAGTCTTATCTACTTCATTAGTTCTAGCCAACCAAAACCCAAAACATCTGATGGTATCCTCTAGTTTATTGGACCTAAATTTGAAGAGAGAGAGAGCATTTTTTACTCTAATCAGCCACTCGGTTTTGAATGATCGGACCAGCCACCTGTGGTCCAAGGAGTATTCCTGTTTGAGATAAAAATCCATGAGATGGCAATCATTATTTTCCTCGTGTGTTAATGGAACTTCACCCATATAATTATTAATAGAGGATAAGAAGTCAGGGAGAGGAGAAGCAAGATATAGAAAAGTATGAAAGGTGGATTCGATGTTTGGGCGAAAGGATGAATGGGTGGAGATAAAGGAAGGGGTGTAAACCGAGGAGTTTCAAGAACAAGAAGAGTCGATCATTTTTCGATAAGTTAATTTATTAGGGGATAATTAAGAGGTTTGAAGGATTCACGTTGGAGTTGGGACAGAGAAATACTAAATGCACGGATGTACCACGTGGACTAGGGCTGTGTTTCGGCCGGATCGGATCGGAAAATGACCTTTCGGAAAAAATTCCAATTTTTTTGGAAATAAAATAATTGTTCCAATTTCCTATCCAATTTTTTCGGAAAATCAAAAAAGTTTCCGAATTCGGAAAAATCGGAAAATCGGAAAAAATTCGGAAAAATTCGAAAATTCAAAACATATAATAAAAATTCAGAAATTTTGGAATTCCGAAATTTCAAAAAAAATAATATAGGATTTTCGATTACTCGAAATTCTCATTTTAAAGAAATCGGAAAAAAGATTTAACCCAACATGTAAATATGTAAGGATTTAACCATTTTTTCATTTGTGTAGACTCTACAATTAACCCAACATGTAAATAGGTATAGAAACATGTATAGAAACACGTATAAAACAGGTATAGAAACAACAAGTGTAAATCAGCAATTAATATTTGATCTCAGTATAAATCAGCAATTAATATTTGATCTCAATATAATACAGCTATAAAACAGGTATAGAAACATGTAATTAAACGGTCGTTACACAATATATAATCTTACAGATCCTATAAACATGTATAATCTTATAGAAACAAAAAACCATGTATAAACAGATCCTATAACAATCCTATAGAAACAAAAAACATGTATAATCTTACAGATCCTATAAACCGCTCGTTACACAATATAAAGTTTATCCCATAACGAGGATATGAAAGCTTACTGATCAAAAATTTATATTATAAACAGATCAGATCCTATAACAATCCTATCGTTACATATCCCATCCTATAACAATATAAACAGATCAGATCGTTACAGATCCGAACGTTACAGATAAGGGAAACAAATAAAAGGGCTTACTGATCCTTCGTTCGACTTGGATATGAAGAGATGCATTCTAATCGTTATAGATCCGTATCTGAGAAGCGTAGAAACCAGAGAGAGGTGAGTAGATGGACGAGAGTTGAAAGAGAGAGAGGGGACTCGATGGTATGCTCCGTATTGAGAGAGAGAGAGAGAGAGGAAAGATATGTCTAACCCTAAAACTAACAACATATATATATGGGTAAGGTAAAAAAAAGGGAAATGTAAATGTAAACATTCTTATTATTAGACAATGGAAATCCAAGGTCAAAAATATATATAAAATATTTGGAATATTAATCGGAAAAAATATTCGGAAAATTAATCGGAAATTATATCGGAAAATCGGATCGGCTAAAATATCGGAAAATCGGATCGAAAAAATCGGAAAATCGGAATTTAAAACATAGTTCCAATTTCCTATCCAATTTAATTCGGAAAAATCGGAAATCGGAAAATCGGAAATCGGAAACCTTATATATGTTCCAAAATCGGAAAATATCGGATCGGACATCGGAAAAATCGGAATGTTCGGAAAAAAAGCACAGCCCTAACGTGGACACTCTAAAACAACAGAAGTCTTAATTATTGTTTCAGTTTTATATTATACTAGGTGTAAACCTGCGTGATGCGCAGGCGAGACGCAATGTGCGAGACATATTCGAAATTAAAAAAATATGTATTGATAGTGTCCCGTGTTCGTGTGGGTCTTTTTTGGCATAAAATTGTATCATATCGTGTTTGTGTCAAAATTATGACACATGTTATAGTGTCGTATTATTTGTATTTGTACTAAGGTTTTTTGCATTATCATATTCAATTTGGAGTAAAAATCTATCGATCGAGTTAATCGTGTCTTATTTTATCCATCATTTTCTTATTAAACAATAAAAATTATGTATTGTACTTGTATCTAAATGTTCTTGTCATATAGTGTAGCATCAAACACTATTAAAAAACGATACCTCTAAAATGCACATTTACATTCTTTTAAGTAATTTAAGTTGTTAGTTTCATTTATAATTTTTATCAAGGTGAATACGATAATTTATTACTACATCACAATTGACATTATTGAAGAAATTTATGAAAAATTGGTAATGAGATTTCTTCATAAAAAATTGGTAATGAAGAGGATCCTACTTCATTCGCAATGATTTATACAAATATTGGGAGATGTAAAGAGGTACCATCAAAGGCACTCACAAACAAAATAATAGATGTGGTGAACTTATCCAAGCTAGTGTAATGTGATGTGACCTAAGAATTACTCAATTTTCACTTAAAAAAAACACAACTAACCATTGAAGATATCAAAATAGAAGGAATGAAAAATCTTTGAATTCCCACTACTGTTCTATTATTTCATGTGTACAAACGATAACTCTTTTTCCTAGGTTTATGTCACTAAACTTTAGTCTTCCACCTATTGCTTTCACTTTAGAGTGTCAATCTTTGCTTTCCTCCATTACATTCCATATTTCAACACGCGGAGAGAGAAAAAGAAAAAAAAATTTAGATCGGCTCCATTCTTAACCTTTTATTTTAGTGTTCTCTCTGTCTCAGTATATAATTTTTTGATACAATATTTAACAGACATTTCAGGTTCATTAAACATGTAGAAAATTCATAAACTTTAAAATATATTTAGATCATTTGATCTAATTATAAATTAAAAAACCGTGTTATGAACAAATATATGTGTGTGTGTGTGTGTGTGTGTGTGTGGAGGAGCTAGAGACCACCGCGTCCCTGTCCCAAAATAAAAAGAAGTTATATACCATTTTTCGACCTTTTGGATGGACTTGTAAGCCATTATGAGTCTATATTATCAGAGACCCAAACATGGCACCCATTGAAAATAAGAAATAATTAGCAGCATCAGATAAACATTCAAATTGGCCAAAAAATATGGTATACCAGTATCAAGCATTGCCGGGGAGAAGACCCACGCGACAGAACAGGAGGGAACCAAGCGATTCTCTCGCTACATCCAAAAATAAATACCTTCGGAGATCAATCCGGTAAGTGCCAATCAGACGCCGTCAGAAACAAAACTGTCTAGTATGAAAACATTCAGAAATGCTCAGTCAGTCACCAAAAGAAATTAAAATTAACTACCAACACGGATATATGGTCAAATAGGGGAGCCCTATACGAAGCCCAGACCACCAGGAGAACTCCCACCATACGTCTAAAAAACATCTATCCCAGTCAGAACCACCAAAGGGGTTAGGAACCTTAAGTTGAGCAAACTACATCGTCAGAGAATGCCACGTTCAATATGACATGAACCAAGCAAAACCACCATGGCTTAGAGGATGGAAATTCAGATCAACGAACAATTCAACCAGGTAAATTGAGGGGACACGAGGAATCTCTCTCTCAAACCATATCTGACATGAAGAGAACTGGGTATAAAATAGCAATTTAGAGAGGGTATGAAATGGGGGCTGGAATGAACGGGTAAAAGAAAGAGATTGAGGGGAGGAGAAAAGATTGATGAGAGAGATCAAGAAATGAGAGATAAGAATGACAAAAGAGAGAATGATAAAAGGGATTGTTTCTATTTTTTGAGAAGTTGAAATGGAATAAATAATTTAAAGAGGTAATTGACAGCTTTGAAGAAATCGTTTACTCTTCCGGTTTATAAAGGAATTTCTTCTGGTTTATAAGGGAATTTATAGTTTAGCAACGTCAGAGACGCCATGTGGACACCTTAAGCAAAGAGGAGCTTTTAATTTATGTATAACATTAGTCACAACCAAGAGGGGAGAAGGCCGAGAGAGTGAGAAATCCGAGAGAGTTAGGAGAGGCAAAGTCAGGGTTTTGATTGCATGAGAGAGAGGGCTTACCTTTACTAAAACCAAACTTTACCAATTTCCAAGTAATGTGAGAAAAACCAAGAGACGAAAAATTAGAGTGTCCACGTAGACACTTTAAATTAAAAGGGCATTTAAATGCTTTGCCTATTTGAATAGGCTGGTTAGAGATATTAGAGTGTCCACGTAGACACTCTAAATTAAGAGAGCATTTAAATGCTTTGCCTATGTGGATAGGCTGGTTAGAGAGGAGTCTTAATGCCTTGTTTTGCATTTTATAGTATATAGAGACTAGTTTTAAACCTCGCGCGATGCGCGAGCGTGGTATAATTTTATTCGTAAAATATATGTCACATAAATAATATTATCATTACATTTAAACTAATGTTAATATGAGATGAAAAAATGAATAAAAAATTTGGGACATATGAACATGCCTCTATTTTAAAATTACAAATCAACTACATATTTATATTTTTTAGTAGAGATGGTAGTTCTATGATTAGTATACACTAAACACCGAGATACTTTTTTTATTTAAGACATAATTATATTTTTATGTCTTTTTGACACATTATATAAGTATTAATTAATAATAGATGGAGAGAAAATGGACACTCATATATAATCACGATAATTACTATCATATATATATATATATATATATATATATATATATATATATATATATTTCAAAATATTTTACTTAGATACTTAATCAACTTTACATAAATTATACTTTTAACCCCTAAATTTTGCAAAATATAATGAATAGTATCATGAACATGATAGACAGAAATGACAAATAATTAGAACTTGTGTGTTAAGAAAATAACGCATAAAGGTTATAATTTGTATAAAAAAATCTGAAAATGAGTCAGAATAAAAATAGCAAACCTTATAACAAAGCACAAAAATAATTGTCCAATCACAATATAAAAAAAGAAAAATCCAAAAAGGAATATTATATATTTTATTTAAAAAACAATGTTATTAAACATGGAAGCATACCTCACTTCCTTTAAAATAGAGAAACATACACCATATGCTTCTAACTAACTAAATTCACATAATATGCTTCTAACTAATTAAACTCACATTTCTATATAAAGATTCAATCGAAATTATCTTAAGAAAAACACTATTTCAATCCTCACATAACACATTCTATTTAAACAAAATCAGAGTCTATTCTATGGCTCCTTGTCAATTTTGTAAGGATCTTTTAATATTTGGGATCCAATAGTTATTTAGAGTTTTATTCCATTTGTTTACATTCTACTCGTTTAGGATTCAAAATCGACAAAAAACGTTAGTTAGCTAGTTTGATGTTCAGTTGACTCACTTTCCAATAAAAAAGACTATTTTACTCATTAGTATAAATATTCATTAGTGTATTAAAACAAATTTTACATTATATCTTATTGTTTTAAATAGTAAAACTTTTTTTACTAACACTTTTTTATAAAATGAGAAAGTTTTATAAAATGAAAAAGTTTTATACACTTTTTTTATTAAGTATTTTTTTTTAAAATCAAAAAGTTTTACAAAATCAAAAGGTTTTTTTATAAACTTTTTTTAGCACTTTTTTTTTACAAACATTAAAAAATATTGTTTTTAACTATTTTTATAAACGTTGAAAAAACTTTATATAAAAACAATCTTATAAAAAACAGTTCATGAATGTCAAAAGTTTTTTTGTAAATTGTTTTCAACTTTTTTCATAAAACCAATTCTTTATATGAATAAATTAAAAACGTAAAAAACACTTAATATAAAAACATTAAAAACACTGTTTTTTTTACAGTTTTTTGTATAAACGTTAAAAAAAATTATGTAAAAACACTATTCTTAAAAAAAAAGAACTCTTTTAAAAAAATATTAAAAAATGGTTTATATAAAAACAACATTTTTTTAAAGAGAATTATAAAACTGTTTTTGAATTTTTATAAAAAACAGTTAAAAATTCAATGTTTTGTAACCTTTTTTAAAAACAGTGTTTTTTCCTTAAAAAAATAGTGGTTTACATAAATAGTTTTTTAACATTTATAAAAAATAGTGTTTTTAACATTTTTATATCAACTGTTTTTGAATGTTTTACGTAAAAAAATAATTTTATAAAAAAGTTAAAAAAATTGTTTATAAAAAAACCGTTTAACGATTATAAACTGATTTTTTTAAAAACATTGATTTTATATAAATTGTTTTTTGATGTTATAAAAAAAAACAGTGTTTTTTTAACGTTTAAAAAAATAATCCAAAAATGAGAGAAAGTAAGAATAAGAGAGATAAGAGAGAGAAAAGCTCTTATAGTTTATATAAAAACACTTTTTGTTAAAAACACTCTTTTTAAAAAGGTTAAAAAAACACTATTTTTTTTAATGTTTTGTATATACGTTAAAAAACTGCTTATACAAAAACCTTTTTTTTTAAACAGTTATAAACATCAAAAGGTTTTCTAATAAACTCTTTTTAACTGTTTTTTATAAAATCATTTTTTTTTATAAAAAGACATCAAAAATGTTTAAAAAAAAAGGTTTTATCAACTATTAAAAACAACTTTTTATATGAACAGTTTTCATATAAAATGTTAAAAACGTTAAAAAAACAGTATTTTTCAACGTTATTATATAAATTGTTTTTTAACATGTTTATAAAAACAAAATTGATTTATAAAAAAAAAAACGTTAAAAAAGTTTTATAAAAAAACATTTCACGTTTATAAAAAAAATAAAAAACATTATTTTTATATAAACTGTTTTTTTAAAAAAAGTGTTTTTATATAAATTTTTTTTTAAGTTTATTAAAAAGAGTTTTTAATGTTTTTAGTAAACAGTGTTTTTAAAAAAATAAAGAAGCGTTTTTATATAAAATGTTTTTGACCATTTGTAAAAAGCAATTAAAAAATCAGTGTTTTGTAACATTTTTAAAAGCGGCGTTTTTAAAAAAAAAATAGTGGTTTATATAAACTATTTTTTTACGTTTATAAAAAAAGCAGCTAATAATAGTGTTTTGAACGTTTTTATATCAACTTTTTTTTAATGCTTTTAACGTTTTATGTAAAAAATAAATTTTATAGAAAAGTTAAAAAAACAGTTTATAAAAGAACCTTTTAACAATTATAAACTGTTTTATTTTTTAGAAAAACATTGCTTTTATATAATTTAATAGTTATAAAAAACAGTGTTAAAGAAATAACCCAAAAAAGAGAGAAAGCAAATGGTTTATCAATAGTGGGGAACCTCCAAACCTTACTAATCTTAACTAACAAATTAATCAACGAAAGAAAAGAAGGAAATTACCTCCCAAGAACTTTGGCGGCGATTTAACATACGTGCAACCCTTTGTTCAGGAGAAGGTTTGGGGTCTTTGGGGAAGTCTATGGTGATGACCATGGTGG
Organism: Sambucus nigra; assembly: GCA_949130495.1. Classification (NCBI taxonomy): domain Eukaryota; kingdom Viridiplantae; phylum Streptophyta; class Magnoliopsida; order Dipsacales; family Adoxaceae; genus Sambucus; species Sambucus nigra. The sequence goes on from OX422208.1 coordinate 283,152,746, forward strand.
TTGGCAGCAGTTAAAAATAATATTTATATATTGGGACGAAAAAATGTATCATTCTTAATTGCTTTTGACTTGGTCTCGTAGTTGGATTAAATTGAAGGAGAGAGAGAGAGAGAGAGAGAAAACTCAATAGTTCAATGAATCTATTAAATTGCTTGTGTAGTATTTTATAGAAATATAAAATATAGAGTGCCACGTGGACACTCTCAATGAGGAGGAGTCTTAAATGCTTATAAATGCATTGTTTTGCATTTTATAGTATATAGAGACTAGTTGTAAACCCGTGCGATGCACGGATAAAGAGAGAAAATTATTTAAAGACGCTTGAACGATAAAAATTGATATAGCTGATGATAATATAATACATAAAAAAATTAAATATGTTAAAATGTAATGGACTATAAGTACTTATCATGTGTCAATGCTAAATTTCAATTATAATAATCAAAGTTTAAAAAATGGCCTTTGAACATATTAAAATGTTATTAATTTTTTTTACAATATTTTATCCAAAGTTTAATTACAAATGGAAATAATAAAGTGAATGGTGGTGTATTTTTCCTTCTTTGTAAATTCTTAATTCATAGCTTTATTACAATACTAAATAAAAAACAGTGAAGAATGTCTAACAAAAAAAAAAATGCTTGTGCACACCAAGTTGATGCACAGATAACATAAAAAGAGAATATCAACAATAAAAAAAAAGGGAATCTCAAAATCATTACCAGTGAGGGGTTGTATCGTAATTACACTTGTAAATTATTACTTGTAATTACTATTACTCCTAAAACTCTCAAAGGAAATGAATGTTGCAATTTCTTTTTCCTTTTACTTACTTCTTCCCTTTAATTTTGATACATTAAACAGTATTATTATTTTTGTATAATTTTTTTTTATGAAATGTAATACATTAAGAAAGGGACTAACCTGGAAAAACAGACTCAAAAAATAGGGGGACCAACTGGCTACAAAACAACCCAAACACTACAATAAAAAAACTGAAAACAACAAACTCAAAAAAGCCGCCCAACACATATAAACCCATTACAAAAAAATGCCCAAAACAAAACACCAAAAAGCCAGATCCAGAAAAACCAACCCGCCTAATAGAGAAGGCCCAACCCAAGATAGCTAGAAAGAGGAAGAGCATGGAACTCTCCGGATGCACACGCATCAGATATCACACGAATGAACACCACGTGTAAGGAACCCAATCAAACTACTCAGACCAAAACCATATGCTACGCCCACAATATCAATCAAACCAGCAACAAACTTAGGAAGTCTTCAGACAAAAACAAAACAATTCCAAATCTCTTCCCTCTCTTTACACCCCCAGCAAAAATACTCCATCACCATACCTGATATCAATAGGAACTCTATATCAGACTTACCTGAAAAACACCTTATTTAAAATTTTTGTATAATTTTAAATAAGGTGCATGAAATATGTATCAAATAAAATATGAAAGTTTATTAGCATGGGAGGCATCACACCACCAAATGATTAATGAAAAAATGACGAAAAATAAAAACGTAAGTGTAAGATTTTTCAAGATAATTTAAAAGTCCATTAAGGATACAAAGTAGGGAAAAAAACATTACCTTTTTATGGACTTGTTTTGAAGAAAGAGGCGATGGCTTGAAATAACGGAAGAGATTGGTGCAATGTTTGTGTTGGGTGGCATGCGGTGCACTCTTGGATAGGATGGTGTTGCATATAAAGAGGAAGGAAATGAAGGGAGCGAGAGAGATATACAGATTAAGTAGAAGAAAGGTTGAGTATATAAAAGAGTGTCGTCCTTGGAATTTGGGGGGAGAGAGATACGAAGAGTTAGGGGAGTTAATTAGAGAGAGAAGAGTCTCAATACAAAAAGGAGAGATAATGGAGTAAACTTGAAAATGACACGTGGATAGGCTCATTGTAAGGAATCATAAATGCCTTGTTTTGCATTTTATAGTAATAAAAGATACTAGTTGAGCACACGTGCGTTGCATGTGTGGGTGAGTCCAGATATTCACCTTCAGTATTTGGATAAATGAATAAGAATCTTTAAATTTCAAAATATTTTATGTAGAGCGTAAATCCTATAACAAATTCTGCACAGCTAACGAAGTGAACTAAACGATTTGTGTGAAAGAATGTAGTGACAATGATATAAGAAGATAAGAATTTTGATGAAATTGAAAAAATTACTGTGAATGAATTCGATTTATTAAAAATGTAAAATGCAAAGCAATAGATCATTTGTTTTGGGAAGACATTGGAAAATAACAATTTGTAATAATAAACAAAAATGTATTCATCAAATATGTTGCTTTTGACGTTTGTTTAAATTCAAAGGTTCTTCTTCCTCTTCAACTTTATGAGCGACGAAACGTGCAAGCTTTCGATCCGAATCTTTAAGCGATTTCCTTTTAATGTAGAATTGTAGATTTTGCCAATGCACATATATAACTTTTGAATATAGTCCGAGTGCATAATTCCCTGTGGAATAAAAGAATAAATATGAATATTAAGTATACGTAATTAGTATTGAGTGTTTTTAATTTATGTATGAATTTGAATTGTTAATAACAATGATATTACCTTTTCCTTTGAAGCGATGAAAGTTTTTATAGAAAATATATTTTTTAATAAAAAGTTCAGTTTCTTAAAAATAAAGTTTTTATAAAAATAAGATTTAAAAAAAAATATATTTTATCGAAACAGACCCTCTCTCCTTGTCATATGTGTCCCGCCAAAGATATTGGAAAAGATTAGGAACGGGTCGAAATATTGTAGTTATTTGACTATAGCTCACTAACATAATTTTTATGGCATTATGTTCTTTCACCATTAAAGGTATACATGGCAAAATCAGATATAAACTACACGGGAATCAAACTGGAGAAAAAAATTCATCCGTCTTACACAGGAAAAAAAAGGAGAAAAATGGCTGAAACAAAACTTCTGTACTATGTAGGTAACATCCCCTAAACCTATGAATATAAGCTGCGTTTGTTAACTTTTTATTTCAGTTAATAAACACATTTATCATGGGAAACTCAAGTGAAGTGTCATTGATTCCCCCAGCTCAGTAGTGTGCTGATTGGAATAGGAAAATGGATGTTCACGATACTCTAATTATTCAATAATTAAAAAGAAGTAATTAAAATATTGAAGAATGAATTAACTATGGCAATCGGAGAGAAAACACATAACATGTGTATCCTTAACAAACGTAAACCACGTAATTATAAATTAAAACCATGATTAAGGGCATACTACAGAGAACATTCCGTCTATAACACTTCATTTTGCCTTTAAAGACACACACACACACACACACACACACGCGGGGTGAAAGAGAGAGATGTCTAATTGCCCAACACTAATCCAGATTTTGGTCATCCAATGTCTAACAGTACTTCATTTTGTTTTCTTGTTCTATACAAAGGAAAACTATAATCATGTGCTCACTGGATGTACATGGTTAATACTAAATCATTACTTAACAATTAGGCAATGGGAGAAAAAATATAGCCCAACAAAATCAAGAGAGGCCACCACAATCATCTGGATTCGATTACATCATCTGGCGTTGGAATATTATGATAAAAAGCTATATTTTATGGCCTAAAACATGGATGAGGGTGACCTTCCATTCGTCCTTTAGATGCTCGTGCTACCTAGGAGCAAAAAATAAAACCAACAAGTAAAAGAGGACAGACAGTAAAGATAGGGTTGGTTATAGGTTTCAGAAACTTTCCTATTTGAATAATAATGGTAAACAAATTGAAAAGGGTACGAGGGAAGTAAGTGGACAGATGGGAGAAAGGGATGAGTTTGAAATGGTAAAACTTTAGACAAATAAAGGCAGAGAAAGGTACTTCAAAAAATCACTCTAACAGAGTTAAGCTGCAGCCTATTAGATCCTTCGTGTCAGTTGATATCTATTTTTTGGTCCATGAAATCAGTTAGTATCTACTATCGAATACACTAATGAGCAACCCAAAAGTCACCAAAGGTCTAGATAATAAAAAATATCAGATCTAGAGATACAATAGACTAAACTCATGGTAAGAACAAAACAAATCTAATCTAAAAGGAAAAACATCTTGCCATTATCTATGGACATGGTGGTTGATGATATTGAATAAATGAGAGATTGTCCTCTTAGTTACTAAAAAAGATTCAAATTTCCGTTTATAGCCTAATTCTTTACCAAAAATAAATGGAAAATTAATGTATTTTAAATTTGGGGTTAAGTCTAATATATAGGTATGTGTTTTGATCCCTCGAGATTGATGACTAACATAGTTAATTGGTGGACACATTTATATTGTTAAGTTATCCATACAAGCCTTGCCATATTTGTTTTATGGCCAAACAGTTTGCATTATATATCATATTGTTGATGCACTACACCCGTAAAATGATAACGAAAAATTTATTCATTTCATAGGCATGTCCACTGAATGAAATCAGTTTGATTTTTGCCTAGGTAATTTTGGAACATGAAGTTACAGAGTGTAAAAGGGAAATAATAGGCCTTGAAGCTGAGACTAATGATCTAAGTAAAGATTTGGCTACTACAAAAGAAAAATCAAATTAATGGAAAGAGGATCTCAGGTAACAAATTCTAACTCGTAGAGAACATGTTTACTAAATGCATAATTCAATTCTTTATGTTATTTCATCAAATACATTTACTTATGTAGTGTTGTTCTACAGTAAATTAAAGTCCAAATTATAGAGTTGAAAGTTCAAACGGAAAAATGAATGATCAAGGATGATATATTGGCATACCATCTCCAAAATGTTGTGTTTGATGATAAGAATAATAATAACATCATGTTTAGCCAATCACGATAATCTGGAGGTGAGGCCACGGTCAAAAAAACTGTTCGGGCTGGACATATCTCAAGTAAATGAGATTTGGCTTCGAATTTTCTATTTTATGGATATATTTATAGAATTTTATGCGGAGAGATGAACTCCATGATTATGATGAATTTCTTATGGATATTTAAAAAAAGAATTAACCAATTCTGGCAACATCTCAACCGAACATTCAAAGGCAAAGGATGAACCCTCCTCCATTCTCTAGCCAGATGACACCTCATATGCTCAAACAACACTGATTCAACAGGGTTGCAATACATTTGGCAAAGCAAGGCACTGCGTGTATGTGTTGGTGGACTTTTAACTCTTGGCTTATTTGGATCTCATGCTCTAGTAGTGGAAAGTATTATCTACATATATACAGTTTTTATAACAAATAATGATGCTCAAGAGATCAACTATATTAATTCAATGTTTATAGCCTAGGTGCTTCTAGGTTCTACAAAACCTATTTCCAGAACCTGAGAAAATTCAATTTATAAATGCAGAATTTTGGGGACGCAAAATCTCTATCACTTGTATGCCTCCAACATTCGAAAGAACACATTAACCTCCTCCTTCCCTCCTCCCCCCATAAATTGGGATTCCTAACATCTTGACCACTTATGCACGTAATGTAGTCTGCTACTAATCCCTACTTATCGACAACAAAACGAAACAACTCAGAGAATCTCACCTGCAAAGATGCATCACCACATCATATATTCGTCAAAGGGAACATAAACAGTGATGAGTTAATGCACACAGTGTTGGAGCTAAAATTGTTCTCTCATAGTATAATGAGAGAAGTTACTGATTTATATACTAATTACATGATAAGAGTTTATGGATTAAATAAGGATACAAAAACATTTGAAATTGTATTTCAACTAAAACAGATAAATTACACCTGGGTAATTAGGTGGGAGATTGACTTGGTCTGATACACTTCCTTTAAGTGGACGGGGATCAAGAGAGAACCTGTAGCTTGTCACGAAGAAACTGAAGGCAAAACTTTTGTGATAATATCAACAATTTCATCTTTTATTGAAATTAATTGGACTAAAAGCTCCTTTGAGGACTCCTTTTCATGTACATAATTATAATCAATTTCAATTTGTTTTGTTCGGGCATAGAACATCGGATTAAACGCAAGGTAGGTGACGACGATGTTATCGCACCACAATGTAGGAGGTTGAGAGAGAGTGACACAAAGTTCATCAGGGAGAGAGCGCAAACATGTGAGTTCAGCTATGACAGTATCGGGAGTGCTTTATATTCAGATTTGGTGGATGAGGGATTCTGACCAAGATAAATGGTATATCCATCGGTCGTCATCGATCATCGATACACGCAGCCCATTCCGAGTTTAAAAAAAAGACTGAAGATCAAGTGGAGATGATTTTTGAAGGAACAAACCTAGTGTGGCAGTGTGCTTTAAATATTAGAAATTTTATTTCAAGGTTGTCTAGTGATCATTGGTAGGGTTGCATAAATGGCGAACTTTGTTTACAACATAGTTGAGGTCGCGTATTATTAATGTTGAAAAGGCTTATAATATAAAATCCAAGTTAATAATTTCCTTTTAAATTAAACTCGATGCGGAAGCGTAAGATGGTTCACACAAATAAACAAAGGCCAATATTTAATTAAGTTCCAATTTAAATGAGTGTGATGATTTAAACCAAATTTTATCTTGAATTATGCTAAGCATGCGTTTTACGTTATTATGCAAGATAAAATAAACCAATCACACTACGCCGCGATGTACGAGGAAAAACCCAAGACGGGAAACAACCTCGGACGGCCCTAGCCACAAATCCACTAGATACGAAATTACAATTACAAGACAGATAGACTTACAACGACTGACTAGATCCCTCTCAAGCCTTGACGCTTCTTCTTGTAGACACCTCTTCCTAGCGGATAACCTCGGAACACCACCGCGATCTCGAAATCCACCGATGGGGCTTTCTATGGTCACCGTCACCCGTACATGGAGCCTTTCTCCAAGTGGGTAGAATCGCAACAAAAAGTCTTCTTCTTTGATGGATGTAGAAGCAAACCAAAACTTCTCTTCTTGAATTCGGTAGAGATAAACCGGTGCCAAACTCCAAGCAATTTGATATGTATATATGAACTTGGATAAGCTCAATTGGGTGTAAACACTAGAGTGATGAAAATATTTTTCTCTAAAAATCTCACTCAAAACATGAACATTTTCCTAAACCATTTTTGCTCTCAAACTCTCTCTAAGAGATAAACTAAGTTGGAAAAGTTATGGAAATGTTCAATTGGAAAATGTCATTCCCGCACCTATTAAAGTCTAAAAAAGTTGGTTAAAAACCAAGTGGCGATGTGGGTGAATAACTGCCAAAAACTGTTCCCGCCTGACAGCTCGTTCGAACGACATTTCGTTCGAACGAAGTCTCGTTCGAACGAGACTTCTAACGACGCTCCAGTATGGACTCGTTAGAAGTTCGTTGGAAATCTCGTTAGAACGACAATCTCGTTCGAACGACATTTCTAACGACAGACCAGTATGCCTTAGTGGGAACTCGTTGGCAGGTTCGTTCGAACGACATCTGGTTCGAACGAAAAAATTCGTTCGAACGACATATCTAACGAATGACCAGAAAGATTGAAAAATTCGATTTTGGCCCAGAAAACTTTATGAACTTATTTTAAAGTTTTATATAATTTCTTTCTTAAAACAAAACGCAGTTTTTATAAAACCTAACACCCAATAAACTTGTTCCAAGCTCCTATATATATATAATTGCATTCATACCTTTGGAGTATGGAACTATGATTGATGGCGTAGAAACGAGGCACGCAAACCGGCATATTTGATGAAGCTTTATACTCTTTGCCGCTACGTCTTCAACAAACACTTCATAGGCTTGAGAATATTACATTTAAATACTATCCTATGAATAAATGTTTTTGTCCGGAATTGAGTCAAAACTGTATATGGAATCAATTGGAAATTTGTGTCCTTACAAATGTCCCCCTTTGGCTATTCCGGGACAAAAACCAAACAAAAATCCTAAAGGGCCGTCAAGCTCTATTAGACTCAACATAACCCACCCAAACTTGACTCAACCCAAGGATCAAACGCTTTGCCATTGAAAGATGCCGCTTTAAAATAATTCCTGCACACTTAAGCAAACTCATCAAATGCATAGGGAATATGAAAGTATTAAATGCAATTAATTAATTACTCCCCCTAAATTAAATCTCCCCTTTATCCCCTTTATCAAACACATGACCTACTTAGAAAGACGTCTCCCCCTAAGATAAATCTCCCCTAAACTAAGATATGATAATAATAGGATTAGATACCATTTCTCCCCTTATCATCATTCTCCCCCTTTTTGTTCAGGAATAGGCAAAGGATAAAGAACTAATAAACAGCATGTTGAAGCGTAAAGTGATAAGACATGAAAGCATATGGGCAATAAAAGCATAGGCAAAGACAAAACAAATATCATATATATAGAAACGAGAAATATACCAATGAAGCACTTGCATATATATATATGGATATAAACACACACATGACACAAAAATATAATAAGTTTACACACTCGTATGGCAAAAATGTGTCATATGGAAACGGTAGTGTAGGGGTGTGAACTAGCAACAAATAAATTTAGACCCAAACACTTAATAAACATTCACGGAGTTCTCATTTGATTGCAAACTTTATCACATTTAAATATAACCTCATGTGACAATATGAAGATTGAACTCAATGAACAAACATACACAATGCATAAAAGCCTAGCATGATGATGATTCTACAAACCAAATAGAGTCATGACATTAAAGACAACTAGGATAAACGGACATTGTGCAAACCGTTGATATACCATCCAATTCTCCCTCAATAAGCATATATATTCTTTTGCTTTTGAATGAATATATCAAACAAACATAGGCCTTGGCAATTGTATTCTTTTTAATGCCAAATATACTATTTTTAGGCCTTTGGACCACATATTTCTTTTAGGTCCATTTCAAACGGTGGCTTACTATCGCAAAGGATCACTTAGTCCTTTCGGAGCCCTTCCCCGTGCACATTTATTTTTATCATGTTTTCAGTTTTCACACAAATCTCACATACAACGGATTTTGACATGCACTAGTCCTCCTAGGTCATAGATATGTAGATGACTAGATTGGTAGGAGAACACCTCAAAAAGCTCAAATATAACATGTGACATTAAGATTTCAAAAGAGCTCGTGCATGTGTGAAAAGAGGCATATAAAAATAGAATCCATTTTAAACAATACAAAATCCAACTACTCCATATAAAACATGGTAAAGAACATTTTAAGGATTGAAAATCTAAACCAAAAGTTCTAGCCACGTGGGAGCGTAAACGATGGGATTCAAACGCACATTTATACCACATAAAGTGTGTCAAACTAAAATACACACAAATCATTTGTATTTGAAAGCTTAAATGAAATAAATAAAACACAAATGATAAACAAAAATCTTTTTATATTTTTTTTCAATTAATTCAAACACAAAATATAATACAAAAAGATAAACAAGTCATAATTTCTAGCATGTGATATCAACTAAGGCAATGACTAGAAAATGACTAAACAAGCATACATTTAGCATGTGAATATAGCATGAAGTACAAAAGCTAAAGTATGCAAACACTAACACATTCATCCTTTAGATTTAGCAAGGGAGGAAGCATGTGAAAGTAAATGAGAATAAAAAACCCTATTTTGCAAGGCAACCAAATCGGATTTCCTAACCCAAATTAATGAAGAATGACTATCTTGGGGTGTAGGAACTTTAACAACCGTGGTTACTTGTCTATGGGGTTTTCTAGGAATTCGTTTAAGATCAAAACAAAATTTCCTAAGATGACCTTGTCGACCACAATGAGTACAAGTGAGCACATGTCGAAAAGATTTACTTAAGGAGTGATCTTTAAATGTATTCCTAGTAGATTCTCCTAAAACATTGGTTTGGGCATTATGAGTAAATTCTGAAAAACGTCGCTAATGCCGTTTAACACAAGGTTAAACTGTATAAGAAACTCCGAATTGTTTGTTGGAGAAACCCTTTTCTTTTGAAAATAAAAATTATAAACAATATTTGTTTACAAAGAAACTTATGTACGAGAGTAATTAAGATTGTATAATCAGTTTTTAAAACTAAGGCAGTTTCAAAAATTCAGCACACTTATAGAATGAGACGAGTAGATGAAGATAATCAACACACAGTTTTTAACGTTGTAAAACCTCTCCCAACAGAGGAAACATCCACGGTGACTTCTAAGTCACAAAAACAAAAATCCACTAATAACAAAAATTAGTTACAAACAATACAACATGCAAGCACACAAATCAACCTATTCTAAGTTTAGGAATATACCCCACTTGGTGCCCTTCTAACTTCTCATAGATCTGATTTGTTGTTGATGTTTCTTCAGTTTGCTAACTTCCTTTGCTTTAGCTTCCTTATGTCGACTCAATGATCTCAGATCTTAAACACAACACTTTCAGTGTAGTAGTGTGTTAAGTGTTTGTGTAGTGATTCCTATTCACATGCATGAACTCACACACACTTAGATTTACAAACAGTCCTAGTAAATTACATATAAAGTCTATATGCAGTGATTTTAGTTTATTTCTTTCTTACAGAACTCGAACCCTTTTTGACCTTTAAATATAACCCAGATTCCATGGAGATCTTGCTTCAGAAATCGGTCAAGACCTTAATCAATCTCTTTTTGAAAATATTTATGAGATTGAAAACCCTCCAACTGCGAATCCAACTAGGTCAGAGTTAAGTTTCGTAAGAAGAAACCAGAAAACATTTTCAAAACCAAATCAGTAAAGATTTTCTTGAAACAAGTAGAAAATATGCAGATCTAGTGAAAATGTAACATGCAGAGTATAGATCTAACGTTTCTATGGAAAAAGAAACAAGATCTTCACTCTAAAGTTTAAGTTGTGTACAAGATCAAAGATAATGAGGTTATAACAACGTTATGAACAAACCACTCTCTTCTCAAACTGTGACAACTCGAATATAATTATGATAAACTATATTTAAATCATGATTAGCTTGTGTGATATTTATAATATGTTATTTGTATATATAATGTTAATTAATTATGTTTAGTCTAATCCTACCTTCATAAAACATGAAGAATCGAACTAGTTACAAATGTGAAATTTTGAAGTTTTTGGTAGGAATGTTCAAGTTTAAGACTAGTTTTGACCTTTATGACATAACAATTGACTTGAGGTGTAAACTAGATATTTGTATATATATGAGTTAGGGTTGTAACACAACAAACGGTCCATCGAACGGACATCCGAGTGGGAAAATATTGTCTTTTTACGAACGGGGGCTAAAGTAGTCATTTAGCCTTAAATGATATTTTGTTTTATATGATGCCACATGTTATAAATTGATTGGTTGGAGGTGGAGGTTGTTTTGGCCGACTTAAACCCTTGAGATATCCTCCTTTTTTCAGCAAACTCAGTTTGGGAGAGTTTTAAGTTGAGGAAAAACAATTGTGAGGGTTAGGAAGAAGAAAGTGAGGAGAAACATTCAAAAAAATTCATAGAAAATTACGTAAAAGCCCCTAAGGTAATTCCAACCATGAATCTTGCTATTTTTCTTTCATTTACGATTTATATGATATAAATCCTTGATTTTTTATTGACCTTTCATGCTTGGGTGCATATGTATGGATATATGCAAGGTTAAGTTAAGTTGAATGTACAAAACCCTAAAATTGCTTTGTTTAGAAACTCTGTTTATTCAAACTTCCATATATTTTCCTGTATTTACTGGAATTGATTGATTCCAATTGTATATTTACCGGGACTCATATATGTATGACATATCCGAAAATCATGATAAAATACCAAGAAATGAGTCTTTGGTGAGAGTTTGAAGTTCGGGTATGAAATCTGCCCTAAGGGTGAAAGTATGCCTACCATGTGTTCGATGTTTTGCTTGACATAGAAAATAAAATCTGAAAATTATGAAATTTTAATCTTGTATTGTTAAATATGTTTAATGATGTTGGGTTGAATATCATATAAATTTATGATGTAGAAAAATTATGGAAATTCCTGGAAGTTGAATGAACGATAAAAGAGCCTATAGGGAAGATTTGCTATGTAATGAAGAAATAGGCTTATTTTGCTCTAGGAAACTCGGAATGATGTGCCGTCTTTTGTTTTGGAAACATGATATAATAAGGATTGGATTACCAAGAATAGTTAAAAAGGGTTTGGGCTATAATTTGAATATGTTAGATAACAGAACCTGAGTCTAGATGGGACTTCATTTTAATGAATGATTTGAATTGAATAATATGATGCTTATGAATTGAGTTATGATTGAAGTTATTCTTTGTACTATTAATATTCTTATGATGACACTAATATTGTAAGAATGATAGGAAGGGAAGAAGAGATGATTGAACAAGTACCAGATAAAGGCAAGGGAAAATCCAGTTAAACTGTCAAGGTGAGTGTACTTATGATTTGTTTCATATATAAATATGAATATAGCTCTAAGAGCGGATTTGTTTGAATACTTCGGTATTCAGGATTTGTTTGGATATTAAAATATCCAGGATTTATTTGGGTCTCATGATCCAGGATTGGTTTGAATACTTCGGTAGTCAGGATTTGTTTGGATATTCAAATATCCAGGATTTGTTATTGCCAATGGGCAGAATTATTTGGATCTTATGATCCAGGATTTGTTATTGCCAATGGGCAGAATTATTTGGAACTCATGTTCCAGGATTTGTTATTGCCAATGGGCAGAATTATTTGGATCTTATGATCCATGATTTGTTATTGCCAATGGGCAGGATTGTTCGGATTTTATATCTACATATTCGATATAGAATTTTTATTCTATTGCAGGAAAGGAGTACCTCACTAAGCTTAATGCTTATGGTTTATATTTTAACAATTTCAGGTTGCTACGCTGCCAGCTAGGATAATATATGACCGGTAACTTTGAGAGTTGCACCGTTAGAAGAGCTGGGGTTTAAGTATGGAGATTTTATCATTGTCACACTGAAGATTTTAATTTACTCACACATTGTATATATTGATTTAGTATGAATTGAGTTGATCATAGTTAATCACAGTATTGTATGTCCGCTTAATTATGACTCTGATGTTGACGTTATGGCACAAAATTAATATTATGTTCATTATGCAGAAAAACATTGATAAATGAGTTAAATTTTCAATGGACTTGAGATTATGGTCCAATTATTCTAATAACAAATGATTAGTATGGATATTGGGTTTGGGGTGTGACACAAACACTCAGGATGTGTTTGGGGTGATATATAAACGAAGGTTTGTTTCTGAGTAGAAGTGTTTAAGGGTTAGGGTTTGGTTTTGGGCTAACTGTTCTCTTTCTCTCTCTTCTCTCTATTCTTTTCTCTCTTCTCTCTTATTTTTTTTCTCAGAAAGACGAATGCCCAAAAATCTTCTAAGGCTGAGAAGTGGAGGGTATATATAGGGCTGAGGGAAGGTTCTGGACGTTCGAGGGAAATCAAGGGCTGTGATCAAGTCTTGCAAGGTTTGATTTGATCCAAAGGTTATAAAACAGCGGTGGTTTAAAATGATTCTGATTGGATCATATGGATAGCACCGGGATTAACCAAGAACACATGCAGACCCTTGATTAGGAATGATCCAAAGATCATCAAACATCCATCTAGCCCTCTCACATAACAAACACAAATTCATTCACCCGGAGGATGACAAGTGTTGGCCTGTGAGTGGCTCTCACATGCGCTTCAAAATAATTACAAAACATCACCCTGAAGTCTCTAGCGCCTTGAGTTCCTACCCAACCAAACATTTTAATGAAAGCAGAAGTTTCCAAAATAGAATATTAACCCCACAAATTATATAATCCCATTTTATTAATAAAAACCTTTATTTACAAAAATGTCTAAAAAAGTTTAAAAAGGTTTAAAAATTATTTAAAAATTCCCAAAAAATAATTAAAGCACCAATTCAAGGGGAATTAAACACACACTCAATTTTAAGCAATATGAACACATGTATGCACTTCTAATTGTGTGTAGTGTGATTCATTTTATACCATCATGGATCATTGAAGAGGATAAGAGAGATAGGTTCTGAGGCTTTTTGGTTTCTAGGATGGACTACCAATTTTGTCACTATTTCCAAACTAGTTGAACACTTATACAATATAGACTTAAGCAAGTCAAAGGTATAAGGTGCTTCAATCTCCCCCTTTGGAAATATGAGACAAAATCTCCTTTGAGTTAGCTTAAAACTCGTAGGGAACCAAAAAAATAAATAAAACCTAGTCCTATACAAAAGATACTATCTACCCAATTCATAGAAAGTCAAAAATTACATAACTCAGCTATTTACAAATTTTTACACTAGAAACGGTAGACAATCAGTAGAAGAGATTCCTGCAAATATACACACTAAGATCAAGCAGTTTAGATGAAATGTGAACAAAATATTGAACTCATAAAATTCAAATTTCTCCCCCATTTTGTCTCAAATGGACAAAGGGTAAAACTTAAGGCTTTAAGAGTTTAATCAGCGCATACCATGCCTATAGAATTTCGCAAATACAGAAATCTGTTATAGTCTAAACGTTTAGTGAACATGTCTGCAAGTTGCAGATCAGTAGGTAGGTAATGAATTTCCAATTCCTTAGTTTCAACAAGTTTGCGTATAAAATGATGCCTTATTTTAATATGCTTAGTTCGCGAGTGTTGAACCGAGTTTTTAGATATGTTAATGGTGCTTTGATTGTCACAATAAAATTGTAATTGATCTTCTTTAATCCCATAATCGCTTAACATCTGTTTTATCCATAATAATTGAGCACAACAACTTCCTGCTGCTATATATTCGGACTCATCCGTAGATAACGATGTGCAATTCTGTTTTTTGCTACTCCAACCAACTAAATTATTGTCGACATAATAACAGGCACCTGAAGTAATTTTACTATCATTAGTACAACCGGCCCAATCAGCATCAGTATACCCTATGATGGTGCTACAGGTATCCTTAGTATACCTAAGTCCAAGATTGAGAGTGCCTTTTATGTACTTTATTATACGTTTTACACACAATAAATGGCTCTCTTTAGGGTTATTCTGGTAACGAGCACACATACATACATCATACATTATGTCTGGTCGTGAGGCAGTTAGATAGAGTAGACTACCAATCATACTACGGCAAAGTGTGGAATCAACTGACTTACCATTTTCATCTTTGCTTAATTTAATGGTAGTACTCATAGGTGTTTTGGAAACTTTAGAATTCTCTAAGCCAAATTTCTTAACAAGGTCTAAGGCATACTTAGTTTGAGAAACAAATAGACCATCAGAATTCTGTTTCACTTGAAATCCTAAGAAAAGTTGTAGCTCCCCCATAAGGGACATATGAAATTCCTTATGCATAATAGCAGAAAAAGATTTAACTTCAGAGTTTGAAGTTGACCCGAAAATGATGTCGTCTACATAGACTTGGGCTATAATAATGTTTTTGTCAAAATGTTTGACAAAGAGAGTCTGGTCATTTCCTCCTCTCTTAAAACCCTTATCCAACAAAAAGTTGGAAAGGCGTTCATACCAAGCTCTAGGAGCTTGTTTTAAGCCATACAGAGCCTTTTTTAGACGAAAGACATGATTAGGGTATTTAGGGTCAATGAACCCTTTGGGTTTTTCTACATACGTTTCTTCGGACAGGATTCCATTTAGGAAAGTAGATTTTACGTCCATTTGATAAAGTGTGAATTTTAAGTAACAAGCTATGGCGAAAAGAAGTCGAACAGATTCCAGACGAGTGACAGGGGCAAATGTCTCGCTGAAATATATCCCTTCTATTTGAGAGTAGCCTTGAGCAACTAGTCTAGCTTTGTTTATAAGAATCACCCCATTTTCATCAGATTTGTTCTTAAAAATCCAACGTGTTCCAATAACATTTTTGTTTTGAGGCCGCGGTACAAGATACCAGACATCGTGAATGACAAATTGTAAAAGTTCTTCCTGCATAGCAGAAATCCAGTGTGTGTCATTCAATGCTTCATTAACATTTTTCGGTTCCACAAGGGAGACGAAACATGCATAATTAGCATAATTTCTTAACTGGGATTTAGTACGAACTGGCTCATTAGGATTACCGACCACGTTGTCAATGGGATGATCTTTAGATACCCAGCCAGGTACTTCTGGACTCTCAATAGGTAATGAGTCATCTATTTCTGGTGAATCAGTTTTGAAATCATTTTCAGATTCAACCACAATAGGTGATTCAGATATCTTATTTTTGACAATAGTGTCACTTACAATTACATTTATCGATTCTATAAGGGCCTTAGTACGCAGATTGTATATACGATAAGCACGACTGTTTGGGGAGTATCCTAAGAAGATGGCTTTATCACCACGAGTCTCGAATTTAGACAGATGTTCTCTGTCTTTACCGACATAACACTGACTTCCGAAGGTTCTTAGGTATTTCAGATTTGGCTTCTTACTGTACCACAACTCATAAGGGGTTTGTTTAGAGTTTTTCCTAAGATAGACCCTATTAGTGATGTGACAGGCAGTTCTAATGGATTCTACCCAGAAGTATTTAGGTAGGGATTTGGCATGCAACATGACACGTGCCATCTCTTGAAGAGTTCGGTTTTTCCTTTCAGCAATGCCATTCTGCTGAGGAGTTTTAGGGGCACTAAATTCATGTTTGTAACCGTTGTAGTCACAATATTCAACTATTCCTGTGTCTATGAACTCTCCCCCTCTATCACTACGAATGCGATTGACTTGTGTGTCCTTCTCATTTTCAATTCTTAGAAGAATTTTCAAAAAATTCTGAAACGTGTCAGATTTATGTTTCAAGAAGGCAACCCAAGTGAATCGTGTAAAATCATCAACCATGACAAGGATATAACTGTGTCCACAAAGACTAACAGTTCTATAAGGACCAATAAGGTCCATATGGATGAGATCTAGAGGTCTATAGGTGAGGATGTCTTTAACCTTTTTATGCGAAGTCTTAACTATTTTTCCTTCCTGGCAATGACCACAGACAACACTTGAAATAGGTTTAATTTTAGGAATTCCTCTAACTATCTCTTGACTAGACAATCTTCCAAGGATATCATAACTTAAGTGACCCATACGATTATGCCAGATTTCATTGTCATCCATTCTGACAATGTTACAGGTTTTAGAACTAGTCTTGACAGTATAACAATTGTTAGGTGTTCTAAATCCTGTAATAATGCATTCACCTTTATCATTTAGAATTTTACAATTGTTCTTTGAAAAGGTGACTGTATGGTCAGAGTCACAAAATTGTGATATACTTAGGAGGTTGGCTTTAAGGCCTTTAACTAATAGAACATTTTTGAGAACAAGCATTCCTTCTTCTTTTAGGGTTCCTTTACCTATGATCTGGGATGAAACACCATCACCAAAAACAACTTTCCCACCAGCAAATCTGGTTTTGTTTAAAAGTTTGGTTTCATCTCCTGTCATATGTTTGGAACATCCTGAATCTAAATACTAACCAGATGAAGTGTGTTCAGCTTTTAAAGCAGTGATGACAATGTTACACTTCATTTGGGGTAAAAGATCCTCTTTTTTAATCCAAATATCTCTAGTTTTAATTTTGCGCAAGTTTGCCCTCATTTGATAAAATTTTCGAGACACAGCTTTTTGTCGAAAAACATTTGGAGCAGCAAACTGATTATTGTGAAAAATTTGAGCTTTTGGTTTAGGAAAGTTTCTGGGAGCCTTTCTCTTAAATGAAATCTTAGTTTTGGTCTTTCTATTTTTGTAGTTAGAGTTCTTATCAGGTTGTCTTGGAAGGACATAATGGTTACGATTTTGCCTAGAATAGTTAAAGTTCTTGTAGACAGAAGTGTTGTACACAGCGCTGTTTAGACGCCTAGCATAACAACCTTCAAAGGAGTGACCATAAATGTCACAGTATGAGCAATATTGATTGCTCGAGGGATGAATTTCCTTAGGAAAACTTCTAAAGATAGGTTTGACAGTATTCTGTTCAGAAGTGTTATTCCTAGGAGGAATGGTCTTATAGGTAGAATCAGCCTTTCTGATCAAAGGACAGACGTATTTAGTCTTAAGTGCAGTGTCAGCCTTAGAATTACTAGACTTTCCAATGTCTTTCTGTTGTTGCTTTTGATCAAATTCCTTTTTAATCAAATGAAAGTTTGGACATGTTTCAATTGGTCTTTTGCCCCCAGACACAAACTTAATAGGTTCAAGTTTAGTAGTTTGTGGTTTGTTCTTAGGGCAAAATCCAATACCGGTTCTATCATCAGAATTGGTCTTGGAGTCAACAACAAAGTCAGTAAAACAATTTGAACTGTTTTCAAACTTAGAAAACTTTTTGAAAACAGTAGCTGTCTTTGTTTTTGCTTCCTCCAACTCTAATAATGTTCCCTTAAATTTCATTTCCAGGATTTCATTAGTTTTAGTAAACTCTTTTAATTTTTGATCAAAAGTTTCAATTTCAGATTGATGAGACAGACACTGGTTAGTGTACTCTTCAGCATTCAACTTCACTATAAGACTTAGATCATCTAATTTCTTAGTCAGGTCTCTAACAGTCTTCTCGAGTCTAGTGCCTTTTTTAAGAGGTTTAGCATACAAGGTATGGATATCTGGGAGGTCATCTGTGTCTGAGTCGCTAAGTGAGGTGTGTGTAGTGACCCCTAACGATTCAGTTTTAGTACTCACGCACCCATTTGCATCGTCATTATCAAGATCACTTTGACTCACACAAACGGAACTAGAACTAGCAACATTTTCAGATAATAAAGCATCTAGGCCAATCAAAGCAGTATTCACACAAGCAGAAGTAGGAGCATCATTATCACACACATGTGTATCATCATTATAAATAATCTTAGCATAAAAAGACATGCAAGGGTCAAGTACATGAGATGACTCAAGTTCATCTTCATCAGAGTCACTTGAATCATTCCAAGTTTTATAGACATTGGCTCTATTGTGTGTGTTGGCTTTATTCAGATTAACTCTGCAATCGTGAGCAATGTGACCTAGTTTCCCACATCTAAAACATTCAATCTTTTTAAGGTCTCTAGTGGGTCTGGAATTGTTGTCCTTAGGATGTTTGTCAAGACCTCTCTCATGAGGTTTGGGATTAGACATAGTAGGATAATTAGGCTTGCCTTGTTTAGTAGCCTGTTTGTTTCGAAATTTGACAATTTTCTTAAATTGTTTAGACATCAAGGCAATCTGATTATCTAGTTTGTCTATATCACACTCCTCATCAGAGTCAGAGTTGGTCAAATTAGACTCAAGTTTGGGCACCCCGACTAATTAAATACCGGGTAGCTACTCCTTTATAAAATTAATTCAAAATGCCAAGTTGGCTCAGTTACTAGCATCACTGTCGAAAACATTTTATTATTACTAACCACCTAGTATTTAAAAAGCAAGTTGTCAAATTTTAATTAAAGTCTGATTAACATGCAACAAGTGAAATGAAGAAATAAATAACACCATTCACCATACTGAAGTACAACGAATAATCATCACATAGCGTATATAAAGTCTGGAGGAAAACTCCTCACTACAATCCCATAACTGAAATGAATAACTGAAACTGAAATAAAACATGCTAAAGTCTGAAAACTGAAATGTAAAAGATGTCTCTAAAGAAATGGGCAACATGCCCTACAACTGATAGATGGTGACTCTGGAATCCAAAAGATAGAAGCGTCTACATGCAAATCCCTGTAGCTTCCACAAGCAGCTACAGCCCGTCACCTGAATGAGTATTACTCAAGTTAGAGTTAGGTTGTTTTCTTTGAGAATGATTCAATTGTTTCTTAAAGTCTAATTCCATTTCCACAGTCCTAAGTTTGCTACTGAGTAACTCAGGGGTAAGGTTTTGATCATTCATTTCCTCAATAGCATACCTCTTACTGTCAAACTTTTGTGGTAATGACCTTAGGATTTTAGAAACAATTTCATTTCTATCATAAGTAATACCATTAGCATGCAACTTAGTGACTATATCAGTCAAGTTCATGTAAAAATCATCAAAAGACTCAGAATCAGACATGATCAAAGAGTTGTACTGTTGGATAAGCATTTGAGTTTTAGCAGCTTTAACTCTTGAGTCTCCTTCATGGGCAGTAATTAATGTGTCCCACGCTTCCTTAGAAGTGGCACAAGATGAGATTCTCTTGAACTCATACTCATTAATAGACATAAAATGGCATTCTTGCCTTTATTGTTATTTCGAGAAAGAGTTTTTTCTTCTGGGGTAAATTCACTTAAGATTTTCTTTACCCTCTCATCACTTCCTTCAGTGGCTGGTTTAGTAGGATAAGTGTATCCATTTTCGATAATGTCCCAGACATCATCTCCTAAAGTCCCTTGGATGAAGGCAACCATCCTTACTTTCCAGTAAGCAAAGTTGTTTCCATCAAAGAGTGGAGGTCTGGACAGATTACCAAACCTTTCATTCTTCTCGTCCATAGTTAGGTTTTTCAGAAAACGATTTCAGAAACACAAGATCTTTTTGAAATAAAAGTTAACAGGACTCTGATACCAATTGAAAAACGTCGCTAATGCCGTTTGACACAAGGTTAAACTGTATAAGCAACTCCGAATTGTTTGTTGGAGAAACCCTTTTCTTTTGAAAATAAAAATTGTAAAGAAGATTTGTTTACAAAGAAACTTATGTACGAGAGTAATTAAGATTGTATAATCAGTTTGTAAAACTAAGGAAGTTTCAAAAATTCAGCACACTTATAGAATGAGATGAATAGATGAAGATAATCAACACACAGTTTTTAACGTGGTAAAACCTATCCCAACAGAGGAACCATCCACGGTGACTTCTAAGTCACAAAAACAAAAATCCACTAATAAAAAAAATTAGTTACAAACAATACAACATGCAAGCACACAAATCAACCTATTCTAAGTTTAGGAATATACCCCACTTGGTGTCCTTCTAACTTCTCATAGATCTGATTTGTTGTTGATGTTTCTTCAGTTTTCTAACTTCCTTTGCTTTAGCTTCCTTATGTCGACTCAATGATCTCATATCTTAAACACAACACTTTCAGTGTAGTAGTGTGTTAAGTGTTTGTGTAGTGATTCCTATTCACATGCATGAACTCACACACACTTAGATTTACAAACAGTCCTAGTAAATTACATATAAAGTCTATATGCAGTGATTTTAGTTTATTTCTTTCTTACAGAACTCGAACCCTTTTTGACCTTTAAATATAACCCAGATTCCACGGAGATCTTGCTTCAGAAATCGGTCAAGACCTTAATCAATCTCTTTTTGAAAATATTTATGAGATTGAAAACCTCCAAGTGCGAATCCAACTAGGTCAGAGTTAAGTTTCGTAAGAAGAAACCAGAAAACATTTTCAAAACCAAATCAGTAAAGATTTTCTTGAAACAAGTAGAAAATATGCAGATCTAGTGAAAATGTAACATGCAGAGTATATATCTAACGTTTCTATGTAAAAAGAAACAAGATCTTCACTCTAAAGTTTAAGTTGTGTACAAGATCAAAGATAATGAGGTTACAGCAACGTTATGAACAAACCACTCTCTTCTCAAACACTCAGGATGTGTTTGGGGTGATATATAAACGAAGGTTTGTTTCTGAGTAGAAGTGTTTAAGGGTTAGGGTTTGGTTTTGGGCTAACTGTTTCCCTTTCTCCCTATTCTCTCTATTCTTTTCTCTCTTCTCTCACTTCTCTCTTCTCTCTTATTTTTTTTCTCAGAAAGACGAATGCCCAAAAATCTTCTAAGGCTGAGAAGTGGAGGGTATATATAGGGCTGAGGGAAGGTTCTGGACATTCGAGGGAAATCAAGGGCTGTGATCAAGTCTTGCAAGGTTTGACTTGATCCAAAGGTTATAAAACAGCGGTGGTTTAAAATGATTCTGATTGGATCATACGGATAGCAGCGGGATTAACTAAGAACACATGCAGACCCTTGATTAGGAATGATCCAAGGATCATCAAACATCCATACAGCCCTCTCACATAACAAACACAAATACATTCACCCGGAGGATGACAAGTGTTGGCATGTGAGTGGCTCTCACACGCGCGTCAAAATAATTACAAAACATCACCTTGAAGTCTCTAGCGCTTTGAGTTCCTACCCAACAAAACATTTTAATGAAAACAGAAGTTTCCAAAATAGAATATTTACCCCAAAAATTATATAATCCCATTTTATTAATAAAAACCTTTATTTAAAAAAATGTTTAAAAAAGTTTAAAAAGGTTTAAAAATTATTTAAAAATTCCCAAAAAATAATTAAAGCACCAATTCAAGGGGAATTAAACACACACTCAATTTTAAGCAATATGAACACATGTATGCACTTCTAATTGTGTGTAGTGTGATTCATTTTATACCATCATGGATCATTGAAGAGGATAAGAGAGATAGGTTCTGAGGCTTTTTGGTTTCTAGGATGGACTACCAATTTTGTCAGTATTTCCAAACTAGTTGAACACTTATACAGTATAGACTTAAGCAAGTCAAAGGTATAAGGTGCTTCAAATTAATTACAAGTATTGAAGCCTAAACCACAAGTGTCATTTTTAATTTGGACCGTTCCTAACATTTTATCTAGTTTTTCCGAACGACACTCCAAATCAAATTTGACATTACTAGAATCTTTTAATTTATTTTCCAATTCTAAAATGTTAGATTCTAGTAAAACATTTTGCTCTTCAAAAGCAAGGATCTCCTTTTTCAAGGATTCCATTAAACCTCTAAGGCTATCTCTCTCGCCTTCTACATATTCAAGCTTCTCTTGAATAGTCTTCACATGTGTCCTAAGGTCTTCTATTAAATCATTGTCATCAACGACCTTGACACTCTCTCTTAAACTAGCTTCTAACTTCAAATTAGCTCTTTTCAATTTAATAGATTCTTTATAAAGTTCTTGAAAAGCATTTTGAAGTTCACTCACATTAACCTCTTCTTCATTTTCACTCTCACTTTCTTCTTCACTCTCACTATCATCAAAAATAAAAGAATCATGTACAATGACCTTGGAAGTTGCACGTGCTATTGTTTCATCAATCGATGAGTTCTCACTATCACTCACATGACTAGCCATAAAAGCCAAAAAAAATTTCTTAGTGGGGGAATCGGGCTTCTCTTCCTTATCACTATCACTAAGGGTTGCATTATATGAAATGGGTCGCTTACCATCTTTCCTTAGTTTAGTGGGGCACTCATAAACCCTATGGCCATAACCTTCACAACCAAAACACTTATTAGACTCGTCCCTATCTAAATTTTCATTACTAGGTTTAGGGATTTTATCGGCTTTAGAAATCTTCTTGCTTTTATCATGTTTAGAAGTATCAAATTTCTTAAAATCATTTTTAAATTTATCTTTGTTAATTTTAAGAAATTTTCTAAATTTACGAGCAAACAAAGACATGTCTTCCGAGTCACTATCCCTCTCGCTCTCTACTACTTGTTTTACCTCTCTTAGGGCTTTTAAAGCGACGCCCTTCTCAATTTTCTTTTCAGTTTTAGAGGGAAACATATCTAGTTCATAGGTTTGTAAATCACCTACAAGGTCTTCTAATTTCGTAGAGGCTAAAGTGGGTAAAGAATTTAAAACGGTCACCTTTGGAATAAATCTATCGGGTAGGGACCTTAAAATTTTCTTTACAAAACGGTCGTCAGGTATTTTCTCTCCCAAGTTCAAAGATGAATTAACAATATCAGAAAGTCTAGCATAGAATTCATCAAAAGTTTCTTTTTCATTCATTTTGATAGTTTCAAATTGAGTGGTGAGGTTTTGGAGTTTTGAAGATTTAACGACACTAGTTCCTTCATGACTTAATTGTAAAATATCCCAAGCTTCTTTAGCGGTTTCACACGTCATAATACGACGGAATTCATCCGGTGTGACAGCGCTAAATAAAGCATTTAAACCACGGGAATTGAAATTAGCAAGTTTAAACTCATTTTCAGTCCATCTATCGGCGGGTTTGATAACACGTTCATTTTCAACTAAATAAGTTAGTGGGGACCACCCGTTAACAACAGACATCCAAACACGTTCGTCGATAGATTTTAGTGCCGATCTCATACGTGCTTTCCAATACGCGTAGTTTGAACCATCGAAAATAGGAAATTTTGAAAATGGGGAAAAACCCATTTTAGCCAAAAATTATTTAAAAGATCGTTAACGAAATAATTTATCGCTTTGGCTCTGATACCAATTTGAAAAGGCTTATAATATAAAATCCAAGTTAATAATTTCCTTTTAAATAAAACTCGATGCGGAAGCGTAAGATGGTTCACACAAATAAACAAAGGCCAATATTTAATTAAGTTCCAATTTAAATGAGTGTGATGATTTAAACCAAATTTTATCTTGAATTATGCTAAGCATGCGTTCTACGTTATTATGCAAGATAAAATAAACCAATCACACTACGCCGTGATGTACGAGGAAAAACCCAAGACGGGAAACAACCTCGAACGGCCCTAGCCACAAATCCACTAGATACGGAATTACAATTACAAGACAGATAGACTTACAACGACTGACTCGATCCCTCTCAAGCCTCGACGCTTCTTCTGGTAGACACCTCTTCCTAGCGGATAACCTCGAAACACCACTGCGATCTCGGAATCCACCGATGGGGCTTTCTATGGTCACTGTCACCCGTACATGGAGCCTTTCTCCAAGTGGGTAGAATCGCAACAAAAAGTCTTCTTCTTTGGTGGATGTAAAAGCAAACCAAAACTTCTCTTCTTGAATTCGGTAGAGATAATTCGGTGTCAAACTCCAATAAATTTGATATGTATATATGAACTTGGATAAACTCAATTGGGTGTAAACACTAGAGTGATGAAAATATTTTTCTCTAAAAATCTCACTCAAAACATGAACATTTTCCTAAACCATTTTTGCTCTCAAACTCTCTCTAAGAGATAAACTAAGTTGGAAAAGTTATGGAAATGTTCAATTGGAAAATGTCATTCCCGCACCTATTAAAGTTTAAAAAAGTTGGTTAAAAACCAAGTGGGGATGTGGGTGAATAACTGCCAAAAACTGTTCCCGCCTGACAGTTCGTTCGAACGACATTTCGTTCGAATGAAATCTTGTTCGAACGAGACTTCTAACGACGCTCCAGTATGGACTCGTTAGAAGTTCGTTGGAAATCTCGTCAGAACGACAATCTCGTTCGAAGGACATTTCTAACGACAGACCAGTATGCCTTAGTGGGAACTCGTTGGCAGGTTCGTTCGAACGCATCTGGTTCGAATGAAAAAATTCGTTTGAACGACATATCTAACGAACGACCAGAAAGATTGAAAAATTCGATTTTGGCCCAGAAAACTTTATGAACTTATTTTAAAGTTTTATATAATTTCTTTCTTAAAACAAAATGCAGTTTTTATAAAACCTAACACCCAATAAACTTGTTCCAAGCTCCTATATATATATAATTGCAATCATACTTTTGGAGCATGGAACTATGATTGATGACGTAGAAACGAGGCACGCAAACCAGCATATTTGATGAAGCTTTATACTCTTTGCCGCTACGTCTTCAACAAACACTTCATAGGCTTGAGAATATTACATTTAAATACTATCCTATGAATAAATGTTTTTGTCCGGAATTGAGCCAAAACTGTATATGGACTCAATTGGAAATTTGTGTCCTTACAAATGTCAAGTATTGTAAAGCACAAATAATATGTCAAAATTTTATAGGATTCAAAGTTGGTTTTCCCCCTGACTTAGATAATTTTTTTGTCTTGATGGTGGGGTGAGAAGAGGCAACGAAAACACATCTTATGCACATACGACAACAAAAGTTCGATATACAACAAATTATATGGATAAATACTAAGAGGACAACGTTCTAGGCAACATAACAACCTACATTACAATTGAGCAGTTTGTTAGTGAATGAAAGCATATACTACAAAATCTTATACTTGATACATTTTCTTCATTTAATTATGTGTCAGAAATGGACATATTTTTTTCAGCTTGTCAAGGAGAAGATGATGAGGGGAAATGAAATTTGAGACCAAAGTAACCACTGTATGGCAGCTTTTCAAGTTGAAGATGATGACAGAAAATGAAATTTGAGACCAGAATCATGACTGTATGGCTAGATTTCAGAACTTGATTGTTTAGTTTCTACTGTCATTAACCTCCCCTGAGATCAGGCCTAATGCTATATTTTGTAATAGCCATTATTTTGCCCCTTAAAGAATTCTACATTTTCCCTTTCCATTACCCTCTGATTCATTAAAGTCCGTTGTTCTCAAGTAGACTTCAAAGAGGGCATTTGGATTATATGATCGTAGACACTTCGTTGAACACTGCACATGCTTCCCCTCATTTCACAATATGTTCTAAAGTTATATGGCGATTACACCTGTTAAACGTAACTATTCTAGTAAACCGACATTGTTTTGCCCATTTGGTGCTATCTCATCAAACCAGTCATCATTAGCTCTAAGTCCCCCAAAAATGTTATCAAGAAAATGGAAAGTAGGATGGACGAATTATTTTGGGGTCATGGTTAAGATACATTTAAATAACCATTTTTTCTTTAAATTACAGGCCATAAGAATTGATAATTAAAATCGCAATGATACATTAATAAATTGGAATTACCTCGTAAAAAAAAGTGAGATTCTTTCACTATGAGATTGACAATCGAAGCTTCCACCAACAATATTGACAATATCCTACAAAGTTTCAAAGGAAATATATGACCATATCGAATATAAATTATAGGAAACAATTTCAATATGGTATTAACTACTTCACATACCTCCTAAACAAAATTGAATTTCCTTCACTCTCAGATTTACAATCGGAGCTTGTACCACCAATATTGACAATATCCTACAAGATTTCAATTAAAACTTAATTACGAAAAAGTTAAATGATAATTTTTTTTTACGAAATATCAGATTACAATCCTACTATTGTTAACATGCTTGTAAGGAGTAAGTACATCATATTATATAAGAATGACAAAAAAAACAAAAAAATTAAGTAGTTGTCTTAGTACCATAAATTATTGTAGTATTGAACTTCCACGTTATGAAACTAATTAAAATAAATTGTTATCATGATTGAAATTTCTGGAATTAGAAGAAAACCCCAAACATTAGGAAAATGTGAATGAATAAAAAATAAGGATCAAGTGAGGTTCGAAATTTTTAATCTATAGTACCAAATTTTTTTTATATCAGTAGGCATACTTTTGAAATTACCATTTAAAACAGTATGCATATATTAATAAACATATATCAACGTATTTAAGTGTTTTCAAATTCACTTTTGAAATTAACATTTAAAACAGTAGGCCTATATTAATAGGCATATATCAGTAAACATATGTCAATGTATATAAGGGTTTTCCAATTCATGTAAAACTGGAAAGTACAATGAATGCATAAAAATAAAAATTTGTTAATGAGATAGATATCTATATAAAATTTATGTAATTATTTTTAAATTAACAACTGCATAATTTTCAGCAACAATGAAAGACATAAAAAAAATTATAGATGGAATTAGGAGTGTTCACCTTCGTTTTTGAAAAAGAAACAAGATGAAGTAGAGGATATAATTTCAATGAAATAGACATATCTAGTATACAAATAACTTACGTAGCATATTGGACTGTTGGTTTTTTAGCTTCCATTTCAAAGGATGAATGAATCTAGAATTAAATTATTGGGATAGGTGACTGTTGATTTTTATTTTGGGAAGATGAATGAATTGTGATTTTTCATATGTATTTGAGAGTAAATGCTTGGGACAATGAATTTTGATTTTCAGGGTTGTAAGATGAATGAATGAATTTTGATGTTTTGTTATGTGTGAATGAATGTGAGTTATCTTGTATTTGAGAGTAAATATTTGGGATAACTGAATTTTGATATCTAGGGTTGGAAGATGAATGAATTTGGATAGTTTGGTATGTGTGAATGAATATAAGAGAGATGGGAGTAATGAATGTGGGTATTTCATATGTTGTGTTATTAAATAGGGGAGAGATATGTAAGACTATCATTAAGGGTATAATAGGTATTTTAAATTTAATGAGGGTACTTTAGTCTTTTGAGCATTGAAGAGGAACTCCCCTCTTTTAAAGTAGGAGAGATAAAATATTGTATTTTATAAAATATAGCTAGCATTTATATCAAAAGAAGTTATAGCTTATTGTACTGTTGTACCATATGCCTTCCTGTCACACATTTTTTTATACTTTGCTAATTGAGGTGCACATAGTTCGAACTGCTGATAATTCCGATCGGCTCGTTTCACTAATTACCTCAGAATTCAACCGTGATAGATCTATTTCATATTTTTGAAAACAAAATGTGAACTAATATTGTGTAGAATCAAACTAATATGAATAAATAATTTTTCGGTTGGTTAAGATTTTTTATCAATTTCAAATGAGAACATTTAAAAATAAATAAAATTTTAAATATAACTGAAAGACACTTGGAACAACACACTGTAAATATAATCCAAATAATAAAAGTTTAAAATAATTTATAACCTTTAAGCTAAAGCAAAAACATAATATTTTTCATATGTATAAAGCCTAAATAACATTTTAAGATCGAACCGGATACTATTTGACCTAGGTTCTTAGTTTGGTTCGAAATTAGATTAGTGTATGGTTCAATTTAATTTGGGTTTGTCTGGAATTAGGAACCAAAATCGAAACAATGGTTCTATAATTTTTGGAACCAGAACCGAACCAATAAAGGAAAAAATCAATCAAACCCAACCCAATACACCTGGTTTGGTTCGATTTATCCATTTTTTGAATTTTGATGTACACCCTTAATTTATAATATATCTAAACATAGGGTAAGAGTCGAAAAGTAGAGTGACAGAAGAATGTCCAAGGAATTAATGAAATTTTATTTTGGTTTATAGAAAAATAAGAGAGAAGTGGAGACACATTCATTCTTTTCTCCATCATCAAACTACATTGATTCAAAAATAGATGAAGACATAAAGCGCACACACACATAAATACATGTAGAATGAGATGCTGGAAAATACACCACACAATCATTCGAGAAAAATGAGTTTTAATTAAAAAAATATAAATATATATAACAAAAATAATGCACTTGTAACTATATTTAAAAAAATAGTTCACATCTTGAATCCACACTTGGAAAATGCGAAATCAAGGGTTAATACGCACTTTCCACGTGCAAATTCTATTTGGATTGGAGGCATGACTAAGTTTGATGATATATCAATTAAATCTTAATTTGCATTTGGTAATCGCAAATTGAAATAAAAATTTATTAAAGCCACAGTCACCAGATGAAAATTCAGATTAAATATTAATTATGTGTCTCAAAAGTGCAAAATCAATTTATTGGGATCATGATATAATAGTCCTCGGGGAATCTCACGTCAGACCTAAAGGGTTCTACATCAAATCAAATTTTAGCTTCCCGGATATCACAGATCAGATAAGGAAAATATTCCCAAAGGATCGTGATGGTATGATATGATAAAATCCAACAACGATTCAACTATTGAAAGAGATAAGGATAATTAGACAATATGATCACATCAGTAAGACTCAAGTTGATAGTTATCATAAGTTAGAACTCTTGTATTTATAGATATAATAACCCTAATGTAAAAAAAAAGATAAACACAATCTTGTACCCACGACTTGGACTTTCAACTAGAATTCTTTAGCACTCCAATATATCTTCTTCCCCATCCAATAAAATCCCATATCCCTGTATCCAATGGATGTAGGAAAGCTGACCTACCAAACCATGTACATCTGTGTTATTTATTACTTTTTGCACTCATATTTGTGGGAAAATTTATTGATTAGCATTACTATAGGATGAATACCTTATAATTTGGCATTGTCTAGGGGAAACTCTAAATCCCACCACTTGTAAATACCAACATCATACCATAATGAGTGCACATTAGTACTACTATTCCCATCTTAGGAAATGTGTACACTATAAGGTACGAATTATAAGAAGGGAAAAAACTCTTTCTAAGTCTCCTTCCTAGTAACGTCGGATCACATGGAGTTACACCACACAGATCTAGTCCTAATCTTCACCTTAGCACTGTGTTCGTGGATCCCCAGTGAGGAATGCCATGTAATGTCTCGTTAACCTCTATGAGGAACATTTTAATGTGCTATGAGGAAATTTGCAGGTTAAAAATATAACTTATTGAAAAGTCTTAAGGTATTGGTTCGAGTTCCCATAACATTCAGTATCGAAGAAGAAAGAGAATATGATCTCCCAAGACTCCTTCTGTTAACCACAATCACAGAGAATCTACATAGAGAAGCACGTATGTTATGCAACTTGATCAGCCCCTACGAAGGCATTATTTTATTGGTAAATCTTCCAGTCGAGGTGGCCTATGAGTTAGTGTAGTTAAATCCATCCACAAAAATAGTTTGGTCAAATCCCATCCTCCTAGGAAGAATGCCAATCGTGATAACCTACAAGAGTTTATTTAGTTAGAGTTAGTGGGTCGCTTGAAACCAAACCTAACACCAATGTCAAACGATCCGCGACACCCCACCTAATTAAACATCGGTTGATCAGGATTTTATAAAATTAAAATAGGTTTCTCATATGGTTCATTTTCAGCATCACTGTCGAATTTTTTTTAATTACTAACCACCTAAGTGAAAACCGGTGCCAAATTTTATCTTTCTTTAAGAACGGATAAAATAACCATACTGAAACTACATTAACCATTCACAATATAAAAGAATCCAACCATCATAATATATAAATGCAAAGAGTTTTGTCGAATAAACTATCGGCCAAAATGCAAAATCAAATACTCCATAATAAAACAAAACTAAATAACTGAAAACGGATAACGGACAATATGCTTATACATGAAATATAAACTGGGATCTTACACTAGATCTGAATGGAGGAATCGTCTAATCAAATTAATTCTGTCACAATCCACAGTGCTACAGCTCTGAGTCACTGGAATGCAGTCTGCCTGGCATCCATGTGGCTGGACACGTAAAAGGTTTTTGAAAATATTTTATAGCAAGTGTTAGTACACAAAATATTTTGAAAATATTTAGCAAGCGTTTAACACAAATTTTCAATCGGTTATTTATTACACATGTTAGGTTATCGTACACTCTCTTGAGTCTACTCACCTCTCATCTATTGTGCACGCCTAACGTTCTATACTTAGCCCACCTAGCTATACTGCCCAAGCTAACTAGACTGTAGTATTATATGAACTTATCTGTTCGCCTAAGTTCCCCGTTTCGCCCATATAGTACATTATTTTCATTAACATAACATATATAATTTATCTCTCACGCAACACTTACATATGTTATGTTTAAAATCATACAATTAAGTATCGCTACTTAATTTATTCTAGTAGACATCACTATCTATCTTTCAATCTTTGTGATTTAGTTTCTCTTCTTAATTTCTCTTTAATATATATATATCATCTACAAGTCTACTATCGCACCTAGTACGACACCATACACTACACCAAAATGGCCAAATTATCACCTTTCAGCCGGCCACCCTGCTCACGATCATTGACCGTGAAAACAAACACGCATTTTGTGTCACGATCATTGACCGTGACAAAGTATTGTCATGGTAAATGGCCGTGACAAGTCCGTGACAAATGTTCTTTTCACGGACTTGTCACGGTCAAGGACCGTGACACATCCGTGACAATTTACACAGCAAAAAAGCCCTACCCTTTCTTTTTTTTTCCCCACCGATTTTGGTTTTTCCCTCTCTTTCTCTCTCTAAGCGATTTCGAGGTCTCTCTCTCTTTAAGGTATGTTTTTTCCTCTCTTTCTCTTTCATTTCTATATGTGTGTGTATATATGTGTGTTTATGTATGTGTGTGTATATATGTGTGTGGTGGGGAGAGGGGGAAGGGGGTGTGGTGGTGGGGGTGGGGTGGGCTGTGTGTGTACGTGTGTGTGTAGGTGTGGTGGGGGTGTGGTGAGGGGGGCAGGGGGTGTGGTGGTGGGGGTGGGGTGGTGTGTGTGTGTGTGTGTGTGTGTGCGTGTGTGTGTGGTGGGGGGAGGGTGGTGGTGGTGGTGTGAAGTGTGTGTGGTGGGGCAATCTTAACAATTGTATAGCTTTAATTGTAATTTTAATTGTATAGTTTTAGATGAAAGAAAATTAATAATTAGTGCCCATTTCATATGAAAGTAAGATTGCCCCTCATTGTAAATTAGTAAATTAATAATTGTATACTTTAATTGTTAGTTTAATTGATGAAATGAATTAATTGAGTAGATGAATTAGAAGGAGTACGGGATACACATTTGTTGTTGACGTTGCTGTTGGATTATAGTGGATCGATGTTGGGTTGGTTAACAGTAAAAGTGGCATTACTACTGCATTATTGTCCATATGGGGGTGGGATTTTTTAACTTTTTTTGAAAATTACTTTGTATATCGAACAATATATAATTATTAATAATTATTGGATTATTGTCCATATGGGGGTTGGCCAATGTGGGCTTTTAGGTGTATCTGGTGGGTATTCTTTAGTGGTTAATTCTAGATATTATTAATAAAGATAAGTAGGGATCTTTTGGTATGGCTGAAAATGGCTATATTATTAATAATTATTGTGTGTGTGGTGGGGGGCAGGGAGTGGTGTGTGTGCATGTACGTTTGCGTGTGTGTGGTGGGGGAGGGGGTGGGGACAGGGTGGGGGAAGGGGTGGGGCAAGGTGGGGTGGAGGGGGAAGGTATGGGGGGTGGGTGGTGGCGTAAATTAATATATGATTAATTATGAAAGTCGCATTGCTCCGTATTGTAAATTAGTAAATTAATAATTGTATACATTAATTGATGAAAATAATTATTGTGTGTGTGGTGGGGGGCAGGGGTGGTGTGTGTGTGTGTGTGTGTACGTGTGTGGGTGTGTGGTGGGGGAGGGGGTGTGTACGTGTGCGTGTGTGTGGTGCCTGTACGTGTGGTAGTTTAATTTGATCTGTACTAATAACATTTTTTTACAACAAATGTCTCCTTCAGGTATTAAGGCGAGGATGATGATGCTGGTTATGATGATGTCGTCTGGGCTCCGTGGTAGCGAAGGCGACGAGGGCTCCTCGGCCCCTAGGCTCCCCAAATATGGAAAATTTGGGATTACCATCAGGAACAAGTCGGAGCTATTAGCGAGATCCCTCGAGCTGGTAAAGACGGTCATCGGCTCGGGGTATATGAGTTGGAAGGAGGTGCCATATGAGCTCAAGTTAGATGTTTGGGCGGCACTACAGGTAATATATTTATATTTATATAAATATTTTAATTACAATTACAATTTCGATTTCAATTTATTTTTATTATTTATATTTATATTTATATTTATATTTATTCACAACTAACATTGTATTTGTTGGATAGGAACAATTCAACTTGGATCCAAAGCTACGTGATTTCGTCTTGGAGCAGTTGAGGGAGCAACACAAGACATGGAAGAAAAATATGCGGACACGGTACTTTGGGAAAACACGAGAGTCCATTATCCAAAGGCGTGAATCCGTCCCGCCGAAGGACCCGATCTCATTGGCACAATGGCAAAAGTTCATTGACAATGAGATCGGGGAGCGAAAATTGGCATCTCGCCAATTGGGGAGGGAAAATCGGGCAAAAAAGACGGACGTGCACTATTTCGACCAGACGTCTTACGCCGAGGTGGAGCATAGGATGATGGTAAGATTTAATTTGTCTATAACTACAGAAATATATTATTCTGCATTATTTTACTTTGCGGGGCCAATACTAATTTTACTTTATTTTATTTCAAGGGATAGGGAGTGGCCCTGGGGTAAGCCACATAGGCTCGATACTTATTTGGCTCTTTAGACGAAGAAGGGTAAGGATAAGGAGGTTTCCCCGAGCATCGCGGCCACGATTATAAGTAATCCGACAGTTTACTTTTTGTTAATTACGTTATAATTTTTTAGTTTACTTATTTTACTAATCATGTGCTTTTTGTCATTTCAGGCAAAGCTTAAAAAAGTGCATGAGTCGCAGTCTGATGCCGACAAGGCATCTTTGTCCACAGACGCAGTCAACCAAGTGCTTGGCTCTGATTGCAAGGGGAGGACAAGGGGGTGAGCTCGCTGGTGTCCAAATCTAGGATCATCGTATTGGAGACGAGCGACACCGGGTTGGCTCGAACGGTGGATTCGCATGACGCGAAGCTGTCCCGTTTGGAGGCGACGATTCAAGATATGTTATCATTCATGAAGCGTATATTAGGCGGAGACCGTAAGGGGAATAAAGGAGAAGGCTCTGGAGGATGAGGTGCGGGAGGACGAGGTGCAGGATAACGAGGATGTGGACCTCGCTGCTTCATCACCGACACGTGCGTACTTCGATGATCCACTTCCCTATTTGTCCCCCTTAAACAGACCGATGTTGACACTTGGTTGGCCGAGCATGTTCATATTGGACGTATTTGATGGCCAGCGGATAGGGCGGGGGTTGAGGGACCCGAATATCGTCCAGCGTGGAATAGTTCATGGACGTGAGCTTCAAGAGATCGAGTCCAAGGTGCTCGTCACGCATGTGATACCCGGGAAGGATAACTCCCTATTGTGGTTGCGCGAACAATGCGGCACGATGTATGTTAGTGGGTGTGTCAATTCATATATCGTGTGGCCTACTCACCTCCTCACATTTGCCCCAAAGATGTAGTGACATTATTTTTAAGTTGGTACATTTGAATTATAATTGGATTATATCGTCATGTATATTGTTTCTATTTTGAATGTATATTTGCATTATCTTTAGTTTATTTGGATATATGATGTTTGAACAGGTACAACGTTGCTATAACAGGTACACATATACTGCTGGGCAGTGGTAGTGGCCATACTGCCCAGCATATTTTTTTTTTAATTCTGCCCTGAATTGTCACGGTCATTGACCGTGACAAGTCCTTGACAAATAAGGTTGTCATGGACTTATCATGGTCATTGACCGTGATAATTTTTTTAAACACTGTCAGGACTTTGTCACGATTATTAACCGTGACTAAACTTGTCACGGTCAGGGACCGTGACAATTCTAACTAACTTGTCACGGTCAATGACCGTGATAAGTCCGTGACAAAAAAGTTATCTCGCCCCGAATTATCACGGTCATTGACCTTGACAAGTTGAACTTGTCAAGGTCAATGACCGTGATAATTCGAAAGATTTGGTATAGTGATAAGGTATATGTATTTCACACACAATATATAATATAAGGATTATTGGTTCGAATAACCATCCACCCCAATTATCCTATCATTTACATTGGTCCGGATATCCCTCGACCCCAATGTAAATGTTATGCAAATGTATATTGGTCCGGATTTTCCATCGACACCAATATTATTTATTTTCGATTTGGTCAGGATAATCATCGACCCCAAATTTGAACTTTCATGTATTGATCCAGATATCCATCGACCCCAATACTATTGACATAACCTAAGTACTCATATTGTAGGTATTCATAAAACGTAATAATTCACATTGGTACGTAGTATATTTCTCTCTAATACTTACCGTACATTTTATTTTACGATTTATCTCACTATCGTATTTATATAAGTATTCGCATAACTTTAAGGGTCTTAGTTACCCCTTGTCTAAATTCGGTAGATAAGTCCAATTTACCCTACTGGTCGATACATCGATTTATTCAATTTTCGTAATTCTTTATCCGACTCTTAGATTAATTACGATGTCATGCATCTCGAATTCAATCTCGTCTTAAACCTCTCAATAAGACTACTTCATATCTCTATAATAGGCCTACCATAACATAATAAATCTCTACAAAGTCCTAAAGATTTCCACAACATCGATTTAGGAACACTAGGCCCAAAAATAAATTTTCATATTTAATTTGGAAAATTGAGCCGACCTAACGGGGCTGATGTTCTATAAGGACCGAACCTAACCGCTTCTCTATAGTTCGGACCGATTCATTTTTATGTAACTCAATTCTGTAAAGGCCGAACCGAATTGATCAATCTGGTCCGGACCGATTTGTTTTTCTATAACTCATTTCTGCAGTTACAACTGGTACGTTCTCTACCATTAACGCACCTTAATCTTCCATGTCCTCCATTTAAATTTTAAACTAATTGTCCCAAACCCTTCCCATATGTATAAGGACAATTTCTAACATAACTTTTTGCATCAAAATATTATAAATTATTTAGGAATGGATTTAAGCCTCTAATCTTAAAAAATTCTAGGTTTTCATGTTCTTCCTCTAATATTCATCAAACCCCAAATTTAATTCATATTAAAGATCAATCCTCCTATAATTATTGATCTTATACATATGTTAAATCTTTCTACATGTAGATCATATTCCAACATGCATAAAAATCCTTCTTTTTCTACCAAGAACATTGATTTAACAAAACAAATCTTAAAACCCTACACATGTGTATTTTAACTTCATAGATATTACAATAAACAACTTGCCTCTTGTTAGGGTCTGATTTCGTGGATTAGGTGTGGGTTTGATTGATTTCTCCTTCAATCCTCCTTCCTAGATTGTTTGTTGTGACACCCCGCCTAATTAAATACCAGGCGATCACTCCTTTATTAAATTAAATCAAGGTATACAGTTGGTTCATTCTCAGCATCACTGTCGATAAAAATATATTTTCCAATTTAACACCCTAAATAATTAAGCTAAGTGTCAAAACCATTTTCATACATACTTTCCAAATTTTAATTTAAAAAAAAGATTTATTTAATTAAAAACAACATTCTTACAATTAAGAATCACACTGCAGTAAGCCAAATAATATAATACATTCATCAATAGAATGTCAACATATTAAAACTAAAACACAAGTCCATACTGAATAAATCCCAAAGAAACAATACTGGAAATGATTGAAATATAAATCTCCCAACAACAAATGAAATGATGAAAAGGGGCGACACGTGCCCAATAAATGAGAGTACTAGGAGTGGAGTCAATAACAGAAGCCGTCTACTCAAGTGACCTGCAACTCCCACCTAAGCTGCAGCTCGTTCTTATCAAGGGATCCTAAGCAAAACGCCCCTGTGGCTGGGCACCTGAAAATATACATATATATATACAAGAGAGAGAGAGAAGAAGAAACGGGTCAGAGCCCAAAATTGTGTTTGATTTTAAAATACGTTTAGCAAGTATTTAAATTGATACAGGCCAATGCAATAACATATTAGAGCGTCGCTCTCTTGAGAAATACTCACCTCTCTTCGAATGTGCACCCCTATCGCACTATCCTTCCCATTGGTTTGTTTTATCATCTAACGCACTAGTCTTTCTAAAAGATTTGACTGAACATAACTTACCCGAAAGATTTGCAATTCACGATTTCATTTAAAAGAGATGTTCCAATTTGTAACCAAATTTCTCTATTTCTAACTTTATAAAAACAATAAAGTTTACAGTGACATATTATACTTTCTCAAAATAAGTATTTACAATTTGAGTCAACAACCATGTCCTACTTATCAAATCTCAGTAGGCAGTTTCAAATATCATAATCTCATATATATATTAACTACTCGTATAATATATATATATATAACAGCACCCCGAATAAAACTATGGTGCGTGCATACTTCCACTATCCAAACCCCATACCACTCAAATCAAGGGGAATACAAATTCGGAATCACTCTCGAATTGTATTAACACATACACAAACAATATCGAGGCGAAGCATAGATTCCAAGACTCTAAGAGGATGGCACATACTCGCGTCTCTTAGGACCGTCTGAACTATCAATTCGATAGCCTGTACCAAGGATATCTATCTTCTAGGGTACAAGTCAATATCCCCCATAAAGGTCCCATCGAGATAAGACTGTCCCAGCGCGGTAACCTCAAGGATAGCAAGTAGCGCGGTATATTTTTCACATGCATATAATATAGGTACACACAATCATATAAATATACCACTTTATCATATTAATATAGGTTCTTCTCATCACCCGTACATATATTGTTTATCCTTAATTTTACATTTATAGAATAACGCATAAGGTTCCATTCCTAACCTCAACTCGAAGGGTTTACTCACTTATTACCTAACACTCATGGATTATATCTTCCAAATTCTGAAATTTAGTAAGTGCCTTTATTAGATTCAACCGTTACTCTCTTACGCACCTCCCTCTTTAAAAATTCATAAATCTACCAACCTAAAGTCAATATCCCGTAAATACCATTCTCGTTGAAGATTAAAGGTTCTAACATTTATCCATATACCCTACTGGTCCTCAATGTCTCCCAAATCATTTTATTTAAGATGCCCAAAGATTATTTCACAATAAACTTAAGTTAACTAATTTAACAAGGGAAATAAGAGTCTGCCAGGAGGGGTCGATCGATCGAAGCTTGGGGCTCGATCGATCGAAGCTTGGGGCTCGATCGATCGAACCTTCGATCGATCGAAGCTCTAGGCTCGATCGATCGATCAAGCAGTTCTGGGCAAAATTCTGCAGAATGCAGTGACGGGTTTTAACCAATTTATTCATCTAAAACGATGTTCTTCCATTCTAATCGCCCCAAAAATCCTACTATCATCATTATAACATTATACCAGGTGTTTATAACGTATAGCATGCGTGTAACTATCATTAAACATGGATTTATAACCTAAAATCATGTCCAATTATCAAGAACCCTACAATTATTCTTAAACAGATTTCTAGTGAATCTTTTTCCCAAAATTTCTTTTGTATAATCACCAGATTTCATGGATTATTACCTCTACATGGCAAGGGTTTCCAGAATTTACATAAACATCAATACTACATGGGTTCTCCTATCAAAAATGGTGTTTTCTTCCATAGTTTTCGTCACAATTCAATCCTAAGCTAACATGAATATTGAATCAACGAAAATAGCAAGTTTAAACACTTGCCTGGGATTATGGTATGCAGGTTCACGGCTGATTTTGGTATGGCTGCGTTCCTCGTCTCATGATCTACGCGGTGGTGGTGGTGGCGGTGCAAACCGGTGGCCTTTTGGCCTTGGATTGCCTTGGAGCTCTCTCCTCTCTTCTCCAATGGCCGTCATTTGATTTGTGAATGTTCTAACCCTAAGAGGCTGACCTAATGGCTGATATAGGTTGGCTGAAATTCGTGGGTTTAATTACCCTATTTTGGAAAAAGACCAAAATGCCCTCCCGGGTCACTAATACGCACCTCCCCCTTTAAAAATTCATAAATCTACCAACCTAAAGTCAATATCCTGTAAATACCATTCTCGTTGAAGATTAAAGGTTCTAACATTTATCCATATACCCTACTGGTCCTCAATGTCTGCCAAATCATTTTATTTAAGATGCCCAAAGATTATTTCACAATAAACTTAAGTTAACTAATTTAACAAGGGAAATAAGAGTCTGCCAGGAGGGGTCGATCGATCGAACCTTCGATCGATCGAAGCTCTAGGCTCGATCGATTGATCAAGCAGTTCTGGGCAAAATTCTGCAGAATGCAGTGACGGGTTTTAACCAATTTATTCATCTAAAACGATGTTCTTCCATTCTAATCGCCCCAAAAATCCTACTATCATCATTATAACATTATACCAGGTGTTTATAACGTATAGCATGCGTGTAACTATCATTAAACATGGATTTATAACCTAAAATCATGTCCAATTATCAAGAACCTTACAATTATTCTTAAACAGATTTCTAGTGAATCTTTTTCCCAAAATTTCTTTTGTATAATGACCAGATTTCGTGGATTATTACCTCTACATGGCAAGGGTTTCCAGAATTTACATAAACATCAATACTACATGGGTTCTCCTATCAAAAATGGTGTTTTCTTCCATAGTTTTCGTCACAATTCAATCCTAAGCTAACATGAATATTGCATCAACGAAAATAGCAGGTTTAAACACTTGCCTACGATTTTGGTATGCAGGTTCACGGCTGATTTTGGTATGGCTGCGTTCCTCGTCTCGTGATCTACACGGTGGTGGTGGTGGCGGTGCAAACCGGTGGCCTTTTGGCCTTGGATTGCCTTGGATCTCTCTCCTCTCTTCTCCAATGGCCGTCATTTGATTTGTGAATGTTCTAACCCAAAGAGGCTGACCTAATGGCTGATATAGGTTGGCTGAAATTCGTGGGTTTAATTACCCTATTTTGGAAAAAGACCAAAATGCCCTCCCGGGTCACTAATACGCACCTCCCCCTTTAAAAATTCATAAATCTACCAACCTAAAGTCAATATCTCGTAAATACCATTCTCGTTGAAGATTAAAGGTTCTAACATTTATCCATATACCCTACTGGTCCTCAATGTCTCCCAAATCATTTTATTTAAGATGCCCAAAGATTATTTCACAATAAACTTAAGTTAAGTAATTTAACAAGGGAAATAAGAGTCTGCCAGGAGGGGTCGATCGATCGAAGCTTCTCGATCGATCGAACCTTCGATCGATCGAAGCTCTAGGCTCGATCGATCGATCAAGCAGTTCTGGGCAAAATTCTGCAGAATGCAGTGACGGGTTTTAACCAATTTATTCATCTAAAACGATGTTCTTCCATTCTAATCGCCCCAAAAATCCTACTATCATCATTATAACATTATACCAGGTGTTTATAACGTATAGCATGCGTGTAACTATCATTAAACATGGATTTATAACCTAAAATCATGTCCAATTATCAAGAACCCTAAAATTATTCTTAAACAGATTTCTAGTGAATCTTTTTCCCAAAATTTCTTTTGTATAGTCACCATATTTCGTGGATTATTACCTCTACATGGCAAGGGTTTCCAGAATTTACATAAACATCAATACTACATGGGTTCTCCTATCAAAAATGGTGTTTTCTTCCATAGTTTTCGTTACAATTCAATCCTAAGCTAACATGAATATTGCATCAACGAAAATAGCAAGTTTAAACACTTGCCTGGGATTTTGGTATGCAGGTTCACGGTTGATTTTGGTATGGCTGCGTTCCTCGTCTCGTGATCTACGCGGTGGTGGTGGTGGCGGTGCAAACCGGTGGCCTTTTGGCCTTGGATTGCCTTGGAGCTCTCTCCTCTCTTCTCCAATGGCCGTCATTTGATTTGTGAATGTTCTAACCCTAAGAGGCTGACCTAATGGCTGATATAGGTTGGTTGAAATTCGTGGGTTTAATTTCCCTATTTTGGAAAAAGACCAAAATGCCCTCCCGGGTCACTAATACGCACCTCCCCCTTTAAAAATTCATAAATCTACCAACCTAAAGTCAATATCCCGTAAATACCATTCTCGTTGAAGATTAAAGGTTCTAACATTTATCCATATACCCTACTGGTCCTCAATGTCTCCCAAATCATTTTATTTAAGATGCCCAAAGATTATTTCACAATAAACTTAAGTTAACTAATTTAACAAGGGAAATAAGAGTCTGCTAGGAGGGGTCGATCGATCGAACCTTCGATCGATCGAAGCTCTAGGCTCGATCGATTGATCAAGCAGTTCTGGGAAAAATTCTGCAGAATGCAGTGACGGGTTTTAACCAATTTATTCATCTAAAACGATGTTCTTCCATTCTAATCGCCCCAAAAATCCTACTATCATCATTATAACATTATACCAGGTGTTTATAACGTATAGCATGCGTGTAACTATCATTAAACATGGATTTATAACCTAAAATCATGTCCAATTATCAAGAACCCTAAAATTATTCTTAAACAGATTTCTAGTGAATCTTTTTCCCAAAATTTCTTTTGTATAGTCACCATATTTCGTGGATTATTACCTCTACATGGCAAGGGTTTCCAGAATTTACATAAACATCAATACTACATGGGTTCTCCTATCAAAAATGGTGTTTTCTTCCATAGTTTTCGTCACAATTCAATCCTAAGCTAACATGAATATTGCATCAACGAAAATAGAAAGTTTAAACACTTGCCTGGGATTTTGGTATGCAGGTTCACGGCTGATTTTGGTATGGCTGCGTTCCTCGTCTCGTGATCTACGCGGTGGTGGTGGTGGCGGTGCAAACCGGTGGCCTTTTGGCCTTGGATTGCCTTGGAGCTCTCTCCTCTCTTCTCCAATGGCCGTCATTTGATTTGTGAATGTTCTAACCCTAAGAGGCTGACCTAATGGCTGATATAGGTTGGCTGAAATTCGTGGGTTTAATTACCCTATTTTGGAAAAAGACCAAAATGCCCTCCCAGGTCACTAATACGCACCTCCCCCTTTAAAAATTCATAAATCTACCAACCTAAAGTCAATATCTCGTAAATACCATTCTCGTTGAAGATTAAAGGTTCTAACATTTATCCATATACCCTACTTGTCCTCAATGTCTCCCAAATCATTTTATTTAAGATGCCCAAAGATTATTTCACAATAAACTTAAGTTAAGTAATTTAACAAGGGAAATAAGAGTCTGCCAGGAGGGGTCGATCGATCGAAGCTTCTCGATCGATCGAACCTTCGATCGATCGAAGCTCTAGGCTCGATCGATCGATCAAGCAGTTCTGGGCAAAATTCTGCAGAATGCAGTGACGGGTTTTAACCAATTTATTCATCTAAAACGATGTTCTTCCATTCTAATCGCCCCAAAAATCCTACTATCATCATTATAACATTATACCAGGTGTTTATAACGTATAGCATGCGTGTAACTATCATTAAACATGGATTTATAACCTAAAATCATGTCCAATTATCAAGAACCCTAAAATTATTCTTAAACAGATTTCTAGTGAATCTTTTTCCCAAAA
This sequence comes from Sambucus nigra, assembly GCA_949130495.1. Classification (NCBI taxonomy): domain Eukaryota; kingdom Viridiplantae; phylum Streptophyta; class Magnoliopsida; order Dipsacales; family Adoxaceae; genus Sambucus; species Sambucus nigra. The sequence goes on from OX422208.1 coordinate 283,195,520, forward strand.
TTTCTTTTGTATAGTCACCATATTTCGTGGATTATTACCTCTACATGGCAAGGGTTTCCAGAATTTACAGAAACATCAATACTACATGGGTTCTCCTATCAGAAATGGTGTTTTCTTCCATAGTTTTCGTCACAATTCAATCCTAAGCTAACATGAATATTGCATCAACGAAAATAGCAAGTTTAAACACTTGCCTGGGATTTTGGTATGCAGGTTCACGGCTGATTTTGGTATGGCTGCGTTCCTCGTCTCGTGATCTACGCGATGGTGGTGGTGGCGGTGCAAACCGGTGGCCTTTTGGCCTTGGATTGCCTTGGAACTCTCTCCTCTCTTCTCCAATGGCCGACATTTGATTTGTCAATGTTCTAACCCTAAGAGGCTGACCTAATGGCTGATATAGGTTGGCTGAAATTCGTGGGTTTAATTACCCTATTTTGGAAAAAGACCAAAATGCCCTCCCGGGTCACTAATACGCACCTCCCCCTTTAAAAATTCATAAATCTACCAACCTAAAGTCAATATCCCGTAAATACCATTCTCGTTGAAGATTAAAGGTTCTAACATTTATCCATATACCCTACTGGTCCTCAATGTCTCCCAAATCATTTTATTTAAGATGCCCAAAGATTATTTCACAATAAACTTAAGTTAACTAATTTAACAAGGGAAATAAGAGTCTGCTAGGAGGGGTCGATCGATCGAACCTTCGATCGATCGAAGCTCTAGGCTCGATCGATTGATCAAGCAGTTCTGGGCAAAATTCTGCAGAATGCAGTGACGGGTTTTAACCAATTTATTCATCTAAAACGATGTTCTTCCATTCTAATCGCCCCAAAAATCCTACTATCATCATTATAACATTATACCAGGTGTTTATAACGTATAGCATGCGTGTAACTATCATTAAACATGGATTTATAACCTAAAATCATGTCCAATTATCAAGAACCTTACAATTATTCTTAAACAGATTTCTAGTGAATCTTTTTCCCAAAATTTCTTTTGTATAATGACCAGATTTCGTGGATTATTACCTCTACATGGCAAGGGTTTCCAGAATTTACATAAACATCAATACTACATGGGTTCTCCTATCAAAAATGGTGTTTTCTTCCATAGTTTTCGTCACAATTCAATCCTAAGCTAACATGAATATTGCATCAACGAAAATAGCAAGTTTAAACACTTGCCTGCGATTTTGGTATGCAGGTTCACGGCTGATTTTGGTATGGCTGCGTTCCTCGTCTCGTGATCTACTCGGTGGTGGTGGTGGCGGTGCAAACCGGTGGCCTTTTGGCCTTGGATTGCCTTGGAGCTCTCTCCTCTCTTCTCCAATGGCCGTCATTTGATTTGTGAATGTTCTAATCCTAAGAGGCTGACCTAATGGCTGATATAGGTTGGCTGAAATTCGTGGGTTTAATTACCCTATTTTGGAAAAAGACCAAAATGCCCTCCCGGGTCACTAATACGCACCTCCCCCTTTAAAAATTCATAAATCTACCAACCTAAAGTCAATATCTCGTAAATACCATTCTCGTTGAAGATTAAAGGTTCTAACATTTATCCATATACCCAACTGGTCCTCAATGTCTCCCAAATCATTTTATTTAAGATGCCCAAAGATTATTTCACAATAAACTTAAGTTAAGTAATTTAACAAGGGAAATAAGAGTCTGCCAGGAGGGGTCGATCGATCGAACCTTCGATCGATCGAAGCTCTAGGCTCGATCGATCGATCAAGCAGTTCTGGGCAAAATTCTGCAGAATGCAGTGACGGGTTTTAACCAATTTATTCATCTAAAACGATGTTCTTCCATTCTAATCGCCCCAAAAATCCTACTATCATCATTATAACATTATACCAGGTGTTTATAACGTATAGCATGCGTGTAACTATCATTAAACATGGATTTATAACCTAAAATCATGTCCAATTATCAAGAACCCTACAATTATTCTTAAACAGATTTCTAGTGAATCTTTTTCCCAAACTTTCTTTTGTATAATCACCATATTTCGTGGATTATTACCTCTACATGGCAAGGGTTTCCAGAATTTACATAAACATCAATACTACATGGGTTCTCCTATCAAAAATGGTGTTTTCTTCCATAGTTTTCGTCACAATTCAATCCTAACCTAACATGAATATTGCATCAACGAAAATATAAAGTTTAAACACTTGCCTGGGATTTTGGTATGCAGGTTCACGGCTGATTTTGGTATGGCTGCGTTCCTCGTCTCGTTATCTACGCGGTGGTGGTGGTGGCGGTGCAAACCGGTGGCCTTTTGGCCTTGGATTGCCTTGGAGCTCTCTCCTCTCTTCTCCAATGGCCGTCATTTGATTTGTGAATGTTCTAACCCTAAGAGGCTGACCTAATGGCTGATATAGGTTGGCTGAAATTCGTGGGTTTAATTACCCTATTTTGGAAAAAGACCAAAATGCCCTCCCGGGTCACTAATACGCACCTCCCCCTTTAAAAATTCATAAATCTACCAACCTAAAGTCAATATCTCGTAAATACCATTCTTGTTGAAGATTAAAGGTTCTAACATTTATCCATATACCCTACTTGTCCTCAATGTCTCCCAAATCATTTTATTTAAGATGCCCAAAGATTATTTCACAATAAACTTAAGTTAAGTAATTTAACAAGGGAAATAAGAGTCTGCCAGGAGGGGTCGATCGATCGAAGCTTCTCGATCGATCGAACCTTCGATCGATCGAAGCTCTAGGCTCGATCGATCGATCAAGCAGTTCTGGGCAAAATTCTGCAGAATGCAGTGACGGGTTTTAACCAATTTATTCATCTAAAACGATGTTCTTCCATTCTAATCGCCCCAAAAATCCTACTATCATCATTATAACATTATACCAGGTGTTTATAACGTATAGCATGCGTGTAACTATCATGAAACATGGATTTATAACCTAAAATCATGTCCAATTATCAAGAACCCTACAATTATTCTTAAACAGATTTCTAGTGAATCTTTTTCCCAAAATTTCTTTTGTATAATCACCATATTTCGTGGATTATTACCTCTACATGGCAAGGGTTTCCAGAATTTACATAAACATCAATACTACATGGGTTCTCCTATCAAAAATGGTGTTTTCTTCCATAGTTTTCGTCACAATTCAATCCTAAGCTAACATGAATATTGCATCAACGAAAATAGCAAGTTTAAACACTTGCCTGGGATTTTGGTATGCAGGTTCACGGCTGATTTTGGTATGGCTGCGTTCCTCGTCTCGTGATCTACGCGGTGGTGGTGGTGGCGGTGCAAACCGGTGGCCTTTTGGCCTTGGATTGCCTTGGAGCTCTCTCCTCTCTTCTACAATGGCCGTCATTTGATTTGTGAATGTTCTAACTCTAAGAGGCTGACCTAATGGCTGATATAGGTTGGCTGAAATTCGTGGGTTTAATTACCCTATTTTGGAAAAAGACCAAAATGCCCTCCCGGGTCACTAATACGCACCTCCCCCTTTAAAAATTCATAAATCTACCAACCTAAAGTCAATATCCCGTAAATACCATTCTCGTTGAAGATTAAAGGTTCTAACATTTATCCATATACCCTACTGATCCTCAATGTCTCCCAAATCATTTTATTTAAGATGCCCAAAGATTATTTCACAATAAACTTAAGTTAACTAATTTAACAAGGGAAATAAGAGTCTGCCAGGAGGGGTCGATCGATCGAAGCTTCTCGATCGATCGAACCTTCGATCGATCGAAGCTCTAGGCTCGATCGATCGATCAAGCAGTTCTGGGCAAAATTCTGCAGAATGCAGTGACGGGTTTTAACCAATTTCTTCATCTAAAACGATGTTCTTCCATTCTAATCGCCCAAAAAATCCTACTATCATCATTATAACATTATACCAGGTGTTTATAACGTATAACATGCGTGTAACTATCATTAAACATGGATTTATAACCTAAAATCATGTCCAATTATCAAGAACCCTACAATTATTCTTAAACAGATTTCTAGTGAATATTTTTCCCAAAATTTCTTTTGTATAATCACCAGATTTCGTGGATTATTACCTCTACATGGCAAGGGTTTCCAGAATTTACATAAACATCAATACTACATGGGTTCTCCTATCAAAAATGGTGTTTTCTTCCATAGTTTTCGTCACAATTCAATCTTAAGCTAACATGAATATTGCATCAATGAAAATAGCAAGTTTAAACACTTGCCTGGGATTTTGGTATGCAGGTTCACGGCTGATTTTGGTATGCCTGCGTTCCTCGTCTCGTGATCTACACGGTGGTGGTGGTGGCGGTGCAAACCGGTGGCCTTTTGGCCTTGGATTGCCTTGGAGCTCTCTCCTCTCTTCTCCAATGGCCGTCATTTGATTTGTGAATGTTCTAACCCTAAGAGGCTGACCTAATGGCTGTTATAGGTTGGCTGAAATTCGTGGGTTTAATTACCCTATTTTGGAAAAAGACCAAAATGCCCTCTCGGGTCACTAATTAAGCCTAAAAACGCCCCGAGGCCCAAACTAACCCCCCGGGTATACTTTTCTGACTATCTTGACCCTTCCGGACGTGTTGGCGCACTCAAAATGACCATACGGACAACTTATAAAATATTCACTTTTTATTTAACAAAATAAGTCCCGACGTGACACGGGCACGTCCTTACTTAAATTTCCGAAATAGTCAATTACTTCAGTTATGACATTCAATCCAACCAATATAATATATTACTATGCTCATTATTAATATTCAACAAGTTTCCCATAATTACTAACTCTCGTCACGTTAATAATTAAAACATAATTAATTTCCGGAGTTTTATTAAATAAACATTCACATTAAATTTAAATAAATCCCCAAATTAATATAGCATAAAAATACGGGGTATTACATACTTCCCCCCTAATAACGAAATTTCGTCCCGAAATTCGGAAAATAAGGCATACCTGGTAAAAATAACTCTGGATATCTCTCGATAGTACGCAAACTAACTACATAGTGCGGTGCTCAATCACTATAGCCTTTTCCTCACAGCAACATTGTTTTACATTCTCATTAGCGATACTTCACATTGTGATCCCATCCGAAAATATTCGCATAGGTCACGCCTATCCGTTATAAATTCCATTATCTCACTATCATTAGGAGGTCGCACCTCACTATCTGACGACTACTCGGATTTATTCACACTAAATTCCCATTTTGAGAAGATCATACGAACATTTGGCCAATCTTGATTGCTAAAAACAGTCTTGGAATTCTACCATAGTTATCGGATATTTTCCCGACCGATCCAAAATTCTGATTATCTACTCTCCTCTACACATACGGAAGGAGAATAGTCGAGGTTCTTCCATAACAAAACCTTAACAAGTACCTCGTACGCGACAAACAGGTACGAGTGCTCCTACAGATCATTCTTGAAATCATCGTACCCAGATTTCAAAATCTCCTTCACGTGGCTCCGCAAATCTTTAATCACCATGCGCTTATTCCATAGCTAAGGGTGATACATCCTACTTGAAATGAAATCTTATCACTACTGGTTCCTGAAATCCCATACCAAAGGCGGGATTTACCAATCTCATCCTGACCCAGAAATTTATACTGCGCCGGACCATTCACCGGCGTGATCCTTCCTTTCAAAGGAAGTCTGAGGTATACTAGTTAGTATTGTAAGCCAGCCCAAAAGGAATATCAATCACTTCCTTCTCAGAGACTTATTTCACAAGCTCAGGATAAATCCTTGATCTTGCTTTGAGGATGGAACTCATTCAAGAACTTAACCGGCTTTTCCGACCTCTTCATATTTCAGTAATTTTCGATAATCACAAAATTCTTTGGTTGATTCTCCTTTTTCAACCGAACCTTACCTATGGGAAGTGCATGCAGAGACTACTCACTATGTCTCGTTAAACATCGATTCTTCCCTTGGAATGTCTCACATTAAGTGACACGTAATACTCTCCTTCCTTCCTTGGAGCATTCCGAGAGTTCCGACCCGTGATTTCCTCTCCACGAAGCGCACTTCTGGATCTCTTATGCCATCCTAACATCATTACTCGTTGTATGCGCAAGTCTCTCTTACACTTGACTAATGACCACTCCGCTCCGGGTGTGTTTCATAACAATTAAGTTCTACCCTATTCCAGGAATACCATTTCTTGAATGGCTTCCTACAGCCTTCCAATCAAGTTAGGGCGTGCTATTCTAATTGCACACTTATGTATGGATTATTGCCCCTCATGTGACGTTTAATCCACTCTATCACTTCCACTTCGTTATACTAGTCCCACAAACTTATATTTCACACGTCTATTACCACGTCCCTTCGACTTGGACTATTTTAACTGTGGTTAACCAAGATACCCACATTTTTACAACATTCCGAACGGCGTGCTACTCATCTGTAGGACTAACTAAATTCAACGGAATAGAAGGAATAAGGCATTCAAATTCCATGACAACAAAAGAGGAATAATAATTCTCAACCTTCCTCAGATAAGCACAACAATTTTTCCCAAATAGGTACAACAACCAAAATAAATCACTAATGCTTTATTCATCAAAATAATTACAGGTCATCTCTTGTATGATATGAAGTTCTTTTCAGATACTCCATGCTAAAAATCATTTTAACTCTTTATTCACCTTGTGTTCTGTACGCGGTTATGACATTTGGGGTACCTCCAATCACCCTAGAAAATCAAAATTCTTAAATTCTCCTTACCATCGTTCCACTCCTCAACTCGTGGGGATAACTTTCAATGCTTTCCTGCCATAAAATCCGGCTTCAATGACCTTAAAACAGAATTCAACTTCCAACTTACATACATAATTACTTGATCCTATTTCGACCAGAGTACCGTACTTATGGAATAGTGACCAAACGTCTCCCTATTTCCAATCTTACGCTAAGTTTCATGCGTGGGATGTCTCGCAAAGCGAAATCAAAACAAGGAACCCCCCCGATACACTACTACCTAGCATTGTCGGTTATCGGGATCCGTTAGGTCCTCCGTCCATAGCGTGTACCCCTTTATTCTGTCCCTTGACAGAAAAGTTGTAATTTCTACTGTAATTATGCTTAACGAATATCGTTTCCCAATTTTACTATCGTATTGGTTGATGGAAATTTCATTCTATTAACCTCGGATACATACGATCGGAATCCTCGAAATTCCCTTCCCTAATAATAGGGGTATAACTAATAACTCCCACATCTTTAAAGGATAAATATAACATCGCACTTTTCCTATCACTAAGTCCGGAGTGCTAAACATAATACTGAGTCAAATCTTTTCGCTCAAGGGTAAATCTCGATACATACGGAATTATACTGACAAGGTCTACGCATACTATTGCATCGAATATCTCGAGCCCGCTATCTCTTCCGAAGTATCTAGGATATATAATATAAGTGCAAGTCCAACCTTCTTACAGGTGAGGTCTCGCCCAAAACAAACATAAAACATGTTGCACCAATGCAACTACTCCGATAGCCTCGCAATCAATGTACACTATCATACTACCCATTTTATATAACATTTCATCAAAAATAATATTATACTCGTGTATCGCGTCTCTACAACGAGTAACCTCTATAAAGTATAAAACACTGCTAATATACTCATTCATCCTCCGCGGATAGCACTAAAGAAAAATCCCGCTACACTAGGGAAAAATATTCACATAATGGTAACATTTATAATTATATGCATTAAGCTCGCTTCACATGCTAATCTAGCAATGAACAAAATATAGTGACTCTCTCGTGTCATATAAACATGCCTCATCATCTGAGGATACAACTTACACTTCTTCCTTGTCAATCGTCTTGACTGCACAAATGGTTTTCGGACGTAACACGTCTACCCAAACCATAAAAAAATTATTTTAATCGTTGCCCTTTACTAGGCACCGTATACTTGTCCTACTAACCAGGTTAGGATTTGTCCTCCTCTCGGACTTAGTAAACTCGATTCCTGTTAACCATTCCCATTGTTCCTTTAACTTTTTAGGCCATAAAGATCATGCTACTATCTATAATAGCACGTACTGAATTTACCATCACTTGGTAAGAATTTAACTATCTGCAGCATTTAAATGGTTTTCCCGATGTGTATCCACATTCTATTGTGGTGCTACACCACCACTGTTGTATTCAGTCTTATTCTCGACTAAATTCTTCGATTCCTTTAACTTCCCCACAAAGAAGTGTTATCATCTATTTTGACAAAATATGACATGGTCAACCTCTGAATCGGTCGTCCATCAGAATTTCCTCCTCGAGTATATTCAAATATTATTACAAGTTGGCCTACCACTTGGAGTTATTTCCCCCACTTGTATCTACATCCTTCGATACAAAATTCGTTGATGGTTAAGATTCATATTCACGGATGGACCCTTGACATGCCCTTCCTCGATGAGCTCAGAACCACATTTGCCTCATCCTGAACAGTTGAGGAAGCGACATACGGTCAACATTGTACCTAAGGTCCTCCCATAGGCATAACATTCCACCTCTAAAATTGGTGGTTGACTCCAACCATTATAATTTCGTCCTGAATGCCAAGAAAATTTTCTCTAAATTTTCACTTTCGGTTTGCCATACTCCGTCCTATATTTAAGCATATGAATACTTTACCTCATTTGGTAAACACATTCAATTTTCGCGTTTCTAAAATTTCCACTGACAGTCTCTACACGTTTTCGTAATACGTTGGGTAAGTTTACCCTCGCACCTCATTTGGCTATAACAGCATTTCAAAATCCTTGCTGTACCTTAGTCGCCTTTCTAGTCGGGGCTTCTCGTGCCATAATGGAGGTGACCTCGACTGCGGTCATCATCCTCGGATATATTTCATAATTCTCAACTGAGCCCTGCCTCCTGATGTACGCTTAACGGTCCTCTTCTGAAACCGTCATCGCTCGGCTCACGTACACATCCGAACGAAATTAGAATTCACTAGAGTATACACTTTATAGCAGGGGAACGAAACCTCGTCAAAGAAATTGGCAATCCTAAACATAGGGCTCTATAACAAACAAAGCAACGCTGGAAGCATAGTAAGCCGTACAGATCCTAAGAAAACTAAAACCTGATGCTCTGATACCACCTGTGACACCCCGCCTAATTAAATACTGGGCGATCACTCCTTTATTAAATTAAATCAAGGTATACAGTTGGTTCATTCTCAGCATCACTGTCGATAAAAATATATTTTCCAATTTAACACCCTAAATAATTAAGCTAAGTGTCAAAACCATTTTCATACATACTTTCCAAATTTTAATTTAAAAAAAAGATTTATTTAATTAAAAACAACATACTTACAATTAAGAATCACACTGCAGTAAGCCAAATAATATAATACATTCGTCAATAGAATGTCAACATATTAAAACTAAAATACAAGTCCATACTGAATAAATCCCAAAGAAACAATACTGGAAATGACTGAAATATAAATCTCCCAACAACAAATGAAATGATGAAAAGGGGCGACACGTGCCCAATAAATGAGAGTACTAGGAGTGGAGTCAATAACAGAAGCCTTCTACTCAAGTGACCTGCAACTCCCACCTAAGCTGCAGCTCGTTCTTATCAAGGGATCCTAAGCAAGATGCCCCTGTGACTGGGCACCTGAAAATATACATATATATACAAGAGAGAGAGAGAAGAAGAAACGGGTCAGAGCCCGAAAGTGTGTTTGATTTTAAAATACATTTAGCAAGTATTTAAATTGATACAGGCCAATGCAATAACATATTAGAGCGTCGCTCTCTTGAGAAATACTCACCTCTCTTCTAATGTGCACCCCTATCGCACTATCCTTCCCATTGGTTTGTTTTATCATCTAACGCAATAGTCTTTCTAAAAGATTTGACTTAACATAACTTACCCGAAAGATTTGCAATTCACGATTTCATTTAAAAGAGATGTTCCAATTTGTAACCAAATTTCTCTATTTCTAACTTTATAAAAACAATAAAGTTTTACAGTGACATATTATACTTTCTCAAAATAAGTATTTACAATTTGAGTCAACAACCATGTCCTACTTATCAAATCTCAGTAGGCAGTTTCAAATATCATAATCTCATATATATATTAACTACTCGTATAATATATATATATAACAGTACCCCAAATAAAACTATGGTGCGTGCATACTTCCACTATCCAAACCCCATAGCACTCAAATCAAGGGGAATACAAATTCGGAATCACTCTCGAATTGTATTAACACATACACAAACAATATCGAGGCGAAGCATAGATTCCAAGTCTCTAAGAGGATGGCACATACTCGCGTCTCTTAGGACCGTCTGAACTATCAATTCGATAGCCTGTACCAAGGATATCTATCTTCTAGGGTACAAGTCAATATCCCCCATAAAGGTCCCATCGAGATAAGACTGTCCCAGCGCGGTAACCTCAAGGATAGCATGTAGCGCGGTATGTTTTTCACATGCATTTAATATAGGTACACACAATCATATAAATATACCACTTTATCATATTAATATAGGTTCTTCTCATCACCCGTACATATACCGTTTATCCTTAATTTTACATTTATAGAATAATGCATAAGGTTCCATTCCTAACCTCAACTCGAAGGGTTTACTCACTTATTACCTAACACTCATGGATTATATCTTCCAAATTCTGAAATTTAGTAAGTGCCTTTATTAGATTCCAACGTAACTCTCTTACGCACCTCCCCCTTTAAAAATTCATAAATCTACTAACCTAAAGTCAATATCCCGTAAATACCATTCTCGTTGAAGATTAAAGGTTCTAACATTTATCCATATACCCTACTGGTCCTCAATGTCTCCCAAATCATTTTATTTAAGATGCCCAAAGATTATTTCATAATAAACTTAAGTTAACTAATTTAACAAGGGAAATAAGAGTCTGCCAGGAGGGGTCGATCGATCGAAGCTTTAGGCTCGATCGATCGATCAAGCAGTTCTGGGCAAAATTCTGCAGAATGCAGTGACGGGTTTTAAGCAATTTCTTCATCTAAAATGATGTTCTTCCATTCTAATTGCCCCAAAAATCCTACTATCATCATTATAACATTATACCAGGTGTTTATAACGTATAGCATGCGTGTAACTATCATTAAACATGGATTTATAACCTAAAATCATGTCCAATTATCAAGAACCCTACAATTATTCTTAAACAGATTTCTAGTGAATCTTTTTCCCAAAATTTCTTTTGTATAATCACCATATTTCGTGGATTATTACCTCTACATGGCAAGGGTTTCCAGAATTTACATAAACATCAATACTACATGGGTTCTCCTATCAAAAATGGTGTTTTCTTCCATAGTTTTCGTCACAATTCAATCCTAAGCTAACATGAATATTGCATCAACGAAAATAGCAAGTTTAAACACTTGCCTGGGATTTTGGTATGCAGGTTCACGGCTGATTTTGGTATGGCTGCGTTCCTCGTCTCGTGATCTACGCGGTGGTGGTGGTGGCGGTGCAAACCGGTGGCCTTTTGGCCTTGGATTGCCTTGAAGCTCTCTCCTCTCTTCTCCAATGGCCGTCATTTGATTTGTGAATGTTCTAACCCTTAGAGGTTGACCTAATGGCTGATATAGGTTGGCTGAAATTCGTGGGTTTAATTACCCTATTTTGGAAAAAGACCAAAATGCCATCCCGGGTCACTAATTAAGCCTAAAAACGCCCCGAGGCCCAAACTAACCCCCCGGGTATACTTTTCTGACTATCTTGACCCTTCCGGACTCGTTGGCGCACTCAAAACGACCATACGGACAACTTATAAAATATTCACTTTTTATTTAACAAAATAAGTCCCGACGTGACACGGGCACGTCCTTACTTAAATTTCCGAAATAGTCAATTACTTCAGTTATGACATTCAATCCAACCAATATAATATATTACTATGCTCATTATTAATATTCAACAAGTTTCCCATAATTACTAACTCTCGTCACGTTAATAATTAAAACATAATTAATTTCCGGAGTTTTATTAAATAAACATTCACATTAAATTTAAATAAATCCCCAAATTAATATAGCATAAAAATACGGGGTATTACATTTGTGTGCAAGAATATGATGAAAGCTCCAAGAATTCTCCCAAGAATTTTCAAGGACTCTCTCATTTCCTTCTCAAATGGCTTCTCTGAGTTTTCTAACGTCTAAGCCCTAGTATCCAACCCTTATAAGCTTCTATAAAGTTTTTAAATTCGTAGGTCTCCTAACCCCTTAATATAAAATGACCAAAATAACCTCTTATGGTCCCGTTTTAGTCATAAATTGCCCAGTGACTCAATTGACATCCCCGAGTATACTATTGTGACTAATTCGACCCTTCCGGACTCATTCGTGACCTCTAAATTATCATTCGAGTTACTTAAAAATATATTTTTCATTTCTCACCTATAAATAGTCTACATGCGACTCCCGGTGAGTTAATTCTATTGTGCCCATATTGCTCGCTATGACGTAATTTGATAATAATTAACTATTTACACTTTGTAAATTTCATTGCATAATATTAATCAGTATCTATCTCTTGATTAATATTCAATAATCACAGTTATTATTAAATCAAATTAAGCTACTTCACTCGCCTAATTTAAATAAAACGTATTTTTCTCAACTAATTTCCGAATTAATTAAATTGTGAATACGTAAAAATACGGGGTATTACATACTTGAAGTACGATACTTCCCCGTTAAAAAGGAATTTGGTCCTCGAAGTTAGGACAAACTTGGGGTGAATAACTCTGGATACTTCTCTCCCATGTCATCCTCCCGCTCCCATGTCGAATCGTCAACATTGTGGTGTCCCCACTGAACTCGCACCAATGGCACCACCTTTGACCGTAGTTTACTCTCACTATGATCTAAAATAGCCACTAGCCTTTCCTCATATGAGACGTCCGGCTGGAAATCAATCTCCTCAATGGGTACATGCCTGAAAGCTCTCTCACTCATCTTGTATTTCTTCAGCGATGACATATGGAAAATGTCGTGTATCCGTTTAAGATGCTCTGGAAGTCCTAGTTTGTATGCTACCAGTCCCACTCTCTCCATAATAGGAAACGGTCCCACGTATCTCGGCGCTAGCTTCACTCTCTTACCAAATCCATAATCCCTTTCATAGGAGACACTCGAACCAACACTTAGTTTCCAACCTCTAACTCCACATGTCTCATGTCGGCGTTGGCATAAATCTTTTGACCATACTGAGCTATTTGACTAGCTACTCAAATCAAATCAATCTTGGTAGCTGTCTCCTGAATCATCTCGGGTCCCAATAACTTATTATTCCCCCTCTAACCAGCATGAAGGCGAACGATAAGGCCTCCCATACAATGCCTCAAACGGTGCCATACCGATAGTAAATTGGTAAGAGTTGTTATACGCAAAGTCTACCAATGGGAGGTACCTCTCCCACCCTCCCCCAAAATCTAGGATGCACATCCTCAGCATATCTTCAAGCATCAGATTCACCCTCTCAGTCTTCCCGTCTGTCTATGGGTGGTACGTCGTACTCAATCGTAAATTTGTGCCCATGGCCTCCTAAAAGCTTTATCAGAAGTGAGACACAAAATTTTTGTCTCTATCAGACACAATATTAATTGGGACCCGGTGTATCTTAACAATCTATGAAATGATTTGCTGCGCGCACTGCATCATCTCTTAGTCAATGCGGACTGGCGAGAAATGAGCCACATTGGTCAGCCAATCCACTATTAACCATTTGGAATCATGGCACCACTGCGACGTAGGTATCCCACTAATAAAGTCCATCAAGATTCTCTCCCACTTCCACATGGGAGTCTCAAATGGATGCAACATTACCAAAGGCCTCTGATGGTCAACTTTCACAAGATGATAAGTGATGCACTTTAAGACAAACTCTGTTATGTCTCTCTTCATTTTGGCCCACCAGTACTGTCTCCTCATCTCCTGGTACATCTTATCCCCACAGGGATGTACCAAAAATCTGGAGCCATGAGACTCATTCATAACTGCATGTCTCAAATCCTCATCCTCGGGCACTATTAATCTCCCATTAAAGTGCAAGCCTCCCTCCGAGCTAACTGAGTAAGACTCTCCACCCTCAGCTAATAACTTTCGTACCCTGTCCTTGTAGAACTGGTCCTCTACCTGTGCCTTCACTACCCTCATAACGATCTCCAGGGTGATAGTCATAACTGCCATATACGCTCTGGCAACCTCATCCTCCTGTTGGATCTCACTCCACTTTGCTTTCCACACCTTCGCCAAATCCTCAATGGGTCGTCGGCTCAACGCGTTTGCCACCACGTTAGCCTTACCAAGATGATAATGTATATCATACTTGTAGTACTTCAAAAATTCTAGTCATCGCCTCTGTCTCATGTTCAGATCCTTATTTGTGAAGACATACTGAAGTGACTTGTGATTAGTGAACAATGTGAACTGCTCCCCGGATAGATAATGTTGCCATATCCTTAATGCAAAAATGACCGCTACTAACTCAAGGTCGTGGGTGGGGTAATTCTTCTCAAGGGGCTTTAGCTTCTGAGATGCATAAGCTATAGCCCTCTCCTCTTGTTGTAACACACCCCAAGTCCTTGTAAGGATGAATCTGTGTAGACCCGATACTCCACCCCACTCCTAGATAATGCAAGTACATGTGTGGATGTCAATCTATCCGTCAACTCATCGAAATCCAACTGACACTGGTCGCTCAACATAAATGGTACTCCCTTACTAGTAAAGTTCATCAAAGGCCCAGAAATCTTTGAGAACCCCTTGATGAAGCGACGATAATATCCTACCATCCCCAAGAAGCTATGAATCTCGGTCAGTGTCGTGGGCTATCCCCACTCCCTCACCGCCTATACCTTACTCGGATTGACAAATATGCCCCTATAGGACACAATATGTCCAGAAACTATACTTCTCGAAGCCAAAATCCACACTTACTAAATTTGGCGTACAACTGATGGTCCTGTAGCGTTTGCAAAACCATACGTAAATGCTCGACGTGATCCTCCTCTGTTCGTGAGTAAACCTAGATATCATCGATGAAGACTATCACAAACTGATCCAGAAACTCCTAAAATACCCTATTTATGAGGTCCATGAACACTACCGGCTCATTGGTGAGCCCAAAGGGCGTCACCCTGAACTCGTAGGATCCATACTGTGATAAGAAAGCGGTCTTAGGAACATACTCCTCCTGAATACGCAGCTGGTGGTAGCTTGACCCCAAATCGATCTTGGAGAAGTATACACCCCTCTCAACTGATCAAATAAGTCATCAATACTAGGTAACGGATACTTGTTTCGTATCGTCACCTTATTTAGCTCCTTGTAATCCACACACAAGCGAAGCGAACCATCCATTTTCTTCATGAACAACACCAGAGCACCCCAAGGTGACGTGCTCCGCCGAATGAAACCCTATCCCAAGAGTTGCTGAATCTTCTCTCTCATCTCCTGCATCTTTGAAGGGGCCATACGATACGGTTCTCTAGCAATTGGTCCCGTCCTCGGTGCTAAGTAGATAAAAATTATATTTCTCGGCTCGATGGAAACCCAGGTATCTCCTGGAACACATCCTTGAAATTCCTCACTATAGGAATCGAATCTAAGGGAATAACCACCTCCTACGAGGTCTCCTCCTCGATGTAATATAAATTAGTGCGCGATCCTCCCTCGTGAAGTGGCATCGCCATAATGAACATATCCTGTATCGAAATTAAAAACACAATAGTTCTCTCATAGCAATCTACCATCGCTCTGTAGCTTACTAACCAATCCATACCTAGAATCACGTCATAACCTTCCATATCTAACACAAGAAGGTCTGCCGCTAGACTCAGTCCCCCAATAATAATATCCACTCCTCTACAAATCGAGTGTATCAAAGAACCACTACCCGTAGGTGACTCAACACACATAAGGAGACTTTCAGCTATCTCTAATAATCTAGTGGCTCGTGCAAATCTAGTTTTAATAAACGAATGGGACTCCCTAAAAAAATTCCTACCCTCGAGATTGGGAATAGGAGACGTACCCTCGACTGTAGGTGGCACATATGGTGCTGGAGGTATCTGTATATCCTGAACATTATACACATGCCCATAATGCATATAGCCCTAGTGCTACTGCTGTGGGACCGGTGCTTGTGCCGGAGCTATCGGAGTCTGCTGCCCCTGTTGGGGCACCCAAATGTTGCGCCCCGTTTTGTTATGGATAAGCTTTACTCTTATGACTCTCCTGGCCACATGCGAAGTACTGACCGTAGAACAGTCTCCGCCCCTGGCCATGCTGGCCACCCCTAGTTCCCTCGACCCTGACGGCCCTGAGGAACCTGCGGCTTCTGGGGACCCTGTTGGCCATGCCTATCTGGTCCGGGCCCAACAAATTTGAACCTCTTAGCAGAGTTCCCTTGCCGGTAGTTCTTCCCCTACATACTAATTTTCTGCTACTGTTGGGGTGGTTCCCCACTAACACTACTCCCCTGGCCTTACCCTGCTGGGTAGGCTCTAATCTTCTCTTGCTTCCCTTATCGTGGAAGTGGTAATCCTGACAATGTAATAGTGCATCATTATCGACATCCGTGTAAGTCATCAATGGAGGGTTACCAATCAAATGCTACCTGATCCTCTAAGCCAAACCATCCATGAACTTTGCCTTTTTCCTTTCTTCATTTCTCACCTCGTCTGGCACAAAGTTCGCCAGACAGGTGAACTCTTCCTCATAATCGACAACTGAGCGATCACCATAACATGCGTCCCTAAATTATTCCTCATCTCTGACTCCACTGCAGTAGGGATGTACTTGCGATCAAACCACACCCAAAATTCAGAAATCATCATCATCAAGTCCCTCTCCTCAGTAGTGGTCACTGACTCCCACCACTGCAGGGCTGCCCCTGTTAGTTTGAAGATGGCTAACATCTTTCTTTGTACCTCACTGTAGTCTAATATGTGCAGATGATGCTGAATGTTCTTCTTCCATTGGCATGCTTCCATTACATCCGTACCTCCCTGGAACTCAGGCGGGTGTTCCTTCTAGAAAGTCTCCATGATTCTATGCCAAGTGGGTTGCCCTTGCTGTGCCTAAATAGATGGTGTTGTGGGCCGCTGTGCCTCAGGTTGAGGGAAGTGGGCTTCCATATCCCTCATAGCTGTCTCCACGACCTGTGTCACTATCACTCCCACCTGAATAGTATAAATCATCTCTAGTGGTGCTGGTCATCCCTACTGCTCCTGAGAGTTCACCCTAACCTTGTATCGGGCTGTTTCTCTCTTAGTATACTGAAATAGAATTTAAATTGTATAAGTACACAGTTTATAAAAAATTCTAATAGTAGAAGAACGATATCTCAAAGCACGCAAGATAAAATAATAGTCCTAATAATAGGTCTCCATATCAAAGAACGATGCGCTGAAAATGAAGTAAGTCGAAAAGATTCTATGGACACTATAACCTGATGATCTGATATCATCTGTGACACCCCATCTAATTAAACATCGATTGATCAGGTCTTTATTAAATTAAAGCAATTTTCTCATATGGTTCATTCTCAGCATCACTGTTGAAAATTTTTTAATTACTAACCACCTAAGTTAAATTATACCGGTGCCAAATTTTATCTTTATTTAATAACAGATAAAAGAACCATACTAAAACTACATTAACCATTAAAAATATAAAAGAATCCAACTATTAAAATATATAAATGCAAATAGGTTTGCCGAATAAACCATCGACCAAAATCCAAAACCAATTACTCCATAATAAAAGAAAACTAAATAACTGAAAACTGACAATGGACAACATTTCCATACATGGAATATAAACTAAGATCCTATACTAGATCTGAATGGAGTAATCTTCTAATCAAATCAATCATGTCAGCATCCATAGTGTTACAGCTCCGAGTCCCTGGAATGAAGTCACGCCTGCCGTCCATGTGGCTAGATACCTAAAAGGTTTTTGAAAATATTTTATAGCAAGTGTTAGTACACAAAATATTTTGAAAATATTTAGCAAGCGTTTATCACAAATTTCAAATCGGTTATTTATTACACATGTTAGGTTATCGTACACTCTCTTGAGTTTAATCACCTCTTATCTATTGTGCATGCCTAACGTTCTATACTTAGCCCATCTAGCTATACTGCCCAAGCTAAATAGACTATAGTATTATCTGAACTCATCTATTCACCTAAGTTCCTTGTAATGCCCATACAATATATTATTTTCATTAACATCCCCAATATAATTTATTTCACATGCAACACTTACATATGGTGCGTTTAAAATCATATAATTAAGTCTCTCTACTTAATTTATTGTAGTAGACATCACTATCTATCTTTTAATCTTTATGATTTAGTTTCTCTTCTAAATTTATCTTTTAGATGTATGTCTATTTATTTATCATCTACAAGTCTACTATCGCACCCAGTAGGACACCATAAGGTATATATATTTCACACACAATTTATACTATAAGTATTATTGGTCTAGATAAACATCGACCCCAATTATCCTATCATTTACATTGGTACAGATATCCCTCGACCCCAGTGTAAATGTTATGCAAATGTATATTGGTCCGAATTTTCCATCGACCCCAATATTATTTATTTTTGATTTGGTCCGGATAATCATCGACCCCAAATTTGAACTTTCACATATTGGTCCGTATAGCCATCGACCCCAATACTATTGAAATACTTTATGTATTCACATAACCTAAGTACTTATACTATAGGTATTCACACTACCTAATAATTCACATTAGTATGTAGTATATATCTCTATAATACTTACCATACATTTTATTTTACGATTTCTCTCGCTATCGTATTTACATGAGTATTCACACAACTTTAAGGGTCTTAGTTCCCCTTTTCGAAATTCGGTAGATAAGTCCAACTTACCCTACTGGTGGATACATCGATTTATTTGATTTTCGTAATTCTTTATCCGACTCTCAGATTAATTACGATGTCATATATCTCGAATTCAATCCCATCTTAAACCTCTAAATAAGACTACTTCATATCTCTATAATATTATTATATTTACAAAGTCCTATAGATTTCCACAACATCGATTTAGGAACACTAGGCCCAATTTTTTTTTTCATATTTAATTTGGAAAACTGAGCCAACCTAATCGGGCTGCTGTTCTATAAGGAACGAACCGAACCACTTCTCTATGGTCTGGATTGGTTCGTATTTCTATAATACAATTCTCTAAAGGCCAAATCGAACTGATCAATCTGGATGGGACTGTTTCATTTTTCTGTAAATCGTTTCTGCAGTTACAGCAGGTACGTTCTCCTTCATTAACGCACTTTAATCTTCATTGTCCTAGCTCCAAACTTTAAACTAATTGTCCCAAACACTTCCCACATGTATAAGGGAAATTTCTAACGTATCTTTTTGCATCCAAACATTACAAATTATTCAGGAATGGATTTAAGCTTGTAATCTTCAAAAATTCTAGGTTTTCATGTTCTTCCTCTAATATTCATCAAAACCCAAATTTTATTCATATTAAAGATAAATTCTACTCCAATTATTGATCTTCTACATATGTTAAATCGTTCTGCATGCAGATCCTATCCCAACATGCATAAAAATCATTCCTTTTAAGGACATTGATTTAACAAAACAAATCTTAAAACCCTATACATGGGTATTATAACTTCCTGAATATTGCAATAAACAACTTGCCTCTTGCTTGGTAAGGTCTGATTTCGTGGCTTAGGTGTTGGGTTGATTGATTTCTCCTTCAATCCTCCTTCCTAGATTGTTTGTGTGCAAGAATATGATAAAAGTTCCAATAATTCTCCCAAGAATCTTCAAGGACTCTTTGTTTTTCTTCTAAAATGGCTTCTTAGAGTTTTCTAACCTCTAAGCCCTAGTCTCAAACCCTTATAAGCTGATATAGAGTTTGTAAATTCATAGGTCTCCTAATTCCTTAATATATAATGACCAAAATACCCTCCTATGGTCCCGTTTTAGTCTAAAAGTTCCTCGTGACTCAATTGACATCCATGGGTATATTATTTTAACTAATTTGACCCTTTCGGACTCATTTGTGACCTCTAAATTATCATCCGAGTTACTTAAAAATATATTTCTCATTTCTCACATATAAATAGTCTACACGCCACTCCTGGTGAGGTAACTCTATTACGCTCATATCGCTTGCTATGATGTAATTTGATAATAATTAACTATTTACTATTTACACTTAGTAAATTTCATTTCATAATATTAATCAGTATCTATATCTCAATTAATATTCAATAATCACCGTTATTATTAAATGACATTAAATTACTTCACTCGCGTAATTTAAATAAAACGTATCTTTCTTAATTAATTTACAAATTAATTTAATCTCGAATACGTAAAAATACGAGGTATTATACGATCTAGCTAGAAAAATGCTTGATCATGGATTGACCTCCCCTTTTACTACTAAAATAGAAAAGTTGGATCTTCTAAAGAAGTTACCCAAACCAAAGATCATAAAGTATAACAGCAAGAATGATCCATTCCATCATATCTGCCATTATAGGTATTTCACTTACCTCTAGAGAAATTATGATGCTCTTATGTGTCTTATTTTCCATATATTGTGAGTGAGATAAGATTTAGCTAATTTGAGAAGCTAGCCCTTAGATTAATCTTTTCCTTTACGAAATTGATCGAGTAATTCACTATGTGTTTTATGACCAATAGAAAGACAGCTAAGGAGGTGTACTCTTGGATCACCCTCAAGATGATAAAAGGATAGTCCTTCAGAAAACATTCTCAAAGGTTTGGGAGTTACTCAACAAAATTGACAATTGCACTGACCAATTTTTGAATTTTTCTTTTAAGTTCGACATTTCTGAATATAAAGTTCTTCATTAACAAGCCAACATCATCGTTGGAAGATCTTATGGAACATATTTAAAAATATGCTAAAGTGAAAGACGAGCTCCTCGACGCTGAAAGAGGTATCAAATAATCTTCTAAACAAACTAAAAATAATGACATGAAAAAAGTTAAAAGTTTAGAGAACAAAGATGCCGACTAATGAAACATTCTACCAGGAAGTAAATGCCTTCTTTAAGAGACAATATAAAAGTTTCTTCCTCAAATAAAAGATGATCCTTAGTATAAAATGACCCCCCAAGATGGTGAGTGATTTGAATAAAAGATGAACCAAAACAAGATCATGACCATAAGACAGAGAATTATAAGATGTTCATGTGTCACCTTGAGGATCTTGTCTAGGCCAACCATCTTAATGAATACATTGAATCAACAAAACAAAAGATTTAGTTCAAATCAATGTCAATCTAAAAATATGATTATGATGACCTCCTTCTGCAACAATTATCATAACCATTAATGGTTATACCATCCTAATCGAAAGGAAAAAAAATTGAGAGAGAGTTATAATTACAATAAGTGTGCATGGAACTACACCAAATATAGGAAATTGTCACAATCTATGACCGTGACCAACAACATTGGATACGATCTGTGACCATGACAATGTCTATGGTGATCATTTTATGAGTCATGTTCCAAATCTATGATCCTTTAAAATAGTCATGATCATATTTGTAATCTAAAATTGGGGGCATGCCACAGTCAATAACTCTTATAAATCCTTATGGCTTATGATTGTGACCCTAAAAGTGACCACCATTTAACTGGCACGATCATGAATCGTGACGTAACGCCCCGACCCAGATTTATGGGTTACCCGTGAGTAAAACCAATACGAATTGAGTCGTTAGGTTAGAAGTGCAATAGAACAACCTATATAATGTTGCTAATCCAGTTTTATCTTAATTATGTTTCACTTGTTAGCATGCGATTCCAGTTTCAAGTTTAAACTACGTGAGGGACCCATGGGGGGCACCCCGAAGTCCAAGTAAACAGAGCTACTGATGTAAACATAAATAAAATATACTTACCTTTAAAACATAAATAAAACATAAATAAACTCAAATTACGAAACCTCTCCCAACCTGCCGTAACAAAGTGGGGGACATGAGCTTATGCTCAGTGGGATTTATACAACAGTATAGAAATGAATGGCAAAAAGGAATACTCAAACGTTACAACCATATGCATGAGAAAATATGTATATACTAACATACGTATACCTTTGGAAAATACACATGCCAATGCATTAATCGTTTTACTTCGAAAATCTTACTTATCCAAATTAATTTACCTTAATTAAGTAAAAAACTTCCTTTATTCATACTTAGAATTTTCACCTTGTTCGACGCACCCGGCTCAACACTTGAACCATTACACTTGATTCGTTTCGAACCCATTCCTTTACTGGAATTTACCCTTTTATTCATTTGAAAGTACTTTAGTATTTTCATTGAAACCACCATTTCAACACACACATTCACCGTGTTAGTAAATATTTATTAAATCTTGAAAATCCTTTTTACAACACATTCTAGTGCTAAGTATGGGTTTGACCATTTAGGTTGCTTTACCACCCATTTATCCACTCCCTTAAACCCCATTTCGTTCCTTTATGGACACTAATATATTTACGCATTTACTTGTCCATTTCACCTTTAGTAGAACATTTATTACATTCATTCAAGTTAGGTTGTATTAACATATTTTACCACACAACCCATTTCTTGATATGTTCCATATTTCCTTTATCTTTTCTCGAAATCTTCCAATACTGTATACTTACATGGGCTCTACACTGACGGCTATGCGCACCATATGCTCTGGCCAGTGGTTTAAGGCTTTTCACCCAAGGCCTCCGGGCCCTTTTTATCTTACCTCGGTGTCATTCGAGTTCCTTTGATGTGTTTTAATATTTTACAAATGTCCACATTATTTCCTTTTCTTTTTACCCGATCGAAGCCAAAACTCAAGACTTTACCACCCCAATTTCTCTTACACTTGAAAATTTACCATTTGAGTCCTTTACACTTTAACCTTGATTTTTATTCTAAAAAAACATATTCATTTAGGACCACTTCGTGTAACACCCTTTCAAACGTTTTTATTTCATCAAAATATTCCTCTTTAAGTAAAATTACCATTTTACCCATTTATTTCCAAATCACACTTTTACTCCATTTACACAAGTGTTAATTTCACCCAAACACCATTAAGTTATACACATCAACTTCTTAAGTATTTGACCCTTTAACACTTTTTTACACTTGGAGTACATTCTTCTTGATTGGAAACACTTTTACACCTTTTATAATCCCATAAATCTTAATATTTCACCACATTAGTAAGTTACACTCACTAGACATTCCATGTTTGCCCACTAACACTTAATTAGTATTTTTACCAACATTCATATATCTTTACTACTTTATTCAAAAAATACATTTGTACTCAAGACTACTTTTATAAGAAAATTATCATTTCTTTTATTTGACATGTAGTCTTTTAACTTCATACACATTATATCTTCTAGTCCCAATTACACATACTAGAAGACCAAAATTCAACCTTTAATATTTTTTGTTCAAACCCAACAAAATCTTCTTTAAACTTTTTTATACATTCTATGTCAAAATACTACAAGTTTATACGCAAGAGAAAATGAATTTCAAACCCAAAAATCCTACCACACGACTTAAACATATTTTTCATCGAATAAAGGTGTATTTCCAAACATTTTATTCCACAAAATGTTTAACATCAATATTTCTAAAATGCAAATTTTCACAAAATATACCGTCTTTCAATATTCCCAAATCTTGATATATCCACTTATTCTTTATTTTTTAACAAAATATCATTTTCCGACAAAATCACATTATTTGCCAATATTTTATTCCATAAAATATTTTTCATCAAAATTACTAGAAAATACACCATTTTCATTAAACATCAACTTTCATTACTTCAAAACCTTGAATTAATTATTCACTCTTTATTTTTAACAAAAATAGCATTTTCCAATATTTTAATTCCATAAAAATATTTATTATTTCATTTTCACTAAAAATATGCCAAAATGACATTTCTTACATTTTTTATTCGATAAAAATGTTTATTATTTCAGACTTAATAGAAAACACACAATAATAATATTTCCTAGTATTTATTACTTCAGAAAAATGTCTATTTTCAGATTACTAGAAACACACTAAAATAATATTTTCTAACATTTTTATTTCCATAAAAATGTCTAATTTCAGTTCACTAAGAACACATAATTATTTCTCATAATCCTACTCTTCATCATAAACACAATAAGGCTATAATATTTATAAAATAGAGTCACAAAATATACTAAGAGTAGATTACCCACCTAAATGGTCTCCAAAGATAGTGGTGGTGATGGTGCAGATGGGTGACTTCCCCACCTCCAATGGTGGCCCTAAAGGGAGTCACAAAAATCTCCACCCAAAGTCCTCCATGGAAGTTCCATAAAAACCCTCTAAAAAACCTCCCAACAACATATTCACATTTTCTCCACAATATCCTCCAACAATACCCATAAACAGCCCCCGAGCTTTAGCCCCTTAAATATTTCGTAACTCCCTTTTGTTGACAGTGGAGAAGTAATTATCTATAGTGTGGTTGTTATAATTGCACCCAAGAAATCGAACAGCTACTGAGAGAAATATAAGAGTGCTAGGGAGAAATGGAAGGACACATTTTCTTGTGTGGTCTACTGTCAAAGAACTTTCTCTTTATATCCACAATAATCCCTAATCCAAATCGTTATGCTCTAGTGTTGATGCGATTATTTGATCAACAGTTTAAGGTTTACACAGGAAACATGCAAAAAACCCACAAGTCAGTAATGTTCTTCTCATCCCTCATTAAATAATCTGACTAGAACACTGAATGACGAACCAAAGGATGACAGCTCATGAGGGAGAGCCTGATCCTTCGAACGATGACCAGGTCATTTAAAGGATGGACTTTAGGCATTCTAACGATGGTGCATTTAACTAATAAAATGGCAGCACTTTGAGTTCAGTAATTGGCCCTTAATTCCTTACAGCAATCCAACTTTCATAATTGGCCATTAATTCCTTACATTACACTAAGAATACCAAACCAACTTTAAACAAAGAATGGGATTTTATAACCAATAATCCTCTAGACTTAATTTAATATTTTACCCACTATTTTCTCAATAATTATCATTAAGTCCCCATATCAATTTAATTAGGCATATCATCCGGTCAAACTTATCCAATTTCAATGCTTTTGTGTTATCGTAATCTTATGCAGGGATCAAGTAAATTATTTTGGGCGGGGCATTACACGTGACCCCTTACTATAAAAATATATTCATTGATCACGATTCATGATCGTAACCCCTCACCATGAACATTGATTGATTAGTCACAGTCCATGATCGTGATAAACAACCGTGAACATAGATGCATTGGTCAAAGTTCATTATCGTGACCCAGTTCTTTACCTATAAAATTGTTCAGGTTATGGTCACGATACTAGACCGTGACCAATAATAAATTTATTCTTGAAAATTAATTTTGATTTATTTGTTTCCAAAAAAAATCCTATACATGTTTCAAACCTGTTATACAATTCCATTATAGAATTAACAACTACATCAATCCAAATACTAATAACATTAAAATTATCAAGCCATCAAATTAGTTACACGAATCTGAAACTAATAATATTGAAATCCTCAAAGAGTTCCTTGGTATCCCCGAAGCATATGCAGTCTTGTCGTAATTGACGTCCGTGCCCAGACTAAAAGAGACAAAAATATTACAAAATGTTTCAAATGTTAATATTAATTAGATCCAAACAACAAAATGTTCCTGACCCAAAGTTACAAATAAATTTATTACGTTAACCCGATATTGATTAAGACCCGATATTGATCAAAACCCAATAGGACTAAAACCATTAACTTAAAATTTCATGTCGCGTAATCATGTGGGCTATATCATAATTACCAAACCCAAACTTACATCTTAATAAGTTTATCGTGTCAACCAAAATATTGACTCAAATATGATAGAACATTAACTTATAATTTTATGTCATGTTATCGCGTCGTGTTATTGTATCAATTATATGAAAATTACTAATATCGAACTATTATCCCAATAACCAACTTTACAACCTTTTATAGATTCAACCATATCACAAGGGGCATAAATCACTCGTACAAATATCATCAAAATGTGTAAAGTACAATTGGGGAATTTGATTGTTTTGTTGAGAAAATAAGTGTTGATCAAACTCAAGGAATTCACCAGAATAGAAATCATTGAAGCTTTTGGTGAATGCTAAGTAATGTTCAAATTTTCTACAGTAAAAAGAAATAAGAAAAGCTAAGTTAACATATAAAGCTAGTTTATAGAGAGCATACATAAAACTAAAACTATATTTTTGTGAGTACCCTTAAAGTTTTTCTCCATAATATAACTAGTCAAACTCATTTGGGGTTCCTAGGTTCATAACAAGGTTATGAGATAACCTTGTTAAGTTAAAAATCCCGAATAAGTTAGATCGATAATATTATGAAGAAAAACTTCAGGGTACTCACACAAATCTAGTCTTAGTTTCACGTATATTCTCTATATTCAAGCTTTATATGTATACTTAACTTTTAATCTATCTTTTTATTCCAGAAAATTTGAACACTACTCAACATTCACGAATAATTCTATAATGTCCAAAATGGTGAATTCCTTGAGTTTGATCAATACTTATTTTCTGAACAAAATAATCACATTCCCAAATTTGGATATTTGTCCTGTTAAAGTAGTAACCAACTTAAGAAACTATGAAATTCACAAAACCTAAGAATTAAATCATACATGAACATAAATTAAAGTATCAACACTCAATCAAAATCTAAATTTACAATAATAAGTAGAAATAAATTAATGTATTTGTAGATACCCCATCCTAGGACCCCCTTAAGAACCTCCTTAGGTCCCTAACACTCATCCACTCATCATAAACCCTAGGTCACACTTCAAGTACTGATCTGGAGAACACTGGGCAATCCTGAGTCCCGTTTGACTCTGGCTCGCATGAACGTTCTGTTTCACTCTGAGTATTAATTTGAAGGCCACTGAGGGCTCTCGGGCCACATTTGACTCTGTTAAACTCTCCACCTTAAGATAATCTAAATAAAAACTCAAAGGGGTATGAATCCCTTTTCCAACGATCCATCTTTTGCCTAAATTGGCATCATGTTTCGCACAAACGATCTGTTTTACTCCAAAGAACCGCGGGAACTTTCGGCCCCCGTTCGACCATTATCATCCCTCCAAACCAAGTTAATCATAATGAAATCTATAAGGGCACTAAATTATTTTTCCAATGGTCCAGGTCATGTGCAAATTGGCCTCACGTTCGCACGAACGACCTATTTTCCTTTGTAAATCCCTTTTTCATAGGTCCCAGACCCGAGAGTGGCTTGATGAATTCTTGAAGGTATCTGAATTACGTTTCCAATGGTCCCAGCCGTGTGTGATTCAGACTTCTAGTTTGAATTTTATGCCCTTTTTTGAAAACGTCCATTTCGGACTGCCTATAGGCACCCTAGACATCCTGCCTATCGGCAAGGTGTAATTTTCCTTTCCTAGTAAGCCAAGCCATGCCGATCAACACCCCTAAACCTAAAATCCACTTTAAAAGGCCCATGACTTCACCCTTGGAGGTGGGTCCCCTTCAACAGTCAACAAACATTCTCCTCGAAATCAGATCCTTCTCCTTTCCCAAAAAAAGTTCACTTTCCAACATTCCCATGTAACACCCCGTGATTTTGAGTTGTAAAAATCTTTGTTAAATTAAACATTTCAATTTTTTTTGGGGAATCTATTTAATTTTGGTACGTAAAAAGGTTGGTATTTATATATTAAAAAAGATTTTAAATGGAATTTAAATCGAGATTAAAATTGGAAATTTTAACTTTTTGTATAAAAATCAGGGGATGATCCGACCTAAGGAGAAAAAAATATAAATAAAAATACACAACTGTCCGATCGATCTGAATGTTTTTGTGGAGCTTCGTTTCACCTTCAGCCATAACATATTAAAATTTTAGCCAATTCCAACAGTCCGATCGTCCACAATGTTTTGTTAGTGTTTGTGTTTGATTAGGACTAAAATTCTTTTTGGTATATTAACATCAAGGGACGAGTTTGTGACTTTTAGAACCATTTTATCCTTCTTAAAAATTAGTAGCCTCCCATAATTTTCTTCTTTCTCATCTACAAAACCTAAACCCCATTGAACACAACTTTCAACCCAAGTTTATAAGAGCTAAACTGAGTTTTCTCAAGATCGTTCAAGAACGAGTCTGTATCAATTTTTCGAGAGGAGCCCAACCATCTAATAATAATTTTCAACCAAGTTTTCACCAGGAATGAATATTTCTATTATTTCTCTTTAGTATTAATGTAATGACCAATTTCCAATTGCGTCCAATTGTAGTATTGGGTAATTCCATTGGATAAAACATTTTGGGTCATTATGTGTCAATCATTTATCATTGATGAAGATTTTGAGTATCTGAGCTTTCACCTCTCGGGAATCCATTTTCAAGTGCTCTTTTCCCAAAGGTATACTAACTGGCTATTTGCTAAGTTGTTGGAGATAATTTTTAATAATATTAAATGCCTTTTAAATGAATTTTAAAATCATTTTTAAGTCATTTAAAATTAATTTTATTTTGGAAAATTGCCCAGGTCATTCGAACGACCATGTTCGAACGAGACTGTTCAAATGACATTACCAACAAACTTCTTTACATATTTATCTGTATTCTCGTTAGAAGTCTTGTCCAAACATGTCGTTCGAACGAACTTCAAACGACTTTCTTTAAAAATTTCGTTGTTTTTTCATTAGAAGATCGTTCAAACATTATCGTTCGAACAACCTGCTATGTTTTTAAATCTTTGACAGTTTCATTCCTGAACATTTTTTTTGTCCACTACCTTTTATTATGTAATTGCCTTTGGGACGGAATTCACAAGAGGAACACTTTGGGCTTTAAAAGAAAAATATCTTATCCTTTTAGTAAACATGTCTCCAACTTTTATGTGATCCTTTTGATCATAATTTAAGAAACAAAAACTCCAAAAGCATTCTCTCATACATTCATCCCATTTGGGTGCAGTGGATCTCCGTACAAGGTTGGATTGGAGATGACTTTGGGTTTTGGTGGATACCGAGACACGAGAAGTGTTGTGCATCGCATTGGATATTTGTGTACTATAGACAAAGGTTTAGAAGACGATATTAGTGAGTCTTGTTATGTCAAGTCTGTAAGTCTTTTGAGTCTTTTTGTAAAACCGTATTCATAGTGGATTGGTCTAGGCCCAACCATCTGAGGTTTTTCTGATTTGGGTTTTCCTCGTACGTCGACGTGTAGTGGTTGTTATTTCTTCTTGCATAATTAATAATCCTTCACGTTCACTTAGGAATTAGTAAGAAAGATAAAATTTAGAAAGCTTTAAATCTATGGTCTAATCTATATTTGTGTAAGGAGCGTATTCAATGAAATTAAACTAAATTCATATAACCTTACAATTTCAAATTAGTATAAGGTCTAGTCTCTAAAATTTATTTAGATGAATCCTAGAGGTTATATGGAAAGTTTTTCATCGAATAGAACACCTATGTTTGATGGAACTAACTACGCCTAATGGAAAGAAGGTATGAAATCTACATTAAAATCAATTGATGAACGTGTTTGGGTTGCGATTGAAAAAGGGTGGTCCCCCTTCTGTTATTGTTGAAGGAGAAACCATTTTAAAACTTATAGAGGAATGGAGTGAGGATGAATTGAAATTGTGTAACTTTAATTCTAAAGGTCTGAATGCTTTGTTTAGTGTTGTTACTCTCAAGGATTTTCATCGTATCATAACTTTTGAAACTTCAAAGGAGGCTTGGAACATTATCTAAGTAACTCATGAGGGAACTCGTGTGGTTAAAGATTCTAAAATTCAAAATTTAACCACTCAATTTGAAACTATCACCATGAAAGAAAGTGAAACACTTGATGATTTTTATGCTCGCATTTCTGATATCGTTAATTCATGTTTCAAATTAGGTGATAAAATCTCTGAAAGTCGAGTAGTTAAGAAGATTCTTAGATCTCACCCTAGTCGATTCATTCCGAAAGTCATAGTACTTAATTCTTTAGGAGTGTTAGATTCTTTTAAACTCGAGGAGCTTGTAGGTGATCTCCAAACATATTAATTAGACATTTTTCCTAAAGATAACAAAAAGAAAGATAAGGGAGTATCTTTAAAAGTTAAGCAAAAAGAGTGTTCGAATTCGAAGAGTCTGATATTGATCCTAATGATATGGCTTTATTTGCTAAAAAAATTAAAAACTTTCTCATTTTAAAAAGCAAAACTCAAAATTTGAGAAAAACCAAAACAAGGGAAGTATAAGTTTTAATAATCAGGATCAAAAGAAGTTTAAAAATGACAACTCTAAAAGAGATAACTTTAAAAAGGATGGTTCAAAGAGATGTTTTGACTGTGAAGGACGAGGTCATAGAGCGTATGAATGCCCCACTAAGATTAAGAGACAAGGTAAGGAAAAGGCCTTTATAATGAAACTCTTAGTGACAATGAGATTGAGTTTGAGGACTCTGATGATTCCATTACTTATGGAAATAACTTCACTTCCTTTATGGAAGTCATGCTAGTACTTCAAGTGAGTCACATCCTAATGTTGACATTTACGAGCATGATCTTGAGGTTGTATCAACTCACTCAGAAAGTAGTGATGAAAAAGTAAGTGACAGTGATGTAGATGTAAGTGAATTTCAAATAGCCTCTTTTGTACACCGAGTCTATGTGAATTCAAAAGATTAATAGAAAGTTAACTTTTAAGGTGTTTACTTTAGAAAAAGATTTAAAAAGATTGAAGGTTAAGGAGGCTTTAGTTAGTCAACTCGAGGCGATTAGGATTTCTCTCTATGAGAAGCTTATTTTGGTAGGTAAAGAAAAATGTGATTTGACTAACTCTCTAGATCATGTAAACAAGGATCTTCATAAATCCTTGGAGATCATAAAAACATTTGAAGCAAAAATTGTCAAACTTGAGAAAGATCTCGATTCCTCTCGGGAAGTCAAAGTCACACTTGAAAATAATTCGGGAAGAATGGGAAAGTTATTATTAGGTATAGTTTTGGGCTATAAGGAGAAAGGTTACTGAGAGAGAAAGGGTATAGGATATGAAGATGGTGATTCATCTAATATTAAATCCGAACTCATAGCTAAGTTTGTTACAAATAAAAACCCTCCTAACCTAACCCACCTAAGAATACTCAACACAAGCAACCTATGAGAGTGACTCCAAATAAACCCTATACTTGTACTTATTATCACAAAAGGGGTCATCTTAGAGAATTTTATTACAAGATTGGAACGAATTCCTATTTTAAAACTCCTTGGCCACACTATAGCTCCTTAGCTAACCTTAAAAACTAAGTTAAGTATATATTCAACACATCCAAAGGTTTAATGGAAGAGTTTCTAAGGTTTTCCAGGGCCCAAGAAAATGATTCCAACCAAAAGGCTAGAGTCAACAAAGGGAAGAACACAACTCAAGCTTGGGTTAAGAAATATAAGACCAATAAGGCTTTTATTGTTCATTTGCTCTTAAGGCTCAAAATACTTCTCGATGGTATTTTGATAGTGGATGTTCAAGTCACATGACATGTGAAAAATCTCTTTTTACCACTCTTGAAAATTATAAAGATGGTAAAGTCACCTACGCTGATGGCAGTAAATCTCGAATCATGGGTAGAGGCACCATTGAAATTTTTGGGTTTCTAAAACTTGAAAATGTTCTTTATGCTGATGGACTCAAATCTAATTTGATAAGCATTAGCCAATTATGTGACGAAATCCTTGACGTTAAGTTTAGTCAATCGGAGTGCACCGTGTATGATAAATCAGGTGAGGCTATTTTACAAGGTGTGAGGACTAGTGAAAATTGTTATAGGATCGTTCAAAAGTCCTCTTTCATCTGAAATTGTGCTAAGGTCTCATTTTCTGACCTTTGGCATCGACGGTTAGGTCATGTAAACTTTATAGATCTTGATCGTCTGGTGAGAACAGACCTAGTTCGAGGCCGACCATCCTTAGGAAAACCAACATCCTCAATTTGCAGACCTTGTCAACTAGGAAAGAAAATTAAGAGCCCACATAAGAAGTTGAACTCAATAACTACCTCTTGTGTCTTAGAATTGATTCACATGGACCTTATGGCTCCCACTCATACTGAGAGTATAGGAGGAAAGAGATATATATTAGTGATGGTAGATGATTTTTCAAGATATTATATAGTAGGGTTTTGAAGAGAAATGTTCGATGTTATTTAATTTCTAATGGTTAAATGTTGAGTCCTTCAAAATCTACATGGTGTTACCATAAACTGGTTTAGAAGTGATAATGGAACTAAATTTAACGAATTCGGTGTGAATGCTTTTTATGATGAAGTTGGTATTAAGCATGAATTTTTGGCCATTCTAACTCCACAACAAAGTGGTATAGTTGAGAGAAAGAATCGAACGATCCAAGAAATGGCAAGATCTATGCTCCTTGGTAGGAAAGTGCTTTGTAGGTTTTTGGCGAAAGTGATTAGCATCGCTTGTCACATCGTGAATAGTGTATACTTGTGTACCAATACTAATAAAACTCCATATGAATTGTGGACTAATAAGAATCCCAATCTAGCCTATTTTTGAGCCTTTTTTAATCCTTTTTACATCCTTAGGGATAGAGAACTTCTAGGTAAATTTGACCCGAGGAGTGATGAAGGAATTTTCCTAAGGTATTCTCAAAATAGTAGAGCTTTTAGAGTTTACAACTTTGTGAGTTCTAAAATTAAGAAATCAATAAATGTAGTCATAAAAGTTGATGCTCCAACTACATTTGTTGATGACGAGGAGGATTTATCTTTTGAGTGTGATGCACCTCCCGGTGTTGAAAACATTGAGTCTCACAATGACTCGGTGGGCCCCACAATTGATAAAAAAGATCCATCTCCCTAGGTTCGTAAAAGTCATGACCCTTCCAAAATTATAAGAGATCCCGAATTAGGTGTCAAGACTAGGGAACAATTAGAAAATGAGGTTACTTGTCTTATACCTATAAAATCGAACCTAATTTTTTTTAAAGAAGCACTAAAAGATGAATATTGGATTAATGCCATGCAAGAAGAGTTGCTTCAATTTGATGTTTGGGAATTAGTTCCACATTCTAATGATACTAACGTCATTGGTACCAAATGGATTTAAAAAAGTAAATTGGATGAAAATGGTGTCATTGTTCGTAATAAAGCTAGGTTAGTAGCCCAAGGATACACCTAAAAAGAATGTGTTGGCTTTGATGAGACTTTCGCTCTAGTTGCTAGGTTAGAGTCGGTTCATCTTTTACTAGACATAAAAAATCACCTTAAGCTCAAACTGTATCAAATGGATGTTAAAAGTGCATATATAAATCGCATTTTCAGGAGGAAGTCTATGTGGAACAAACTAAAGGGTTTGAGGACCACAAGTATCCTAATCACATCTTCTATGTGAAGAAATATCTATGTGGTTTGAAGTAAGCACCCCATGATTGGTATGAGAGGCTTACTTCTTATATCCTTTCTCATAATTTTTTGAGAGGGGGAGTAGATATGATGTTATTTGTTCGTCGAGATGAGAATGCAATCTTAGTTTCCCAAGTGTATGTCGACGACATAGTTTCGAATCCACAAATGATAAACATACTCAACTCTTCTCAAAAGAAATAAAAAATGAATTTGATATGAGTATGGTGTAATTCCCCGTGATTTTAATGACTTTTAAAATGGGTTATATTTTAAAATTAATGGATTAATTGGATTTTATTATAAATTAATTCATTTGGGTTTATCCGAATTGTTGATA
Organism: Sambucus nigra; assembly: GCA_949130495.1. NCBI lineage: Eukaryota > Viridiplantae > Streptophyta > Magnoliopsida > Dipsacales > Adoxaceae > Sambucus > Sambucus nigra. Next base: position 283,229,472 of record OX422208.1, read on the forward strand.
TTAAAATGAATGATTCTGAGTATTACTTAAAGATATTTAGGTAATATATTAATGTGATGTTATTGATATTGCAGTGAATTGTTAATTCCGAAATTTGAATTTTTAGTCGAACGCGGTATGGGACGTGTCGGGACTAATTTATTAAATTAAAAAGTAAACTTATTTTTACATCAACCTTATAGTCATTTCTACTGCGTCATTGCAATCGGAAGGGTTGAAATAGTAAGAAAAGTCTATTTGGGTCATTTGGAAATGAAAAGGCAACCCAAAAGGGCATTTTGGTTATTTTTATAAAGGGGATGAATAGTGATTTCAGATTTTGTCCTATTATAAATATTTGGAGATTAGTTGAACGAGGGTTCATTCATCTCTTTTAGACAAAATTGAAAGGTCATCTTCTTAGAGAAAGTGAAAGGTGGCTTGGGGGAAGAGATAAACTTGCTTGGAAATTAGGAGAACTAAGACCAAAGGTCACCACCACCGAAAGTTGGCTGGAGAAAGGGAGAACCACCTGTGTTATTCAACACCAAAGGATCAGATCTTCATTTGAGGCAAGTGCTTGATAATTGCAATCTATGTTTGTATATTGTCCATGTTAGAATAGTTATAAAAAGATGAGATTTTACATGTTTGGAAGATGAAAAGATGAAGTTGTTAATGGATTTCTGGATAATGGAGTTATATAGGAATCAAACTCATGTTGTAGGTAGATAGTAATCCACGAAATAATCAGTAAGTTGTTGAAGAAATTATGAGAATCATTGTTGTGTTCTTGAAGATATCATATATAAAATTTTCTGGGAAAATAAGGATAACTATAGGCTTTAATTCAAACTCTTGATGATTCTAGGATGTTTAGAGCATTAGAAATCATTTATATATGTTGATATAACATTTAGTAAGGTTTATAAGTCATTTGGGTTGTTAATATGAAGGTTTGATTGATAAAAAATGGTTAAACCCGTAGTAGAAGAAATGCAGAAAACTGGGCTATTACCTGGGCGATCGATCGATCGACCCCCTGCCTTCGAACGACCGACCTCCCTAGAATTGTTAAAGTTGTTCCTTTTCAATGTTGGTTCTTATACCAAACCTTTTGTAGATTTTTGGTGATTATTAATTGGATATTATGGGACTTAGGGAAGATCAGTAAGACCTAGATGAAAATCGAATTAATGTGATTGAGATTTAATTGATTAGAATTATGATGATTAAATTGAAAGAAGTTTCGGTTTCTAGATTCATGTGTTGGATTATAATTGGTATGCATGAAGATTAAGGATAGGTCCAGTAGGGCAGATTTAATATAACACATGGGTAGCCTTAGGGTTACAATATGAACATTAAGGACTGAGTTTAAGCTCATTATTGATTGCGCAAGGACTAAGTGTAATACAAGCGCTTAGTGGTATGGCTCCTGGATAGAGATGGGAGTTCAGACCACATTTGGTTGAAAGAGGGGATGGGGTTATCCCGATCGCTTATTTGAAGTGGACGGACCTCCTCGATCGACAAAGTTAAGTAGTAGTGTATTGGAGGGGTTCCTTGTTTGGATTTCGCTTTGCGAGACGCCCCGCGCATGAACCTTAACGACGTCGGGAGTGGAGAGATATTGTAGGATGCGAGGATGTTGGTTTTGTTAATAAGTCATGTCGTGTGAATGAAACATTATAGACTATGAGCCATGTGATGAGGTATTCAATCCTAGTTGATAGAAGATATGTTTGTAAGAGATATAATGCTACGTATGTGAATTATCTTAGGGTAATCTGAGTACCTTGTTGATATTATATTATAGGTATGATAATGCCTATTTGATTGATTGATAATTTATGTGTATGACATACCTAGCTTACTTTCTATCGATGGTGAGTTTTACACGTGAGGGCGGTCATATCCTGATGAATCCATGGGATCTTTGATTTGTCGCTCGAGAACATATGTCTATGAAATACTTATCGAGGAGTTGATAAGTCAGCTGACTATGGAAACGTAGTTATGTGCGTGGCCCGTTGGTATGAGAACTATGTTTGCCTCCAATTGATGTGTTGTTGTTTGTGGTTCGAGGAATCCTTACTGAACCTTTAGTCCCCTATTCGGCGACCAGCGATATTGGGACATGATAGCAGAGTAATGCATTGCACCGCAGCTGTGACTCGGGGTTCTGTATTATATATGTATATATATAATGGATTAAATGAATGTATATAGTGGTTAGTTCATTCTACTGTGTGATAATTGTAGATAACGGTGAATTGAGAAAAAGAATTGAAATAAGTTAATGAATATTTATGGAAAAGCTTAATTCATATTAATGAGAAACGATTCATGTTGATGTGAAACGTATATGAATAATTATATGATGTATGGTATGGGACATACGGGGTTATGATATGGGATGGAATCATATTATGGAAATTTGTGAAGAGGAACCATTAACTAGGAGGTTAATAGGAAACGTGAAGTGTGCACTCTAGATGATAGGTGAGAATAGCAAGTGAGATTTGGATACTAACATGTACATAATAAATTATTTATTGCACTTGTTAAATACTTGCTATTTTTAAAATCATTTTCACATCGGGCTCTGACCCGTTTCCTTGCATATTCTATTTTCTATTGTATCTTCTATATCAGGTGTCCAACAATAGGGACGCCAACCTTAGAACATTATGACGAGCTATGGAGTATTGCTTAGATGCCTATCTTAATTTGATTCACAGTATTATCTTAGTTAGGGCATGTCGCCCAAAGGAACTCAATTATCTCTTTTCTATCTGAGTCAAATAGTCTTGTACTCGTGTCATTTTAATACATTTACTATTGTGGGCATTACTGTATTGGATAATTATTTGGGAATGTTTATTCCAATTGCATTTAAATTCTTTTGTGTTATCTATTCGGTTATTAGTGTTATAGAATAATATGTGTTATGTTATTGGTAAAAGAAAATTGGATTTTGTTGAAATTAAAATTTGTAAAGTTTTTAACACTAGCTTAATTGGGTATTGGGTGATTAGTTAATGTTTTTGACTGTGATGCTAAGAATGATCCAACTGTATATTTTGTTTTAATTTGGTATAGGACTGGCCACCAGGTATTTAATTAAGCGGGGTGTTACATATGGTCGGTGAGCTCACTTTCTTCCTGGGTCTTCAAATGCGTCAACTCGATAGTGGGATATTTTTGTCCCAAAATAAGTATTCAAAAAATCTTATGAAGAAATTTAATCTATAATCCGCTAAGCATTCACGTACTCCAATGAGTTAATTGGTTAAACTTAGTAAGGACATGAAAGGAAAGGTTGTATAGCGCATTCTTTTTTTAGGACTATGATATGTAGTTTACTCTACTTAACTTCTAGTCGTCTGGATATTTCCTTTAGTGTAGGAGTTTGTGCCCGATATCAAGCCACCCCAAAAGAGTCTTATTTACTTGCCATTAAGCGTATTATTAAAAATGTTAGTGGGACACTCTCTTTTGGGATTTGGTATTCATTTGACACTAATTATTGTCTATCGACATATTCAAATGTCGATTGGGCAGGAGATGTTGATGGATGCAAAAGAACATCTAGAACATATTTCTATTTTGGTAGTTCACTTTTCTCATGGATGAGCAAGAAACAAAATTCCATTTCTTTGTCCACGGCGGAGGCCGAATACACAGCCGTCGGGAGTTGTTGTACTCAACTCATTTGGATGAAACAAATGTTGTAGGATTACGGTATTCCACAAGGCACAATGACTATTTATTGCGACAATACGAGTGCAATCCATATTTCTCGAAATCCCGTTCAACATTTTAGAACAAAGCACATTAGGATTCAAGAACACTTTATTCGAGAGTTAGTTGAAGAGAAAGTCATTTGCTTAAGCTTTGTAGGCACCGATCATCAATTGGCCGATATCTTTACCAAACCTATAGATGCCCTTATGTTTGAAAACCTTAGGAATTCCATTTGGGTTTGCTCCATTGATTGAGTTCAGAATCATTTATGTAGTTTAGGTTGAACCTCATATCTATCTTTTTAGCTATGAACTAGATTATATTTTGTACATATATTTTATAAAAAGTAAAAAAAAATCATTTTGTTTGTAGTAGAAAGGAATTAATAAAACTTTTGCACATAAAGGTTATGTGTGTGATGTTTTGGATCTCAATTTAATTCCATGTCCATGTGGCTTTCGATGAGTAGCTAATCCGGACTTCGTCTTACTTGTGTGCATTGATGCTTGTTTATGATAAATTCTTCTATGATTTCCTCATATATTTACCTTCTCACACAAAGCTTTCACGGAATATTGTGGATGTCTACATCACTTTGCATACGCTAGGTGAAGGGCGGTGTTGTCTTATCAATTTTGTCACCTCATTTTATAAGCAATCGATCTTGTGCATGTAATGCCCGGAATTGGAAAAATAAAATAACATTCATTTGGTTAACTTATGATTAGTAATGGACTTGGTTTGCAAAAACAAAATGTTTTTACGGGAATAGCCTCCATTTGCAAAAAAAAGAGCTTAAAAAGTGTGGCATTTAAAAAAAAAAATTAGCCAAGGCCAACATAATTTAGATGGTTTGATCCTTCAAAAAGAAAGATCTCTAAAGAATATTTGATATTGATGGGAGACATAGGTTTAAGAGCAATGGGCTTGGACAATCAATTTCTATATTGCTTTCTTTCGGTGACGCTATTGGCCAGAGAATCATCAATCTTCTATGCTTTTTGCTTTTGTGAAATAATGTCCAATGGTATTCCTTTTTATTGACACAATGCATATGTGAGTGCATATTGTGTTAATATATTGTTGTCATTTCACACTTTTGCGTTGTCTTAGGTAGTGCTCTCACTCTTATTGTTCACACCCATTTATTTCCGCTCCCACTGTTCAGATATGTCTACACTACCTAGGACAATTTAAAATATTTTTTTTGGTTTCTAACCTTCTTATACTATGTAATTTTTGCATTCTTTTGGGTTTTTGGAAGCTTTGAAAAGATTTTCATTTTCGTTCAAATTCTGGTTCGAACGAGCTTTCTAACGACATTTTGACCAAAATCTTCTATTTTTTTGTTCGATAGGACTTCTATTAATCTACCTAGTTTCATTTTTTGTATTCTTAAGGCCGTTTGTGTCTCTCCTACTGGTTCCGTTAGGCATGCTTTACCTTTTGCCATTGTCGTTACTCGCCATTGCCTTGAGGTTGGTTACCCCCTCCTTTCCTCGGATATTCATATCACGCATTATCATAAATTGATAACTCCTCCATTGGTCGCTCCTAAGGTTACCTTCCTTGCGACATCACTCAACCTAATCCATCCCACTCGGAGTCTTCCCACTTTGCTGCATCCTTCACACCTGCTCCAGCTAGACACACTTCCTCTCGTCATCCACCCTCTATTGAGTCAGAGGATATTAGGTTTGTCCATACACAGGTTGAACATATTTAGAAGGAGCGTTGCCAGGATAGGGATCTTTTGTAGGATCTTTTATTGACTATACAAAGGGACAGAAAGAGGGCCGAGGAGGCACATGCTCATCGAGAGGAGGCTCTTACCACTTTACTGCATCCTTCACACCTGCTCCATCTAGACACACTTCCTCTCGTTGTCCACCCTCTATCGAGTCAGAGGATATTAGGTTTGTCCCTACACAGGTTGATCAGGTTCAGAAGGAGCGTTTCCAGGATAGGTCTCTTTTGTAGGATCTTTTATCGACTATGTAAAGGGACCGAAAGAGGGTCGAAGAGGCACATGCTCGTCGAGAGGAAGCACAGTATCGTAGCTGTGAGTCAGAGGCTAGGAGAGACTCCATTCTCATGGAATATTTTGAGGAGCTCTGCCATTTTGAGATGCGTCGAGGTGCAGGATCTTCCAGCACCGGATCTAATCCTCGTGACGATGTTGCCAATGATCCAACTCAGTGATTCAGCTTAATTTCAATTGTTTCTTTATGTACATGTGAGAGAGAGATATTTATTTTCTTTATGTATTTCTCTAAAATGTATCAGATATTTATTTTACCCTTTCCAACTTTTCTATTTAGATATTTCTCTAGTAATGTTGGAACCTTTTGGATTTTCTATTTTAATGATAATCATCGCATATTTCATCCTTTATTCTATATTATTTAGTGGATGATTGCCCTTTCTTACGATTTGTGAATATTGGAACATTTTTGTCATCGTTATAATGTCTATCTTTTGGTTCATGCTATATTCACTAACATTGCAGGTTTGTTCTATCCCTTTGTATTTTTCAAACAAAAGGAGGAGAACATGTTTAGGGGGAACCTAAATTTTTTTGTTATTTAAATCTTTATTTCCCCATTCATTTTATATTTTTGTTGTTTCATGTGTGGAGACCACTTATTTCCATCCTCTTGCCTACTGTCAACACTGCAGCTGAGTAGTCAGTCGAGCCAGTCTATCCTTTTTTTGGGGTTTGGTAGATGGGATTTAGGATCAGTTTGATGGCTTGGCTTAGAAAATTCAGGGTCATTTTTTTTATTTTATGTTTTGTACCAGCATAGCCAAAGGTTGTAAGGATAAATAGACAAGTGAGTCTATTTGTAGTATTGGCCAATTCCATTGGACAAAACATTTTGGGTCATTGAGTGTCAATCCTTTATCATCGATAAATATTTTGAGCATCCGGGCTTTCACCTCTTACCAATCCAATTCTGAGTTCTCTTTTCCTAAAGGTATATGACCCAGCTATTTGCTAAGTTGTTGGAGATAATTTTTAATATTATTAAATTCCTTTTGATGGAATTTTAAAATGAATTTTAAGTCATTTAAAATTAATTTAGTTTGAAAAATTGTCCTCGAACGACCATGTTCGAAACAAGCCTGTTCGAACGACATTACCAACGAACTTCTTTACATATTTATCTAGATTCTTGTCAGAAGTCTCATTCACACATGTCGTTTGAACGAACTTCAAACGAATTTCTTTACAAATTTTGCTATTTTTTAGTTAAAAGCTCTTTCAAATGTTGTCGTTCTAACGACCATGTTAAAATGACCTGCTATGTTTTTGAATTTTTTTAAATCTTCGGTAGTTTCATTCCTGAACAATTTTTTTTGTCCACTACCTTTTATTATGTGACTGCCTGTTGGACGAAATTCATAAAAGGAGCACTTTGGGCTCTAAAATAAAAAGATCTTATCGTTTTAGTAAACATGTCTCCAACTTTTATGTAAACCTTTTGATCATAATTTGAGAACCAAAAACCCCAAACACATTCTCTCATACATTCATCCCGGTTAGGTGCGGTCAATCTCCGTACAAGGTTGGATTGGAGACGACCTTTGGATTTCGGTCGATACCAAGACAAGAGAAGTGTTGTGCATCGCGTTGGATCTTCGCGTACTACGGACGAAGGGTTAGAAGACGGCATCAACTAGTCTGTTTGTGTCAAGACTGTAAGTATTTTGAGTCTTTTTGAAAAATCGTAATCGTAGTGGATTTATCTAGGCCCAGTCGTCCGAGGTTTTTCCAATTTGGGTTTTCCTTGTAGTGGCTGTGCTTTCTTTTTGCGTAATTAATAATCCTGCATGCTCACTTAGGAATTAGTAAGAAAGATAAAATTTGGAAATATTTAACTCTGTGGCCTAATCTATATTTGTGTAAGGAGTGTATTCTACGAAATTAAACTAAATTCATACAACCTTGCAACTTCAATTATGCGTTTTAAATATTGCCTAAACCTTAATTTTCATGCTTTTCTTAAAATAGTTTAGAAATATTAATTAAGGTAAGTGAAATCTATTTGGGACTGTTTTTATGAAAAATCTTAATATGAATTAAGACTCATAACCTTTGGGTTCTTAGGGTAGAGACTTGGACTATTGTTAATATGGGTATAGGGGCATGTAGAAAACCTTTGTGATTTTATTTAAATTGAAAGGGGACTCGTGCAATCACATAAATTTATGTAGCTATGATAAAAAGGAATTTTATTGCGTGCTCCATATACTTGCGTGAACTGGATTTTATGTTAGTTGGATAAGATAAAATGTTCTAATTATGATGATGAATTGAATGAATAAAATTAAATTTATTTGTGACCGTATGAGAAATTGTAGAACTCTTGATAATATTTCATATGAGAATTATTGATTTAATTAAATTTATCACCGCGGGGACGACGGGATTTTGGGTAGTACGCTCTCACCTTAATGTTAGGAATACTTTCTAGGTGCATATTTTTACGGATGAGATATTCTAGGGTGGGGCTGATTTTTGTGTCGTTCTGTTGATTCAATAGTCTAGGTGAGAGACCAGAAGGAAATTAATGGGAAATATTTATCCTATATGATAAAGTAGGACGAACTTGTGTTTTGGAGACTTCTAGGTATGTGAGTAGGGGTAGAATCGAGGATTTATGCCCTATAATAGGGTGGAGCTAATATAAAATAATGAGAAATTGATAAATTTACAATTAATGCCTATGATAATAAATGGGTATTAAAATGAATAGGCATCGTTAATAAGTGTAGGACTGACAAAATACGAGTTGGTGGGCTATTGCGATGCGGGTGTGTTAGCGTCATCAATAAGTGCGGGGATGACAAAATATGAATTGGCTGGCTATTATGGCGTATCGTGCATGGATCCTCATTAATAAGTTCAGGGCTAACAAAATTGGGCAAGCTGGTTGTAGCGAGGGGAATGTGTGTGGTGGAAAACTTTAGGCGGGCCCGAATAAGTGCAGGACATATAGTAGGGCCAACTGGCTATGAAGGTGTTGGTATAATAATAAATAATTTAATTTTCAATTGAAATAAAACTGGTGACTTTAACATAATTATCGGATTGTGATAAAGTAAGTGAGACTTGAACTTTTGGGGGTGGCATAATTAAGTGATTTGATAGTGGTAGCTTATTTTTTTCGCATGTTAGTATATCTCGCTTAAAATTAAAATACTCTATTGTGATGTTTATTCTGTATAATATTATTGTATGGGTTAACGAACCCTAATTGGAGAGAATAGCTTGTATTTATGCGGTGGGATCTAACCCATTGATTTGACTAACATTTCAGGTATAGCGCTGGAGTAGCTGTATAGGAGTGATTGGAGATTTGTTTGGAGGTGCAGCTAGATTTATTTTAAATACTTTAGTAGTTTAGATTATTTTCCATTTCCATCGCATTTATTATGAGACTTTTATTTATGGATTTGGTGGGACAATCACTTCCATGGTTGTTTATGATTTTATTAAGATATTTACAGTTGGATTATTTCATTTGAGCTTATATTTATTTGGAGTTGGATTTATTTTTTAGATGAGCATGGTGATGGATTTTAAATATAGCATGAACGGTTATATTTATTGGCCTAATTTGATTATTCTCTTGTGGAATAATTTTTAAATGTCCCATATATATGTCACATGCTAAGAATGATTACTTATTTAGTAGCACCAGACATGGTTTGGCGGCGGCGGCTAGCCACCTCGCTTGCCAGAATCCACGGGGTGTTGCAGATGGCATCAGAGCATGGTCTTAGGTCTCGTAGGTTCTGAGTCCGTTTAGCTTTCCCGTTACCGGTCTTTGATCCCTTTGTTGATTTGTACACCTTCAGGTATTGGGTCTAGCATACGTTTTATATGTGTTTCTTGGATATAGGAAGTTTTATGTTAAGGGTGTTGTAAGCATTGAGGTTAGAAATAGTAATCTTGACGTGAGGCTCCTTAGAGTTGATTTTGAAAATGATAATTATTTGGCAGATCGTTAGTATAAATTTTGGGTACATCTAGTATCGATGTAGTGATGTGATTTGATTTGAGTATTTAAGGTTGTGATGTCTCTTAATGATAGAAACAGGTGGTGATTCGTGAGCGAGCGTGTCACACCCCAAGCCCAACATCCATACTAATCATTTATTATTAGAATAATTAAATCATAATCTTGAGCCCATTGGAAATATAATTCATCTATCCATATTTTACTGCATAATGTGCATAATCAACATAATATTATTCTTGTACCATAACGAAATCAATATCAGAGTCATAATTAAGCGAACATACAATACTATGATTAAATATTACAATCATTAACTCAATCCCTGCTAACTTAATATATACAATGAGTGAGTATATTAAAACATTCAGTGTGACAATGATAAAATTCCCATATTTAAACCCCATCTCTCTCCAATGGTGCAACTCTCAAAGTTACCGATCATACGGTATCCTAACTGGCAGCGCACAAGCCTGAAATTGTTAAAATATAAACCGTAATCATTTAGCTTAGTGAGGTACTCCTAACCTGCAATGGAATACAAATTCTATATCGAATATGTGGATATAAAATCCGAACAATCCTACCCATTGGCAATAACAAATCCTGGATCATAAGATCCAAATAATTCTGCCCAATGGCAATAACAAATCCTGGATCATAGGATCCAAATAATTCTGCCCATTGGCAATAACAAATCCTGGATATTTGAATATCTAAACAAATCCTGAATACTAAAATAATCAAACAAATCCACTCTTAGAGCTATATTCAAACCCAACATATCATTTTCATATCTATATATGAACAATCATAAGTACACTCACCTTGATAGTTTAACTGGCTTTTCCCTTGCCTTTATTTGGTACTTGTTCAATCAGCCCTTCTTCCCTTCCTATCATTATTAAAATATTAGTATCATCATAATAATATCAATAATCCAAAGAATTATTTAAACATAATTCAATCCATAAGCATCACATGATTCCATTAAAATCATTTATCACAAGTGAAGTTCCATCCAAATCCATGTTAATATATTTAACATATCCAAATAATAGACCAAATATACATTAAATTATTCTTGGTAATTCAATCCTTATCATATTAGTATTACAATACAAAAGATGGTGCGATATTTCAATTTTCGTAGGGCAAGATATGCCTATTTCTTTACCACATAACAAATCTGCCCTATAGGCTCTTTTATCGTTCATTCAACTTCCAGGAATTTTCTTAATTTTTTATACATCATAAATTTCTATGATATTTCACCCAACAGTAGTAAACATATTGAACAATACAAAATTCAAGTTTCATAATTTTTAAAGTTTGTTTGCTATGTCAAGCAAAACACCGAACACATGACGGGCATACTTTCACCCTTAGGGAAAATTTCATACCCGAACTTCAAACTCTCACCAAAGACTCATTTTTTGGTATTTTCACATGATTTTAGGATATTTCATACATATATGATTATAGGTTAATATACAATTGGAATCAATCAATTCCATTAAGTATACAATAATATATGGAAGTTTGAATAAACAAAGTTTCTAAACAAAGCAATTTTAGGATTTTGTACATTCAACTTAACTTAAACTTGCATATATCCATACATATGCACCCAAACATGAAAGTTCAATAAAAAATCAAGTATTTATATCATATAAATAATAAATTAAAGAAAAATAACAAGATTCATGGTTGGAATTACCTTAGGGTCTTTTACGTAATTTTCTATGAATTTTTTTGAATGTTTCTCCTCACTTTCTTCTTCCTAACCCTCACAATTGTTTTTACTCAACTTAAAACTCTCCCAAACTGAGTTTGCTGAAGAAAGGAGGATATCTCAAGGTTTTAAGTAGGCCAAGACAACTTCCACCTCCAACCAATCAATTTATAACATGTGGCATCATATAAAACAAAATATCATTTAAGGCTAAATGACTACTTTAGCCCCTGTTCGTAAAAAGATAATATCTTCCCACTCGGATGTCCGTTCGATGGACCGTTTGTTGTGTTACAAACCTAACTCAAATATCTACAATTATCTAGCTTATACCTCAAGTCAATTGTTATGTTATAAAGGTCAAAACTAGTCTTAAAGATGAACATTCCTACCCAAAACTTCAAAATTTCACATTTGTAACTAATTCAATATTTCATGCTTTATGGCGCTAGGATTAGACTAAATATAATGACTTAACATTATATATACTAATAACATATTATCCATATCACATAAGCCAATCATGATTTAAACATAATTTATCATAATTATATTCGGGTTGTTATAGAGCGTGGTAAGCCGTTATTTTTATAGTTATATGTGCATGTAGGAATGGGTATATGGGTGCCAAATCGTAGCATTATACGGGATGTTTACACTTCATCAAATTTTGAGGACGAAATTCCTATATTAGTGGGGGAGTATGCAACATCCTGTGATTTTGAGCCGTAAAAATCTTTGTTAAATTAAAAATTTTCAAATAAAAAAATTTTGAAATCTATCTAATTTTTGTATGTAAAATGGTTGGTATTTATATATAAAAATAAGGTCTTAAGTGGAATTTAAATTGGGATTAAAATTGGAAATTTTAACTTTTTGTAGAAAAATCGGGGAGGATATGACCTAAGAAGGAAAAAATATTCGACCACCCGATTGAGCTGATTTTTTTGTGCAGCTTCGTTTCGCCTTCAACTACAACATATTAAAATTTTAACCAATTGCAACAGTCCGATCATCCGTAATGTTTTTTTTAGTGTTTGTGTTTGATTAGGACTCAAATTCTTTTTGGTATATAAACATAAAGTGACAGGTTTAGGACTTTTAAAACACATTTTAGCCTTTTCAAAAATCAATAGCCTCCCACAATTTCCTTCTCTCTCATCTATAAAACCTAAACCCCATTGAACACAACTTTCATCCCAAGTTATGAAGAGCTAAACTAGGTTTTCTCAATACCGTTCAAGAACAAGCCTTTATCAATTGTTTGAGAGGAATGCAACCATATAATTAGAATTTTCAATCAACTTTTTTTTCAGGCCTGAATACTTATATTCTTTCTTTTTAGTATTATGCATTTTAAATATCACCTGAACCTTAATTTACATGCTTTTTCTTAAAATAGATTAGAAACCTAATTAGGGAAAGTGAAATCTATTTGGGACTCTTTTTATGAAAAATCTTAATATGAATTAAGACTCATAACCCTAGTGCGCTTAGGATAGAGATTTGGACTCTTGTTAATATGGGTGTAGGGGAATGTAGAAAACCTTAGTGATATTATTTAAATTAAAAAGGGACTCGTGCAATCACATAAAATTATGTAGGTGTGACAATAGGGAATTTTGTTGTGTGCTCCATAAACTTACATGATGTGGAATTTATATTAGTCGGATAAAATAAAATTTTCTAATTATGATGATGGATTGAACAAATTAAATTAAATTTATTTGTGATCATATAAGAAATTATAGAATTGTTGATAATATTTTGTATGCGAATTATTGATTTAATTACATTTATTATCGCGGGGACGACGGGATTTTGGGTAGTACGCCCTCACCTTAATGTAAGGAATACTTGCTAGGTATGGCACAGTGGGCATGGCTTAGATGTGGTTAACACTTTCTAGGCATGGGACTAGTTAGTGTAGATTTTTACAGATGGGATATTACAGGGTGGGCTCATTTTTGTGTCATTCCGTTGATTCGATGGTCTAGGTGCGAGACTAGAAGGAAATTAATGGTATAGATTTATCCTATATGATAGAGTAGGACGTACTTGTATTTTGGAGACCTCTAGATATGGGACTAGTTTTAGAATCGAGGATTTATTCCCTATAATGGTGTGGGGCTAGTATAAAATAATGAGAAATTGAGAAATTTGCGATTAATTCCTATGATAATAAATATGTATTAAAATGTATATGTGTCGTGAATAAGTGCAAGACTGACAGAATACGGTAGCCGATGAAGGCATCGCTATAATAATTTAATTAATCGATTGAAATAAAGCTGGTGGCTTTAGCATAATTATCGGATTGTGATAAAATAATTGAGACTTAAACTTTTGGGGGTGATATAATTAAGTGATTAGATAGTGGTAGATTATTTTTCTGCATGTTAATATATCTCGCTTAAATTAAAATACTCTATTGTGGTGTTTATTTTGTATAATGCAACTTTCTGGTTTAACGGACGGTAATTGGGGAGAGTAGCTTATATTCATGCGATGGACTCTGACCCATTGCGTTGACTAACATTTCATGTATAGTGCTAGATAGCCGCAATAGGTTGATTGGAGATTTTTTTGGAGGTGCATCTGGATTTATTTTAGATTCTGTAGTAGTTTAGATTATTTTCCATCTCTGACACATTTATTATGAAACTTTTATTTATGCACTTGGTGGGCCAATCGGTTCCACAGTTGTTTACGATTTTATTCAAATATTTAGAGTTTAATCATTTTACTTGAGCTTATATTTATATGGAGTTGGATTTATTTTGGAGATTATCATGGTGATGGATTTCAATATGGCATGAATGGTTATATTTATTGGCCTAATCTGATTATTATCTTGTGGAATAATTTTTAAATGTCTCATATATCTATCACATGTTAAGAATGATTACTTATTTAGTGGCGCCCGACGAAGTTTGGCGGCGGCGACTGGCCACCTTGCTTGCTAGACTGCGTAGGGTGTTATATCCCACCCCTTACTTTATTACCTCACTTAGCTACCCACCTCATCCTACCATATTAACTTCATACAACTTCAAAAATTAACATATTTGCATTTTAAATTCAGCAACAAAGATCTACAAGGAGGTCCATTCCTCAACCTTTTTTGTAGTTATTCATCTTACTGTTATTATTCATTTCATTCGTATTTTGTGATATCTTCAAGTTTAGTTTCATTATCTCACATAAAAAAATATTCACATTTTTATTATTAGCATTGCACGAAATATATTTTCATAAAAAGTGCAAAAAGACAAAAGAGGATTTATTCATAAATTCCAAAAGCAAGACTTCTATTTTCCCATACTCACACTTAAACGCATTTTCTCAAAATCAATCAAGAGCAGTCTTACATTTGGTTGTATGGGTTGAACCCCGCCCCTATGTTATTTTCGAACTATGTGGACTTTGATGCCTCTTAGGTTACGTAGGAATCTTGATCCGATTCCGAGATTCGATTCCTCCTTTTTTGTTTCATATATTTTATACCATATTTTATCTATTTTTTGAGTCTTGTCTCTTTTGGCATGAACATTCACTATTTCATAGGGATTTGTGATTCGAAAAAATCTTACATCATTACTTTTAAGATTATTTTTGAGTACACTCCTCTAAATGAGTCCTTTTTGTCCATTCCATGATGTGAGCCGGGTAATTTAATTCTTCCGTTGCTTATATTATACAAATGTTCACACACATCACGGAGAAAAAAAAAGAGAAGATTAACATAGCCCATGACAGACCGAAAAAGAAAAATGGGTGCCTAACACCTTCCCATTTTGTAACATAGTCCTCAGACCCTTTGAATAAATTGGTTTCGTATGCATCCGTTTGAATTTGATGCCATTCTCTTGAGGCGATGACATTTTTTTGCTTGTTTTGAGCAAAATAGGCCAACGACTCTATCTTTTCGTGTTATCCCCCTTTGACGATGACCAATTTTATATCTGAGGCTAGAACTCAAAGACGCCAACGCGAGTGATGGGTAGAGGACATCCGTATCCTCGAATCACCCACACATGAAAAGATATAAAAGGGAAGACAGAGAGAGAGAGCGAGTGAGGAAACCTTTTTCGTTCCTCCCCTCGTTTCAACTTTGATGTCCGAACCTGCATCAGAGGAATCCGAGCTGGATGACTACAGTGGTGACTCCGCTGGGGAGTTTCTAGAGGACTAGAATCTTTTCACATGGGTGTTACTTCTTTACTTTCCTATTTTTCTACATGTGAACATATGCCTCCACTTATATATTTCCTTTACTCCTATACTTACATCTTGTATATTTATCTCATGTTTATCTCTAACATGTTTTCTTCTCATGTTTCACACACTCGCACTTGTATATAGTCTAACATTTACCTACAAATCTCACACACTACATGTAAATTATCCATGCTTAGATTCACGAGCACACACCCTCACTTTTATCACTTGTATATATCTCCATGCTCACTTACACATTTCACACACCACTTTTATATGATTCATGCTTAGTCTCACTCGCACACACTTTCATGTGTATAAGTTCACATGATCACTCACACTATTCCCATGTCCCTCTCTTACTTTGCACATATCTCTCTCTCTCTCTCTCTCTATTGTGTATTAACATGCTCTTATATCACCATTCTTAGTATAATCTTCATGCTCCACGTTAGCTTTACTTTTTATTTCATTCTATTTGAATATTCTCCCTCATAGTGGTAGTTCCCCCCTTACTTAGCATGCTAAATAAAAAAAATATCCATGAAATACTAATCAAGACTCATGCATTTTTGCACATCCCATTATGATAGCATGAAAATATTGACCAAAATTTTGTCCCGTACTTGGGGGTCACTTCATGATGGGTGTCGATCCTTCGGGGCACGATTAACCTAAGCGATATGATTCTCATCTTCCATTAGCCTCATACCTTCAACATATATCGAAGGTTTCCCCCCGCATCGTACCTCATGACCGAACTCACGACTGGAGGTACATAGCCGGGAAATCATTCATGTATATCGAGTATATCGAATTCACTCTCACACGTACCGTCCCCATGAGCAATATCATGGGGCAATTCACGTACACTCAGCTATATCAAATGGCTTATCGACACGTACCCATGAATGATTACCTTTATAGCCAAGAGGTGTATCGTGAAAATCATGCCATAGGGGGGAACCTTTCCACTGACCCAAAAAATGCATAAAGCTCATATAGGCATCAACCTTAGGATACTCATAATTAGTTTACTAGTTACTATGTGAACGTCTGTCCAAATTCCAGGTCATCATACCACCCAAATTTTCACGCTATTTTGCCCATTTTTAAAATAGGACCCTCTACATGAGCTTGGAAACAAGTCAAACCATGTCTTATATCTTATACCCTATATTTTCCGCAGGCTCAGGTCCTGTCTGGCATATTCCTTACATTTAGGAAAATGTAAGACAAATGAAACCTAATATTAATAATAATCACGTTGAGGTTTTCCCCCTTTTTCCTCTTTTTTAAAAAGAAAAAGTACCAAAAACATATTTTCCCCCTTTTCCAAATACCAAAAATACTCTCTCCTCCCTTCAAAAATAAACCAAAACCATTGTTCTCTCTCATGTTGATCGTGTTTAGACTGGCTCCCTATCGGCTTCAGTCTTCCATTAAACCACCCTGAATCTCAACTGATTCAACTGAATTTGAGATCTACCTCTTCAGGTTGTTCATGGATAATGCAGACCAATCGCTGAATGTTCAACCAGATTTGATGACCCTCATAGATCCGTGCAGAACCAAGACTGAAAAATTTGACGCTTCTACTCCAATTATGCCTGCCAAAATTCCCGACACATCCCCAATCTCACCCAGACTGCTCAAAGTTTGCCCATCCTTTCTCCTACAACCCACAAGCTTTGTTGATCAATCTCTCTCGCTCCTCACATGATCCTATTTTTTTATCCTCGCCCGATCAGAAAGGGGAGGCATTAAACTTCCTACAGAACTAGATCAAATCCAAAGGTTTGGGCCACAATAACCCATAGAGAAGACCATAGATTATGAGATGTTCAGTGGCTTGTTTATAGAAGCCCATCAGTGGCTTGAGAATCAGACAAATGGGTGGTACCCGTAGAACAAATCAGACTGGATGATGTTGTACAGATCATGTCCGATATGTTTTACCAAAAAAGAAAAATATGTAGCATTCGTGAGTTGCTCTCAGCCTTGAAACTCCAGGGGCATCTAGTCCCTTCACTCATGCACTTCCTCATTGATTGGGATGACCTATTTGACGAAGCCATGGACATTGTTAAATGCATCAAATACACTTAAAAGGAAGACATCGTCCCTATGGGTTGGGGTAATGACTTTAAAAGCTCAAGTGATGAATCTGTGGGTGAAGACTTTCCCACTCATAAAAATATGAAATAAAAGATGGAGATCTTTTTCCAAGACAACAACACCTTGGGTGAAGAATAAAATCACGAGGTGAAACCTCTCACTGATGAGACCATCGAAATCACTAAAAACCATAAGTGTAGTGATATTGAGGAGTCATTTAACCTATAGACAATGGGGTTGAGCCTCTGCATGATTCACCAAGAAACCGTTAGACCCGTCCGTTAAGATTGTGACTGCTGAAGCACCTCTCCTTAACTGGCATGCCATCCAGTCTAGTCTGATCAAGCACAACCATACCATCTTGTCTACCCCATTCAAGGAACCTCCACACTCATTTGTGTTTCTCCTATTTCCTATATCAATGTAAACGACACCTCTTTTGATGAGCTTCTTAATGTTGTATTCCCTGAGAATGAAGTAAACAAAGATTTTGAGTATCTTGTTGTGCCTTACATTAATTGCATTGATTCTAATCATACTTTTGATGATGATGATTTTGTAATTGAAGAATTCTTAACTAATCTCAATAAGGAAAATAATAGACAACATAACCGCGTTTAAACTAATGATAATGAGACTATTGTTATTAATCTCGATTCTAGTAGCCATATACGTGAGATTAGGATAGGGTTCACCCTCAATGATTATGAGAGGGAGATATTCGAAGAGTTGCAGAAAGAGTTTATAGATGTCTTTACATAGACCTATGATGACATGCCCAACATCAACCCAAGATTTACTCAACACGAGATCCCCACATTCCCAAAAATTAAACTCGTCCAACAGAACTTAAGGAAGCTCTGAAAAAAATGGTCCCTCAAGGTCAAAGAAGAACTAGTCAAACAACTGAATGTGGGTTTCATTCACGTAGTCGAATACCCTACATGACTTGTAAATATTGTCCCCATATCAAAATCAGGAGAGAAAGTTTGTATATGCGTCAATTATCGGCATCTGAACAAGGCATACCCAAAAGATGATTACCCTCTTTCCAAAATTGACATGATCGTGGATAATATGGCCATCCATGCCCTTAAATCATTTGTCGACAGATTTACCGATTATAGCTAGATGAAGACGCACCCTGTCTATCAAGCGAATACTGCTTTCATCACCCCATAGGGAACCTTTTGTTACACCATCATACCATTTGCACTAAAAAATGATAAGGCTACCTACCAAAGGATCGCCACAACCATCTTGCACGAACTCATCCATAAAGAAGTTGAGGTCTATGTTGAAGACATGATCATCAAGTCCAAGACTCAGGAAGGTCACATCACCTCCCTGAGAAAATTCTTTGAGTGACTGCTACAGTACTAGATGCGGCTCAACCCACAAAAGTTTGTCTTCGGTGTTACTAAATGGAAAATCCTTGAATTTATGGTTATTGAGAAAGGAATTGAAGCATACCCTACCAAACTGAAAGCCATACTCAAGATGTCACCACCCTAAATGGAGAAAGAAGTATGAGGATTTTAGGGTAATCTTTACTACATCAGTGTATTCATCAACCAACTGAACTTTATCTGTGATTTTCAAACTTCTCTAAAAGGACTAAACATGCCAAGAAGCCTTTGACAAAATCAAGTGATAGCTTACCCAAACCCCAGTGCTTATGCATCAGCAACCAGGTCTCTTCTCCTCCTATACTTGACCATTACTGATGATGCAACAAGGGCTTTACTAGCCCAATACATTAAAGAATACCGTAAGGAAAGAGCCATATATTATACTAGTCGAAAGATAACAGAATACGAAGTCAACTACAGTGACCTGGAGAAGGCATGTGTTGCCCTAGTTTGGGTCATGAAAAAACTACGACACTACATGCTTGCATTCCATATTAGACTAGTATCCCACATGGATCCTATAAAATACCTACTAGAGAAACCCGCTATGTCAAGCCAAATGGCCCATTGGTTGATATTGCTAGCCAAGTTCGACATTATATACATAACACATAAAGACATGATGGGTAGGGTCATCTCTGAGTACCTTATCGATCATCCTATAGAAGGAATAAAAGTCTAGGGCTTTGAATTCCCAAATAAAGCCATTCTCTTCACCTCCCAGCAGGATCTCAGGTGGTAGATATTCTTCGATGGAGCTGCTAATAAGATAGGGTATGACTCTCACACACCCATTGCCATCAATCTAGACTTCCCTTGCACTAACAACAAGATAGAACACCAGACATGCACCGAAGGGATCAAGATCACCCTCGAGAAAGGCATCAAGCACCTAGACCTTTATAGGGACTTTGTCCTCATTATCAGACAAATCCTCAGAAAATGGAATGACAAAGATGAGAAACTCCTACCCTTTTATGCCCAACTAGAAGAGATTTCCTCCCAGTTCAAAGGTGTCTCCTTCCATTACCTCACTCGTTCAAAAAATAGCCTAGTCGATGCACTAAAACCCTAGAGGAAATAACAATGGCCCCTTTCCTAATTTATAAATAAGCTGCACCCACTCAATGTTACCATATCGAGCTCATCACCGAAGAAGATTCTGACATGGAGGGATTATGGTATTATGATTATTAATGACTTATCAAACATGGTAGGTATCCCCAAGATGCAGATAAGAAAGACTATGTGACCCTTTGCAAATTGGCTGCCCAGTACATCATCTGCGACAAAGCACTTTTTAAGGGATTTTTTTATGGAACCTATTTGCATTGCATAACAGGAGATGATATTGAAGAAATGATGCACAAGATCCATATTGGGGAATGCTAACCCCACATAAACAGTCAGATACTTGCCAAAAAATCATCCTTTAAGGGTATTATTGAATCACCAAGATCCAAGATTGCAGTGTCTATTTTTAGAGATGCCTTAAATTCTAATAGTTTGCTAACCTGCAACACTTTCCTCCTCAGGAGCTATATAACATGACCTCTACGTGGCCCTTCTCTACTTGGTCATAGACATAATAGGGAAGGTCACCTCCAAATCTTCGAATGAGCATGAATTTATCCTGGTCGCCATTGACTACTTCATGAAATGGGTCAAAACTGGTCATACGTGGTGGTAAATGCAAACAAAGTGGCCAAGTTTATCTAAAAGAATATCATTTATCGCTATGGGATTCCCCTCAAGTTGGTTTCAGAAAATGGACTCCACTTCGAGGATGAGGTCATAGAATTAGTCGACAAGTATGTAATATAGAGACATAAGTCTTCTTCTTACCGATCACAAACTAATGGTACTATCGAAGCTATCAATAAAATCCTCAAAACCATCATCAACAACAAGAATGAAAGCTGCAGATATTGGGACGACCGGATCCCATATGCCTTATGAGGCTTCCGCACCTTTATTAGGACACCTACTGGGGCTAACCCTTTTTTCTTGGCATATGGAATGGAGGTGGTCCTCCATGTCGAACGAGAATGCCTTCTCTGCGTGCCATGCTCAAAATCAAAGTCATTGAGGAATACTGGCATTAAAGCCACTACGATGAACTCTCCGTCTTAGATAAAAGGATACTCAAAGTCCTATACCACATACATGGGTACCATCACCGGATTGATCATGCAACAGAAAAGTTAAGGACTGCGACGTCAAAGAAGGAGACCTTGCCCTCAAAGAAACTGTGAAACCCATCTGGGACCTTAGAGGAAAGTTCAAACCTAATTGGAGTGCACCCTACATTGTAAAGAAAATGTTTTCAGGCAGTGCTGTTATGCTTAGAGATCTCGATTGAGAAGAGATAGCCCGTCCGGTCAATCTGGACCATCTTAAGAAATTCTACCCATAATTCAAACTCTCAGCGGACTATGACTCTTTTCATCCCCATTCCGGTCTTATAAAAAATCTCGTCATTTTCCCCTACTCAAAACTACGTGGGACCTAATCCTCTAAAATAAACCTTTTCAAAATAAATATCACAAATTTTCAATCACATAGAGGTACATAGGCAACCTATATGACACACATATGCACGGTCCTTTCATTTTCACAAAATGGTAGATATTATTTTCTTCCCCCGAGAATGGCGGTCCATTTCATCTTTTACATGAACAAAAGGATTATGTATGCCTTAGTAATTGTTATAGACAGTAAAAATACAAAATTCATCAAAGCACAACAAAATAGGTTAAAATTACTTTTATTTCAATCAAGGAATACGATTGTTATAGGAAATATCAGTGATGGGAACCAAACAAACCATTCCCCTCCTAAATCTTCATTACAAACTACCAAACCCTACCAATAACTAAATTCATAAAAAAAATCCAAAAAGAAACCCCCCAAACAAAAATTACCCCAAACACAAATTCCCCACAAAACACAAACACATCCAACTTCATAAAACCTTGTCGTCATCTACCTGATGGCCCTGACTCATCATCATTACCTTCCTCTGGAGGTCCCTAAGTTTTCCACTCCTTATTGGTTTTTCGGATGCACTCCCTACAACAGTATGCCTTGATAAGATTTAATGACACAAAAACACCTTCCTCCATGGTATGAAAAGAAACAAGCTATCCTTTCTCGGTCTCCTCTTCCAAAATCTTACCAATTACCCATTTCCATTACCACTTCAAATAATCCCAAGGCACAACCCAAGTGGACGACCGATGATGCTTCCATAGAGGACTCAATATCATCCTTAAGGACTCGGTCAAGTCCTCCACTGGAAAGAAATTAGTTATACGGGGGGAGGGGGGGGGGGGGCACGATCTTCTCCCATCCAACTTGATGTAGGAGTCTCCAAGGAAAATATAAGGAAGTTTGGTGAAGACCATCTAACCGCACATATCGTTATTCCCCTAGCCATAAAATGGGCTACAAGTCCCCCCACCATGGCACAGACTAGCGAAGGCACCAGGCCACGTGCTCCACTAGCTAGTTAACCCAGTTCTCCGTCGAAGGGATAAAACTAAAGAAGGGCCTAGTAAAGAAATTTGTAACACCTGGCATTAGGTACTCAGGATGTATTGCCAGGTGTAGTCTCTCAGAAAGCCACATGAATAGCATGACATGGCTCCCTCGCAAAAAGTCAGCTCGACCTTCCTTTTAGGCATCCTGGTCATTTAAGGTGTCCGCTAACACCCCTGTCATAGGACTACAACAGTAAGACATCCACACCACTATCGTGGCTACCTGAGGATCAATAGTGAGGTCACTTGTAACTAATAAAATCCTAGTAGTCAAGACCAAGGCTACAGCTCTGGAAAATCCAGCATCAGAAAAATCTCTTCGGCACATCGTGTTAGTAAAGGTCAAGATGAGGATATTTCCTCAATGAACCAATGACCAAGTGGCTGAGGGGGTAGATATGAAGAAACTCTGCCAAAGATACCCGATGAGAATGGGAAATATTGGGCATAACAGCTGCAACACGGGGGCTAACACCCATCTTTGCATAAAACTTCTCATAGGTGGGGCACACCTCTTCTAAATTGAACTAGAAAATATGGTCTTCGGGGTACCGAAACTATACTGCTACTTCTAGAAGATTCTAGTCTATAGAATGATTGCACCATAAGGAAACCTGAAATAAACTAAAGGTTTTATAGTCTACATTATAATGGAACATTGCCTTTAAACTCTCGAGGTGGGAAGAAAAAGCCTCGAAAATTAGGATAGCCATTTACAGAGAAGAAGAATTCTACAGAATAGAGAATGAGAAAGTTTGTGAAGAAAACACCCCCTAAAGACCCTTTTATATTAAAAAATTATCACAAAAGACGAACCATTCAAAGCCTCACCAGTTTCTCTGCGCCCATAGTACCCAAAGCATGCAGAAAGTGCAATCAAAGATAAAGGAGTGATTTAGACTTGACCCTTATACTGATAGTCAAGTCAAGGGGTATGTCTATCAACAACTCTATATTTTGAAAAATCTCTTTTTCCTCTTTCACAAAAAATGAATTTCAAAAATAAAAATTTTCTTTGAAAAAAGTCAATCTCTGGGTTATTCCTTTTTGAGAAACTATTACTTCCTATTTTATACATAATTTCTAAAAAATAAAATTTTCCTTTTACTTTAAGCCCCTTTGTCATTTTATCCCCATCTTTTCAAAAATAATTGAGAAATCTCAGCTGGAAACTAAAGTGTATATAGAGTAAGTAGATAAATAAAGATAAATACCAAAAAGAAATGCATTTCATATATATATTTTTTAGAATTATTACACTTCTTGTAGGTACAAAAAAGGAAAGAAAAATAAAAAGAGAAAAGATACATTGGGACATCGCGTGAACTCCTCAAAATCCTTCGCGATGCAGATGCTTCCCTCTGTAACGAGCAGTAGAACCTCCACTCTCGGAGCCAAAACCTTCATCAGAAGTGGGTGACGACACCATATAGGAGTTGGTTGTATTCCTCATGTAGGTTGACATTGATGCCATCCACTCCTTAACATCTGATGCTCTAGAAATAGTGTTTGATTCAAGTGCAAATCATTCTCAACAAATGATAATGGGGCAAGTTCGGGATTGTATTCCATAAGGACTGGACTCTCCTAAGAGAATGCAAATGAGTTGTAAGATGGTTGCTATACGTCACAAAAAGAAAGTGTAAAACGTGACGATAGTTTGGAGTGGATAAGTATAGCTAACAACCATCTTAGCATGCGTTAAATTACAAGTGAAAGAGTAAAAGATGATGTTATAATGGAACAAACTAGGGAAAGTATGAGTTAAAAATAAAAAAGGGTTTGGGGATCATTCTTCCACCTTGGAGTTGCTAAATAGATGATGGAACTTGATTCAAATTAATTTTAATCAGTCATAACTAGTTAAGTCCAAAGATCAACCTTGTAAAGACCAAACTCATCAATGGAGGATTAAGGGTTAATTAGTTATGGTGCTCAATGGGCTGAGGTTGTAGTAAAGCTTCAAACACTATCCTTGCAAGACAAGGGGAGTTAAGAAACTAGGATACTCCAATACCAACATGAAGTTCCATTTGAATAATTACAAATTAAACCCTAACAATGAAACTCAAGCATCCATGGTGGGATTATGATCCCTAACCTAAAATACTAGCCACTCATAGTAACTAAGTAAATCATCCAAGTAAACCTCATAAGTAAAGAAACCATCAATTTATAGACAAACCAACACAAGAGAGATTAATAAATGCAAGTCGAAGCACTTAAATCTATCAAGGATGAAGTGGGTGAGAATGTAATACAATAAAACCAACAATCTTTGTGTATTAAATGCAAAACAAGGAGAGAAATCAAACTATTATCTTTGACCTAGGAGAGAGAAGAGAGAATTTTCTATATATGGAAACTTGCTAAAATAATATTCGATCCTTACAAAAGAGGTCCAAGCCGCATATATACCAAACACCCCTAAAATTGGCAAACTAGTAAATAGACAAAACAAGGGAAATAAGGGTAAATCGATTCGCCTATTTAGGACAAATTGATTCGATAAAAATTTGTGGCACATTGCCTATAAATGGATTAATTCGTCCATTAGGCACGAATCAATTCGAACCTTCTTGAATGGCATGGGATGTGCTGAGTGGAGATATCATGGCCCTTATTCCGCAAAATCCTCCGAAACTTATTCGTTAGGAATAGAATTCATGCACCGTTGGTGCCCATGCAAAAACGACTCGATTATATGCAATTTCTATGAGATCTCGGGATCCAATCCTGATTTTTAAAATTACTAAAATGTCGCCGAACTTGCGACTGTTGACGAAACTTCCTCTGAATTCAACAAAAATTCGCACCTTGCATTCCTGAAACATATAAAAGCTCAAATAAATAATGCACAATATATATATATATATATATATATATATATATATATATATATATATATGATGAAATAGGGGTTATCCAATAAATGAGCATATGTTTCGGGAATAACTTTCATGGGAATGCTAGAATGCACAAATATAAGGGTGTTTAATACAATAATTGTGACTAATCACACCCCCTAACTTACACATTTCTAGTCCCAAGCAATGAATCTCAGGAAACAAGAGTCATAACTACAACCACAAATAGGAGAAAAGTTTGTCGGATAAAAGAGAAACACTTTCGCGGGCAAAGAATGGCATTTAGCATATGCAATAAGCCGTTAAACCGCTAGGTGGACCTAGGGGACGAGTTTTATCTCATGATGGTTTCTAGGGATGCAACCCACAAACATAAGGTCAACTCATACTGCAATTGATCGAAATACTCTACAATATCTCAACAATAACAAAAATGGCATAACTCATTAACAAAGTGAATGAGGTTCACGCAAGAGTCCATAATTATTAACATTATTAGAGCAACTTCAACAAAATTGAAACCCTAGAAATGTGAGGTAAGAGGACACATGTGATAGTTTAGATTCGATAAAGATTTCATAACCCAAATAAATGCTAAAGCATGCATAACTCTCAAGTCCTCTCCGATTGTTACACTCAACAAATGAAAGTACTCAGAAAAGGGGAGTAACTCACATGGGACATAAAAGCATAAGGAGTAATTGTAAATAGAAACTAGGATGCACACATGTCATAAGTAAAGAATGATATATGAAGTGAAAAATGCAATCTCATGGAAGGATATTGTACATTAATTGAGGCAAAACAAACTCTAACAGATTATTGCAAGTGTTCGACTTTCAAATCAACTTCACCCTAGGATTAAGTAGGATTTTTAGGGGACATAACTTGGTCTAGGTTAGGGTTTGGAAATGAAGGTATATTTACGGATACAAAGGATTTTCGGAATAATATGCGGGGTAATTGTAAGAGTGGTGAATTTCAAAAATGAAATTCAAGTTCCATAGCACAATATTCAATGGAGTAAGACATTTTTTTATTCATTCATGCGAGCATGGGATTCGCACTTCTTGGAAGAATTTATTCTATTTTTCTTTTCTTTTTGTTTTCACTTCCTTATTTTTCTTTCTTTTTGAGTCCACTCATCACTTGATTGCAATCCACACAAAAACATCATAAATCCTGAGTTTACTCCGAAATCAAGGCGCGAAAAGTGTATGTAAGGTTTAAAACTCCAATGTGTAGTTGGTTAAGGGATTTGGGTGTCAAATGAAGGGATTTATATAGGCTCAAGGGGGTTGAGAAAGGATAATAATGTATGTGAGGATAAGGTCAATATGGGTATAATAGGAAAGATTGCGTATGATCATTTCGTAGGGTGTCATGTGATTATCGGGATTCAATAATATTAAATATATGCTCGAGTGCCAGCTTTCATGATAAACTCAATTAATAAATAATCAATGAAAGAATAATGGGATGATAAACAGAAAATGTGTTTCAATAAAGAGAGAGAGAGAGTAACTGTATAGTACTCACAATCAAAGGTAGGTCTCAACGCTCACTTTTGTAAGTGTATACCACGCACCTTATGATCATCGAGTTATAATAGCCTTAAATCGAATAATAAACAAGTATTTGAGTATGGGCTCATGGGTTTCATAATTTAATTTATGAAGTTTTTCCTAATATTAACAATGAAGTACTAAAGGCTAATAAATTATAACGTGTATACATGCATCACTGATACAACATTGGATAGGGTGATCATTCAAGTAATCATTAGAGACATAGACAAGAGGCCTAAGAAAGATAAAAGTTGAAAATTTTGAATTTTGATTTTTTTTACATAAATAATGCGAATTAATAATAACATGTTATGTAGTTTCCAAAAGAATGAAATGAGTAAATCACACTTCTAACTTGAAATAAGAACTGTCCTCATTGTGGCTCAGGGAAAAAAGAAAAGACGGTGAGAAATTTGTCACCCCATATGGAGCGATCCTCGATAAGAGCAACGACACACCTACAAAACATGTTAGTACCAAAACAATAGTATAAAAAGCTGATAGGAGATATAAAAATGACAACAAGATATGAAAATGTGTTTATGTCTTTAATATAATTAGAGTTATGATACAAATGGTTCAAAATGCAAAATGAGTACATCATAGATATCCTCTTGACCCATAATTATACAACTAAAATCCAAAACAACAAACCCAAAAAATAATAAAAACATAGTATCAAAATGGGTGGGAAACCTCTTGGTGAATAGATGGGCCAGGTGCGGTCGGGTCACGAGGTGCGTCGGGGTCATAGAAATATGGCAGAATCGATGCATCAGCCCCATTCATGTGGTGATACATCTCCATTTGCATTCGGGTGATTATGCTAATGTTTCGATGGTAGTCACCCCCAAACGATGTAAAGATAGACTGAAGGGCATCCATCTACACCCCTAGGTAACCGATAACAGCATTTGTGGGTGGTACCTCCACTCCCGCACGCTCTCTCACTTGCACCTCATCAAGATCCTTTTTTTTTTCTCCATCTCTGAACCACCAACTAATCCAATATTCTCTTCTTCCTCCTATCCTAATAGTCCTTCCCCAAGCACTTGGCAATCACCGTCTTATCTAGTAATGTGGGGTTACTAGGAATGTTATTGCTAGGTGTGGACTCAATCCCCACATTTTGATAAATTTGTGAAATGCGATGCGCATAGTGGAGAGTAGTCAATCCCTGCTTATCGTATGCGGTGCCTAACATCTGGTCCAGAACAAGGGCATGAAGGATGATAAAGGCATCCTCCTCTAACAAATTATAAAGGATATGAGCATACTTGTAGCGAAGGAAGACATTGGTCTGTGTCGGAATGATGAAATTCATGCTGATGAGGTGGAGGATGCATTGAATATCGAGCATCCCGAATTTCGAGAATGTGTCCCTAGTCCAAGTCTTCCTAGGAGACAAACACACTATAAGAGTGTCATTATAAAGCTTCAATGCGCTATCCGGTATGGGAAAATGGTAGTTTGCGGGGTTATTTTCCTTGCTCAGGTGAAGCGCCAAGATGGTAGTCAAGATGGGGATCCACCGCCCACACACATAGGTCTTATACGTGCCATCCTAAGTGGAACAAGTGAAGCATAAAAATTATGCACAAACTCTTCATTGCCTTGACCTTTTGGCTATATGAGCCTCCCATGAAAATATGCTCAAAAAGTTCCGAACAGAGTTAGGGATTTACTCCAAGTGTAGTTGTCTCTCCACGGCTATCAAGCGAAATGATTTGAAGTTAGCTCGGTAACAATCTCTCTCCTCCTTTGAGCAGAGCGATTCAAACCCAGTGCATCCCGTTATTTCAATCGATGCGGAATTTTGTGTGATACCTACAAGACAATAATTTAAGACACAAGACCATTACAGTGATGCAAAATTTTGAGTAAGCATGAAAAATAAAGGGTCAAAATGTGAATGGTGGGTGAGGGGGTGCACGTAGGAAAAATGGGTCGAATAAGGGTAGCCGATGTGCACCGTAACCAAAATAGAACGATTCAACAAGCATGTGAGATAAACGGTGAAATAAGTGAAGCATTTGTGAACTAAAATTCCATTGGGGCATTTTATCAAACACTTTTTGGGCAAAGTGTTCAAAATGGGGTTGGGGCTCTTTTCAATCATCAAACCATCCCAACAAAATTCAACAACAACAAGAATCATATTGTGTCCATCCCCGATTCTCGCGGCGGGCGGCGGCGTGATGGAGGATCCTAGGTCCCGCACGTCCCTCTCAGGAGCACTTCGGCCGGCGTCATTTGGGTGAGGTGAAAAATGTAGAGAGATAGAGTCGCCAGTCTATTTTACTCAAAATAGACAAAAGAAAGGGAGCCATCCATAAGGATAGAATCCAAAGACATACTGATGCATACAAAACAAAAATGATTCGAAAAGGGTTCCGAGGCTAAGTCACGAAATGGGAAGGTGTTAAGCACCCATTCCACCCTTACGGTCTCTCATGGGTTTTTGCTATTTTCCTTTATTTTCCCCGTGATATGTGTGCATGAGTATATATAATGGAGATATGAGTCATCGATTTGTACCATGGAAGAGGTAAAGCGAGTCCTCCGTAGGAATGTAAAAATAATATTAGAAAATAGGATTTACACAATTATCCTTACGTTGATCGTTATGATGGAACGATAACACATATGGGATAATACGCTACTAAGAACAAATATATAGGACATAAGAGGATTGAGTTTAGAGAAAAAATAGAAAAGGAGAGAAAAAAAAAATAGGACTCGAGTCACGGGTTTCACCCCGAGACGCCTACGTAGCCTATAGAGGCATCAAAGTCCATGTAGTTCGCATGCAAAATGTGGGGTGGGGTTTATCCTATAAATCGAAACGGGGAATTCTCTTATTTGTGTGTGTGTGAGTGCGTAGAAAAAGTGTTTTAGTTGTGAGAAAAGTGTAAGAAAAGTGTGAGAATTCCTGTTTGGAATTTATGATCAAACCCTCTTTTTCTTATTTTTTGATTTTTTATTTGTATGAAAATAAGAGATGTGAAATAATACTAAATAAAAAGTATATTAGGATATGTGAGATGAGAGAATAAAAGTGCTAAGTAATAAAACAAGTTAATGCGAATTTATGAGAATTTAAGGAGAGAATTGAGAAAATTGGACCTTCTTGAAGATCTTCAGCTTGATCTTGAATGTTGGAGAGCAGCCCTTGCACTTGGATGATGATGGAGAATGGTTAATTCACCAAGTTTGATGAAAAGGATGATGAAAAGTGAAGGTTGGAAAGGGATTTGGATGTGGAAATCGCGCTGACTTCGAGAGAGGTTTTCTGGATTTGCTTAGAGTGATATGTTTCTGATCTGGGATCCTCTTGAAATAAGGACAAGGCCTCATTTTTATAGGCCCACATCGGCATAGCATTGCTCCTTCCTATCGGCACCTACCGATAGGCAGGGTCTGGAACCTGTCGTTTAGAAGTGTCTTTCAGGCCTTTTCAGAAAATTGGCCACAGAGCGCAAACCGTTGATCCGAATTGTGCATGGGGTAGACCATTGGAAAGTTAATTCAGTGGCCTTAGAATGTCCTTTGGACTACTCCCAGGTTCAAGAGTTGACTTTGGGTCAAATGTGGCTTGGAAGCGCTCGTCGGTCCATTGCAAGGGGAATTGTCAAACGCAAACAGATCGTTCGTCCGCATGGTACGTCAGAATTGCGCATGGGGTAGACCATTAGAAAGGTTAAGAGATGTGATTAGACATTACAAAGAGTTTGATCTGGTTCAAGGAGTTGACTTTGGTCAACTGGGCCCTGGAAGCATTCGGTGACCTCTCAGAGTAAAATGGATCGTTCGTCCGTACCGTAAGTCGGAATCGCGCACGAGATAAACCAATAGAAAGGGGGTTCAGTGACTTTTGAAGATTCATTCAGTCTTGATTAAGTTAAATAGTTGACTTTGGTCAAACAGAGCCTGGGAGCGCCCGGTGGCCTTCTGATTGAGTTTTAGGGGAAAATAGGTCATTCGTCCGCATGGTAAGTCGAAATTGCGCACGGGATGGACCGTTGAAAAGGGGTTTCAGTGCCCTTTGAAGATTCATTTAGTCTCAGTTGAGCTGAAGACTTTGATTTTTTATCAAACGGAGCCTAGGAGTGCCCGATGGCTTCTAGGTCAGTACTCAGGGTATGACCTGGGTTTGTAGTGATGAAGGGAGGTGATAGAGACCCTAGGAGAGTTTAGGGGGTAACATAATGGGGTGTCTACAGTTGCCCTCGATGGGTGAGTTTGGAACAAACAATAGCCATAAAATAGACATCGCATGATGCTTTTGAGGGAGGATAACCAATTCAGAGGGTCGAGGCCGATTCTGAGGACCTAAGGGAGTGAGGATGACCAATTCAGAGGGTCAAGGACAATTCTGAGGACCTACAGAGTGTGATAGGGATAACCAATTCTATGGGTAGAAGCCGATTCTGCGGGCTTAAATTGAGATGACCAATTCTTCAGGTCGAAGCCAATTATGTGGGCTTAAGTAGAGATGACCAATTCTGCGGGTCAAAGCCAATTCTGTGGGCTTAAGTATGAGATGACCAATTCTACGGGTCGAAGACCATTCTGAGGTCTTTAGGTGGGATAACCAATTCTGTGGGTCGAAGCCAATTATGCGGGATTAAGTATAAAATGACCAATTCTGAGGGCTTAAGTTTTGATGACCAATTCTACGGGTCGAAGCCAATTCTGCGGGCTTAAGGTGGGATGACCAATTCTACGGGCTTATGTAGCGATGACCAATTTTGCGGGCTTAAGTATGAGATGACCAATTCTGCGGTTTGAAGCCAATGTTGAGGGCTTATACAAAGAGATGGCCAATTTTCCGGGTCGAAGCCAATTCTGCGGGCTTAAGGTGAGATGACCAATTCTGCGGGTCGAAGCCAATTTTGCGAGCTTAAGGTGAGATGTTCTTGGGGAACTCTGCCGAGGAGATTATCTTGTGGTTTTGCTTTGGGCCGGGGAGCCGATTGCTTGGGGAAATCATTTGCATCCTCTAGAGGAATACCCAAAATTCCACTAGGGAGGTGATTGGGTGGCCCAGGATTTGGATGTATTGCTTGAGACCTTTGGGGCATAAGGGGTGATCTTTAGAGATCCTCCGGGGATGTTGTCGGGAGGAATTTTACTTGGTTTTTGGGAGTTCCGCTGGGGAAAAAGGGTTCCGCTTGAGGGAGTGTGAAATTTTCTTGGTGAAAATGTTCTAAATCCTTCCTGGGATTTTTAGGAATTTTTTGAGAATTTTTCAAGGTTGTCTGGTATTTTCTGGGAATTTTTGTACGAAATTTTAAGGGGTCAGTTTCAATTGGTGGGTGGGGGTCAGACTTTTGGACTGCCTCGAAAAGGTAAGAGGTCAGTTTCGATTGGTGGGTGGGTGGTCAATGCCGATCGACATGACCCTTGGCATCCTATATAAAGGGGGCGAATTCCCCTCATTTTCATAGCTTCTTGCTTTCTTTCTTTCTGCGATTTTCCTCTACAATTCGTTCTAGCATTTCAATCTCTAAGAAATGGCTGTCTTTGTGAGCACTGCAGTGCATAGGGAATGGTTGACTGTTGATGACTGGGCGAACGTGGAGTGGAGGTCCAGGGCGCCTCTTGCTTTGAGGAGTGAGAACTCCTTTGATGCATTCGAGTCGGTTGCGGATGAGCAGACTTTGCTACGGGATCCATCGTGTCATCTGTCTTCGAGGGTGGTGAACCCCGACGATTATGTAAGTAACCTGGTGTTTGACATTCTTCTCTTTTTTTTTTTGATTTTTCCTTCCTTCTTGAATTTTGACGAGTTTTTTTCTTTTGACAGTGTGATATCTCTTTGAAGAACATGTGTGCCCGTGGGACGACGGGGCTTAAGGATGTCTGGGAGGATCTTCCACCTGTGGTGCGTTGTGTGGTATCATCAATGGTTTTTAGGAGGTTGGTGTCTGTACTGGATGAGACGCCTCGTTCGACAGCGGTCTTATGCGTTCTGGGGGAGAGATGGTGGGATACTACCCACACCTTCCATTTCAGTTTTGGGGAGATGACCGTGACTCCCATAGATGTGTAGCAGCTACTAGGGATGGATTGTGATGGAGAGTAGATAGAGTTGGATTGCTCTATGTGGGTGAGGCCAAAGGAGGTGCGAGCGATGCTCGGTGATGTAGGGATGATAGTGTCTGGGGATTCCATTCGGTTGTCCTTGCTGAAGGATGTTTTGCTAAGTAGGGTGGTTGATGTGGAGGACGGGTGACAGGTGAGGCTGATGGACCGGTTGTTCATATTGTTGGTGCTGGGAGGTTTCATGGTGGCGTCGAGCGGCGATGTCGTCCATTTTTGGTTCTTAACGTATTTGAGGATGTTTTCGAACATACCTTTCTATGATTGGGGGAGCCTGAATTTGGCGACCCCCTATTTTTCTATGGACGCATTCAGTCGATGCTGCCAGCAGACTTTTACTCGAGCCACGTATCTTCTTGAGGTATTCTTTTATTCGCACATTTTCTTTTCATGTATTCGCATTTTCCTTATGCGTCTCTTTTTGATTGTGAATTCTTATCTTTGGCAGACGTGGTTCTATGAGGTGATTGGGTGCAATACCCGCTGATTGCCTTGAAGGACGAGACTGTTGGGGACTTCTGCAGATTGTATCGATAGCACAAGGCCAATCAACAGTTAAAGGGATCTCTTTCTCTAGAGGCAGTGCGTCATATCCTGAATGGCCTGACCAGTGGTAGGGTAAGACTCTTTCCTTTTCAGTCATGATTTTTGCATGTTTTGATTCTGTATTGACTTATGCCTGCTGCGGATTTTCAAATTACTTTTTACCCTTGGGGGACAGTCATTTAGGATACGGGGACAACTCGCATGAACGTGCAGACGAGGCATTAGCTGGCACATAAGTTCGGCCATTCTTGGTATCTCGGGGAGCAGGTGGTTCGGCAGATTGCGAAGGAGGTGGTGGTGCCAACTGTGCAACCTCCTACATCTAATAGACAGGAGCGACTGCTGCCGGAGGATGCGAGGATCGCGGTGATGATCAGTGAGTCCTACATGTTGTATACTGATACGGCTGCACCGTATGACTATATGGAGTTTGTTATGAGCTGGTTGATGGCACCCAATATATATGATGCCTTGCCTTTCCCTATTGCAGATTCGAGTCGAGCGGTGGGGTCTTCCCACAGCGGCGGTGGTCCATCGGCGCCCGCAACGACGACGACTTCAGAGGTTCCCTTCATTCGATTGCATACCCCTTCGTACAATATTCGGTGGGCTGATGGAGGGATGGTGCCTATGTTGCACCGTCCTCATTCGATGGAACCGGAGGATCTGGGTTTGCCAAAGGAGGTTCTTTGTTCTGCGGTATACCTTCCTATTCTTTTCCTCTTTGTGGTTCCTTTTCTGTTTTGGTACCTCTTTGATACTGATTTTGCCCTCTTCTCGCAACAAGTTCAGGTGTCGACTGAGGGACATTAGAGACTGGATATCCTTGCTGACTGCCCATATTCGGGATATAGTCCTGGTTCCTTCTTGCTTGGTGCCCACTACACCAAAATGCCAATTTTGTGACTGCCTTTTTGTGACTGCTAATTGGGGTGACAAACTTGTCACTCCCGGGAGCAGTCATAAAATTATTTGTAACTCCCATTAGGAGTTATAAAATAAAGCGGAGTAAAAAATTTGAGTCAATTAATTTGTCACTGCTAATGAGAATCACAAATGTTACCATATAATTAATTTGTGACTCCTATGAGTAGGCACAAATTTATAACTGCTATGAGGAGTCACAAATTTTGATCTAAGGACTAATTTTGTAACTGCTAATGACAGTCATAAATTTTTGACTACTGGTAGCAATCATAAATTTATGACTGCTCATAAATTTTGGTATTGAGTTAATTTATAACTGCTATCGACCGTCATAAATTTGTAACTTCTTTCAACACTCACAAATTTTGGCCAACTTTAATTTGTGACCGCTGGGAGAGGTCACAAAATTTTTGCACTACTTTAATGTAAATCGATTTTGTAACCTCTCTCCTCTCACTCTGTAGAAGAACTCCCGCCCACTGTAGAAGAACTCCCTCCTCACTCACTGTGAAGAACTCCCGCCACATTTTGGTAAATTGATTTTTGCCCTAGTTTTCATTTCGATTTTGCCTTAGTTTAATGTAAATCTATTTTCCCTAGTTAATGTAAATCGATTTTTGCCCTAGTTTAATGTAAATCGATGTTTTCCTTAGTTTAATGTAAATCGATTTTTGCCCTAGTTTAATCTGATATGTTAGCACGATTTGTTAATATGTTAGCACGATTTGTTAATGTAAATATGTTAGTATGTTAGCATGATCTGTTAATATGTTAGCACGATTTGTTAATGTAAATATGTTAGCACTAATGATGGGCTTGTTAATATGTTAGCACAAATGGTGGGTTTGTTAATATGATTTGTTAATATGATTTGGCAGTTGGGTTAGTTTTTCAGATGGGTTTTTGGTTATGGAGGAGGTGAGAGATAAATATGTGGGTGTAGGAGATGATGAATAGTGAGGAGAGAGGAAAGGTATAAAGGAACGAGAAATTATGGGTTTTTGGTCATAAATTGATTTTGATTTCCATTTCCATTTTGTTTTGCTCATTTATATCAGTCATAAATACTCATATTGAGATTTGGGTCATACAATTTATTATTTTGTTTTCCTCAATGATAAATACGTATCAGTCCAACAAGTTTTGTGCTAAGTGAGTATATCTACGCATTGTTTTGTGTTCTGATGCTTCGTTAGGTCAAAATTTCCATATGCTTCTTTAATAATTTCATATCTGATGCTTCGTTAAGTCTAATTGTTTTGTTGTGAGTATATCTACACATCTTTTAACCTCTTTCGTTGTTTGAATATTATCTTGTTTGGGAATATGTTAGATTTTTTTCAATAATCATTTTATACTATTCATATTTATTTTATCTAAAAATTAATTAAATAAGCATTATTTTGTGGTCGTTGAAGTTTTGATGTTTTGTGGTTGGTCGGGTTTTCCTTTGAGTTTTAATGCAATGATAGTATTAATGAAATGATAGGCCAGAGATTATGTTCTAAATATCAGCTCAAACTTCATTTAGTTTTATGATTTACTGAGTTTCTATTTGTTTGTATTGTAGAATTAATGGGGTTTCCACAATATAAAGAGTGGATGGGTGAAAGTTGTAGAGTGGGGCAAGTATACGTTAATGGGGTTAAAGACTTTGTGAATTATGCAACGAATAATCTCGAAACTGATACTATCCCATGCCCGTGCAATCGTTGTAAAAATGGTAAACGTTTGAAAGGGGTGGATGTAAAAGTACATTTGTTTCATTGGGGTATGCAAGCTGACTACACGTTTTGGCATTTCCATGGGGAGAGGTAATTTAAGTATATTCTAGAAGAAATACTTGTCAATGAAACTGTTCATACAAATGGTGACCCGTTAGTACATGCTAGGTTAAACGATCTCATAAATGATACGTACGAAGTGCACGCAGCACAAGAAAAGCAAGATAGTAGAGGGAATGATTTAGGCTGTGAGGATCATGTTGGCATCGATACAGACCAAGCTAAGGATTATATACGATTAAAAGCAGCAGCCGCAACGCCATTATACCATAACTCCAACCCCGACCACACAAAGTTATATGCCATGGTTGGGTTGCACAACTTAAAGAGCCAATTTGGCTTGTCGGGAAAAAGTGTGACGGCAATACTCCTCTGGGCAAAAGATTTGCTCCCCAAAGAAAATACACTGCCAGTCAATTATCCGATCATGAAGGGTAATTTGAAAGGTTTGGGTATGAAATACAAATCAATTCATTGTTGCAAGTATGACTGCATTTTATACTATAAGGAGCATAAGGACAAACCGACTTGTACTGTATGTAAGGAACCTAGATATGAACAAAAGATGATAGTACATAATAAACATTTGTTGAAAGTAGATCCGCGAATACCTAAGAAGGTGTTAAAGTATTTCCATTTAGGTCCTCGATTGAAGAGACTTTACACTATACCTTGGATAGTAGAGGCAATGACTTGGCATGGTCGAGCGGAGGTGGGTGAGAATCTCATGCGACATTCGATTGATTCATCTGTGTGGAAATATGCAAATCAGCGATACCCGAACTTTGCTAAAGAAATATGCAACGTTCGCCTCAGAATATCAACCGATGGGTTTAACCCGTTTGGCAAAATTGAGCATAGATAAGAGTATATGGCCTGTGTTTGCAGCGCCTTTAAATTTTCCCCCGTCGTTGTGCATGAGAAAGGAGTTTGCAATTTTGTCGTTGTTGATACCAGGTCCAAAAGCACCGGGTAGTGACATTGATGTTTTCTTAGCACCACTAATAGATGAATTGAATGAGTTATGGGTTGACGGTGTGAGAGCCTTCGACTCGTACAAAAAGAAGGAATTCATTTTGAGAGCTATGTTGATATGGGCAATTCATGATTTTCCAGCTTATGGGACCTTATTTGGGTGCAATGTACATGGTTACCTAGGTTGTCCTATATGTGGAGAGGAGACTGAAGCCAGTTGGCTTAAGAAAAGTGGTAAACTTTTTTATCATAGTCATCAGAGATTTCTGCCCCAAAGTCACAAATTCAGGTCAATATGAAGAAATTTTCTCCCAGAAGGCACCGAGACGCGACCACCACCACCAAGACTTTCTGGTTTGGAAATTGAAGAAAGGTCATTAAAGGCTGATCGAAAGTTGAGGGGGAAACACCCCATAATTAAGGCCCAAAAGCGTAAAAGAAAGGATGATAATGTGAAAACGGCGTGGTCGAGGAGATCAATAATGTTTGATTTTCCATACTGGAAGGAACATCCTGTGCGACATGTGATAGACATAATGCATGCTGAGAAAAATATTATTGACTTGAAAATGATGTATAATAGCATGTTTCAATTATTTCATAGTATGTATTCATAGTGACTTTTGTTCACAAGTTTATTATTACGTTTTCCAGGATGTCATATATTGCATATACATTCAACGATTTTCAAAACAGGACTTTTATAGAGAACACGTCAATTTATCGGCATGGCTATCGAAAAATCAAACAATGCAATTAATTGCGAGATCATGGGTGGAACATACCTGAAGCATACTTATTTCAATCAATACTATGCACACTACCTAAAAGTTGGGATGAAGCAGTTGATAGGGTTTTCATAAAACACAATCCAAGTAATGCGATGCAGTTAGTAGAGTTTTTAGAACTCGAAGAAAGAAAAATCCATCCTTTGTGGATAGAACTGAAGAGGATAAGGATGCGTTCAGACTCTACTGTGAGAAAACATATGCATAAAAAAGTTAACATATATTATCGGCTTAGGAGAGAAGGCATACGTCCTAATATGTTTAGTGTCAGAAATACAATTATCAACACACTTCCGCAGACATGATCAATAAAAACTTTACGTGAAATGATGAAGTATGAAACTTATGACATGGTCGAATTATCAAAACTTTTAGAATATGTTGAAAAGGTATAACTTATATTATATTTTTTATAGTATTTACTTAATCTTGTATTAATATATGAACTAATGCATAAATATATAAATGCAGAAATAGGCGTCCGAGAATACAATTCCATCATCCAGGCAAGAAAGTTCAAGTCATGATGAACATTCTGCAATTGATTCTCATGCTGACGTTTTCCTTAACCTATTTGGTTTGCCAATAGGTGGCAAGAATCCTTTTAAAGCTCGATCCTTGTCTTTGTTAAAATCTTGTATTGGCTTAAAATATGAGAGTTGGGATACAGTTGAGCAAGTAAAAAAGGATGACTTGTGGGATACGCTCATGAAAGAGTTCAATCTTTCGGTCGACCAGAAGGAGGGGTCCATAAACGCCATTGGTATTCAATTGAATACTTTTAGAAGTAACCTTCGCTCGACTTATTTTAAGGGATTGGACAGTGATGGGATAAAGGCCCTGAAGGATCAAGTACCAGAGAAAGAGCATATCCCTGTCCATGAGTGGAATGAATTCGTCTTACGCGAAGCATCTGAGGAAAAATTGAAACAACGACACCAAGGCCGGGTGAACAGAGCTAAAAAGACTGACGTCCATTGTCTTAGTCGGATGTCGTATGCTGAGAAAACCGAGGAGATGGTATACACCCTTTCTTATTTTAATGTGTGTATATATTATATGTTTTACTCAAATAGTTAAAGGGAAATTAATTTATAGGTGCTTAAAAATAAACGACCTCTTGATCGTTCGGAAGTGTATCTCGAAATTGGTAGGCGGAAAACTGGGGAGTTTCACCCAAAGGTAGCTGATGATATGGTGAGTTTCGTAATCTCAGTTGTAATAATTAAATTCCTTCAAGTTTCGTCGTTCAATCGTTTTAATCGATTCATAAATAATTTTGCAGCAAAAATTATGTGAGCTGAGAAGTAGTGAAGGTTCTTCAAGCCAAAACAGTATTGATACAGATGCAATGACTACCTTTAGAGGAAAAGACACTAGGGGGGCGACTCGTGGTGTTGGACCCGTGTCCAAAAGTAAACTTAAGGCAATTGTTCCTATAGTACCACAATTGACTAGGGCAAAGACACGAGAAGAAAAACATGATGAGGATATGGCATTTCTCAAATCATCTATTACCATACTTTTAAGTGATTTTGAATCGAATGGATTGAAAATACCAAATCCGAGTCCTCACAATTACACTCCTGTCTCGCATCCAAGTCCTCGCCATTATACTCATGTCCCACATCCAAGTCCTCGTAATTACACTCCAGTTCCGCATTCAAGTCCCCACGATTACACTCCTACCCCCCCCCCCCCCCCCCCCCCCCCCGTCAACTGAGCCAAACTTTGGAGATTCAACTAAGCCAAACTTTGGACATTTAACTGATGCTCCACATTATCCATATGTCAATTTATGAGATTTTTCAAATCAGTGGAAGATTGCAAGTGGACAAGTTGTTGCTTCAGCTGCTACTGGAACGGTGGTGCGTGGCCATCAATTGCTGATATTTGAACGTAAGGTTTACGTTAGTAGTGTTGAGCCAGGAGAATAGAATCATTCGTTGTATCGTCGAAGTCATGGGGCGGACACTATTAAGGATGTCGAGAAATCTTGGGTGGTTTGGCCGTTGGTTTGTCTTATCCTTAAGTGATCTAGAGTAATTTGGCTTGAGAAATTTGAACAAATTGTCAAAGTGAACAATTAGTAGTGTTTAAACTCTATTTTGAATATTAGTAATCTGTTTGAATTCTATTTTGAATATTAATATCTACTTTAATGTTGGATGGTCTTTATGTGGGGTTTCTCCTCTTAGCCTTATGCTTCAATTCCTAATTTGCATTGCATTCCATGAAATATATCGGCTAATCGAACCAACCTAATTGAGCATTGCTTGATATATGATTGAGCACTACTTGATATATCAGTTGGATTCAACTTATACCTGATACCTCATATGCTTGATATATTCAGTTGGATTCGATTGATATATATTCAGTTGGATTCTGAATTTTTATATTTTTTCAACTTCTTCTCAAGATTTTTGAAAAATATGTGCATGCTGAATTAGATATTACATGCCTCAATGCATGCTGAGTTAGAGCTAGTCTTAAGGTTGACAGAAGATGCAGCTATTTTGATAATATCCCAGTAGAAAACAAAGAAGCGTCCATTGAAACCATCAGTTCCAGCAACAATGTAACAATTAAGGCTTTTGCTAGCATCCAAAAGGGCATACTCCTCTGGCATACTGATTAGATTGGCATTCATGTAATTATATACCACCTTAGGAATATGATTTAGGACATCAAAGATCCTGGTAGGGTATGAAGAGAAAATAATGTCAAAATAGGAAATAAAGCAATTACCAATTTCATCCTGATTTTCAATAGCACTATTATCATTTTCATCCTGATTTTCAATAGCACTGGTGATAAGAGCATTGCAACATATAAGGCATTAAATATGCCAATAATAAGGAAAAATGCACCAATGAGTTGACCTCAGTGAGATAAAAAAACACCACCAATAGTATCTTGCCCTCGAGAACCATGGTTCATACCATCAATTTTGAACTTTACCCACTGTGGTGGTGGAGGGAGCTAATACACTAAAGTGATGATTGGGGGATGTTTTTGTTTACCAGTCACATGAATGGAGTGGAGGATAGAGATATCCTCAATAATGTTATGCATATGGTCAGGAGAAATTTTTGCAGTATCAATTATCTAATATTTCAAAGAGAGAATATTTCTTTGTGGATAAAGTCTCTTGTTCTTGAAAATCCATATATTTCTATCCCTTCAAATAATCTCCAAAATATAGAGAAATGTATCAATCCATAGATTATGAATTTGTGAGATGAAATTTTGGGAGTAAACATATTTCCCAATATCCAATATGGTATTATAGTATGGGGATAAACTTTAAAGGTATAGAAATACCAATTCCAGAGGTACAACCCTCTCTTATTCAATGTATTAATAGTGGGAAGATTCATTTGAAGAGTTATCCATACCATAATGGAAAATCGAGGAAGTATAGATCCTACCACAAGTGTTTGCACCAATTCAGAGCATAGGATTGGGTGGAAAACTACTAGTATGAATATTTGAAGAGGAGATCTCTAGTTGCAATGTATGGCAAGATTAGTAGTAGATTTATCAGTGGGAGGGATAGAAACATTTTCAATTTGAAAGAAAATGCGAGGGAGTTGTTGTTGAAAGTAGTCTAGAATACGCCACTAGTGATTCTGAATCAGAGTCAAGAACACTGTTATTTTTAGGAAGGCACAATTGCTTACAAGTGATAGTAACTGTGTTGACTTTGCCGACATGACTAGGCTATGTGAAGTTTCTAATACACCCCTGGACATGCTTGAGAAGACAATGGGGCTATAGGTAGACCATAAAAATATATAGTAGTTTTGTCTTCACTGTAATTTTAATAAGCTCAACTCATCCTGTTATGGAAAAAAGCCTGCCCCGTGAGCCTCTAAGTTTTGCCAGATCTTGGTCTGCAATTTCTCATAAGTGGTACCTTCTTGGGTTGTCGATAAAAATGGGAACTCCAAGGTACGATAAGGGAGCATAATTAACTTGGATGCCTGTGTTGACTTTGCCTACATAAATAGGTATCATTTATAGACTGTTAAAACAGCTCTTTTAACCGACTTATAAAAAAACTTCTTACAATTTAACAAAATTTGAACTGATTAATAACTAAAAATACCTCATCACTGTTGTTTGTTGGAGATGATAAAGGAATACCTCACCACTGTCCATTAACAGCAAAAAACAGTGAAGTAATATGACTCCAATTCCAATCACCAAGCTTACAACTAGAGTTCCCAAACAATTTTAGTTTCTCCACACTTTAATTTCTATTATTGTACTTATCTTTCCATTGCTTATTTCATATTAAATGCTTATGTGTGAATTATTAGTTATATTTAGTGCTCTTCTTTCTTGGTTTCTCTTTGTAATTTATATGATTC
Source organism: Sambucus nigra (assembly GCA_949130495.1). NCBI lineage: Eukaryota > Viridiplantae > Streptophyta > Magnoliopsida > Dipsacales > Adoxaceae > Sambucus > Sambucus nigra. Next base: position 283,272,194 of record OX422208.1, read on the forward strand.
ATTATATGTTTTTCTTTGTTTATGTGAACTGCTAGTGTTAATTGAAAAAGAATGCTTGGGATTTTAGAATGAATAAGGGAACTCTTCAAAATGACGGGCTTTGCTTTTCTCCTTAATTTCTTGTCGGTATTAGGGATAGGAGTGAAGATACCTTCAACTGATTTTTTATTTTTGAGGAGGACCTTTTTTCCCTTATTGTATTTCTCCATCTTCTCTAAGAGAAAAGGTGAGAGAAGGATAACAAATTCTCTACCATTGGTCTAGGCAGACCTTTAATTTGTTTAGAATCATAAACTGCACCTATGGGGTTTATTTTGTCTATATTGGGATTTACTTTTTTAGATTATGAGAAGCAGGTAATTTCACCTTCTTCAGACTGCTAGTAGACATTAGGCATTATGTTCACCTCACTACTTTTAGATTGCATTCTAATTTCTATAGTGCCTTTAGAAAATTTGTCTTGCTCTTTATAAGCCTTATAATTGATTCGATACCCCAGAATAAGAAAGTTTACAGTTACTACCACAACCATCAAAGGTCAGGTCAGGTTTCTAGTAAAAAATCATCTGTATATTGCAGCAATTACCACATGATTAATATGTAGATGTGTAATCCTGATTTTAAACCATGAATTTTGCTTAAATTTTTTACCAGTAATAAATCCAATTTTTGAATTTAATTGAAATTGCATAGTGATTGTTTGACTTTAGTTTCTTCACAACTGTCTAACTAAGTTCTATAATGCAATAATTCTTCAGATGGGTTAATGAATTTGAGTAAGGAGTTTAGTCGGCTTCGATGTTCCTCAATTCTTCCCAGATTTACCCACACTAAGCATTTGTATTATCTTATATCCTTTTTGTTGCCTCAGAAAATATAGGTCCTATTTTTTATATTGTGCCCCACATTCGTTATTGTAACTAACATAGTTACATTTTATTATTTACAGGCATACACATGGCATACCCGACATACGTAGTATTCAAAGGCCTAAATCCAGGTGTTTACACTTCGTGGCAAGCAACACAACCACAAGTCAATGGATACAGAGGCGCCGTATTCAAAAAATTTGAGCCCATTGAACTTGCTCAACATGCATACTCCGAGTACATGAAGGAGGATGTCATCGCACCAATATCCCCCATGACCGATATACCTAAAGTTCACGAAGCGTATCCACTACGTGGTGACTCCTAGTCTAGATTTAGAATGATTTGTTACTTGTTCATGACATTTCATGTCATCAAAGTGTTGTGTCGTTATTTTTTTTAGTTTATTTTTTGTTCTATGTTCATTTTGTACTTGGAACCCACGAAGGAGTTGTTTGATGTTAAATTAAGTTTAAACAAGTTTTATGTTTACTGGATATTTGGAATATGAGAAATATAAATGAAATGTTGTCAAAATTTTTAGACTTGTTATCATGATATTTATTTTACTTTCATTATTTCATCATTTTGTGAAAATGTGAAGATATTTGTAATAGCTTTTACCATATTTAACAAATTCAATTTTGAAACTGCTAACAGCAGTCAAAAATATATGATTCGTAAATGCTATGAGCAGTCAAAATTATAACATTCGTAACTGCTGTGAGCAGTTACTAATCTAACATTAGTGACTACTGTCAGCAGTTACGAATGTTATATTTGTGACTGCTGACAGAAGTTACGAATAACAGTTACAAATTGGGATCACCAGTCATAACCCCATAGGGGTTATAAAAATTTGTGACTGCTGTTAGGAGTTACAAATTTTCTTTTGTCACCCCCTAAATTATGACGGTAAATAGTAGTTATAAAGGTCATTCGTGAGTGCTAACAACACTCACAAATCTCCCATTTTGGTGTAGTGGCCATCTGCTTCGTCCGGGAGGACTCTAGCTCGGGTAGTGGTGCTGCGTCGTCTCGCCGTAGGGGAAAGAGAGCACGTCGCAAGGGTGGAAGATCTTAGAAAGAGGGGTGAAGGGTAGGTGAGAGAGAGATAATGTGGGTTCGGGCTGAGTCCCATTATTTTGTTTTTTTCTTTCCTGCAAAATTTAATGTAACACAGAAGAATATATATATGAAATGCAATGGGATTTTTTATTGTCTTTATTAATGGTGAATGAGTGAATGCACATGCACTTTTTACTTTCATGCTGAGACCGTAAAAAGAGATATTTTTGGGATTTTGAAGGAAAGTTTTAGAAATGAGAAATTATATAGGGGTGGAAGAGGATTTCTGAAATTCTGTTAAGAATATCAATTTATTTTTGTTGAGCTTCTAATTTTGACAATAGAGGAAAAAGGAAAATTTCCAAAAATAGGGGGTTGCCGATCGACAAGCCCATTGTCCTACCTATCGGCAGTCAAGTCCAGTCCCATCAATTCAAAGTTTTATTAGTGCCCTCTTCAGCTTCTTGTACTTTGTGGGGTAGTATTCCCTTCAATTTTTGTACAGATTATGTCCCTTGTGAGGGTTTTCAAGTATAAAAATGGGCAAGGGTGGAGTTTTTTCATCACACCTTCACTTGTCTACTGTTTCTTAGTTTTACAAGATGGCTCTCCCTGGTAGCATTGAATTTGCTAACTACCTCGAAGCCTTGGAAGCGATGTGCTCTTATAGTGTCAACTACGATGCTTTTAACATGTGTCGAGTCTCTTTGTGGCGCAATCAACCCATTGAGTGGAACATGCTGATGGCAGTGATACAATTTTGGTACCCCGAAGACCATGTATTTACCTTTAGGTTGGATGGAGTTTGTCCTACCTACGAGGAATTTTCTGCCATGCTGGGGATAAATCCTAGTGTTGCTACGGCTTTACCTGAATTTTCCCGTTCTCTCAGGGATTTATTGACTGGGATTCTTCGCATTTTGCCTTCGGCGGCTAGACTATTGGTTACTGGAGGAATGATCTCCCTTTCAGTGATGTTATAGTCCGTGCATTTGCAGGAGGCTGGAGAAGCTGGATACGCTGGAGCCGTTGTTCTGGGCTTAGTATCAAAATTATTGCTGGTGACTGGGAACTGCTGGTAGATCCGCAACTTGCAACCATTACTTCATGGATGTAATACCATCGCAATCCTGCAACAGTGATACTAGCGGAGACCTTGAACGGTCAGGATGCCTGGTGAGAAGGTCATTCTGACTTCCTGCGGGGTAGCCCCGTGATACTGTTCATGTGGTTGTCTAAAAGACTCCGTCTGATGACTCTTCCAGAATAACCGTTGTCGGCTGTACCCAACCTCTTTTCGCATCACTTCTTCAGCATTGTCCTGGATATTAAGAGATGGGAGAATTGGCTTGTGGAGCATGGACTCGGAATCTTTATTGGTCAGTGCCTTGGTGGGGACAGTTGCTCCCTGTTCTAAAGCTAGGAGAATACTCGTATATGCGGCTGGTTAGTCTCAGACATACCTCTTTTTATTTCCCCTAGCGGCTTCGGCACCAATTTCGCTGGGCACAGGTCGTGCCATCTCGGACACTAAATTTCTTTTCGGTAGAGGATTTGACCGACCGTCTGTGCCTGCGGCTTGGATCTCTGTGGGAGAGTCGGCGTCCGTCGACCCGTCCCTCTCAGTCTGTTGGGAGAGTTTGGCATATCCCTGGGGATTATATAAAGTGGTTGTGGATGAGATTAGTTATCAAGATGTTGGAAGTGGAGAGTGGACAAAAGTGGCTTGTCTCTTTTAACACCATGGAAGGAGGTGTTATGGTTTTTTTAAAAGTGGTTCGAGCTTATCGGTCCATGGAGTGTCTGCGACACTCTGTTCAGACAGGGGAAACTTGGGGACCACAAGATGTAGATGATGATGACAGTGAAGGCTCCTCTGGTAGCTGTGGATAGGACTCATGGAGAGTTTATTGTGTAATGGGGTATAAATGTGGGGATTTTATTTTGGTTTTTTTAGGAACGTAGGGGGAAAGGGAGTTATTCGTTCATTTTCTGATGTAATCTGTACCGTAATTTCTTATTAGTGAAATAAATAAGTTTTTAATCATCCAGGTGTGCCTTTTGATGAGTTTTGTGTTGTTAGAATTATCTATACCAATCGCTAAGGCATACATAATCCTTTTGTTGAAGTATATGTTATAATGGACTGTCGTTCTCTGAGATAAGAAAAGAATAGTATTTTGTGAAAAAGAAAGGGCCGTGCTCATGTAAGGTTAATGAGCAGCCTACGTACCTCTGGGGTTTTGAAGATTTTTAAATTATTTGAAAATGGTTTTGCAGAGGATCAGGCCCACGTAGTTCTGGGTAGAGGGAAATTAAGAGATTTTTTTAAAATAGAAGGGAGATGAAAAAAGTCATAGCGTGCTGAGATTTTGAGCTAGGGGTAAAACTTCTTGAGACGATCCAGGTTGACTGGATGATCCATCTCTTCCCCATCTAAATCAGTGAGCATGTCAGCACCGCTACACAAGATCTTCTTAACAATGTAGGGGCCGCTCCAATTGGGCTTGAATTTCCCTCTGGGGTCCCAGATGTGTTTTATTATCTCTTTGAGGGCTAGGTCCCCTTCACAGACACCACGATCCTTGACTCTCTTATCGAATGAATGCGCCATTCGGTGATGGTACCCTTGTATGTGGTATAAGGATTTTAATCTCCTTTCATCTAGGAGGGTCATCTCGTCAAGATGACTTTGACACCAGTCTTCTTCACTGACCTTTCTCTCAAGCATGATGCGCAATGAGGATATTTCTAGCTCCACGAATAGGACTGCTTCCATGACGTAGACTAGATAGTAAGGGGTAGTCCCAGTAGTGGTTAGAATTGAGGTTCGGTAGCCCTAGAGGGTGTACGAGATCTAGTCGGCTAAATCCTGATAGCTTTCAGCTATCTTGCTGATGATGGCTTTGAGGTTCTTGTTGGCGGCTTCAATTGCACCGTTGGTCTAAGGTCGGTAGGGAGAAGATTTGTGTCTTTGAATCCCACACTCATTGACCACTTCTATAAATTCTACCTCAAAATGCAAGCCGTTGTCTGATACTAGCTCGTTCGGGACCCCATATCGGTAGATGATATTTTTCTTGATGAATTTGGCCACTTTCTTGGCTTTCAGCACTGTGTATGACTCAGCTTCAACCCATTTGGCGAAGTAATCAATGGCAACTAGGATGAACTCATGCCCTGTTGGAAGCCTTTGGTGTAACCTTCCCTATGATGTCGATGACCCAGGTGGAGAACGGCTAGGGAGAAGTCATGTTGTATAATTCGCGCGGAGGCAGATGCTGAAGGTTGGAGAATTGTTAGCATTTGAGGCATCTCCGGACATAGGCGGTGCAGTCTTGGGTCATGGTGGTCCAGTAGTAGCCTTATCGGATGAACTTCTTAGCAAGTATGTGACCGTTCATGTGGGGCCCGCATTCCCCATTATGGATCTTCTACATTATCTTTTCAATGTCATCCCCTGCGATACAGTGCATATGAGTTCCATATAAGTTCCTTTTGAGCAGTGCTTTATAACAGATGATGTACTGGGCGGCGAGTCTTCGAAGGGTCACTCAATCTTTCTTGTTGGAACCCTTGAGAAACCTTCCATGCTTGAGGAGGTGCCAAATATCATAGTACCAACAATTGGATAACTCAGGATGTTCTGCGATGACGAGCTCAATGTGGTAGCAGTGGGTTAGTTTGTCTTACTTTTGAACAAGGAAGGGGCCATTGTGATTCCTTCGGGCATGTCTACCATGGAGGCCAGCGTAGCAAGGACATCAGCTATGTTATTCTTTGCTCGAGGTAGGTAATGGTAGGTGATATCTTGTAATTGGGAGGCTAATTCTTCTAAGTGGGCATGGAAGGGTTGGAGTTTCTCGTCCTTGACTCTCCACTTTCTGAGCACTTGACTGATGGTGAAGGAGAAATCCCCATAGATGTCTAAACATTGAATACCATTCTTAAGAGAAACTTTGAGTCCTACCATTCATGCCTCGTACTCAGTCATGTTATTGGTGCAGGGTAAATCCATTTTGATGACGATGGGAGTGTGGGAGTCATCTGGGGTGATCAGAAGTATCCCAATGCCATATCCCTTTTTGTGGGCAGCACCGTCAAAGAACATTTGCCATCGAACACAGTCTTGAGTAGTACGGAGAATGTTTTCATCTAGGAATTTATAAACCCAGACATCGGCTTCATCCATAGGGTAATAAGCTCGGTAGTCTGAGATGGATCTTCCTTTTATGGCTTTTTGTGTGACGTTCACGATATTAAAATCGGCTAGGAGCATCAACCATTGGTCCATTCAGCTGGACAAGGTGGGTTTCTCAAGAAGGTACTTGATGGGGTCCATTTCGGATAAAGTTTGATGGGGAAGGCGAGCATGTAATGTCGTAACTTTTGGGTGACCCAGATAAGTGCGACACACGCCTTTTCCAAAGAAGTGTAGTTAACCTCGTACCCGGCCAATTTTTGACTGGCATAATAGATGGCTATTTCTTTGCAAGAATCTTTAAGGTATTGGGATAGCAAAGCCTCAATTACAGTGTCAGTTATGGTTAGGTATAGGAGCAAGGGGAGACTAGGCTGTGGTGGCATGAGTACCGGGGGTTGGGTCAGAGATTATTTGATTCGGTCAAAAGATTCTTGGTAGGCCTCCTTCCAAATCTTGGTTGAATCCTTTTGGAGGAGTTTGAAGATTGGTTCGCAAATGGAGGTTAGCTGGCTGATGAATCGACTGATGTATTGCAATTCCCCAAGGAAACCTCAGTCTTCTTTCTCTATTCGGGGAGGTGGCATCTCAAGTATGGCTTTCAGCTTGGCGGGATCTGCTTCAATACCTTTCTCACTGACTATGAATCCCAAGAGTTTCCCCTTTGTAACACCGAAGACACATTTATGTGAATTGAGTCTCACTTGATATTATCACAGTCCTTCGAAGAACTTTTGGAGAGCTGGAACATGACCTTCTCTAGTTTTGGACATGATAATCATATCATCCACATATACCTCAACTTCTTTGTGAATTAGATCGTGAAAATTGGTTGTGGCAACCCTCTGGTAGGTAGCCCCAGCGTTCTTGAGACCAAATGGCATAACGGTGTAGCAAAAGGTTCCCCATAGGGTGATGAATGCGGTTTTTTCTTAGTGGTCTGGTTGCATTTTGATTTGGTTGTATCCGGTAAATCCATCGACGAATGACTTAAGAGAATGATTGGTTTTGTTGTCCATAATTATGTCGATATTGGGTAGTAGATAATCATCCTTTGTAGAGGCTTTGTTCAAATCTTGATAGTCTACACACATCTGAACCTTTCCTTCTGATTTCGACACGGGCACTGTGCTGGCTAGCCTCATTGGATATTCGATCGCACGAATGAAGCCTACGCTTAAATGTTTGACCACCTCTTCTTTGACTTTGAGTGACCATTCGGTGCGAATCTTTCTCCACTTTTTTGACCGTCTTGTAATTTGGGAGAGTGGGAATCTCATTCTGAGCTATTTTAGGATCAATGCCAAGAATATCACCATAGGACGATGCAAAAACATCCACGAATTCCTTTAGAAATTCTTCAAGTTGTGCACACTCATGCTCGTCGAGGGTACCCCTATCCTAATCTTGCACTGTTGCCTACTAGAACTGAGGTTAACAATAACAGTCTATTCTTCATTAACTTGAACGTGGTTATGTTGTTTATAATTAAACTTATTTAAATTAGTTAAGAATTATTCATTTGCAAAATCATCATCATCAAAATTTGATTAGAATCTAAATAGTTAATGTAAGTCACAACAAGATACTCAAAATTTTCATTTATTTCATTGATAGGAAAAACAACATTGAGAACCTCATTAAAGGAGGACTTGATTACATTTGAACAAGGTTAGACAATAGAAGAAAAAAATGGGGTAAACATTAGGATTAGGGGAGATTTCAGCAGGTAGAACGGCGCAGCATGCCAGTTGAGGAGAGGTGTATCAACAACTTTAATCAGTTGGGATGGATCCGGTGATGTAGTGCCTGAGTGAACCCTGCGGAGTGTCGGCCCCAGTGTCTGTAAGCTGAAGGAATCTTCGGAGTCACTTTCCTCAGTCTTTTCGGTATCTTTGATGAGCAGTTGTACTTGGTGCTGGGAATCTTCGACCCATGGGTAGCTATCTTGGAAAAAGATCTCCATAATAGGATTCATCTTCTTATCTGTATGGACATACAGTGGTTCTGAAAATCCACAAAAGGGGAAGTCCTCACCCTCTTTGATGAATCTTCCATTCAAGGAGTCACCTGGGATAGTCTGGACGCTGTCTAGTCCTCTCTTTGGTCGAGACGGGCGGGTCCTTCTGAGCTCTTGTTCTGATGGTTGATACCCCAAACCACAATAAGGGAAAGATTTCTTCAGTTCAATCGGCTTAAGTATCCCTTGCTGTCTTTGTCCTAGCCCCAGTCCGGGCATGAAGTGTATGTTTCTGAACATCTGAATCACATTTACGTTTCCATGAGGGTCGTATTCTGGACAAACCCTTTCTTTAAAGTTGTCCCCTGACGGGAGTGGAAGTGGCTCAACTCAAAATCCTGATAGGAGCATATCATTTGACCCGTGGTGTATCTCAAGAATTGGATTTCTGGTACTTGTAGCGTCGGCATTATCGTCGTCGCCCAAAATGGTGATGACCCGTCCGTCGATTAATAATTTTAATTTCTGATGGAGTGAGGAAAACACACCCTTGATACTGTGAAGCCAAGGTTCTCCTAGCAATAGGTTGAAATAAGCTGGGATGTCAATAACTTGGAATTCGATGACAGGGTTTATAGGGCCAACCCCTATTACAAGCTTTATGGATCCCATCACCTCCCGATGGGTATTATCGTAGGCATGCACAGCAGCGGAGGTTGGATAGAGGTCACTTTATTTCACTCCTAAACATTTGAAGGTTCTTAGTGGGCATACATTCTAGGTGGATCTATTATCGATAAGAGAGAATGGCACGACCTTCCCCATAACTTCGACAGAGATGTTGAGTGCATGATTGTGGTTTGGCCCAATGTTGGGGATTTCTTCTTCAGAAAAGGATAGCATTCGGGTAGAGGTCAAGGATTTAACTAAATTTACTGCTTCTTCTGCTAAGGTAGAGGGAGGAACTGTGGGTCCAGTGAGAAACTTGATCAAAGCATTTATGTGTATCTAAGAAGACATGAAAAGCCCCCACAGAGTGATATTAGCTTGAGTTTTCTTCAATTGATCCAGGATCTTGCTCTCCTCGAGGGTCATTTTTAGCATAGGAAGGGTTTTAACACCCTTCCCTATGTCACTGGCTGGTAGTGAGTTTGGGGTCTGGTAATGCCTCCCTGATCTGGTTATGTGATTTACTGAAGAAGGGAAAAATATGAATCTCATTTCCTTGCCAATCTCGAGTTGTTTTTCCACCTTGTTTATTTTTCTGAGGAGTTCTTCAAATTACATCATTTCACACATGTCGGCTATCGGGACAGTTTTTTCTGAAGCTTGCTCTTCATTGGAATCTTTGAATTCTTCCCCCCATCCGTTGGCAACAATTATCTCTTTCCATGTAAAGTCGATGCATTCCACAACTTCAATGGGCTCTTCATACAGGTCATCCTGTTCTATGGGGATGTGTAAGGGTGAAGGGATCAGGCGCCCCTGTGTCTTCAGAGCATCAAGTAACTCGGTCATACTGCAAATGTTGTTGGTTTGCCTAAATAATTCTACCATGATCTGGGCGGCATCATCCAGGATGACTTCATCGGTTGGTACTACACAGCTACCTAACTCTTGGGCCTATTTTCGTGCTTCCAAGAATAGTGTACTGAACCTTTAGCAATTAATGATTATCTGTGAGGGTAATTTCATCCCAAACTCTAGGAGTAGGTTTAAGACTTATGATAATTCCATACTTCCATTTTTGGAATGGGTATCGACGGCGATGCATGCTCTGGTAAGGAGTGACAATACCGGATCAACGAGGCTAGCAAGGTGTAGGAGTAAATATGGGCAGGTTTGGAGAGGTTTGGGAGAGTGTATGGGTGTGATTTGAGTTGAGGGATCAAATTCTGGGTTCTCTTCTAGAAATATCGCATTGGCATGATTTGGAAGTGGGTTGTGAGTAGTGTTTGGCTTAGGATTGGCTAGTGGGGCGATGGTACCCCGGTCAATTAGACCTTGGATTATGTTTCGGAGGTGAAAGTATTGGTCGGTGGTATGGCTAGCAGTTTGGTGAAAGGCGCAATGGGCATCTTCCTTGAAGTTTCTTGGGATTGGATTTGGCAATGTACGGGGATCCAAAGGTTTGATAAGGCTTCGACTTAACATGGCTTGATAAACTTTGGAGAGGGGAGCATGGAGCTCGGTGTATTCCTTTAAGACAGGGACAGGACGGATTTCCAGTACCCATGATGTGATTGGTTGAGAGATGTTGTTGATGGTTGTGATTATAACATTGGCAGGTTTGTCATATTTTCCGGGGGTGAACTGTCCGGACGCCTTTTTTGCGTCAACTTTTATTTTGGTAAGACCTTCCTCGATTTCTACTCCTGCTTTTCTGAGAGCTCGGAAGTGGGGATAGTATTTTCCTCCCATCGTTGCTCGGACATAGGGTAAGAAATTATTCTTTTCGATGCTAACTTGTTCTTCCTCGGACGACCGATTGGTCATGGTTGATTCTTTTTCCCTCCATCAGGCGATGAAGTTACTGACTGATTCTCCAAGATTCTATTTGAGCAACTCTAACTCACGGTGGGTGACCTCAAGATCTTCACTGTATTTGGACTGTGACATGAATTCCTGGGTTACATCCTCCCAGATATAAATCTTGGACTATTCGAGAGACAAAAACCATCAGAGGGCGCTATCCTTTAAAGTTTGCTTAAACAATTGGTCTATCACTTCTTCAGAAGCCCCTATTAGAGTCATGGAACGACGATAACTTCGAAGATGACAATCGGGGGTCCACTTCCTCCGAATTTCTCGATATTCGGCATCTTGAACTTCTTGGGTAACCTCGCTTTAGGATAAGGAGACATGTGGGTGTAGTCCATGTAATTTCCTGATATTCTGACTTGGTCAAACTTCTTATTGAGCATCTTGAGGTCCTATTTGACTTTGTTAAGCTCTTCTTCCTTCGGATCAATGATCATAGGCAAGTTAGCCCTAGGCTGGGCAAGGTTCGGCATAGGAATCTAGGTAGGCGGCGTCCCATTAATAGGATGGGAACGTGGAGCGTGCTCATACTCTTAGGGAACCCAAATAGACTCGGTTAGACCCATAACACGAGTAAATAGGGCCTCAGGCTTTTGAGGAATAGAAAACTGGTTTTGTTGCATTTCTCGAACCTCAATTTGAAGGTTATCAATCTTGGACACAAGCTGAGCTAGGTTTGACGGAAGTCCGTTCCCCATGCACAATGGGGACTTGGTCTGTGTTCTCCATGGAAAGCAGATGGATACCGGACTTAGAATAAGTAACAGGGGAACAGACAAAACTCCGAGGTGATTTAGATGAAGATCGAAACCAATAAGGAGTCAGGCCAAGGGTTTGCGATCAACCTGAGAAGGGGCAAAAATGGGATTTATTTTTTAGAGAAAGGATGAAAATATTTTTTGACGTTTTTTTTAGATTGGAAGACAAAATATTTTTGGATTTTTGATAAAGAGATGAGAAATGTTTTTGGATTTTTGATAAAGAGGGGATAAATTTTTTTTTGGCTTTTCGATAAATAAGGGAGAAATGTTTTTGGATTTGTTTTTCGGGAGATGGATTTCAGCATGATTATTGTAATTGTTATGTTCTCACTTGTATTAAATTCTCCTAAATGCAAAATAAAATATCGGACGGGACCCGAGCCTAGAATAGTTGGGTTTGTAATATATGCAAAGTTATGGCTGGACTTGTGACCAGGCTCACGGACAGGGTCCCGTTTTAAAAATGCCCAAAAATTCGTGCGGCAGGCCGACCCGGAATTTCGGCAGAGTTTTGGGCAGAAATCGGTAATCTAACATGTGTGTCCTAGTCTTGACACCTATATGCGGGTATGCAGTTTGGTTGGGTGAATCGAAAAGGGTTCCCCCCTTTGGCCTGACTTCCACGATATACGTCTTGATCTTGCGGGCAATCAGTACGTGTGGACAAGCCATTTGATATACCTGAGTGTACGTGAATTACCTCACTATATGCCTCATAGGGAAGGTACATGTGAGAGAGAATTCGATATACTCGGCGTACATGAACGAGTTCCCTGCGATATACCTCCTGTCATGACTTCGGTCAAGCGGTACGATGCGGGGGAACCGTGCGATATACATCGAAGTTACTTGGCCAATGGAAGGTTAGAGTCATATCGCTTAGGCTAACTGCGCCCTACCGGACCAGCGCCCAGCAAGAAGTGACCCTCCAATTACTGGACAAAATTTGGTCAATAACAATGCCCTTTGGTGATGTCGTGTGAATCATGCATGAACCTCTTATTAGTATCTTATGATGAGAGTATCTTTCTTGATCATGCCCAACGGGGAGCAAAGTATGAGTAACAATGGTATACCAAGTATGGGTGATGCTGGTAACATGAGGATATATGTGATCCTAGGTGCACATGGTGTGAAGTGTACATGAAGAATTTTCTACAAGTGTGTGAATAGAAGCATAAGAATGAGGTACACATGAGTAATAAAGGGGAACATGCAATTAGGGAAAAAACTATAAACAAACATAACACCCATGTAAATAGAGTCTAGCCCTAATATATCCCCAGCAGAGTCACCACTGTGGCCATCCCCGATCCTCGCGGCGAGCGGGCGGCATGATGGAGGATCCTAGGTCCCGCACGTCCCTCTCGGGAGTGCTTCGACCGACGTCATTTGGGTGAGGTGAAAAATGTAAAGAGATAGAGTCGCCAATCTATTTTACTCAAAACATACAAATGAAAGGGAACCATCTCGAAGGATAGCATCCAAAGACATATTGATGCATACGAAACCAAAATGATTCGAAAAGGGTTCGGAGGCTAAGTTACGAAATGGGAAGGTGTTAGGCACCCATTCCTCCCTTACGGTCTATCATGGGTTTTTGCTATTTTCCTTTATTTTCCCCGTGATATGTGTGTATGTGTATATACAATAGAGATAGGAGTCATCGACATGTACCATGGAAGAGGTAAAGTGAGTCCTCCGTAGGAATGTAAAAATAATATTAGAAAATAGGATTTATGCGATTATCCTTACGTTGATCGTTATGATGGAACGATAACGCATATGGGATAATATGCTACTAAGAAAAAATATATAGAATATAAGAGGATTGAGTTTAGAGAAAAAATAATAAAGGAGGGAAAAAGAAAAAATAGGACCCGAGTCTCGGGTTTTACCCTGAGACGCCTACGTAGCCTATAGAGGCATCAAAGTCCACGTAGTTCGCATGCACAATGAGTGGTGAGGTTTATCCCATAAATCCAACTGGGGATTTCTCTTATTTGTGTGTGTGTGTGTGTGAGTGTATAGAAAAAGTGTTTTAATCGTGAGAAAAGTGTAAGAAAAGTGTGAGAATTCCCGTTTGGAATTTATGAGCAAACCCTCTTTTTCTTATTTTTTGGTTTTTTATTTGTATGAAAATAAGAGATGTGCAATAATACTAAATAAAAAGTATATTAGGATATGTGAGATGAGAGAATAAAAGTGCTAAGTAATAAACAAGTTAATGCGAATTTATGAGAATTTAAGGAGGGAATTGAGAAAATTGGACCTTCTTGAAGATCTTGAGCTTGATCTTGAATGTTGGAGAGCAGTCCTTGCGCTTAGATGATGATGGAGAATGGTTAATTCACCAAGTTTGATGAAAAGGATGATGAAAACTGAAGTTTGGAAATGGATTTGGATGTGGAAATCACGCTGACTTCGAGAGAGGTTTTCTGGATTTGTTGAGAGTGATATGTTTCTAATCTGGGCTCCTCTTACAATGAGGAAAAGGACTCCTTTTTATAGTCCCAGGGCACTGCTAATCGACATAGCCCTGGTCTTACCTATCGACACCTGCCGATAGGCAGGGTCTGGAACTTTCCGTTTGGCAGTGTCTTTCGGGCCTTTTCAGAAAATCATCCACAGAACGGAAACCATTAATCCGAATCATTCATGGGGTAGACCATTGGAAAGGTAATTCAGATACCTTTGAAAGTCCTTTGGACTGCTCTCGGGTTTAGGAGTTGACTTTGGGTCAAATATGGCTCGAAAGCACTCATCGGTCCCTTGGATGGGGAATTATTGGACGCAAACGAATTGTTTGTTCGCATGGTACGTCAAAATCGCGCACATGGTGGACTGGTAGAAAGGTTAGGAGATGTACTTCGACATTCCAAAGAGTTTGATCCGGTTCGGGGAGTTTACTTTGGTCAATCGGGCCCTGGAAGTATTCGCTGACCTCTGGGAGTAAAATGGATCATTCGTTGGTACTGTAAGTCGGAATCATGCACGGGATGGACCGTTGGAAATGGGTTTCAGTGACCTTAGAAGTTTCATTCAGTCTCGGTCAATTTGAAGAATTGACTTAGGTCAAACAGAGGCCGGGAGTGCCCGGTGGCCTCCTGATTGAGTTTCGAGGGAAAACAAGATGTTTGTCTGCATGGTAAGTCAGAATCGTGCACGGGATGGAGCATTGGAAAGGGGTTTCAGTTGCCTTCGAAGATTCATTCAGTCTCGGTCGAGCTAAAGACTTTGATTTTGGTCAAACGGAGCATGGGAGTGCCCGATGGCTTCTAGGTTAGTACTCAGGGTATGACCTGGGTTTGTAGTGATGAATGGAGGTGCTAGGGACCTAATGAGAGTTTAGGGGGGTAACAGAATGGGGTGTCTACACATATACACGAGTATTTTCTAGAAATCATGGAAAAAATGAATCAAATGGAGTATTTTGATGAAGGATAAAACAATATATAAAAAATGATCCCCCAACCCACAATTATAACAACTAAATCCATAAATTAAAAGTTTAAATCCATGAAGAAAAAGTAGAGATGTACCTTGGAGGGAAAAAGACTGGAGAATTGGAGAGAAAATGGAGTGGAGGAGGTATTTTGGAGGATTAAGTTCGATAGAATTAGGAGTGTAGGGGTCAAGAATGAGAAAAAATTAATGAGTAGGTGGAGGAAATATAAGTTGACTATTCGATCGAATCGATTCATGCCAAATTGGCAAAGCGATTTGCTGCACATCGACCCCCACACTGCCTCAAATCGAATCGACTAACCCAAAGGGCCCAAATCGATGAGGACTTTCTTCTTATAAATTCCCCTACTGCAAAATGATGAAAGGATGGTATGGCAACTTTATGGACCTCCGCTTCTTTACGAAGCATAGAATGAGATTCTTAAACGGGGTCAGCTACCATACTCGTACCCAAGAGAACCTATCTAGCCCCGTAAATGGGGTTAGCTAATGGAGTTGATTCCGTAGATGGGTAAACCGACTCTAGAAAAGGTTTAACCCATTATTTGCTTACCTTAAGCACACACCCATCCTTGGGATTCTTAATTTCAATCGCACCATGAGGGAATACGATCTTTATAACTATGGGCCTGTCCGCCTCGACCTCAATTTACCTGTAAATAGATGAAATTCAGAATTTTACAAGACTTTTTATGATGGGTAAAACGACTTTTGGGATATGCTTTTTCCATGTTTGTATTTGACCCCTCGCTTTTTAGATACTAGTACTATCATATGCATCGTTTCGAATTTCTTCCAACCCATTGAGTTGGAGCTTCCCCTTCTTCCTAGACTAATCTAATTCGAAGATCAACTTCTTGATTGCCCAATCAGCCTTGTGTTCAAGTTCCATGGGGAGATGGAAAGGTTTTACATACACAATTCTATAGGGGTACATGCCAAGGGGCATTTTATATGACGTGCGATAGGCTCAAATCACATTGGTTAGCCGTAGAGACCAATCCTTGCGGTCGGGATTAATCATTTTCTCTTGGATGTGTTTTATCTCGCGGTTAACTAACTCAGCTTGGCCGCTATTCTGAGGGTGGTAGGTCGTTCCAACCTTATGAACGACTCCATATTTTCTCATGATATTGGAAAACAATCCATTACAAAAATGGGTTCCATTGTCATTAATTATTGTAAGGACATAATTTTATAAATGTCCGTATCAACTTAGTATGTCGTATACCTATACACCGTCGAAGAATCTTCATGACCATATTTAATTTAAAGATGGATCCGAGGATGCCTTCAAGCTTCTGGATGAAATTGAGCAGCGATCCAGACCGGGTATACCAGGCGATCAGGACCGCATAAAGGCAAACTTTCTAGATGGATTTGGGCACCGATCTAGACCGGCATCCCATGGGTGATCTGGACCGCCTCCGCAGATAGACCCATATCTACCAGATTTATTTTTACTGCCTCAAACTCTCTTCATAAGGGTTATTTCAGAGCTGTTTATTTTAAGTCTCTGGGAAAACATTTTGAAGAGTTCAAACACAATAAGACTTCAAGTTTTGATGTCCCGAACATCTTTTTCATTCACACATAAAATTCCCAATCATTTTTGTGAATCTTTTGGAACCCAAGAACATCTTTGGTTTTGTTCAACCTTTGTGGGGAAAGCTCTACAATCGACAGCTGCATGCTATTGTGGAGGGAGTCCTTGAGAAGATTTAAGACTGCGTGTCTGGACTACGAGTCCTTGTGGTATAGCTGCGTGCGAACCCTTATTGATTTCTAACCGACCTTGAAGGTTTGACGAAGGCACCATGCTTTACTCTTGTGGGCGATATCAAGGTGTATGTAAGTCAATGGTCTTGTAAACTTGTCAAAGTTCTAGAAATAAAAAGGTTTTGCCCTTCGGGGATTTTTCTTGAATTTTGTGTCGCATGCTATATCTTAGTTGGTTTGACATGTAGTTGCATGTTTAGGGCATCATTTATTTTGGTTTAAAATAGACTCTAATTAAATAAGGTTAAATTGAAAATTTACAAATTTAATCAATTATCACACACCGACTTTCTACAAATTGGTATCAGAGCAGGTTATGCTAATTTATCGCGTATTCCTATTTTTCACAAAATTGTGTGATATTGATTTTTTTTTGAAAAATCAGTTTTGTAAAAAATCGCAATTGTCTCAATGGAACGCTCATTTAATAAAATGCCTATTTTTTATAGGAAAAATTATGCCAATTGGAAAGCTCGCATGAAATCTAGTATAAAAGCCATTGACGAGCGTGTTTGGTTACTTCGTGAAAATGGGTGAAATCCTCCCACGATCACTGCTAATAATATCACGTCCTTAAAATCCGTGTCGGACCGGACTGAGGACGATTTTAAACTGTCTAATTTTAATTCCCGTGGACTTAGTTCTATTTTTGGAGCCATCACTCCCAACAAGTTCCGCCGAATTATGACGTGCACCATGTCTAAAGAGGCTTGGGGTGTCCTTCAATTGACACATGAGGGTACGAACACTGTTAATGAATCAAAATTACAAAATATGGCTACCCAATTTCAGACTATCATCATGTCTGAGTCTGAATGCTTTGATAATTTTTATGCTCGTTTATCGGACATTTTTAACACTGGTTTTAATTTGGGTGAGGCAATTGATAACACGCGTGTCGTTAAAAAGATTTTGAGATCTCTCCCAAAGCATTTTATTCCGAAGGTCACGGTTATAAATTCGTTAAGCACTTGAAAATATCTAAAATTGGAAGAACTTGTAGGAGATCTTCAAACCTATGAGATTGATATGTTTCCTGACACCCTTAAGCCCAAGGAGAGAGGAGTTGCACTTAGTACACACTCTGGGGAGAGAGAAATGAAAAAGAAAGAAAGAATTTGTGAGTCCGATTCTGAGGGTGATTTGGATTTTAATGATATGACCTTGTTTGCGAATTTTTAAAAAAAATTTCTCAACATGAACAAAAACAATTCTTTCAATAAAAATTCTTTTGAGAAAAACAAAAGGAAAGAAAAGGACAAAAAATTGATGAAAAAGGGAAAGAGAGAGAAAAAGAAAAAGAGAGTGAAGAAAATTTTGAAAATTAAACATTTTTTGAGTGTGAGGGTAAAGGGTATAAGGCGTTTGAGTGTGCCACTAGACTTAGGAGAGAGGGAAAGAAAATTTCCATTCCTCCACACTTAGTGATATCGACGAGGAGGTGAATGATTCGAGGGATGGATCATCACATGGGATGTGTGCCACATTTTTAGCTAGTCGGGTTAAAACACCTAGTTTGCACGACAACGAGGGAACTAGTACCCGTGAGACCCCCGAGGAGGATGATTTATGTGTTTCGAGTGAGGGTGAAGGTGAGTGTGAAAGTGGAGATGAAAGTGAGCTCCAAATTTCTTTTCGAGATTTGTATGCTGAGACTTTAAAGACTAAAAAATTGAATAAATAATTAAGTCTTAGGGTGAGATATTTGGATAGAGAAATTGAGGTTTTAGGTGAGTTTGAGTCCAAAGCAAGTCAACTTGAGAAAGTTCAAGTGAGTTTGAGTGAGCAGTCGATTGCTTTAGGTAGAGAAAAGAGTGATTTGACCAACACGGTGTCTAGTTTGACGACACGTGTAACCCAACTCTAGAGTGATCTCGAATGTGCCCGGGAGGTCAAATTCCCCTTAGTGAACGCATCTAAGAAGGCTGGAAAGATGGTTCTCAATCCCATTTTAGGTAGTGGTGAGAGTTTAGGAATAAGTCATGACGATGCATTAACATCCCAAGTAGAACCCGAGCCGGTTCCCACTTTAGTGTTAGATTCACATGAGTCACACCCCACCCCACCTAGGCTTCCATTTCCCGTTAGGAGATCACATCCTAGAGATTTTGAGAGAGGTGTTCCTAAGCCGATTTATGTGTGTTCCCATTGCAAGAGGAGAGGACATCTTAGGGAATTTTTCTTTAAGTTGGGTAATGTGTCACTCTTTGCTAGTACACGTGTTTTTTCCATACATGCACCGACACATGATACTTTACATGCTCCTGGAGACTACATGAGAGAGTTTGCACATCTTAGTGATAAAGTTAAGTTTTTAGTCAAAACTTCACATGAATTGATGGAGGTTTTTCATAAGTTGTCACCACCTTTGGAAAACCCCCCTCCACCTAACGATCGAGGTTTGACTTTTTGGCTAGCATAGGATGTTTTACATTATGATATTATATACCTATTGCTAGTGTTTACCATGTTTGTATGTTTTCTATTTTTTGAATTGTTTTAAAAAATACAAAAATATTTTCTATTTTTTTAAAATTTTGAAAAATACAAAAAGATTTTTTTATTTTTGAAAATTTTGAAAAAGCCAAAAAGATTTTGTTTTGATAAAATTTTGAAAAATCCAAAAAGAGTTTTGTATTTTGTTTACACCTTTTGTGGATCGACACTTAGGATGACCATGTCACAACATCATTCCATAACCATATGACTTTTTGATAGTGTTTTGAGATAATACGTCATGTCATCCATGTACTTTATAATGTTTGGAGTCATTAAGCTGTAATTAGTTATTACTTCCTACATGTTTGACTCATTATGTCTTTTATTGCACACGTGCACGATTTTTTTTATTATTGCGCTTACCTATTGCATGTTGGTTGGGTGTTTTCATCTCAATTCTGTCCTTAAACAAACCAAGTGCAATAATACGAGAGTAAGAAAAGTAGTGCGTGTAAGATCCATTGCCCGTGAAGAATTTGTTTAATGTAAAAAAAATGATGAGTGAACACGGGAAAGGACTACGAGTGAATAATAATCATGTCGTGAAAGCCACCGTTTGAAAAGAGCCCGCACGAAAAAATTAAGGCAATAAAAAAATGATATATGCCAAAATTTGGGCCAATAGGGTGTTCTCTAAGTTGAGAATTTTAGAACTTCATTAGAAATATAAAAAGATTATTATTTATGAGAGAGTTTGGCTGGTTATGTATCGATGGGTTTACACGTCCTTTGAAAAATTCTCGAAACGACATTAAATAGTTTTGGACGTTATTGGTGTGAAAATCATTTAGACTTTGATTTGTTGATATGATTAAGACGATGTCATTTAAATTCAACATCTTTACACCTAAAGACTATTTTTGATGCTCATTCGTTAGGGGTACACGTATGCATCATGCACATATGCTTGACTGAGTTGCTTTACCTATCGAATTTGATCACAACCATTCATTCCATTTCAAGGATGTGGTTGTTTTAGTGTAAATTCGTGGTGTGAATTTTTATAAATTATTTTTTTTGTATGAATTGTTTTTTGAAAAATCAAAAATAGTTTATGGATGTCTTTGAGTAGTTGCTTTGTATGTGTAGTTTGATCGATATTTGACACTCCATGTTTAGTTTGTTTCTTCTTATCAGTCTATTTGGGGACATAATGAAAAGGGGGGGGGGGGGATTTGTAAGGATAGAAAGAATTATCGCATTATGGTGAGTTTTTACTATGGGGGAGAGTTGATGCCTTAATGATTTATTCTCATATCATTTCAAGATCGATACGTCACGAAGGTATTTTTTTTGTCTCATGTGTGTAGGTATGAAGATTCTATGTTGCACAACCTGATGAGAAAAGATTGGAGATTTGAGGAGATTTGAAGTTGAAGAATTTTTTACGAAAAGTTTGAGAACTGACAAATTAATACGTTTTCAATTTTGGGTTCATGGGAGGGTATTAAATTTTTATAGGTTATTTGGTATTTGATAATTCAGATTTTTTATGTATGTACCGGCATAGAGATAGTTGGAGATTTGTAAGGACATAATTTTATAAATGTCTGTATCAATTTAGTATGTCGTATACCGATACTGATTAGGCATAAATTCTTCCCATTTATCCCCTTAATTTAGAGGTTTTTATCGCTCCGCAAATTGTAATTCGAGTGTATTTATCTCATATCATTTCTATTAACATTTTCTAATGAGTACACCGAGTTTCATATATCTCCCATCTATTTTGTAGGAATCCAGTGCACACAAAGAAGGAGAAAACTGGAAGGAAGAACGAAGATAAATGCAGGAAAGTAAAAGGGCAAAACAGCAATATGAATTCAGAATCCGGACCAAAAATAAAAATAAAAGTCGAAGAGCTCACGTCTACGAGTGTGTAGGAAGAATCAACATCCTAATCCGATTTCCTAAATCAAAAGTTACAAGTCTTCAAAATTACAAGGAAGGAACAACATCCTGAAGAGATCGAACTGAACCTCAGGGCTGGAAAATCGAACCGATCTTATCCTGGGAAAACTTCCTATGAAGCACAAAATGATGGAACTGAACCGAAGAGAAAATAAACGAACCAAACCAGTTCAGACAAAAATCTCGGTCAAAGGCAAATCGAATCGAATCACCTTAACAGGATCGGTTCGGGTATCAAAAATTTGGATGTATCCACTTGTAAAATAAGAGTCTTGTATGGTTGAAACTATTAGAAATTCTTAGAGTATAAATTTAAAACACCTCCTTGACATCGAGGGGGCTTCTAATCCGTTTAGAGAAGCATTGTAATTAGTTTAAAGAAGAGAACAATGAGAAACCCTAGTTTTATATAGCTTTGATTCCAGTTTTGCAATTCAAGTAAATTTGTTTCAATTCTTTCTTTCATTATTGAAGTAGTTAATTATTTAGTTAGTAATTTCATTCTTCCTAAGTTCAAGTTTGTTGTTAAAATGTTTTCTTTCATTCAAAGCATGCTTTCTTCTTATTTTAATATGTCGGACTAAGTTTTCAAGGGTTGGGGTGCATGAACCCACCCGATGTAATTCATGATAGTGAAAATATAAGTTTGAATTAAAATCTTAGGTGAATTGTGTCATATTAATGATACAACCGTTGTAAGATTTTTTATCTCGTTTGACCTAGGTAACCGGGATGCTTAAGCAACCGACGCCAGTAGTTGTTAATGAGATACTTCTTTAATTCTTCCTTTGCTTACATACTGTGCGGGCAACAATTCCTCATATATGTAATATTTAGGAGAACTAAAGACCGGGTTCATTTAAAGTTTTAATTTTGAATCTAGTATCCTACGAAGTGAATTACTAGGGTGTGGGGGATTGTAACCCGACCTATTGTCCTCATTTCATATTTCAGTAGTAAAACTTTTCGTCATTAGTTCTTTAGTTAATTAGAGTAATTAAACTTCAGTTATTCGTAGTTTCATTAATTACTCATTTTCAAAATTCATAAAACGATAACCACTCACAACATGCCACATGTCTCTTTAATTTGAAAATAAGGACTAAAAATGGAAACGAAATGTTTATTGTTCTTTATCCATCATCAATATTATTTGAAGTCCTAAAAATACATAATCTATATTAATTAACCCAACGTCGGAGTCTCATTAAAATAAATAATTACTGAGCTAACTAACTACCAATCCACTTACTAACAAACTATATATTTACTTCAGCACACTCTTTGTAGCTAAATCTCTGTAGCATAACCCGCAGATAACATCTCCTCGAACCATGATAGGTTGAACCACATTACGGTTCCATCAGGGAACAAGATCATGAGAAGATCCGACTTGGGGCTCTCCTCGAAAATAACGAAAAAGTGGGTGGTGAAAAGTGGTGGCTCTAGTGGAGATATCCTTTGTGGGATTGCATAAATTCCTCTCATCAGCTGTGGTAGTTCAACTTCATTTTCTAGTTCCACATGGTATGGTTTAGTTTGGGGGTATTCCTTATGTAGTCCGTCCTTATCCTCTTCCCTCTTTGTAGTCTGAATCTGCGTTGTAAAGGGATGAATGGTAGGATCATACATCCAAAGGAAAAGAAAACCCTACTCACCATTGGCCAGTTGCTCTTCGTCGTTCATAAAATCATTCATGAATCGCTAATTAGCTATCATAACGTATTGCATAATTGTATAAAGTAACGCAAACATAAATTTATAAATTAGTTAATAATTTTTTTTATTATTATAACTATTAGTTACCAGAATAAACTAACAAAAAAATAATTTAGTACATTAATATACAAATTCATTGTTAAAACATTATATATCGAGCATCCATGTAGTCTGTATCCTCCATGACCTCTAACTTCAGTTAAAATTCCTATATGAATGACTATAGGATTTGTCCATTTCACTTGAACCAAATGTCAATTTTTTGTGTTAGATGTATAAAAATGGATGAATTTCAAATTTATAATCACAGATAAACATAAGATAGGTAAATTAAATCACACACACAAGAGACACGGTATTTAGAGTGGTTCAACTATAAAATACCCTACGTCCACTGTGTTTCTATTCAGTAGAGTTTAAAATAGCTCAGTATGGTGTGTATATGAGTGATTCGAGTTGTCCCTTAAGCTAAGGGAATAGTTTGTATTTATAGTGGTTTCCCTAGAGATGGAGCACATTTATATTGTCAGGCATTTACATATGTGTACAATAAAGGAAACTCTTGAAATTATGTGCTGGTTCACATCCCATTCGAGTAACTATTGGTATTCGTATTGATTGACCTTTAGAATTGGTCGGTATTCCAACCGACTAAGTGTCTCTGATGCCACTCAAGGTGGCTGGTCGGCCACATAGAAGGACATGTGTATATTCAATATTAGTCCACGTGGGAGTATAATTTTCATATACAACAATGCTCCATGCTTGATGCTTGCATGAAAGTATGGAGTATTTAGCCCAAGAAGTTGCTCGGCGTAATGTTTTAGTGTTTGGTCGGCTACCGACCTCCCATATGTAATATAATAGAAATCTCGGTTGTAATACCCCGTATTTTTATGCTATATTAATTTGGGGATTTATTAAATTTAACGTGAATGATTTATTTAATAAAAATCTGAATATTAATTATGTTATAATTATTAACGTGATGAGAGTTAGTAATTATGGGAAACTTGTTGAATATTACTAATGAGCAAAGTAATATATTATATTGGTTATATTAAATGTCACGAGTGAATTAAATGACTATTTCGGAAATTTAAGTCGAGACGTGCCCGTGTCATGTCAGGACTAATTTTGTTAAATAAAAAGTGAATATGTTATAAGTTATTCGTATGGTCGTTTTGAGTGCGCCAACGTGTTCGGAAGGGTCGAGATAGTCAGAAAAGTGTACCCGGGGGTTTAGTTTGGGTCTCGGGGCGTTTTTAGGCCTAATTGGTACCCCGGGAGGGCAATTTAGTCATTTCACCTTTTTGGGTAATTAAACTCACGAAATTCAGCAACCTATATCAGCCATTTAGGTTAGTCTTTTAGGGTTAGAATATTCAGAAAACAAGTGACGGCCATTGGAGAAGAGAGGAGAGAGCTCCAAGGCAATTCAAGGCCAAAAAGTCATCGATTTGCACCGCCGCCACCACCAACGCGTAAATCGCGAGAAGGGGAACGCAAACACACCGGATTCATCTGCAAACCGGACTCCTGAAAATTCCAGGCAAGTATTTAACTTGCGTATTTTTGTTAGTGCAATCTTCATATTAGTTTAGGATTGATTAGAGATGAAAACTATGGAAGAAAACCCAATTTTTGTTAGGAAAATGCATGTAGTATTGATTATAATGAAATTCTGGAATCCTTGCCATGTAGAGGAATATAACAAACGGAATTTTGTTGATATATTAGAAGGAAATTCTAGAAAAAAAAAGATTAGAACCTTGATTAAGAAAAACTCTAGGGTTCTTGATGATTAGATGAATTTTGGGTTAATTATCCATGTTTAATGTTAGATATACACATGATTTACGTTGAAAACATCTGGTATATTGTTGTAATGATAGTAGTAGGATTTTTGGGACGATTAGAATGGAAAAACATGGTTTTTGATGAAGAAATTTGGTAGAACCCGTAACTGCATTTCTGCAGAATTTTTACAGACCTACTTGATCGATCGATCGAGCCTAGAGTTTCGATCGATCGAAGGTTCGATCGATCGAGCCCCATACCTCGATCGATCGACCCCTCCTGGAAGACTCCTATTTCCCTTGTTTAACTAGTCAAACTAAATTTATCGTGAAATAATTCTTGGGGATTCTTAATAAAATATTTTGGGAGTTAGGAAAGACCAGTAGGGCACATGAATAAGTGTTGGGGACTTTATTATAAGACGAGAAGTTTGCTTTTGGGATAATTATATAATGAATGATGAAACTACGTATTTCAAGTGAGAGATTACGGCGAATAGCCACGATAGTGGATAGAGGTATACCTACTGATTTTTCTACTTGGAAGGATAGAGTCCACGTGTGTCACGTAATAAGTGAGAAAACCCTTCGAGTTAAGGTTAGAGATGAAACCTTATATGTAATACTTATAATGTGAAATTAAGGATAAATGTTGTAATTATGGGTGATGAGAAGAACCTACATTAATATGATAGAAGTGGTATATTTATATGATTGTGTGTACATATATTATTTACATGTGAAAATCATGCCCACGCTACTTGCTATCCCTGAGGTTACCGCACTGGGACAAGTCTTATCTCGATGGGACCTTTATGGGGGGATATTGACTTATACCCTAGACGATAGATATCCTTGGTACAGGCTATCGATGTGATAGTTCAGACGGTCCTAAGAGACGCAGGCATGTGCCATCCTCTTAGAGACTTGGAATCTATTCTTCGCCTCAATATTGTTTGTGTATTTTTGTTAATACAATTAAGAGTGATTCCGATTGTATTCCCCTTAAAATGAGTGATATGGGGTTTTGGATAGTAGAGTATGACTGCACCATAGTTTATTTGGGGTGATGTTATTATATATATATATATATATATATATATATATATATATATATATATATATATATATATATATATTATACGAGTAGTTAATATATATATGGAATTCTGAAATTTGGAACTACCTACTGTGAATTGATATGCAGGATATGGTTGATGACTCAAATTGTAAATACTTGTTTTCATAAAGTATAATATGTCACTGGAAAAACTTTATTGACTAATAAAGTTAAGATGAGAACTCTGGTTATTAATTGAAATATTCTTTTCAAACAATTGTATCGTTAAATTTTGAATCCTACTAATTACCTTAGATAAGTTTAATCATTGGGGAAAGTTAGCGTGTTATATGATGAGATAAACCATTAGGAGGGTTAGTGCGATAGGAGTGCACATTAGAAGAGAGGTGAGAATTTTCTCAAGCGAGTGTCGCACTAATATGTTGTTGCATTGGCCTGTATAAATTTAAATACTTGCTAAACGTATTCTAAATCAAACACACTTTCAGGCTCTGACCCGTTTCTTTCTCTCCCTCTCTTGTATATATATGTATGTATTACAGGTGCCCAACCACAGGGACGTCTTAATTAGGATCTCTTGGAAGGAACGCGCTGCAACTTAGGTGGGAGTTGCAGGTCTCTTGATTAGACGACTTCGTTCATTTGGATCCACTCTTAGTACTTTCATTTAGTTGGGCATGTGTAGCCCTTTCCACTACTTCTTTGTTATTGGGACATTTGTATTTCAGTTATTTTCAGTATTGTTACTATGGGAGTTATTCGGATTGGATTTATGACTTTATATTTTGCATGTTGGCATTCGATTTACGTATGTTTTAAATTAATTGGTTTGTATTCTAGGTTTATTGTAAGAAATGTTGTTTTTAAATAAATAAATATTTTTCTTTAAATAAAATTTGGAAAGTTATGTATGAAAATGGTTTTGACACTTAGCTTAATTATTTAGGGTGTTAAATTGGAAAATTTATTTTTTTCGACAGTGATGCTGAGAATGATTCAACTGTTTACCTTGATTTAATTTAATAATGGAGTGATCGCCCGATATTTAATTAGGCGGGGTGTCACAGGTGGTATCAGAGCATCTGGTTCTAGAGTCCTTTAGGATCTGTGCGGCCTATTATGTTTCAGCGTTGCTTTCTTTGATATAGAGCCCTAATACTAGGAATGTTGTGTCGATCTCTATACTTTGGAATTTCCTTCTTCTGCGATTTGTTTATTTGAATGATGAACTCATCCAAATTTACTTGAATTTTCAGATGGATCGTCAAGAAGAACTAGCTAAGACAGTTAAGGGAGTCAACGAGCAAGATCGACTCACACCTCAGGTATTCCCAGGGAGAATATCAACCGCCGAGTTAGCGGGTATTGTGGCACAAGCAGTTACCACTGCAGTACTATAATACTAAGAACGCAGGCTACAACTTAAAGGAGGCAAAAGACCTAGAGAGGTTACCCAAATGCATGTGACTAACGTTGAGAATTGTGCGAAGGCACCGAATCTGCGACAACAAAACAATCAAGATCGAGTCAGTTTCAGAGGTAACGAGATTTATGTTGAGGGACAAAAGTGTCAGGGCCAAAGAAGTCAGGTTCTGGATGAAATTACCAAGAGGTGTTTCGGTTGTGGAATGGACGATCACAAATGTAAATCTTGCCCGAATCAGACTGGGGATCAACTACAATCTGGCCAGCAAAGAATTTCAAAACTCTGCTATAAATGTGTACAACCGGTCACAAATGGATGGATTGTCCCCGCCCTGACATAGCTTTTCTGCAAATTTCCCTTCAAGGCCAGCAAGACTAGGGGAAAACCGAGACTACTCAACACCGTAATAAAGTGAAGCAGTTTCGAGGGAGGTGCTTCCAATGTGACAGAAATGGCCATAGGCGTCAGGATTGCCCAGAGAAGAATAGGGCCCCCCGACAGGAATGTGCTAACAATAAACTCCAGAAGCCAGCTCCGCCACCCTTTCCAACGGCCTCAGTTCAGCAGAGAAAGCTACAGGGCGGACGTGTCTATAACTTCACACAAGCAGTATCTCCGCAGGCATCACCCGCGATGGAGGGTATGTTTTTCTATCCATGTTACTATGAGTCGAGTTTTGTTTAATACTCGGGCAACGCACTATTTTATAGCTACCTATTTCGCGAAAACCTTAGGGTTATTAACCACCGTAGAGAGCACTGTAATGTGAGTAGACTCACCGCTGGGGAATGGTTTACTTTTCTTTATATGCTGGGAAGTGGGGGTAGAGATTGGTAGCTTGGTATTACCTGCTGACATGTTAGTCTTAGACATGCACGAGCATGATGTGATTATTAGTGTGGATTGGCTCGCAGCTTATAGAGCCATGATTGATTGCTTCAGTGGGAGCATTGTTTTTGCCATTTCGGGGAAATAGATGTTTGTAGTGGCGATGCATCGCCCAAAGGGAGGTTCGACCGCTCATTTGTATTACATAGAGGAGGATACCTCTAAGGAGGTTGTGATTCCCTTAGATTCGATCCCAGTTGTCAGGGAGTATTCCGATGTCTTTCAGGAGATACCAGGCCTACCCCCCAGTCGAGAGATAGACTTTGTTATAGATTTATTGCCAGATACGAGACCTATAGCACACGCACCGTACCGTATGGCTCCGGCAGAGATGCGAGAGCTACGAGATCAGATAGAGCAGCTGTTAGGTCAGGGCTTTATTCGTAGGAGTACCTCACCTTGGGGAGCTCCAGTATTGTTTGTGAAGAAGAGAAATGGTTCACTGAGATTGTGTGTGGACTACCGGGAGCTGAACAAGGTCACGATACGGAATAAATATCCGTTACCTCGAATCGATGATCTGTTCGACCAGCTGAGGGGCGCAACTTTCTTTTCGAAGATAGATCTGAGGTCGGGGTACCATCAGTTACGTATTAGAGAGCAGGATGTTTCAAAGACTGCCTTCTTGTAGAGATATGGGTCCTATGAGTTCAGGGTAATGCCGTTCGGACTCACAAATGCCCCAGCCATTTTCATGGACTTGATGAACCGAGTATTCAGAGAGTTCTTGGATCAGTTTGTCACCGTCTTCATAGATGACATCTTGATATATTCACACTATGAGGAGGATCATGCCGAGCACTTGAGGCAGGTTCTTCAGACTCTACAAGAGCATCAGTTGTATGCTAAGTACGAGAAGTGTGTGAAAACGAAGTTGGATCCCCGGTGATTAATTATCTCACATTAAAATAATAATTTCCTTTTAAATAAATGCGGAAGCGTTGAGATGGTTCAACAAATAAACAAGGCCGAGTTTTAATTTCTTAAGAAACAAATTAGAACATAATTCAAGTCCTAGAAATTTGCCTAAGTCATGATTAACAATTATATCCAAAGTTAGGCGAAACCAATTTTAGCAAATGACTTTAATAAACCAAATTAACCCAATATTTAATTTAAGTCCCAAATTAAATGTGTGTGACAATTAAACCGAATTTTATCTTGAAATTATCCTAAGCATGCGCTCTAAATTTTGAGCAAGATAAAAATAAACAATGTCACACTACACCGCGATGTACGAGGAAAAACCCACTAACGGGAAAAAACCTCGGGACGGCCCTAGCCTCAAATCCACAAAAAACGGTATTACAAAATACAAGACAAAAGACTTACTTCCTAAACTCGAACCCTCTCAAGCCGTGATGCTCCTTCTTGTATCAACCTCCAATTAGAGGATAACCAACGGAGCTCCACCGTGGTCTCGGAATTCACCGATGGGACTTTGTATGGTCACCGTCACCCAAGCATGGAGCCTTTCTCCTTGTGGGTAGAATCTCAACAAAGGTCTTCTTTGTGATGGGGTGTAGAAGAAAACCCGAAACGTCTCTTGAATTCGGTAGAGAAAACCGGTGCCAAAAACTCCAAGCAATTGATATAAATATAGAAACTTGGATAAACAATTATTGGGTGTAAACTAGAGTGTGTATGAATTTTTCATTGAAAATTGACACTCAAAACTTGAACATTTTCCTCAAGTAATTTTTCTCTCAAACTATCTTTTGGAGATAAACAAATGTTGGAAAAGTTGTCTTGGAAAATGTGTTTCCCGCACATAATAATGCATGAAAAAAGTTGTTTGAAAACCTAGTGGAAGAGTGGGGAAAAACTGCAAAAAACTGCCAAATAACTGTTCCCGCTGGAAGTTCGTTCGAATGAACGTGATTCTCGTTCGAACGAGACTTCTAACGAGTGACCAGCCTGGGCTCGTTAGAAGTTCGTTAGATACCTCGTTAGAACGAGCATTCGTTCGAACGGCATATCGAACGACTGTCCAGTTAGGGTCGTTGGCAAAACTCGTTCGAACGAACCTGGTTCGAACGACAAAACTCGTTCGAATGAAACAGGTTTGAACGACAAAACTTTCGTTCGTTCGAACGACATTTCTAACGAACGACCAGAAAGATGTAAAATTCAATTTTGGCCCAGAAACTTTTATATACTTATTTTTTAAGTTTCTAATTGATTATTTCTGAAAATAAAATGCAGTTTTTATTTCACCTAACACCCAATACATATTGTTCCGAGCTCCTATATACATATAATTACATTCATACCTTGGGAGAATGGAACCTTAGTTGATGACGTAGAAACGAGGCACACAAACCGGCATTTTGATAAAGCTTTAAGTTCTTTGCCGCTACGTCTTCAATACATACTTCATAGGCATGTGAATATTACAAATAAAATACTATCCTATGAATAAATGTTTTTGTCCGGAATTGAGCCAAAACTATATATGGACTCAATTGGAAATTTGTGTCCTTACAAATCTCCCCCTTTGGCTATTCCGGGACAAAAACAAAACAAAAATCCTAAAGGGCCGTCAAGCTCTACTAGACTCAAAACATAACCCGCCCAATCTTGACTCAACCCAAGGATCAAACGCTTTTCCATAGAAAGATGCCACTTTAGAATAATTCCTGCACACTTAAGCAAACTCATCAAATGCATAGGTAATATCAAAATATTAAATGCAATTAATTAATTACTCCCCCTAAATTAATTCTCCCTTTTAAACACATGACCTACTTAGAAAGATGTCTCCCCCTAAGATAAATCTCCCTCAAACGAAGATACGATAATAATAGGATAAGATACCATTTCTCCAACTATCATCATTCTCCCCCTTTTTGTTCGGGAATAGGCAAAGGATAAAGAACTAATAAACAGCGTGTGAAAGTTTAAAGTGATAAGACATGAAAGCATATGGGCAATTAAAATGCAAGGCAAAGACAAACAGATATCATATATATATATACTTTAAATATACCAATAATTACATGCATATATAGATAGATATAAACACACACATGACACAAAATACAATAAGTTTGCACACTCGTATGGCAAAAATGTGTCATATGGAAACAGAAGTGTAGGGGTGTGAACTAGCAACAATTAAATTTAGACCCAAACACTTAAGAAACGTTCACGGAGTTCTCATTTGATTGCAAAATTTATCACATTTAAATATAACCTCATGTGACAATATAAATATTGAACTCAATGAACAAACATACACAATGCATACAAGCCTAGTATGATGATGATTCTACAAACCAAATAGAGTCATGACATTAAAGACAACTAGGATAAACGGACATTGTGCAAACCGTTGATATACCATCCAATTCTCCCTCAATGAGCATATATATTCTTTTGTTTTTGAATGAATATATCATACAAACATAGGCCTTGGCAATTGCTTTCTGTTTAATGCCAATTATTCTGTTTTTAGGCCTTTGGATCACGTATTTCTTTTAGATCCCATCAACGGTGGCTTACTATCTTAAAGGATTTAACTCATCCTTTCGGAGCCCTTCCCCGTGCATATATTAATTTATCATGTTTTCATTTTTCACACAAATCTCACATGCAACGGATTTTGACATGCACTAGTCCTCCTAGGTCATAGATATGTAGACGACTAGATTGATAGGAGAACACCTCAAAAAGCTCAAATATAACATGTGACATTAAGATTTCAAAAGAGCTCGTGCATGTGTGAATAGAGGCATATAGAAATAGAATCCATTTAAACAATACAAAATCCAACTACTCCATATAAAACATGGTAAAGAACATTTTAAGGATTGAAAATCTAAACCAAAAGTTCTAGCCACATGGAAGCGTAAACGATAGGATTCAAACACAAATATATGCCACATAAAGTGTGTCAAACAAAAATACACACAAAACAAAATCTTTTTGAGTTTTTAACATGTTTAATCAAAAATAAATATTTACTCAAAAGGACAAACAAAAATCATTTGTATTTTTCAATAAGCTTAAATGAAATAAATAAAATACAAATGATAAACAAAAATATTTTTATATTATGCAATCGATTCAAACACAAAATATAATACAAAAAGATAAACAAGTCATAATTTCTAGCATGTGATATGAATTAAGGCAATGACTAGAAAATGACTAAACAAGCATACATTTAGCATATGAATTGGGCATTAAGTACAAACGCTAAAGTATGTAAACACTAACACATTCATCCATTAGATTTAGCAAGGGAGGAAGCATGTGTAAGTAAATGAGAATCAACAACCCTATTTTGTAAGGCAACCAAGTTGGATTTCCTAACCCAAATTAATGAAGAATTACTATCTTGGGGTGTAGGAACGTTAGCTGTCGTGGTTACTTTACTATGGGATTTTCTAGAAATTTGTTTAAGATCTGAACAAAATTTCCTAAGATGACCTTGTCGACCACAATGTGTACAAGTGAGAACATGTCGAAAAGATTTACTTAAGGAGTGATCTTTAAAGGTATTCCTAGTTGATTCTCCTAAAACATTGGTTTGGGCATTATGAGTAAATTCATTACAAGGATTGAAGCCTAAACCACAAGTGTCATTTTTAATTTGGACCGTTCCTAACATTTTATCAAGTTTTTCCGAACGACACTCCAAATCAAATTTGACAATACTAGAATCTTTTAATTTATTTTCCAATTCAACAATGTTAGAGTCTAGTAAAACATTTCGCTCTTCAAAAGCAAGAAGTTCCTTTTTCAAGGATTCCATTAAACCCCTAAGGCTATCTCTTTCGCCTTCTACATATTCAAGCTTCTCTTGAAGAGTCCTCACATCTGTCCTAAGGTCTTCTATTAAGGCACTATCATCAACAACCTTGACACTCTTCCTTAAACAAGCTTCTAACTTCAAATTAGTCCTTTTCAAATTAATAGATTCTTTATATAATTCATGAAAAGAATTTTGAAATTCACTCACATCAACCTCTTCTTCATTTTCACTCTCACTTTCTTCTTCACTCTCACTATCATCAAAAATAAGAGAATCATGTACAATGACCTTGGAAGTGGCATGTGCTATAATTTCATCATTCGATGAGTTCTCATTATCACTCACATGTCTAGCCATAAAAGCCATAAATTTTTTCTTAGTGGGGGATTCGGGCTTCTCTTCCTTATCACTATCACTAAGGGTCGCATTATATGAAATGGGTCATTTACCCTCTTTCCTTAGTTTAGTGGGGCACTCATAAGCCCTATGGCCATAACCTTCACAACCAAAACATTTATTAGACTCGTCCCTATCAACATTTTCATTACTTGATTTAGGGATCTTATCGGTTTTAGAAATCTTCTCGTTTTTATCATGTTTAGAAGTATCAAATTTCTTAAAATCATTTTTAACTTTATCTTTGTTAAATTTAAGAAATTTTCTAAATTTACGAGCAAACAAAGCCATATCTTCCGAGTCACTATCACTATCGCTCTCTACTTGTTTGACCTCTTTTCGGGCTTTTAAAGAAACGCCCTTTTCAATTTTCTTTTCAGTTTTAGAGGGAAACATATCTAGTTCATAGGTTTGTAAATCACCTACAAGCTCTTCTAATTTCGTAGAGGCTAAAGTGGGTAAAGAATTTAGAACAGTCACTTTAGGAATAAATCTATCGGGTAGTGACCTCAAAATTTTCTTTACAACACGGTCGTCAGGTATTTCTCTCCCAAGTTAAAGGATGAATTAACAATATCAGAAAGTCTAGCATAAAATTTATCAAAAGTTTCTTTTTCATCCATTTTGATAGTTTCAAATTGAGTGGTGAGGTTCTGGAGTTTAGAAGCTTTAACGACACTAGTTCCTTCATGAGTTAATTGTAAAATATCCCAAGCTTCTTTATCGGTTTCACACGTCATAATACGTCGGAATTCATCCGGTGCGACAGCGCTAAATAAGGCATTTAAACCAGGGGAATTAAAATTAGCAAGCTTAAACTCATTTTCGGTCCATCTATCGATGGGTTTGGGAACACGTTCATTTTCAATTAGATGAGTTGGTGGGGAGTACCCGGTAACAACAGACATCCAAACACGTTCATCGATAGATTTAAGTGCCGATTTCATTCGCGCTTTCCAATACGCGTAGTTAGAACCATCAAAAATAGGAAATTTTGAAAATGGGGAAAAATCCATTTTAGCCAAAAAAATTAAAAGATCTTAACGAAATAATTTATCGTTTTTGGCTCTGATACCAATTTGAAAACGAAGTTGGATCCCCGGTGATTAATTATCTCACATTAAAATAATAATTTCCTTTTAAATAAATGCGGAAGCGTTGAGATGGTTCAACAAATAAACAAGGCCGAGTTTTAATTTCTTAAGAAACAAATTAGAACATAATTCAAGTCCTAGAAATTTGCCTAAGTCATGATTAACAATTATATCCAAAGTTAGGCGAAACCAATTTTAGCAAATGACTTTAATAAACCAAATTAACCCAATATTTAATTTAAGTCCCAAATTAAATGTGTGTGACAATTAAACCGAATTTTATCTTGAAATTATCCTAAGCATGCGCTCTAAATTTTGAGCAAGATAAAAATAAACAATGTCACACTACACCGCGATGTACGAGGAAAAACCCACTAACGGGAAAAAACCTCGGGACGGCCCTAGCCTCAAATCCACAAAAAACGGTATTACAAAATACAAGACAAAAGACTTACTTCCTAAACTCGAACCCTCTCAAGCCGTGATGCTCCTTCTTGTATCAACCTCCAATTAGAGGATAACCAACGGAGCTCCACCGTGGTCTCGGAATTCACCGATGGGACTTTGTATGGTCACCGTCACCCAAGCATGGAGCCTTTCTCCTTGTGGGTAGAATCTCAACAAAGGTCTTCTTTGTGATGGGGTGTAGAAGAAAACCCGAAACGTCTCTTGAATTCGGTAGAGAAAACCGGTGCCAAAAACTCCAAGCAATTGATATAAATATAGAAACTTGGATAAACAATTATTGGGTGTAAACTAGAGTGTGTATGAATTTTTCATTGAAAATTGACACTCAAAACTTGAACATTTTCCTCAAGTAATTTTTCTCTCAAACTATCTTTTGGAGATAAACAAATGTTGGAAAAGTTGTCTTGGAAAATGTGTTTCCTGCACATAATAATGCATGAAAAAAGTTGGTTGAAAACCTAGTGGAAGAGTGGGGAAAAACTGCAAAAAACTGCCAAATAACTGTTCCCGCTGGAAGTTCGTTCGAATGAACGTGATTCTCGTTCGAACGAGACTTCTAACGAGTGACCAGCCTGGGCTCGTTAGAAGTTCGTTACATACCTCGTTGGAACGAGCATTCGTTCGAACGACATATCGAACGACTGTCCAGTTAGGGTCGTTGGCAAAACTCGTTCGAACGAACCTGGTTCGAACGACAAAACTCGTTCGAATGAAACAGGTTCGAACGACAAAACTTCGTTCGAACAAAATCTAGTTCGAACGAAAAAACTCGTTCGAACGACATTTCTAACGAACGACCAGAAAGATGTAAAATTCGATTTTGGCCCAGAAACTTTTATATACTTATTTTTTAAGTTTCTAATTGATTATTTCTGAAAATAAAATGCAGTTTTTATTTCACCTAACACCCAATACATATTGTTCCGAGCTCCTATATACATATAATTACATTCATACCTTGGGAGCATGGAACCTTAGTTGATGACGTAGAAACGAGGCACACAAACCGGCATTTTGATAAAGCTTTAAGTTCTTTGCCGCTACGTCTTCAATACATACTTCATAGGCTTGTGAATATTACAAATAAAATACTATCCTATGAATAAATGTTTTTGTCCGGAATTGAGCCAAAACTATATATGGACTCAATTGGAAATTTGTGTCCTTACAAATCTCCCCCTTTAGCTATTCCGGGACAAAAACAAAACAAAAATCCTAAAGGGCCGTCAAGCTCTACTAGACTCAAAACATAACCCGCCCAATCTTGACTCAACCCAAGGATCAAACGCTTTGCCATAGAAAGATGCCACTTTAGAATAATTCCTGCACACTTAAGAAAACTCATCAAATGCATAGGTAATATCAAAATATTAAATGCAATTAATTAATTACTCCCCCTAAATTAATTCTCCCTTTTAAACACATGACCTACTTAGAAAGACGTCTCCCCCTAAGATAAATCTCCCTCAAACGAAGATACGAAAATAATAGGATTAGATACCATTTCTCCAACTATCATCATTCTCCCCCTTTTTGTTCGGGAATAGGCAAAGGATAAAGAACTAATAAACAACGTGTGAAAGTTTAAAGTGATAAGACATGAAAGCATATGGGCAATTAAAATGCAAGGCAAAGACAAACAGATATCATATATATATATACTTTAAATATACCAATAATTACATGCATATATAGATAGATATAAACACACACATGACACAAAATACAATAAGTTTGCACACTCGTATGGCAAAAATGTGTCATATGGAAACAGAAGTGTAGGGGTGTGAACTAGCAACAATTAAATTTAGACCCAAACACTTAAGAAACGTTCACGGAGTTCTCATTTGATTGCAAAATTTATCACATTTAAATATAACCTCATGTGACAATATAAATATTGAACTCAATGAACAAACATACACAATGCATACAAGCCTAGTATGATGATGATTCTACAAACCAAATAGAGTCATGACATTAAAGACAACTAGGATAAACGGACATTGTGCAAACCGTTGATATACCATCCAATTCTCCCTCAATGAGCATATATATTCTTTTGTTTTTGAATGAATATATCATACAAACATAGGCCTTGGAATATATCATACAAACATAGGCCTACATCACAGCGGGGCCATGACTCTATCTGGGTGATTGTAGACCGTTTGACCAAGGTGGCTCATTTTCTTCCAGTGAAGGCAGATTATACTATGGGTCAGTATGCTCAGTTGTTTATTGCTGATATTGTCAGATTACACGAGGTGCCCCTGAATATTATGTTAGATAGGGACAAGATTTTCGTGTCACGTTTCTGGGAAAGCTTTCAGGAGGCTATGGGTACTGAGTTGAGGTTGAGTTCAGCTTACCACCCACAGACAGACGGAGTGAAAGAGCGTACTAATCAGATGTTAGAGGATATGCTACGCATGTGTGTTCTCGATTTTGGAGCAGGATGGGAGCCACATCTTCCACTGGTAGAGTTTGCTTATAATAACTCTTATCATCTTACGATTGGTATGGCTCCATTTGAGGCTTTGTATGGCAGGCCTTGTCGTCCTCCAACTTGTTGGCTCGAGGTGGGGGATGATAAGTTGCTAGGACCAGAAGTGATTCAGGAGACCTCCGCGAGGATTGAGATAATCAGGAGTCGTATTCGGGTAGCACAAGACAGGCAGAAGAGCTACGTCGATGCGAAACGGTCCTTCCAAGAATTTAATGTGGGAGACCAAGTGTTATGGCGTGTATCTCCTATGAAGGGGGTGATGAGGTTCGGGAAGAAGGGGAAATTGTCCCCGAGGTACGTGGGACCATTTCCCATCATCGAGAGGATTGGGCCGGTTTCATACAGGTTGGGATTAACAGAACATTTACATCGCATCCACGATGTATTCCACATCTCGTCGTTGAGACGATACCTTCGGGATGATATGGACCATACTCACATTGCGATAGATGAGATAGACTTACAGTCTGATAGCTCTTACGAGGAGAGACCAGTGACTATCCTAGACTATAGAGAGAGGAGATTGAGGTTGAAGATAATTCCACTTGTGCGAGTCCAGTGGGAGCATCATAATGTGGAGGAATCCACTTGGGAGCATGAGGCAGATATGCGCGAGTGATATCCAGAGTTGTTTTTACCAGGTATGCCTTATTTTCCGAAATTCGGGACGAAATTCCGTTATTAGGGGGGAAGTATGTAATACCCCGTATTTTTATGCTATATTAATTTGGGGATTTATTGAATTTAACGTGAATGATTTATTTAATAAAAATCCAGAAATTAATTATGTTATAATTATTAACGTGACGAGTGTTAGTAATTATGGGAAACTTGTTGAATATTACTAATGAGCAAAGTAATATATTATATTGGTTATATTGAATGTCATGAGTGAATTAAATGACTATTTCGGAAATTTAAGTCGAGACGTGCCCGTGTCACGTCGGGACTAATTTTGTTAAATAAAAAGTGAATATTTTATAAATTGTTCGTATGGTCGTTTTGAGTGCGCCAACGCGTCCGGAAGGGTCGAGATAGTCAGAAAAGTGTACCCGGGGGTTTAGTTTGGGTCTCGGGGCGTTTTTAGGCCTAATTGGTACCCCGGGAGGGCAATTTAGTCATTTCACCTTTTTGGGTAATTAAACCGACGAAATTCAGCAACCTATATCAGCCATTTAGGTTAGTCTTTTAGGGTTAGAATATTCAAAAAACAAGTGACGGCCATTGGAGAAGAGAGGAGAGAGCTCCAAGGCAATTCAAGGCCAAAAAGTCACCGGTTTGCACCGCCGCCACCACCAACGCGTAGATCGCGAGAAGGGGAACGCAACCACACCGGATTCATCTGCAAAC
Organism: Sambucus nigra; assembly: GCA_949130495.1. NCBI lineage: Eukaryota > Viridiplantae > Streptophyta > Magnoliopsida > Dipsacales > Adoxaceae > Sambucus > Sambucus nigra. The sequence goes on from OX422208.1 coordinate 283,310,740, forward strand.
CGGACTCCTGAAAATTCCAGGCAAGTATTTAACTTGCGTATTTTCGTTAGTGCAATCTTCATATTAGTTTAGGATTGATTAGAGATGAAAACTATGGAAGAAAACCCAATTTGTGTTAGGAAAATGCATGTAGTATTGATTATAATGAAATTCTGGAATCCTTGCCATGTAGAGGAATATGACCCACGGAATTTTGATGATATATTAGAAGGAAATTCTGGTAAAAACAGATTAGAACCTTGATTAAGAAAAACTCTAGGGTTCTTGATGATTAGATGAATTTTGGGTTAATTATCCATGTTTAATGTTAGATATACACATGCTTTACGTTGAAAACATCTGGTATATTGTTTTAATTATAGTAGTAGGATTTTTGGGACGATTATAATGAAAAAACATGGTTTTGGATGAAGAAATTTGGTAGAACCCGTAACTGCATTTCTGCAGAATTTTCTCAGACCTGCTTGATCGATCGATCGAGCCTAGAGCTTCGATCGATCGAAGGTTCGATCGATCGAGCCCCATACCTCGATCGATCGACCCCTCCTGGAAGACTCCTATTTCCCTTGTTTAACTAGTAAAACTAAATTTATCGTGAAATAATTCTTGGGGATTCTTAATAAAATATTTTGGGAGTTAGGAAAGACCAGTAGGGCACATGAATAAGTGTTGGGGACTTTATTATAAGACGAGAAGTTTGCTTTTGGGATAATTATATAATGAACGATGAAACTACGTATTTCAAGTGAGAGATTACGGCGAATAGCCACGATAGTGGATAGAGGTATACCTACTGATTTTTCTACTTGGAAGGATAGAGTCCACGTGTGTCACGTAATAAGTGAGAAAACCCTTCGAGTTAAGGTTAGAGATGAAACCTTATATGTAATACTTATAATGTGAAATTAAGAATAAATGTTGTAATTATGGGTGACGAGAAGAACCTACATTAATATGATAGAAGTGGTATATTTATATGATTGTGTGTACATATATTATTTACATGTGAAAATCATGCCCACGCTACTTCCTATCCCTGAGGTTACCGCGCTGGGACAAGTCTTATCTCGATGGGACCTTTATGGGGGATATTGACTTGTACCCTAGAAGATAGATATCCTTGGTACAGGTTATCGATGTGATAGTTCAGACGGTCCTAAGAGACGCAGGCATGTGCCATCCTCTTAGAGACTTGGAATCTATTCTTCGCCTCAATATTGTTTGTGTATTTTTGTTAATACAATTCGAGAGTGATTTCGATTGTATTCCCCTTAAAATGAGTGATATGGGGTTTTGGATAGTAGAGTATGCCCGCACCATAGTTTATTTGGGGTGCTGTTATTATATATATATATATATATATATATATAGATAGATATATATATATATATTATACGAGTAGTTAATATATATATATGGAATTCTGAAATTTGGAACTACCTACTGTGAATTGATATGTAGGATATGGTTGATGACTCAAATTGTAAATACTTGTTTTGAGAAAGTATAATATGTCACTGGAAAAACTTTATTGACTAATAAAGTTAAGATGAGAACTCTGGTTATTAATTGAAATATTCTTTTCAAACAATTGTATCGTTAAATTTTGAATCCTACTAATTACCTTTGATAAGTTTAATCATTGGGGAAAGTTAGTGTGTTATATGATGAGATAAACCATTAGGAGGGTTAGTGCGATAGGAGTGCACATTAGAAGAGAGGTGAGAATTTTCTCAAGAGAGTGTCGCACTAATATGTTGTTGCACTGGCCTGTATAAATTTAAATACTTGCTAAACGTATTCTAAATCAAACACACTTTCGGGCTCTGACCCGTTTCTTTCTCTCTCTCTCTCTCTCTTGTATATATATGTATGTATTACAGGTGCCCAGCCACAGGGACGTCTTAATTAGGATATCTTGGAAGGAACGCGGTGCAACTTAGGTGAGAGTTGCAGGTCTCTTGATTAGACGACTTCGTTCATTTGGATACACTCTTAGTACTTTCATTTAGTTGGGCATGTGTAGCCCTTTCCATTACTTCTTTGTTATTGGGACATTTGTATTTCAGTTATTTTCAGTATTGTTACTATGGGAGTTATTCGGATTGGATGTATGACTTTATATTTCGCATGTTGGCATTCGATTTACGTATGTTTTAAATTAATTGGTTTGTATTCCAGGTTTATTATGGTGCGATTCTAAATTGTAGAAATGTTGTTTTTAAATAAATAAATATTTTTCTTTAAATAAAATTTGGAAAGTTATGTATGAAAATGGTTTTGACACTTAGCTTAATTATTTAGGGTGTTAAATTGGTAAATTTATTTTTATCGACAGTGATGATGAGAATGATCCAACTATTTACCTTGATTTAATTTAATAAAGGAGTGATCGCCCGGTATTTAATTAGGCGGGGTGTCACATCGGTACAACATATTATACAACCAAATCGAAATGCCGCAAAATAAAATGCGGTAAAAGAATTAATGAGTACTGTTGGCCCATCAACCAGAATGTTTCTACAATACCTCCTATCAAGATCACAAGGATATAAGTGTCTAATATAATCTTGCTTGCATCCACCGTTGCTGCAGCAATGTCCAACTCGAAAGAATCATCATCCAGGCGTCCCTGTCTCTGGAAACCCAATATATATACATATATTAATATAGAGGGAAAATAGAGAAACGGGTCAGAGCCCGAATTTTGAAAATATTTAGGAAGTGCATCAATGCCATATTTTTAAGATATGAAATATCGCATATTTAAACTGGTATTGCACTCCCATGAGGTACACCTCACCCATCCTCTAATAGTGCACAGATATCGTATGCATTTTAAACAACCTAGTTAAGCTACGCTGCCTATCTAATCTCTTTCACCCATCCTCTAAATTCTTATTACAATCACTTAACCTACGTGATATAATATATGTTATACCATAAGCTATTACATAAGCTTTGATTGATATAATCTTCAATTTGATGTATATAGTGTTCTCATTTATATATATATCTATACCGTTCATTTTTCGAAACTTCCACTAGTTTAAAATACCATTTTCACTTTAGTATGTAAGATTCCTTATATAACTTTCTCACTTTTATATCTGATTCACATTTGTATAAATCTGGATATAAATCTCCCGAAAGAAGAATAAACTCTTATTCATTTTACACTTTACACAGGTCTAAGTTATATGATTTCACATCTTCGCATACGAGCAATATACCATACGCAACAAGTATATTTATACCTATATTACAATCATAAGTATAATAACCATCCCACCAAGCTATAACTCGAGGATGTAGTCTCAAAGTGCTATCATCATCCGGGTATACTTAACTTAACCTAGGTACCAAGTCAGACTTACTTATGATCATGGTAGGAAATACTAAACGGTGGAGGCGGTCATATTTCCTCCTGAAAGTGGAATCATTATCGTACCCATATGCAGGACGATATTAACCGGGGATATACTCTCCCTACTTCGCAAGCTAGGGGATTCACCTACATCATGCAACCTCCCTGGATAGCACTAGAGGTATATGTATACATAAATATATCATTCACATACCAATATATTTATAACCAAATCATATATATATATATATATATATATATATATATATATACTGTAACAACACCCGTATAGATAATATATATCACTTTCCTGTATGCCCTGGCTATAATTGCTGAACTCTCTTAGCGATAGCCAAAATCCTGAATGTTCACATTCGTAATAGTATATAAGTATTTATGCACTTAAAATACTAAACCTATAAGCATTCTTTTACTTAATTTTTAACTTACATCTTAATCACTTTTAAGTATTTATATATAAACCCGAATGTATAAATTCGTAATAATTAAATAAGTATACTATAAACTAATTTTAGTTCCATTGGTATCGCATCACCTATTATAATAATCGTCCATATAGACGTACCAGTTAGTAGCTTAATCCTCTCTATCCCATGTGGGTACCTCTTCCATTTTTGTAGGCCCATAGAAGTAGCGAGACCGAGCCCTATTTACAATAAGAAGAGTTTGGACCAAACTCCAAAACCCCAAACACAGTTAGTTACTAAACAACCCACTCTTTTCCTAAAATCTCTCACGATATATTCTAGGGTTAGTGGGTTAACGTGGGAGTGCCCAACACCCCCACTCTCCGAACTCTTACTGTATATATTATATCCCTGGCCCGGGGCAAAGGGTATGTAATCAGAAACACTCCCCTAGAGAAAAGATAAATATAAACAAAGAGCACCACCGTGGATGTAGACAATTTGCCGAACTATGTATATCTTGTGTCGTGTGTGATTGTGACTATTCTTATTTCAGTTCTTTATTTTCCTGGTTATTGCATTTACTTAAAATTTGTGTTGAGATTTATTGTCACCACAACTCATATCCTAAATTTCATCCTATTCGCATCCTAGGATTCACTCGAACGCAATCGGCCCATATTTATTTTACCCATAAATATATAACTACACATTTACCGAAGACTTCTCTCGAATGTCACTCGTCCTAAACATTCATTAAGTCCTTACCCAAGGATTGTACACTTAACTAATCCAAGGTTCTCTCTTTTAACCCAAGGTTTACTCACCCTAAATTCCATTATCTAGGAGTCCTAATATCACGTTTAGAACCCCCTATAATAATCTCCAATTTCTAATTTAATTTCCCCCTAAACTTAAGGAAGAAAACTTTGAAAAATCTGACAGGGCCGAATCGATTCGGATGGACCGAACCAATTCATATCTCTCCGAATCGATTCTCAATTACCGAATAGATTCGAAAAATGTTCTTCTTTCTTATTGTTTCAGTCTGAATTGATTCGTCTTGTCTGAATCGATTCAAAAAGTGCAATGAGTTACTATTAACCTTAATCTTCAATTTCCATTTCTAACCCAAACACCTCTAACTCCATTTTTATGGTTTCTAATCCCAACCAACAATAATACAATCATCCAATCACTGATTTATCACTAACACATCAACTATATTATGGGATAGAACTATTTCTATTGGATTTAAGCCCTAAAACCATTTAAATTCTCATTTATCATTTCTTCCCATTTCTAATCATCTATACACACCATTTACATGGGATTAACCCTAGAATTCATAAAGAGTTAACAACACATTGATTTGTGAACTCAAACTTCAAATTTTCCAATTTTATTTCAAGGGTTTCAACCCAAAACTCATATAGTTTACCAACTATAATATGAGATACACACTCAAATGAATAAAGTAAGTAAACACTTGCCTCGTGAATAAAATCTGACAACCTCGAGTCAAATTCTGCGGAGTTTGTCCCGGAATACCCTTTCTTCTTCCTCTTTTCCTTCCTTTCTGCTCTTCTTTCTTTTCGTTCTCTCACTCTCTCGTGTGTTATAAGAGAAGATTTAAGGTTTTACCCCTTGTAAAACCCAATTTTGACTCGTATACTCAATTGCAAGTCCTTACTAGTCCAAAATTCCCCGGAACCCAAACGCTACCCCAAAGTACTCTTTTCGGACTAACTCAGCCATTCCAAAACCAACCATGCACTCTAAATTTCCATTCAAGTCACTTAACTAAAATTCACTAATCGGACCCAACACTTGTCAACACTTACTTACCATCACTTTACCTTGCTGCAACATGGCATAAAAAGATTTGGACTCATTTACTTAATCCCAAAAGTGGATGTAACACATCGAAATTGATCAAGCACTTAATAAATCCAAAAATTACTATTCACCATAATTCCTCTAATTATCAAATTAATCAGATACATGTAATTTAAGTATCTATAAAAGTACGGGGTATTACATACTTCCCCCCTTATAAAAGAATTTCATCCTCGAAATTCGGATATGACTTGTACCCCTAACCTAGGATCGCTAATCGCACTACATCCTAGTACATCGAAGTCGAACGGTACTAAGGCAACAGTATTCTACCATATACTTATTCATGATACCCACCTATATCAAGGATTATACTCTAACGCACTAGCTTAACAACAAGCTTAACTGAATCTTTACATGCTAAAACACTGCCTTGGTCGTAAGATTAACTCTAACAACGACAAATCGCACCTAGTGCGTCTATAATAGCATATAAAGAAAACGAGCCTATAATCACCGCTCTAACGCATCGATCCCATCGAAAAGCCAAGCCTCTGTTCATCTACATCATAACTTATAATTCCCCCAGAAAGGAAAACTACACTAGCGCTTGACTACTCTTGTTAGCCTTACATCTTATCTCAGGTGTGCTAACTCTTGTTGCACCTATATAATTGGATTAATGCATAACTCATATGACGTTCCATCCAACACATTCCAATTCCATTTATAACTGGCCCAAAGCATACTCTTCAGTTTTATATACTATGTGCCCCCTCTATTTCGGACGATATATAAAATCAACTTACTAAGGTGCCCATACACCCTATAACCCGTGCATATCACCACAACTATTGTAAACGTCACACACGTAACACTCTCTCTAAAAATGGTCCTCACTTCCTCGGCCTGGTTCTAACACCTGGGTACTCTCAACAATCTTCTTGAGATTTAATTCTTCCCATAATTAGAAATTTAATCCTTCTCAAGGTTAACCCACCAATCTTCTCGTGGTTAACTCATTAGAATCTCCCTATTTCAGCGCTACCTGGCCCACTGGCTTTACATCAAGGTAACCCTATGATTAATGTTTTATACTAACTATATCCCTAGCGGTCAAGACATTTCCTAACTCCCGACATTAGCGCGATTTCATGCATGGGACATCTTGCAGAGCGAAATCCAAACAAAGAACCCTCCCATTACACTACTACCTCGCATCGTCGGTCATTAAGATATAATGACCTAAAGCACACAATCGGGATGTTCAAAATCCTATCTCACAAACATATTAACGTGATTCTACCTCTATGTCTCTCAATTTTGGCAAAATGGAAAGTCTAACTAATCGGGGCACCTATACTCTATACAGTGTTATGAACATCACACATAAAACATACTTCCTCTGAATTTGCCTCCTAACCACGATATGGCTATAAGCCTCAAATCAATTACCTTAACCTTACCTCACCTATTTACTTACGGTGTGAGAAACATTTCAGTGCGCTTCCACGCCACTTCTATCTCTATAAGCCCCTAATCATCACATGACTCTCAGCTTATAGTGTTTTCTCCACACAGGATAATCTATCATCAAAACCAACATCCTAGCATCCATTAACATCTCTCCACTCCCAACTTCAATAAGGTTCATGCGTGGAGTGTCATGCAAGCGAAATCTAAAGAAGGAACCCATCCGATACACTACCACTTAACATTTTTAGTCGTGCAGGTCTGTTAGCTTAACACATTCAATCGAGTTATTCCTATCTGATCCACCAACAAAATATGGTCAGAGCTCCTACTTCTGTCAAGGAACCATACCACAAGCTCTTGTACTAACACTAAGTCCTTTGGGTGAACAACAACGGGCTTAAACTCACGACTTAACAATAAATTATGCATACCTTAAATCACATCTATAAGGTAGCCACACACTAAAGTCATGACAATGAAACATCTACTCATCGAAGTTCCATCTAAACATATACTAACGGCAAGCTCAACCCGTATCCCAGTGAGATATCACAAAAAAACCCATTCCGACCTGGAACCACGGATACCATAGCCTTGCAATCATTAGCCTACTATCGCTCCGACCATCCACGAATAGATTATACTCAGAATAGTACTATACTCGTATAACACACACAAGACGAGTAGTGCACACCAAATATAAGCTCAAGATAACAACACCCGCTTCCACAGCAAATGAAGAGAATAGTAGAATCTCGTTACTGTAAAAAAACATATAGATACACACTCTATAATATTACCGATACTAGCACTAAAATCTAATCACACACATGAATCTAGGGCTAACAAAATACTATGACTCAATCTTGCCACACAAAATATATCTCATTCATCTGAGGTGAAACTCATAATAACAACTTTTCCAATAACCCTGGCTGATCTAAATGGTTTCTAGACATAGTACACTTGCCTTAACTGAACTAAAAACTAAATTAATTCATGCCCCATCTAGGCACCCTACTCTTGTCCTTTAACTCATACCGGGAAAGATTAAAGCATGTGATTGTACGCTCCACATCACCATATTCACCATTTATGGCCATCCTGACCATGTTAAGGTTATCAGTATCTTGGACTCTATAGCCTCGATCTTGACAATCACCCTCATAGTTCCCTTAGCTCTTCCGACTAAAAGGAAACACGCTACCTTCCTCAACGACCCTATTTCAATGAATCCCCGGGTGGATTTGCACCTGTGGGGTCTCATGAACACACACAATTCTAGTCTTTACCCTTGTACTTAATTATTCAACTCATCCAGCTCCTCTCTTATAGAAGCATTAACATTCCTAGTATAAGAGGTATGAGACTACTATCATATACACAAGGAATCCGAGTAAAATATCTATAAGTGTTAGTAATACTTATGACGCGACTGAAAATGTGTCTCAGAAGTGCGTTCACTTTAGTCTCAAGTGTAAGCCTGTTGCTCAAGTAATAATCCCGATAAGTCGGGTATCGAATCCACAGGGAAGAAGAACAACGAAGTTGTGACGACGGGACGAGACAGAAAAATACTAACTTTGACTCTAAAGAAAAAGGAAAGTTGATTTATTTTTGGGAATGATTAAACTAAATGCGATAATGAAAATGAGCAAAGATGCAACTAAATTAATCTACCGAAATGGAGAATGACTGATGATTTCAAAACCTTTTTATTTTAACCTATGAGAGAAACAGGATGGGAATACAATCCCCCAACCCTAGTGTAGTGCAGTGATAATGTTAATCATAAATTTATCCGATTAATCATACCCGGAATTTAGTACTCCCAAGCATTATGTATACGAGGTTCAAGCCCGCGTCATACCTAATCTGAAGATGAGTAAATCGGTATCGCAATAATGACACTCAAATTGTACTCTAAATCATCACGAGTACCCAGAGGGAAACGAGATATAAATATCCATAATTATTATGTAATTATGCGATACGATCATAATCAATCATTAAATTCATCGGATTAACTTTATACACATGCACTAACACATTAGGTTGGGTTCATGCATCCCAACCTTTTAAACCTAGCCGGACATATTAAACTGAACAATGCATGAAATAATAATGTTGCATGAAAACAAACTCATGATAACACTAGATCAATATACGTAGCTAAATATTATAAACGCAGAAATTCATTCAAATCATACATAGAAATTACCATGCAAGAATACCAAATATCGTAAAAATAAAGCGTGGAATAGAACTTGAAAACAAACCCGGAAGTGTATGGATCTTGCAGAAATTAATCAAAGTTATGTTCCTAGATGTTTTGCTCTCTTTTCTCTATCAAAAACTACTCCAAAAATATCCAGAACGGCTGTTTCTCAGTTCCTCTCTACGTTTCCTACTCTATTTTTTAGAGTTTTAACCTAATAGGACACTTTAGAGCCAATCAGAATGAAGGAGAAAATTCGAGCATCAGGCCCCCCAAACCGGTTCGTATGTACCCCGAACCGGTTCGCCCCCCAAACCGGTTCGCCCTTGGGTTCGCGAATGCATGCTGGTTTGGGGGGCTTATTCAACACTTAGAATTTTTCTTGCTTTCTTTCCTTTCTTCCTTGGATTTTTCTCCAACTTCAAGTGGTCATAACTCATCAACCGTAGCTCGGATTTGGGTGCCGTTTATTCCAGTGTTCTCTTTGTTCCGAGCTCTTAAACTTTCCAGTTGACTCCTCCTTCGGGATCTGGCTGAAAAATTACCAAAATACCCTTGAACTTGCCCTCTTAGCTTTTCTTTCATTGTCTCGCTTTCTCTTTTGCGCTGCTTGCATAATTAACCTGTAAAACCAATAAGAGAAGCACGAAATACTTGCCAAAGAAGATTAGTAGCATGAATGTGCATCAAATCCATATAGGTTACATTACTGGGGTTCACAAATCCTCAGAAATTAGGGGAATAAATATACAATATTTATGTCCAATCAAACCCCCCTAACTTAGAACTTTGCGCGTCCCGAGCAATGTAAAAGAATCCTAATAAGGCTTAACTCTTGAAAATCACATTTTATTGGGATATAATACATTTTTCGCGGGCAAGAGATTGAATTTAGCGTATGCAACAAGCCTTTAAACCCCTAGGTCACCCTAGTAGGACGAGTTGTGTCTCGTGAGGGTTTGTAGTGAATGTACCCAAAAAATTCGTTATTGACACAAAGAAAATTCAAAACATGCAAAAATTAAGTAATTCAAACTTTTCCAGAAAATAGTCATCATCAAGTCATATTTACAAGTCTCAAATCATAGTGCGTGTGTGCGAAGCCGAAAATATAACCGCGAAATTCCACCGATTGATCATTACGTTACTTATTCGAAAATTCGTTTTGATTCCAATTTCTCACGGAACGCTCTCACAAACGAATCTCTTGTATTATGGCTATTCTCTCGGCATGCGTGATATAAAGAGTAAATGTACTGGAAGCAAATTCACGCCTGCAATTTAGAAAGACTGAAACTTTATGGTGAAAGGATCTCATCAACGGATTACGATTTAAAAAAAAACGGGAACATTGCCTCTATTTTGCGCATTTAACCTCTTATGTTATCTTTTGGTGTCTTAACTCTCCACGCAGTAATCAATTATCACAATTTGGACTCGGTTAGGTCTTTTTCGGGTTGAAGGTTGCATTGGGTAAAATGAAGGAGGTATAGAAGGTTGGAATTGGAAAAGTCATTAATGATGTCCAATTGTGCTTTTTCCGGGCTATTGCTCATTTTTTTTTCTTTTCTTGTTGTTTTTGTTGAGCATACTATTTTGTTTCTTGCCCCTTTATATGCACTTTTTGGACTTAAAATATGAATTTTTCATTTTTCACAATTCCGACTATTTTGGGTTTTTCGGGTTGTCAAGCGAAAGGGAAAATTATTTGGCTCAATTTGGGTTGCAAAGGGTGATTTTTTCGCTACTTTTTTCTGGCCAAAATTTTGGGTGACAAACGAGGGCCTACTTCATTGTCCAAAATGCCAATTGCTTTACCATATGCGTTTCGAGGTGAATTTCAGTTTAGAGGCTAATTTGGCACGTTTTCCAAGGCAATATTTCACACATTTTTTTTAAAACATATCAAAATGAAAGGATTGAGATCCTTGACAACTTATTAAGCGCTAAAAAAAATTTTGAGTTAACAATTAACTCGGATTGATTTAAAAACTCGCAAAACGTGATAGGCTCGAATCTCACCGAGTTTGTTAATCTCCACATTCGTTCGTTAAGTCGTCAATTTTTGCTCAATTTCCATCTTTGGTCAATTTCGGCTTTGTGTATGTTGGATGTTTACAATTTTAAATTCCAATTCGACTTTTGATGATATTTTTGAAAATTTTGAATTCCATTTTTTACATATTTTGAACAAAAATATTTTTGGATTTTTCAAAATTTTATGATTTTTTTGGAAATTTTTGGACATTTTGAAATTTTTGAAGTTTTAGAAATACGCACTTGTGACCCCCCCTAACTTAGACTTTTGCACTGTCCTCAAGCAAAAAGGACGAAAATCTAACTCAAGGCGAATGAAAAGTTCGGAAAAATAAAACAAATAAATATTAAAATGCAACAAGACACTATATGACACTCATGCATGACTCAAAAATACAACAATAATCACCCCATATGCGTCGGGGTTGCGACGACCTCTCATCTCTCCACAAACTCACCCGACCCCACTCAAGGGGTTTGATGTTCTCCTTGTCTCTCCCATCCTAGGATTATAAGCTAACAATCGAAACAAGTTGGGACCTCGCCCATAGATAAACGATAGACCGGGAGACTCATCGTGACTAACTGGAAAGGGATCCTCGTGATGTTGGCTCAATGTGTGATCTGCGTGCACTGACTCGGAGGGAACACCTAGGTTTTGTTCAATTTTTAAGATGCATGGGTCGGGCTCTAAGTCCGATGAACCATAACTTTTCTCCTCACTTGCCTTCGGGACCTCTAGTGTTGTGGGTGGATTGTCACAACGAAGGAATTCATCAATTTTTGCTTTCAATTCACTTTCGTCTAAGTGACTACATGAATCCAATAGGGATTGGCCTTCAATAGTAATACTTTCATCCACCTGCCCGAATTCTCTTTCAAAATCTTCCATGCTCATGTCTCCTAGTTCTTTCTCTCGATTAGTGCCTACATCCTCTCTTACTTGCTCGATCTCCAACTCCACTAGTTTTCCCTCTTCTAACCCCTCTCTCTCTCTTTCAATTGCGGTCACTACACACCTCTCCCCCACTTTTCTCTCATTGTCATAACTACCACTATTACTTGATGAAATAGGGCACACCCCTAACGCCTTTCTCTTATGGGACCCCTCATTCTCATGGCTTGACACTAAAGAGGATCCTAAGGTGTCTCCACTATAATTCTCCTCAAAGTATTCCTCAACGATCTCATCTATACAACTTACCGCGTGAAGATCATCTTCTTCCCCCGTATGTTGGGCGACATGGAAGATGTTGGTCTCTAAGGTCATGTTCCCAAAGGTGAGTTGCATTCTCCTATTCTGATTATTGATGATTGCGTTAGCCGTAGCTAAGAAAGGGCACCCAAGGATGATGGGAACATGGTTGATCGAGTTAAAGGAGGGCTCCGTGTCCCAAATGACAAAGTCTATCGGGAAGTAGAAAGTGTCAATTTGGACGATCACGTCCTCGACTATGCCTCTTAGAATATTCACGGTTCGATCCGGTAATTGGAGAGTGACCTTTGTGGGCTTGAGGTCGCCCAAGTCAAGTTTCCTATAGATGGAGTAAGGGAGGATATTAACACTTGCTCCCAAATCAAGTAAGGCTTTTTCGATTTTATTTTCTCCAATGATGCAGGAAATGGTGGGTGCACCGGGATCTTTGAATTTAGGTGGGAGATCATAGAGTAGAATGGAGCTCACATTCTATGCTAGAAAGACATTTTTTTTACCTTCATCTTTCTCTTTACCGTCAACAAGTCTTTAATGACTTTTCCATAAGCTGGAATTTGCTTAATGGCATCGAGGAAAGGTAAATTCAGCTTAACTTGCTTTAGCAGGTCTAACACGTCATCACGTGGGTTTCCTTTATGGGGAGGCATTAGCCTTTGAGGAAACGGTGCCGCGGAGGGTCGTTTCACTACTACCTCGGGCTCACTAGCGTCTTCTTTGTCACTCTCATTCAAGGGGACATCTTAGGCCTCTTTCGTGCCGGGCGAAATATCCTTGTCTTTAAGTACGTCTCGTGGGGGAGATGACAAGTCAACTACTCTCCCACTACATAGAGTGGTAATTGCGCTACATTGCTCAGGATGGTCATGGGGTGTCGAGCTAACACTAGTTTAACCTTGGAGAGGTCTTTGGCCCTGGGCAGGAAACTTACCCTTCTCTTGAACACTCAACGAGGATTGTATTTTTGACAGATTGGCATTTATGTCGCCGATCAGACGATCATATTTGGCATTGATTGCGGCCTGGTTTGCAATGAATTGATTCAGGGTATCCTCGAGAGTTCTCCGCTGTGGTGGAATATAATTTCCTTGAGGTGGCGGTGCTTGCACACGTCCTTGCATGTGTGGAGCTTGTTGAAAGTGTTATGGTGGAGGAGGGGCAACATGTGAAGGAGGGTTCATTGCGGCATGTTGTTGCCCATAGCTAAAACCGGGATGATTTTTCCAAAAAGGGTTATATGAATTCCCGTGTGGGGCACCGAAATTGCCCTTAAAACCTCCTACACCACTAACTTGCTCTTGCAGCATTACTTTGTAGGTGGGTATCGTCGGGCATTCCTCAGTTGAATGTCTTTCCTTGCAAATAGCACACACCTTTACGACTGGGTTTGGAATGGGTCCAGCTAGTCCTTTTCCATATATCTCGCACAGATCTCGAAATCCTATCTCAAGAGTCTCCAATCGGTTTTCCGTTATAGAATTCTTATCTACGTGGAATAGGCCGGACGCTGATGGAGCAGTGGTCGCTTGTCAATTTCAATTTTGAGCGTTCGGGTCGGATGTATCCCAGGATTGGGTAGTCTCGGCAACATACCTCATATGAAGATCAGCATCATGGGCATCTAGATCGACAAACGGACCGCTTCCCATAGTTTCAACAAGTTGTTTGGAGTTAAGATTCAACCCATTATAGATAAAGGAGATGATTTACGATGGATCAAATCCATGATGGGGGCATGAAACAACTAACTCGTTGAAATGTTCATAACATCGATGGAATGGCTAATTTTCATGTTGCCTGAACGCTTGAAATTGAGCCTTTATAGAGATTGTTCGATGTGCTGGGAAGAATTTCTTGAGAAATTTCGACTGTAGCCCATTCCAGGATGGAATCGAGCTTAGAGGTAGAGACCATAACCAGGCTTTAGCTTTATCTTTGAGCGAGAAGGGGAAAAGTTTGAGGCGAATTACTTCTTGTGTGCAGGTTTGATCATTTAAAGTATCACACACGTCCTCAAATTCCCTAATATGGAGGTATGGCTTTTCAGAATCCATACCGTGGTAATGCGGTAGCATCTGGATCATTCCATTTTTGAAACGGAACTGCTCGGCATTATACGGGAGTATAATGCATCACGGCGTGACAGTGCGCTCGGGATATAAGAATTCTCTCAACAGGAGGTACGGAGGCTCCTCCTCACCGGTGGGTGCATTACTATGTTGCGACATCTCTCCCTCACTTTCGGACTCGGTGTTCTCACTGGGTGTGCTCGAAGTGTGTCCTAATAAGGGAAAGGGAGTGTTATCGGAGACTGAGTGCGACGGTGTGGGAGGTGGGATCCAAAACTGTGGGGCGTTTGGAGTGTGGGGACTATTAGGATTATACTCAACAAGTGAATTTTCGTGAATATTGGTTGGAGTATTATGGGGTGTGGGAGTGGTTTCAGAATTTTGCATTAAAGCTTAAGAGAGATGATGGTGAATCTTTTTTTTTTTTTTTGGATTTTTGAAATTTTTGGTCAAAGCTTTGGATAGACTCAATCTAATCCTAAGTATACCTACTTCCCCGGCAACGACGCCAAAAACTTGACGCGACTGAAAATGTGTCTCAGAAGTGCGTTCACTCTAGGCTCAAGTGTAAGCTTGTCGCTCAAGTAATAATCCTGGTAAGTCGGGTATCGAATCCACAGGGAAGATGGACAACGAAGTTGTGACGATGGGACGAGACAGAAAGATCCAAACTTTGACTCTAAAGAAAAAGGAAAATTGATTTGGTTTTGGGAATGCTTAAACTAAATGAGATAATGAAAATGAGCAAAGATGCAACTAAATTTATCTACCGAAATGGAGAATGACTGATGATTTCAAAACCTTTTTATTTTAACCTATGAGAGAAACAGGATGGGAATACAATCCCCCAACCCTAGTGTAGTGCAGTGATAATGTTAATCATAAATTTATCCGATTAATCATACACGAAATTTAGTACTCCCAAGCATTATGTATATGAGGTTCAAGCCCGCGTCATACCTAATCTGAAGATGAGTAAATCGGTATCGCAATAATGACACTCAAATTGTACTCTAAATCATCACGAGTACCCAGAGGTAAACGAGATATAAAGATCCACAATTATTATGTAATTATGTGATAAGATCATAATCAATCATTAAATTCATCGGATTAACTTTATACACATGCACTAACACATTAGGTTTGGTTCATGCATCCCAACCTTTTAAACCTAGCCGGACATATTAAACTGAAAAATGCATGAAATAATAATGTTGCATGCAAAAAAACTCATGATAACACTAGATCAATATACGTAGCTAAATATTATAAATGGAGAAATTCATTCAAATCATACATTGAAATTACCATGCAAGAATACCAAATATCATAAAAATAAAGCGTGGAATACAACTTGAAACAATCCCGGAAGTGTATGGATCTTGCAGAAATTAATCAAAGTTATGTTCCTAGATGTTTTGCTCTCTTTTCTCTATCAAAAACTACTCCAAAAATATCCCGAACGGCTATTTCTCAGTTCCTCTCTACGTTTCCTACTCTATTTTTTAGAGTTTTAACCTAATAGGACACTTTAGAGCCAATCAGAATGAAGGAGAAAATTAGCGCATCAGGCCCCCCGAACCGGTTCGGCCCCCAAACCGGTTCGCCCTTGGGTTCGCGAATGCTTGCTGGTTTGGGGTGCTTATTCAACACTTAGAATTTTTCTTGCTTTCTTTCCTTTCTTCCTTGGATTTTTCTCCAACTTCAACTGGTCAACCGTAGCTCGAATTTTGGTGCCATTTCTTCCAGTGTTCTCGTTGTTCCGAGCTCTTCAACTTTCCAGTTGACTCCTCCTTCGGGATCTGGCTTCAGAATTACCAAAATGCCCTTGAACTTGCCCTCTTAGCTTTTCTTTCATTGTCTCGCTTTCTCTTTTGCGCTGCTTGCATAATTAACCTGTAAAACCAATAAGAGAAGCACAAAACACGAAATACTTGCCAAAGAAGATTAGTAGCATGAATGTGCATCAAATCCATATAGGTTACATTACTCGGGTTCACAAATGCACGTAAATTAGGGGAATAAATATACAATATTTATATCCAATCAACTTACTAGTGAGCCTATCATTCCATTGAAGGACTCTCTCCTCATTGTACCTACCTCATCAGGTAAAAATTTCACTTCACCATATAACTCCGTGTTCACCGTCGGCCCTTAACCGATCCTCATGTGAGAAATTCAGAAACTGCATTCTCTTAATTTATGATAAATTGAAGGAACTCGCGGTTAAATCCATCCGTAAGATTCCATTATGAACACAACATTCTTCTCCCCTAAATATGGTGACAGCTATTCCCACCCTTTCAACATTGCTCTAACGAGTGAAAAAAAAATTTCCTTAAATTTTCACATATGGGCATTTCCATACCTTGCTCTAAAACATACCTTCTGAGCATTCTACTTCCATTGAATAACACTAACCTGCCTTCACGTAACTTAACTTCAATGAATGGTCCTTATCAAAGACCCTCCAGACTTCTTCCCGATTTAACTTCACTGGGTAAGTCAAGTTTAGCACCACTCTCTACTATATCTGTACATAGATAAATATAACTACTACACTCTCGTAATTGTTGCAGAAATACATGCCAATGACATAAAAGGGAGTGACCTCTACTGCGGTCCTCGTCCCTGAATTCAATTTACACCTCTAACTAAGCCATGCCTCATACTTCCCTCATAACGGCCCTTCATGGTCTCCCTTCATCGATCTACACACAAATCTCACGCGATCATTCAAAACATTTATTAAAATCTTACATACATAATAGAAGGAGAGGGAAATCTCATAATAGTAATCAACAATCTAATGATAAGGTGCTATCTAAAATAGAAAGCAACGCGGAAAGCGTAGTACGTCCGCACAGATTCGTAAGGACACAAGAACATAATGCTCTGATACCACCTGTGACACCCCACCTAATAAAATACCGGGTGATCAATACTATACCAGATTAAAATAGGTATCTCATATGGTTCATTCTTAGCATCACCGTCGAAAACTAATTTAATTATTAATAACTTATTAGGCTGGCGTCAAAATTTGATTTAACTAATCTTTTTAACCAAACTAACCAAGGAAACAATCACAATAGTTTATATACATTGAGCTAAAATGAAATAAGATAACCAAACTCTCGGTACAAGATGTTATACAACCAGATCAAAATTTCGCAAACTAAAATGGGGTAAAAGAATAAATGAATATAGTTGGGCCTTCAGCCCGAATGTTTCTACAATACCTCCTATCTAGATCACAAGGATAGAAGCGTCTAAAATAATGTTTCTTGCATCCACAGCTGCTGCAGCAAAGTCGGACTCGAAAGAATCATCATCCAGGTGTCCCTATGTCTCGACACCTAATATATATGCACATATATAGTAAGAGATAGGGAAAATAGAGAAACGGGTCAGAGCCCGGGTTTTTAAAATATTTAGCAAGTTCATCAATGCTATGTTTTTAAAATATGAAATCTCTCATATTTAAAATGGTATCGCACTCCCATGAGATAACCCTCACCCCTCATCTAATAGTGCACACCTATTGTATACATTTTAAACAACCTAGTTAAGTAACCCTGCCAAACTAATCTCTTTCACCCATCCTCTAAATTCTCATAACGATCACTTAACCTGCGTGATATAATATATGTTATACGGTAAGCTATTACATAAGCTTTGATTGTTATAATCTTCAATTTTATGTATATATAGTTCTCATTTATATATATCTATATTGTTCATTTTGCGAAGCTTCAACTAGTTTAAAATACCATTTTCAATTTAGTATATAAGATCCCTTATATGTATTTCTCACTTTAATATCAGATTCACATTTTCGGATAAAAATCTCTCGGAAGAAGAATATACTTTTCTTAATTTTACACTTTACACAAGTCTAAGTTATATGATTTCACATCTTCGCATACGAGCAATATACCATACGCAACAAGTATATCTATACCTATATTACAATCATAAGTATAATAACCATCCCACCAAGCTATAACTTGAGGATGCAATATCAAAGTGCTATCATTATCTGGGTATGCTAAACTTAACCCATGAACCAAGTCAGAATTACTCATGATCATGGTAGGAAATACTAAACGGTGGAGGTGGTCATATTCCCTCCTAAAAGTGGAATCATTATCGCACCCATATGTGGAACGATATGACCTAGGTATATACTCTCCCTGCTCCGCAAGCCAGGGGATTCACGCACATCACGCAACCTATTTGGATAGAACTAGAGTTATATGTATACATAAATATATCGTTCACATACCAATATATTTATAATAAAATCATATATGTATATATATATATATATATATATATATATATATATATGTAATGTAGCTGTATATATAATATATATCACTTTCCAGTATGCCCTCGCTATAATTACCGAACACTCTTAGCGATAGCCAAAATCCCGAATGTTCTCATTCGTAATAGTATATAAGTATTTACAAACTTAAAAGACTAAACCTAAAAGAATTCTTTTACTTAAGATTGAACTTACACCTTACTCACTTTTAAGGATTTATATATAAACCCGAATGTACCAATTTGTAATAATTAAATAAGTATACTATCAACTTATTTTAGTTCCATAGGTATCGCATCACCTATCATAATAATCGCCAATATAGACGTACCGGATAGTAGCTTAATCCTCTCTAGCCCATATTCTAAATTTCATCCTACTCACATCCTAGGATTCACTCTAATGTAATCGGCCCATATTTATTGTACGCAAAAATATATAACTACACATTTGTCGAAGGCTTCTCTTGAATGTCACTCGTCCTAAACATTCATTAAGTCCATACCCCCGGATTGTACACTTAAATAATCCAAGGTTCTGTCTTTCAATCCAAGGTTTACTCATCCTAAATTCCATTATCTAGGAGTCCTAATATCATGTCTGGAATCCCCAACAATAATCTCGAATTTCTAATTTAATTTCCCTCCAAACTTAAGGAAGAAAACTTTTAAAAATCTGAGAGGGCCGAATCGATTCGAATGGGCCGAATCGATTCACCTCTTTCTGAATCTATTTTCCCTTACCGAATGGATTCAAAAATGTTCTACTTTCTTACTATTTTAGTCAGAATCGATTTGGCTTGTCCGAATTGATTCAGAAAGTGCGTTGAGTTACTATTAACTGTAACACCCCACCTAATTAAATATTGGGTGATCAATCCTTTATTAAATTAAAAAT
The DNA here is from genome assembly GCA_949130495.1 of Sambucus nigra. NCBI lineage: Eukaryota > Viridiplantae > Streptophyta > Magnoliopsida > Dipsacales > Adoxaceae > Sambucus > Sambucus nigra. The sequence goes on from OX422208.1 coordinate 283,330,623, forward strand.
CAAGGTGAACGATGTGATTCATTCTTAGCATCACTTTCGAAAAAAAATTCTGTTTTAATCACCCAAAATAATTAAGCTTAGTGTCAAAACAATTTAAATGATTTTATTTATTAAATTCCATTGTAAAAACTTTTTAAGCATAAACCAATTTATGAATAATACAAACGATAAAGGTACCAATCATCTAATGAAATATGCAAATAAGGTTGTTCAAATAAAAATAAACAACCACAACCACTGACAATGTGATAGATAAAACAATCCCAACTGAAAACAGAATACTGAAATGACCGAAGTATATGTAATACCTATTAAGTCTAAACAAGAGTCTAGAAATGGGCGACACATGCCCTAACTAAAGGAACTAAATTGAAATATGAGAAACCAAAGTAGGAAGCGTCTACTGCAATGACCTACAAGTCCCACACTTCTGCAGCACGTCCAGTCTAATGAATCTACACCTGACGCCCCTATTGCTGAGCACCTATATATATATATATATATATATATATATATATATATATATATATATATATATATATATATACAAGAGAAGGGAAAGTAACATGAAATGGGTCAGAGGTCGAGTGTAAAACAGTTTTAAAATAGTTTAGCAAGTATTTAAAATGCTTACCCGCTAATATAACAACCATGTTAGTACACGACCCTCTCTTGAGAATTCTCACCTCTCATCTAGTGTGCACGCCTACCATACTACTAAATGCTCAATCAGTCTATCTAACTTATCTCCCATAAATTTTATTTCGAGAAGTCACAAGACTATGATTTTAGTTTAGAGATTAATATCTTAATGATTTCTTACGTTACTTATGTATTTCACAATACTGTTATAAAGTTCCCGAACCCTTACTAAAATTTTGGACCATTTATTCAATATTTATCTACTTATATGCACAGTAGAAGAATTCCGTATATACGTTTATATATTAATCACTCATATAATATATATACTATCGGCACCCCACATAAAATCTATGGTGCTGGCATACTCTGCTATCAAGTCCCCATATCTCTCGTACTAAGGGAAATACTAGTTTGGAATCACTCTCGAACGGTGTTAACACAATACACAAAAAATGAAGCCGAAGCATAGTTCCAAGTCATTATGAGGTCAGCACATACCCCTCACGTCTCTTAGGACCATCTGTCTATCATTCTCGGATAGCTTGTTCCAAGGGATTCTATATTCTAGGGTACAAGTCAATATCCCCATAAAGGTCCAATCGAGATAAGACTATCCCGACGCGGCAACCTCCGTGATAGCAAATAGCGCGGGTATGATTATACAAAAATATAACATAGATATATACACATGCACTCATTCATATATATAAATATTTTCATTTTCCAATTAGGTTCGCCCACAACCCATGATAACATTTTAACCGTACGTAATACAACTTTACTCAATCTTTACACATAGATAACTCATCTTATTTTATTCTCAATTATAATCATTTTATAATTTCTTCTCGTCCCACGAACTATTCTCTCTTCTGAAAGATCAATTCAGTAGGTATGCCCTCTCTAACATACCGACCTAAGTCATTCACGAATCTCTCAATTCCGTAGTTAACGTACGCACGATTTCCAATATGTGACAAACCCCCATTAACCCACTGTTACATCCCATATAAAATTTTATTCAATGGAATGTACTTAGACCCTACTGGTCCTCTTCATGGCCCATTATTCTCTTTAAATGATATTTAAGGGTTCCTACGTATTTTATCCGAATCAAACAAAAAGAGGGAAAACATGGAGTTTCCAGGAGGGGTCGATCGATCGATGAAAGGGGTCGATCGATAGATCAGTCAATTGATCAACATTCTTGAGTCGATCAATCGATCGAGCAGTTCTTGCCCAGAATCTGTTAATCCAACCTATGAGTTTCATCCAAGAAATTTCTCCAAAAAACCATTAATGATTCCCAAACTCCCAAAGAAGTATACCACTAATTAAATATACTTATATACATGATTTACTACGTAAAGCATGTACGAATTCATCAAAGATAATGACTTAAGGGGGACAATTCAACAGAATTATCAAGAACCCTAGTTTTATTTCAAATTTCCAAAATTCTCATTCTTCTTCCAGACTTATTCCTATTAAACCATTACAAATTCGTGGGTAATCCTCTACATATGACAAGGTGTAAAAAATTCATGATTTACTCCCAAAACATGTGTTTTAAGTCTTCTAAATTATATGATTCTTTCATAAAAACATGTATTCTTAATCCTAATCTAACATGGATGATATATTAACTAGGAATTTGTAAGATAGATACTTGCCTGGGATTCGAAGGTCTGATTTGTTAGTGATAAAGATATTACGGTTTGTGACCAAGTATTGAAGAGCTCTCTACCTTTATTCTCTAATCGTCTTTCTATGATTCTGTGATTAATAAACCCTAAAAGCTTAACTCTAATAGCTGATATAACTTAGGGAAATTCGTGGGTTTAATTACCCAAAAATACATAATGACTATAATACCCTCCCGGGATGTCAATTACGCCTAAAAATGCCCCAAGACCCAAACTAAACTCCCGGGTACACTTTTCTGACTATCTTGATCCTTCTAGACACGTTGGCGCACTCTAAATGACAATACGAGTGACTTATAATTTATTCACTTTTTATAATAATAATTTAGTCCCGACACGACACAGGCGCATCCCGACTTAATTTCCATAATTTTTATTTTATTCACTCGTGACATATAATTTATTCACTTTTTATAATAATAATTTAGTCCCGACACGACACAGGCGCATCCCGACTTAATTTCCATAATTTTCATTTTATTCACTCGTGACAATTTTAATAAATTAAATTATACATATTACTTTACTCATTAAGTGATATTCAACAAATTCCCAATAATTACTAACTCTCGTCACGCTAGTAAATATTTAAAATAAATTTTTGGATTTATTATTAAATTAATATATCAATTTAAATGTAATAAATTCCCAATTTAAAAGTCATAAAAATATGAGGTATTACATACTTCGACCCTAATAACGGAATTTCATCATGAAATTCGAAAAATAAGTCATACCTGGTTTAAATAGATCTGGATATTTTTCGCGCATATCTGCCTCGAACTCTCAGATGGACTTCTCCACATTATGATGATCCCACTGAACCCATAAAAGTGGAACTACCATCAATCTCAATTTCCTCTCGCTATGGTCTAGGATAGCCACTGGTCTCTCCTCATAAGAATTATCGGGCTGTAAGTCAATCTCCTCTATCACGATGTGAGTATGGGCCAAATCATCCCGAAGATAACATCTCAATGACGAGATGTGGAATACATCGTGAATGAGGTGTAAGTTCTCTGTCAACCCCAATTCATATGCCACCGGCCCAATCCTCTCAATAATGGGAAATGGACCCATGTACGTCGGAGCCAACTTCCCCTTCTTCCCAAATCTCATTACTCCTTTCATAGGAGACACACACAGTAATACTTGGTCCCCCATACTTAACTCTCTAAAGGGACGCTTTGCATCGACGTAGCTTTTCTGCCAGTCCTGGGCTACCCGAATGCGACTCCTGATAAGCTTAATACTAGCTAATGTCTCTTGAATTACCTATGGTCTGAGAAACTTGTTATCCCCCACCTCTAGCCAACAAGCAGGGGAATGACAAGGTCTACCATACAAAGCCTCAAATGGGTCCATGCCAATCGTGAAATGATAGGAGTTATTATAAGAGAACTCCACCAGTGGAAGATACAGATCCCACCCTCCTCGAAAATCAAGGGAACACATTCGTAGCATATCCTCTAGCATCTGATTGCTACGCTTTGTCTATCCATCCGTCTGTGGGTGATAAGTTGAACTCAATCTCAACTTTGTACCCATGGCCTCTTGAAAGCTCTCCCAGAAGTGCAACATAAAAATCTTATCTCTATCAGACACAATATCCAGGGGCACCCCATGTAGCCTAACTATCTCGGCAATAAATAGCCGTGCATACTGGCCCGTGGTGTAGTATGTTCGTACTGGCAGAAAATGAGCTACCTTGCTCAACTGATCCACTATAACCCATATGGAATCGTGACCCCGCTGTGATGTAGGCAACCCAGTAATGAAGTCCATGGAAATACTTTCCCATTTCCACGTAGGTATATCCAATGGCTGAAGTAACCCTGGTGGTCTCTGGTGGTCAACCTTTACCATCTGACAGGTAGAACATTTAGACACGAACTCTGTAATGCCCTTCTTCATCCCACTCCACCAGTACTGCCGCCTCATATCTTAGTACATCTTATCCCCTTCAGGATGTACTATAAATCTAGACCCGTGCGACTGTCTCATCACTGCATGACGTAAATCTTCTCCCTCTGGGACCACCAATATCCCATTAAGCCTCAATCCCCCAGCAGAAGTCACTAAATAGGACTCGCTACCCTCAGCTAAGAGCCGTACAATCTTCTCCTGGAAAAATGTATCTGCTGCTTATGCGTGTATCACCCTTATAATAATCTCGGGTGTGACTGACATAACAGATATAAAGGAATGGGCTATCCCATTCTGGTAACCCAACTCTTTCCACTTCGCTCTCCATACTTCCACTACACCACCTGCCGGTCTACAGCTTAATGTATCAACAACCACATTAGCCTTCCCCGGATGGTACTATATCTCAAACTGGTAGTCTTTCACAAACTCCATCCACTTGCGCTGACGCGTGTTCAACTCTCGCTGAGTGAACAAGTATTGCAGTGACTTGTGGTCTGTGAACAAGCTAAGCTTCTCCCCTAGCAGGTAATGTCTCCAAATCCTCAATGCAAACACGACCACTACTAGTTCCAGGTTGTGGGTGGGGTAATTCCTTTCATGAGGCTTGAGCTTGCGGGAGGCAAAACCTATAGACTGCTCATCCTACTGAAGTACTCCACCGAGTCCATGTAAAGAGGCATCAATATACACTAGGTACTCCACTCCCGGCCTAGGCAAAGCAAGAACTGGCGCCGATGTCAGCTTATCTTTCAGCTCGTCAAAAGTTAATTGACAAGCATCATCCCATACTACGGTACTCCATTGTGAGTCATATTCATTAATGGACCCGCTATCTTCGAAAATCCTTGAATGAATTGTATGTAGTACCCGGCTAACCCCAAGAAACTTCGCACCCCTGTCGGTGTCGTGGGCTGTCCCCACTCCCTCACTGCCGAAACTTTGCTCAAGTCAATCTATATCCCTAATTTCGAAACAACATGCCCCAAAAATTTTACCTCCCATAACCAGAATCTACACTTCTCATACTTAGCATACAATTGATGCTCTCGTAGAGTCTGAAGATCCTGTCTCAAGTGCTCGGTATGCTCCTCCTCAACCCTTGAATAAATCAGGATGTCATCTATGAAGACGATGACAAATTGATCCAAGAACTCCCTAAACACTTCGTTCATCAAGTCCATGAATACGGCTAGAGCATTTGTTAGCCCAAACGTCATCACTCTGAACTCATAGGACCCATATCTCGTTAAGAAAACAGTCTTCGACACATACTGCTCCCTAATTCGTAGTTAATGGTATCTCAATCTCAAATATATCTTTCAAAAGAAGGATGCTCCTCTCAGTTGGTCGAATAGGTCATCAATTCAGGGCAACGTATATTTATTCTGTATCATGACCTTGTTCAACTCCCGATAATCCACACACAACCTCAGTGAACCGTCTCTCTTCTTTATAAACAACACCGAAGCGCCCCAAGGTGAGGTGCTCCTATGAATGAAGCCCTGGCCTAATCGTTTCTCTATCTGATCCCGTCACTACACCAAATCCTGTGAATGGCTGGTCGTGGACTTGGGCCGTGACCCACTTAATATTTTGCGTGACCAATTTTATTACTACACTAAATTATCCATGCTCTGGAAGTGGTCACGGACTAAATCCCTGACCATAGTGGGTCACAGACTTGGGTCGTGACCAGGTCGTGACCAACTTGGCGCCAAAATTCCCTCCAACTTGGTCACGGATGGGTCATGGACTTGGGCCATGATCGGGTCGTGACCAGCTTGGTGCCAAAATTCCCTCCAAACTGGTCACGGATGGGTCACGGACTTGGGTCGTGACCAAAGGCGTGACGAAGCATAAAACACACACATTAAGGGTCACGGGTTAGGGCCGTGACCATTTGTTGGTCTGGGTCACGGCTATAGGCCATGACCATACATCATTCAAACACCAAGGCTACTGGAAAAGGGTCACGCATTATGGGTCACGGCCCTAAGCCGTGACCAAATCAAAATCACCATTGTCCTGCAAGTAAGTAAAGGGTCGCACGCATGGGTCATGGCTCTTGGCCGTGACCAATTTGAAATCGCCATTGTCCAAGTCAGTAATGGGTCACGGCTCTAGGCCGTGACCAGGTCAAAATCGCCAGCCTCATAGTCATTAATGGGTCGCGCACATCGGGTCACGACTCTAGGCCGTGACCGTAGTCTGGTCTTAAAAAGAAATATTCCCAGCTTCTCATTTATTACGTGCGACTTTATTTTCTATTAGGGTTCGTGCGATTTCGAGCTCCTGCGATTTCGGTTGGATTTCAGTTGGATTTGCATTTGGATTTCAGTTGGATTTGCATTTGGCTAATCGATTTCAGTTGGTATGTATTCATTCATTTGGATTTTGTGATTTCTATCTAAAGCCCTAATTTTTGTGTATGTATGTGTAGATTTAGGTTTGTATGTGTGTATGTGTGTGTATGTATAAATTGTATTTGTGTGTATGTATAGATTTATGTCAAAAAAATATTAGGGTTTAGTAAACCTTAAATAGTATGTGTGTGTATGTCTAGATTATGTCAATAAACCCTAGATTGTATATGTGTGTAGGTATAGATTATGTCAATAAACCCTAGATTGTATATGTGTGTATTTTTTTCGACAAAATATGCTTGTCTTGTTTGTTTTTTGAGAAAATATAATTAAATGATTTTTTTTACATACGAGTCGCAAACACGTGTGCACATTACTATAGTGAGATATTGTTGGCTTGGTTGTTGGATACTATGTTGAATTTATTTAATTGATACTAGTGTCGATAAATGTATATGTTATTAAATTTGTTAGGTGTTCTCTTGATTTGCCTATGAAAAAGTATATCACATATCTTGCGATTAATGTGCATTTTTTGTCATACCTAGTGGGTCGCGGACTTGGGCCAACAAATAAATTGTGTACAGATTTATGAGTATATGTATGTTTATGTGTGTAATTATGAACAAATTGTTTATGTGTATATGTATGTTTAAACTCTCATAACTTTCAAACCTAAACCTTAATAGCAGGACTCGTATTCATGCCCTCGTATACTTTTCTCAGGAAAAATGAGGCACGGTGATAAATACTATCAACAACAGTGGGAGAGGTTGCAATTAGACCGCACACATAACTCTTTTATTAGCATGCGTCATATAGAGGGTACTCTTATTTATAGGTATGGAAATAAAAAGATTGCACAATTTAACTACCTTGTAAATCATGGATTTGATATCCAGCAAGATTACTCGTTCGATCGTATTTTATTTTCTCTACCAAAAAACTGGGATGACGTTATACAAAATATATTTCACACACGTAATCCCGACATAGCCCTGGCCTTAGTTACATTGTTGGACAAGGCGGAAAAAAAATCCACCCGTTATGGATACAACTGCGTACAAAGAGCATTGACATAGACTGTGATGTCTCGCGCCACACGCACGTAAAATTGAATCTTGCCAACAAGTTGAGAAATAGGGTATTCCGAGTTCATGTCACTGACATCTACACATCAATCATAGATACCCTTCCTTCTAGTTGGACACGTGCAAAAATTCAGAGGTTCTTAAAAACTAATACCGAATGGATGGAGATCAGACACATTGAACTTATTCTAAAGTCTTACTTTGAAAAGGTATCTATCTATCTACATATATAAAACTAATTAAGCTTGATTAATTAGTTATAATTTCATATTACTATAATTATTTAGTCACTTATATTTTTTAATTTTTGTAGATAATGTCGAGAGGAAACAACCCAAGGTTACCAAGTGCCGATGTGACACCACAACGAGGTTCACCATCTCGTGCAGAACCCGAATTCTCAACACCAATGGCTGAGCAATTCACAACTCCACCAATGGTTCACTCCTCACCAAGTCCAACTCCAAGTGCTCCTACGCCCCAATCCAGCACTCCCGTTGCTTTAACGCCCCCATCCAACACTCATGATGCCACCCGCTCAAATGAAAAGAAGCCTATTGGCTTCTCCTTTCTCGGGAATAACCCGACGGGTGATGGGAATGACGTGATGAACTTTAAACCCCGGTGTTTGTCGCTGGGAAAAATGAACGTGGGAGTCGGTGGACCAGACAATTGGAACCTTGTTGATCAAGCTGTCAAAGATGACATACATGACCAACTTTGCAAGAATTTCTCATTTCCTGACCGTTCAAAGAATAAGGTTCTATCTCAGGTTGCTGAAGGATTGAGGACATATAGGAGAAACCTTCGGAAGAAACATTTCCCGAAAGAGGCAGCGAGCTCAGATATTTTGGCTTTGAAAGAGAAAGTGCCTCCCAATGTTGAAATGCCGGTGGATCAAGCAAAACAAAAAAAAATAGGGCAAAAAAAATTGATATCCATAGGCTGGGATCCAAATTATATGAGGATTTGAAGAATGAATGGGATAGTAGGACAAAAGATGGTCGAGATGCCGGTAAAAACCCAAATCGGTCCAACTTATTCCTTCATGCTCGACGGGACAAAGATAATAAATTCCCACTAGTCAATCAGATTCGAGCCCTACTGATGACTCTGACCTTGAAAATGATGCCCTGACTAAGTCCTTTGGAAAGGACAAAAGGGGGAGGACGAGAGGTGTTGGCTCACATATGCCAAAAACAAAACTTCAACACATTTCACCTCTTGTGGACGAGCTTTCTTCGATCAAGAATTGTATCTCATCCCAAAAGGAGCACTAGTTAAAGACCGATGGGGATGTCCATGAGATTAAAAATTCCATGGGATTATTGACAAATCAAATTGGGAAACTTGTGAATCTTTGGGAAAGTTATAGGCCCCCAATGCCTCCTCAAGGTAACCCTTACCCTACTCCTACTCAAGGTTTCACACATCCTTCCCCTTCAACATTTCCCTCTCAAATGCCTCATCCTCCAACATTCCCGTCCCCTGCACCTCCGCCAATCACGGGGCTCGGATCATCGTCAACAACTCACAGTGACTATGGCGAAGAGTACTATATCAAGGACATGAGCAATTCGAGGTTTGTTGGTGTGTGCATACTCATCTCCAGGGTTCCTGGAAATTTAGTACATCACCGACCTTTGGAGAAGGGTGAGGCTAAAATAATGGTCGATGAAATATACAACGGCTGCGGAGATGTACCTGTGTACGTTAACAGCGGGGATGGGATGGAATTGAGGAATTATGCAAAATCTTTTATTACTTGGCCACTTTATCTGTTGGCCAAGATTTAATAGTATTTTCTTTCATTTCAGTTGTAATAATTTTTTTTTGTTTTAGTTGTAAGAATATTGGTTTTGCTTCAGTTGGAATGATATTTTTTTTGTTTCAGTTGTAAGAATATTGGTTTTGTTTCATTTGGAATGATATTTTTTTTGTTTCAGTCGTAAAAATATTCTTTTTGTTTCAGTTGTAATAATATTTTTAACCTATTACCACAGGACTGAAATTTGAAGATTATTACATGGATTTCTCACAATACAAAGAGTGGATGGGAGAGACTAATCGGATATCAATTAATCATGTAAAGGGCGTTTATGAATTTGTTAAATACTCTTCCAATAATTTTAAAAGTGAGAAGATTTCGTGTCCGTGCCCTCATTGTATTAACGGAAAATATAAGTCATTGGAAGTTGTTGAGTTGCATTTACTAAAGTGGGGAATTTGTCAAGACTATATAATATGGACATACCATGGTGAAAAAGTTGTACCTTATGTTCCAGAAGAATTATCGGGAGCCGACCGTATAACGAAACCTCAAGGAGTAGAAATGGTACATGATTCACCAACACATCGTCCATTGACCGACTTAATTGATGATGCTTACGGACTCCACAACCAACAAAACCACCAACCTATGGATACAAATAATGTGCATTATGACCAAGTAAATGAACAAATTGATGCTTAACTACTAGGAGATCGGGAATACATACGGTTGAAAGCCGATGCGGCTAGACCGTTGTATAAAGATTGCGATGAAGATCACTCGGTATTATATGCAATGATTGGTTTGCATAATTTGAAGAGTCAATTTGGTTTGTCTGGAAACAGCATAACTGGAATTCTTAAGTGGGTTAAAGAAATTATCCCAAAAGAGAACATGTTACCAGAAAATTATCCTACCATGAAGAAGAGTTTGAAGGGTTTAGGTTTGAAATACAAATCTATTCATGCTTGCAAGTATGATTGCATATTGTACCAGAATGAGCACGAAGAGAAGGATGAATGTCCTGTATGCAGTGAGGCTAGATATATGGTTTGTGAGAATGGAAATGGCAAACATGCAAAAAATCGCAAGTGCTCACAAGTCCCACAAAAGGTTTTGAAGTATTTTCCACTTGGGCCACGGTTAAAACGTTTTTTTACTGTACCGTGGATAGTGGAGGCCATGACATGGCATGCTCGATGTGAGGTGGGTGGGAATTTGATGCGTCATCCGGTTGATTTACTCATCTGGAAAATTTCAAATGCACAACACAATGAATTTGCAAAGGAATCGCGCAACATTCGTCTTGCAATCTCAACCGATGGGTTTAACCCTTTCGGTAATTTAAGTACTAGTCAGAGTTATTGGCCAGTTCTTATGGTGCCTTTAAGTCTTCCTCCGAAATTATGCATGAGAAAGGAGTTCACATTGTTATCTCTGTTGATACCCGAGCCGAAGGCTCCCAGTGATGATATTGATATATTCTTAGCACCATTAATCGAAGAACTTAAAGAGTTGTGGGATAAAGGCATGGAGGCGTTCGATTCTCATAAGGGTGGAGAGTTCACACTTAAAGCAATGGTGATGTGGGTTATCCATGATCTTCCTACTTACGGGACCTTGTCCGGTTGTAATGTTCATGGTTATTATGGATGTCCCATATGTGGGGAGGAAACTGAAGCCTGTTGGTTAAAACATAGTGGTAAGTTGAGTTACACGGGTCATCGTATATTACTGCCGACTAGTCACCCTTTTAGGAACGATAAGTCTAACTTTTTGCCTGTCGATCACGAGCGAAGAACGACACCTATTTGACTTTATGGTCAGCAAATTAAGGAGAAGGCGGTGGCTGCGACTGCGGGGAATATGTACGTAGGCAAACACCCCCAATTTGTAAACTTGAAGCGTAAAGCTAGGGAGGATCTGAACGACCCTAGTAAAGCGAAGCCATAGTCCAGGCGATTAATATTTTTTGATTTTCCGTATTGGAAAGATCATCGTGTAAGGCATATAATTGATGTGATGCACACAGAGAAGAATATTGCAGAACATTTGATAGTAACATGTCTGGGTGGATCTCATTCCAAAGATGGAGAGCGTGCCCACCGAGATCTACAGGATATGAAAATAAAGTAGAGACTGTGGTTAAAAAATGATCCAACGACAGGAAGAATTTCTATCCCTCCGACTACTTTCACTTTGACTACTAGTGAGAAGAAGATCCTCTTAAACACGTTGTTCAACTTGAAGACTCCAGCCGATTATTCTGGTAATTTACGTAGGGTAGTAAGCTACCAAGCAAATGACTTGAAACAGTGCAAGTCTCACGACTGGCACGTGCTCATCCAATTAATCCCGTTGTTATTTCGGCATTGCTTCTCTGAACACAAAGATCTCCATCGGGAAATTATGCAAATCAGTTTGTGTTTTACCCTACTTTGTGCAAAAGTGGTAAACAGAAGGCACATTAAAGCTACGAAATCAACTTTAACCGAGGTAGTTTGTGTATTAGAGAAATATTTTCCTCCGTCATTCTTCAATATCAGTATCCACCTGCTTGTGCATTTATGCGATGAAGCTTTATTATGTGGTCCCGTGAGGTATCGTTGGATGTATCCTTTTGAGCGCTTGATGAAAACCTTCAAAGATTATGTAAAGAATACACGGTATATTGGAGGGTCAATTGCTGAAGAATACATAACGGTGGAATCATCGCTATACGCTAGGGAACATATGCCAGAACAAGAGGTGAGGAGGTTTAATCCTCGTGGAGAATGAGTGATAGAGGAACCTGACGAGTTTGAGGATGAATTATCGTTTGGGAACCCTAAATAGGTGAAACTCCCAAACCTACAATACGAGCAAGCAACTCGTCATGTCTTCGAATCGCAAGATGAAGTCCAAGACTGGAGAGAGTGAGTATCTACTGAATTCTTCTTCTTTGATTATATGTATTTTTTATTTTATGATCTAAACTCTATAATTTTTCGGTAGTAAGTACGAGAACGAAATTATCCAAAATCAAAGGAGAAATTGGACGACAACTGACTTTAGGGCATGGGTGTCAAAAGAGGTACTTTTCACATCTTATGTGTGCGGTTATTTATTCATGTGTGGTAAAAACATGCCCTAATACAAATTCATTAATAAATGCAGCTTCTAAAAAGAGGTGCTGTCTCTTCCAGACTTTTACGCCTAGCAAAAGGTCCTAGTTTTCGTGCAAAAGAGTTTAAGAAATTCCGCACCAACGGTTTTGATTTCATTTCATATCCATATGAGGAACAGCTTTTGACGCAAAATAGTGGAATATCAATTTTCGCCTTGACCACCTGTATCACTCGCAAAAGTGATAAAAATCCAAAGAATACGGTGTTAACCTATTATGGGATAATTCAACAAATCCTAGAACTTGATTACTTGGATTTCACAGAAACCGTATTCTATTGTGATTGGGTAAAGGTGGAGGATACAACGAATGCTTGCAAAGTTGATCCCAACTCCAAACTTATTATAGATTTATCAAAGCTGAATACTAAAGACCGCATAGTCAACGAGCCTTTTATTTGTGCCTTTCAGAATGTAAAGAAGGTATTCTACTCGAAGTGCATAAATGATAGCAATTGGTCTATTGTTGTGCATGCACCAAAGGGTATGACTACTGAAGTAGACGCATTAAAGGCTCCAAAAGAGTTCCAGTCAGCTCTTGATGACAACCCTAATTTGAAGGATCTTTTAGTTGATTTAGAGGAAGATTGAGTATCAAAATATTATTTTATCCTCATCAATCTTATTTGTATCCTATTATGATATTGACATTGTATTAGCACTTTACATTAATTTATGAATTTCATCTACTTTTAAGTGTAATGTCCCGCTATTTGTGCAAATGTTAGGTGATTTATCGGTTCTTTTGTTTAGAATAGATATGGCTTTAGAGGGCGAAAACCCGAAACAGCCCCCGAACGGCCCCGTGAGGCCTCGTGGGTGGTACCAACACCTCCCACAGGACCAATGTAACTCGTAGGGACAGTGAGTGACGAAAGAACTAGCCCTGGTTTTCTTCCTTTGGTTTTGAATTTGATTTTTTGGTTCTACCATTTTTTTAATTGAACATAACTGTTTGCAAAAAATTCATTATTTTTTCACTGTCATAGGATACATTGATGTTGGGGTCGAACTACTATCAAACATAATCTGAAATTGCATCGCTGCTAGCATACAGAAGGTTCTGATTGGCGTTGGGTGTAACAAAATATCCAGGTAATGGATAGACCTATGATGAACTTAATTTTAAGGTTAAATATGCATTGATTCAATTTTTTTAATTACTTTGGGTTTGGATCCTATTTATGTCTAAACCCCGTAATTTTAAGTTTTTTGTGCCCCTATAGGTTGGGTATTGTTGGCGCATTTGTTTCTTATCACTTCCAGTGTGTGTGTGGGGGGGGGGGACATAACTTTTGAACAAAGAATAGTTAGGGTGAACACTAGAAAAATAAGTCATTATCCAACGGATTGCCACTTTCTAGGTTTAAGGCGCTCCCTGATTGTACGACGTAAATTTGCAAAAAATTAGACTTAAGCATAAAAACATGCCATCGAATGGTGAAAACGTAAAATAGCCACAAAACAGTCCTGTAAGAGTCATGAACACCTCTCACGGGACCAATGTAAATTGTAGGAACTGACCGTGTAATCACGGCGCTCCCGATTTGAGTGTATGACGTAAATTTGCAAAAAAATAAACTTAAGCATAAAAATATGCCATCGAAGGGTGAAAACGTAAAACAGCCTTAAAACGGTCCCGTAAGAGTCATGAACTCCTCGCATGGGACTAATGTGACTCGTAGGAACCGACCGCGTAGTCCCTGGGTTCCCGATTTGAGTGTATGACGTAAATTTATAAAAAATTAGACTTAAGCATAAAAACATGCCATCGAAGGGTGAAAATGTAAAATAGCCATAAAACGGTCCAGTAAGAGTCACGAACACCTCGCACGGGATTAATGTAACTCATAGAAACCGATCGCGTAGTCACGGGGCTCCCGATTAGAGTGTACGACGTAAATTTGCAAAAAAAAATAGACTTGAGCATAAAAACATGCCATCGAAGGGTGAAAACGTACAACAAGCACAAAACGGTCCCGTAAGAGTCACGAACACCTCGTACGAGACCAATGTGACTCGTAGGAACCGACCGCATAGTAACGGGGCTTTCGGGTTGAGTGTACGACGTAAATTAGCAAAAAGTTAGACTTGCATGCCATCGAAGGCTGAAAATGTAAAACATCCTTAAAACGGTCCCGTAAGAGTCACGAACACCTCGCACGGGACCAATGTAACTCATAGGAACCGACCGCGTAGTCACGGCGCTCTCGGTTGGAGTGTACGACATAAATTTGCAAAAAATTAGACTAAAGCATAAAAGCATGCCTTAGAACGGTGAAAACATAAAAAAGCCACAAAACGGTATTATAAGAGTCACGAACACCTCGCACGGGACCAATGTTAATAGTAGGAACAAAACGGGTAGTCACAAGGATCCCGATTTGAGTATACGGCGTAAATTTGCAAAAAGTTAGACTTGATAATAAAAAAGATGCCATCGAAGGGTGAAAACGTAAAACACCCACAAAACGGTCCCGCAAGAGTCACGAACATCTCACACGGGACCAATGTAAGTCGTAGGAACCGACCGTGTAGTCACGACGCTCTCGGCTTGTGTGTGTGCGTGTGTGCATGTTTGTGTGTGTGCGCATGTGCGTGTGAGTGGTAAAGGGGGGAGGGGATGGGCAGGGCGTGTGTGCATGTTTGTGTTTGTGCGCGTGTGAAAGTGGGGAAGGGGGGAGAGGACGGGCAGGGGGTGCGTGTGTGCGTGTGTGCATGTGTGTGTGTGTGTGTGTGTGTGAGTGGGGAAGGGGGGAGGGGACGGGACATGTATGCATATATGCAATCTGCATATATGCATATGTATATATGTAGTGAGAGTGTGTGCATGTGTGCGTGCGTGTGTTTGTGTGAGCATGTGAGTGTGTGCATATTGGTGATAAAATCCAAAATAAAATAGAGAGCATGCCTGATCTAGGGTGAATCCAAGAGTGGGATGTACAAAACAAACCTCCTGACACTCATATTCAGTCATCTGATCCGTTACGGTTGCCTCCGGTTCCAGTATCACGTAGGACTTTAAATAATTGTCACCTGAAAGAGAAATAACATATCAAAATTATATAATTATTAATATGAAACTAAATGAGAGATTTAGAAATAAAACATACCATATGCTCAGTGCATCCTACTTATCAGGCCATCCATTACAACAGTGATGAGAAGCTTCACAATGATAAATAATACTTGCTGAAATAAAAGATTCAACAAAAATATATTAAAATAAATTCGTGAGGTATACCTCATTTTTTTGCAGCAATGTGAAACCCCAAATCCAAAAACTTAACAGATATGCCAGTGTATACATGTTTATATGTGTGTTTGTGTGCGCGTGTGTGCGTGTGTGAGTGGGAAAGGGGGGAGGCGATGGGGCAGGGGGCGGGGCAGGGTAGTGTTGCATATATATCAGTTACATCTGCATATATATGCAACTGCTGCATATATATGCAGTGCATATATATGCAGACATATATATGCAACTGCTGCATATATATGCAGTGCATATATATGAACTGCATAGGCCTTGAAAATTGAATTCTCTATCTCTTTCTCTTCTCGAGCTGGCATTCCTTAAGACATGAGATGTCAAGGCTTTCAGTTCCTTCCTTCCCTTGAATGGGATGTTCCTCTCTTCCCTAAACTGTTTTTCCTGGAGGCTTCTCTCACGATGGAACTGCTGGAACCAAAGAAGGGAAGATTCCCCATTTCTTCTTTAATCGATTCCTTAGACTTCTACGGTTAGCTCTTACCCCGCACCACACCCGGGCTGGCTATCTCGAAAGAGTGAAGATCAGGATTTGATGTTGTTCTAATCTCTCTTAGAATCCAATTCATCGTAAATTATGATTCCCTTGATGTCGGGTTGATTCTTCTTGGCTTGCCCACTCTCTTATCTTGTCCACAGATTCTTCTTTGTTAAAATATCCCTAGCTACCTTTCGTAGCAGAGGACGCATCAATAGCTGCGTAGAGTAATGAATTCAATAACTAGAAATAGTGGGAGGACTATGCCAAGATAAAGATTAGTGAAATAAGTTAGAGCAGCAGGTCTTCCTTCTTATAAAGAACACGTTTTAGATAGTTAACAAGCGAAAGCACACAAGCAAGGGTGCGAAAACACGCAAACAGGCAAGCAAGGGCACCCTCCTAATCTAATTTGGATAATGGGGAGGACGTTTTTCGAACATCTTCGGTAGGTGTAGTATAGATAAGTGAGCCAGACTTCGTTGGCGGCAGCTAAGATGCCGATTTCGGTTCTGCATCAATGGTAGAGGCCGTGGAGTAAACAAGGACTGCGGCTGAAGTTCAGGCTAAGAAGAGTTCTGCTACCGATCCAAATGACATATATATGCAACTGCTGCATATATATGCAGTGCATATATATGCAGTATATATAGTGCATATATCTAGTGCATATATATGCAGTATATATATGCATATATATATATATATATATATATATATATATATGCATGTATATGCATATATATGCATAGATTTGCAGATATTTGGTGTAATTTTGCAAAAATCAAAAGTACAATGCATTATTATTCGATATAGAGATTGTATGGTTGTTATGATTATTCTATACATAAACTATTATTTGTATTTTCAGATTTACTGAACATCGGATCTCGAAATAAGTGCATTGGCGCCAGATGTGAGCTAAGATGTCACTTCAATATGGGCTTTCATTTGTGTGTGTATAGGTAAATTCCATTCACTCATACGATCAACGCTATGGTTTATGTTAGTTAGGTAAATTACCAATTTTGATCATATCACCTGTTAAAGAGTGGACTGGATGGAGTATTAACAAATCATCAATACAATAGTTTAATATAACCACACATACTCTTACGTTTTTAACGTATATCATCTTAAATCATTACTTTATTTGAAAAAATGTCTAAACAAAATGTCATGGTTGACAGTTATAGCATCTTAAATCATTACTTTGTTTGACAGTAGATACAATACATACATTTGAGCAGTTTGGTATGCATAAATTTTGTATATAAACATCAGTTTTGTATACAATATATACCATATAAACAGCAGTGGTTCTCCCGTCTATCTTTATATAGATTACTGGTATATATTTTTTGTTTATATAGATTGTTGGTATAAAAAATATAAACTCAGAACAATGTATTGAGAACACCTATCTGCTATGCGGGGACTGCTTTATTCAGGTTGTGATTTTACGTGGACTGAAAACACCTCTAAGTGGTATATAGCTTTGTTTTTTCAAGATGTGGTTACATGTGGACTGATTTTACATTCACAACACTTAGAACATGTATATTTTAACCCTCTCTTTATTTATCTCAAGATTCTGCATGTCAAAGTTAGTATTTGGGGTCTGTTTACGCCAATCCTTGAATAAAACAAAGCTATCTAACTAATCATTTGAAATGTCCCACGGAACCAATGTAACTCGTTAGAGGGTGAAAACTCGAAACAACCACCCAACGGCCCCGTGGGTAGCACCAACACCTCCCATGGCACCAACGTAACTCGTAGGAACTGACCCCGCAGCCGCGGGTCTCCCGGTTTGAGAATACGATGGTAATTTGCGTATATATAGTCTTAGGGTTAAAAACATGGCGTTAGAGGGTGAGAACTCGAAACAGCCCACGAACGGCCCCGTGGGTGGCACCAACACCTCCCACGGGACCAACGTAACTCGTAGGAACTTACCCAGCAGCCGCGGGTCTCCCGGTTTGTGAATACGACGGTAATTTGTGTATTTCTAGACTTAGGCTAAAAAATATGGCGTTAGAAGGTGAATACTTGAAACAACCCCGGAACGGCCCCGTGGGTGGCACAAACACCTCCCACGAGACCAACGTAACTCGTAGGAACTGACCCTGCAGCCGCGAGTCTCCCGGTTTGAGAATACGATGGTAATTTGTGTATTTCTAGACTCAGGCTTAAAAACATGACGTTTGAAGGTGAAAACTCGAAACAACCCCAGAACGGCCCAGTGGGTGGCAGCAACACCTCCCACGGGATCAACGTAACTCGTAGGAACTGACCCCGCAGCCGCGGGTCTCCCGGTTTGAGAATATGACTTTAATTTGCGTATTTATAGACTTAGGGTTAAAAACACGGCGTTAGAGGGTGAGAACTCGAAACATCCCCCGAACGGCCCCGTGGGTGGCACCAACACCTCCCACGGGACCAACGTAACTCGTAGGAACTGACCCCGCAGCCGCGGGTCTCCCGGTTTGAGAATACGATGGTAATTTGCGTATCTCTAGACTTAGGCTAAAAAATATGGTGTTAGAAGGTAAAAACTTGAAACAACCCCGGAACGGCCCCGTGGGTGGCACCAACACCTCCCACGGGACCAACGTAACTCGTAGGAACTTACCCCACAGCCGCGGGTCTCCCGGTTTGTGAATATGACGGTAATATACGTATTTCTAGACTTAGGCTAAAAAATATGGCGTTAGAAGGTGAAAACTTGAAACAACCCCGGAACGGCCCCGTGGGTAGAACCAACACCTCCCACGAGACCAACGTAACTCGTAGGAACTGACCCTGCAGCCGCGGGTCTCCCGGTTTGAGAATACGATGGTAATTTGCGTATTTCTAGACTTAGGCTTAAAAACATGACGTTAGAAGGTGAAAACTCGAAACAACCCCAGAACGGCCCAGTGGGTGGCACCAACACCTCCCACGGGACCAACGTAACTCGTAGGAACTGACCCCGCAGCCGCGGGTCTCCCGGTTTGAGAATACGATGATAATTTGCGTATTTATAGACTTAGGTTTAAAAACATGGCGTTAGAGGGTGAGAACTCGAAATAGACCCCGAACGGCCCCGTGGGTGGCACCAACACCTCCCACGGGACCAACGTAACTCGTAGGAACTGACCCCGCAACCGCGGGTCTCCCGGTTTGAGAATATGATGGTAATTTGCGTATTTCTAGACTTAGGCTAAAAAACATGGCGTTAGAAGGTGAAAACTTGAAACAACCCCGGAACGGCCCCGTGGGTGGCACCAACACCTCCCACGAGACCAACGTAACTCGTATGAACTGACCCTGCAGCCGCGGGTCTCCCGGTTTGAGAATACGACGGTAATTTGCGTATTTTTAGACTTAGGCTTAAAAACATGGTGTTAGAAGGTGAAAACTCGAAACAACCCCAGAACGGCCATGTGGGTGGCACCAACACCTCCCACGGAACCAACGTAACTCATTGGAACTGACCCCACAGCATCGGGTCTCCCGGTTTGAGAGTACTACGGTAATTTGCATATTTATAGACTTAGGCTTAAAAACATGGCGTTAGAAGGTGAAAACTCAAAACAGCCCTCGAACGGCCCTGTGGGTGGCACTAACACCTCCCATGGGACCAACGTAACTCGTAGGAACTGAACCCGCAGCCGCGGATCTCCTAGTTTGAGAATACGATGGTAATTTGTGTATTTCTAGACTTAAACAAAACAGGGCGTTAAAAGGTGAAAACTCGAAACAGCCCCCGAATAGCCCCGTGGGTGGCACCAACACCTCCCACGGGATCAACGTAACTCGTAGGAACTGATCCCGCAGCCACGGGTCTCCAAATTTGATAATACGATGGTAATTTGTGTATTTATAGACTTAGGCTTAAAAATATGGCGTTAGAAGGTGAAAACTCGAAACAGCCCCAGAACGGCCCCGTGGGTGGCACCAACACCTCCCACGAGACCAACGTAACTCGTAGGAACTGACCCTGCAGCCGTGGGTCTCCCGATTTAAGAATACGATGGTAATTTCCGTATTTCTAGACTTAGGCTCAAAAACATGGCGTTAGAAGGTGAAAACACGAAACAACCCCAGAACGGCCCGTGGGTGGCACCAACACCTCCCACGGGACCAACGTAACTCGTAGGAACTGACCCCGCAGCCGTGGGTCTCCCGGTTCGAGAATACGAAGGTAATTTGCATATTTTTAGACTTAGGCTTAAAAACATGGTGTTAGAAGGTGAAAACTCGAAACAGCCCCAGAATGGCCCCGTGGGTGGCACCAACACCTCCCACGGGACCAACGTAACTCGTAGGGACTCTCGGTTTGAGAATACGACGATATTTTGCATATTTGTAGACTTAGGCATAAAAACATGGCGTTAGAGGGTGAGAACTCGAAACAGCCCCCGAACGTCCTCGTGGGTGGCACCAACACCTCCTACGGGACCAACGTAACTCATAAGTACTGACCCCGCAGCCGCGGGTATCCTGGTTTTAGAGTACTACGGTAAGTTGCGTATTTCTAGACTTAGGCTTGAAAACATGACGTTAGAGGGCGAAAACTCGCTGGCACTAACACCTCCCATAGGACCAACGTAACTCGTAGGAACTGACCCCGCAGCCGCGGGTCTCCCGGTTTGAGAATACGATGGTAATTTGCATATTTCTAGACATAGGCTTAAAAACATGGCGTTTGAAGGTGAAAACTCGAAACGACCCCGGAACGGCCCCGTGGGTGGCACCAACACCTCCCATGGGACCAACGTAACTCGTAGGAACTGACCCCACAACATCGGGTCTCCCAGTTTGAGAGTACTACGGTAATTTGCATATTTCTAGAATTAGGCTTTAAAACATGGCCTTAGAAGGAGAAGACTCGAAACAGCCCTCGAATGGCCCCGTGGGTGGCACCAACACCTCCCATGGGACCAACGTAACTCGTTGGAACTGACCCCACAGTCGCGAGTCTCCCGGTTTGAGAGTACTACAGTAATTTGCATATTTCTAAACTTAAGGTTAAAAAGATAGCGTTAGAAGGTGAAGACTCGAAATAGATCCAGAACGGCTGCGTGGGTGGCACTAACACCTCCCACGGCACCAACGTAACTCGTAGGAACTGACCCCGCAGCCGCAGGTCTCCCGATTTGAGAATACGACGGTAATTTGCTTAGTTCTAAACTTAGGCTTAAAAACATGGCGTTAGAAGGTGAAAACTCGAAACAGACCCAGAACGGCCCCATGGGTGGCACCAACACCTCCCACAGGACCAATGTAACTCGTAGGAACTGACCCCGCAGCCGCGGGTCTCCCGATTTGAGAATACGACGGTAATTTGCGTATTTCTAGACTTAGGCTTAAAAACATGGCGTTAGAAGGTGAAAACTCGAAATAGCCCCAGAACGGCCCCGTGGGTGGCACCAACACCTCCCACGGGACCAACGTAACTCGTAGGAACTGACCCCACAGCCGCGGGACTCCCAGTTTGAGAATACGATGATAATTTGCATATTTGTAGACTTAGGCTTAAAAACTTGGCGTTAGAGGGTGAAAACTCGAAACAGCCCCCGAACGGCCCCGTGGGTGGCACCAACACCTCCCGTGGGACCAATGTAACTCGTAGGAACTGACCCCGCAGCCGCGAGACTCCCGGTTTGAGAATACGACGATAATTTGCATATTTGTAGACTTAGGCTTAAAAACATGGCGTTAGAGGGTGAGAACTCGAAACAGCCCCCGAACGTCCCTATGGGTGGCACAAACACCTTCCATGGGACCAATGTAACTCGTAGGAATTGACCCCGCAGTCACGGCACTCCCGGTTTGAGAATACGACGGTAATTTGCATATTTCTACTTGGTTACTGATAATTTTAACTCATATATGCAATTTTTCTGCTTGATTAAATTTTTTGTAAAACTTCTTGGTTACTGATATTTTTTTTTATGTATCCCATCATTTGTAGGATTTTTGCACGCAGAACAAATGAAGGAGGCAATGGTCTACAGCATGAAGATTGTTTATAGGCTGTGGACAATCAAGATTTTGTCAGGCTTTTATTGTTTAGTTTTATGGCCGTGCAGGCTTTTATCATTTGATTGTTGAATTTTATGGCCGTGCAGGCTTTATAATAAGTAGGTTTTACATTTACAAGTTTTGGAATGTCAAGAAAATAGAGGAAACTCTGCCCAATTTTTTTTTGGTCTGTGAATTATTAAGATGTGTAATATTTATAAGTTTGTATATATATTTGTTTATTACCAACGTTCTCGATTCGCAATTTGTGATTTTTTTATTGTTTTGCCAATAATAAATATTTGTAACACCTCGTACACGTCAAACGTTACACGTAGCAACTGATGGTGCACTCACAGGACCCCCAGTTTTAGGATTGGACAAAAAAATACATTTTTTTAAAAATTATAGTTAAATATGGTCATGGACTTTGTCCATGACCATTTTTATTTTTTCGTCACGCATAAAAATGGTCGCGGCCCAAGTCTGCGACCATTTTTTTCGTCATGGTCGTGGGTCACGGACTTGGGTCGCGACCATTTTTTTTGTCACGGTTGTGGGTCGCGGACTTTGACCGCGACCAATTTGTTATGGTTGTGAGTCACGGATTAGGACCGCATCCAATTTTTTTAATATTTTTTTGTCACGGTAATGAGTCGCGGACTTTGTCCGCGACCAATTTGTCACGGTTGTGGGTCACGGATAAGGGCTGCGACCATTTTTTTAAAAACTTTTTTTCACGGTTGTGGGTCGCGAACTTTGGCAGCGACCAATTTGTCACGGTTGTGGGTCACGGATGAGGGCTGCGACCCGTCACGACATGGGTCACGGCCTAAGTCCGCGATCATCTGCCATGACCCCCTCTCGGCCGTGACCATTTTTTGGTCACGAACTTGGGCCATGACCCACGAAAATGGTCACGCCCGAAATGGTCACGGCCCAAGTTCGCGACCCACAGCTTTGGTCAGGGATTTTGGCCGTGACCAATCACCAGTTTTGGTGTAGTGCGTAACTCCCTCATCTTCGCTGGAGCCATATGGTACGGTGCATGTGCTATTGGCCTAGTTCCCGACATCAAGTCTATGGCAAAGTCTATCTCCCGACTGGGGGGTAGGCCCAGTATCTCTTGTAATACATTCAAAAACTCACGAACAACTGGAATCGAATCTAGAAGAATCACAATCTCCTTAGGGTATCCTCCTCTATGTAATATAAATGGGTGAAAGATCCTCCCTCTGTGTGAGGTATATCCACCAAAAATATCTCCTGACCCGGAATGGAAAAGATAATAATCCTACCGAAACAATCTATCATGGCTCTGTACGCAGCGAGCCAATCCATGCCTATAATGGCGTCGTACTCATGCATATGTGATACTAGCATGTCCGCAGGTAAGATCAAACTACCAATATCTATACTTACACCACCCATTCCCCAGTGGTAAGTCTACACATGTCACTATACTCTCTGCCTTATCTAATAACCCTAAGTCTCGTGCAAAGTGAGTAACTATAAAACAGTGTGATGCCCCAGTATCAAATAAAACTCAACCCATATAGGAAACTTACCCTCAATCACGGGTGGTCCCTGAGGTGCTGTGGCCTGGTGGACGTTATAGACACGTCTATACTGCAATTTCCCCTGATGGACTAGGGCTGCTGGGATGGCTGGTAGGGCTGGCATCTGAGTTGGCGTTGGGAGGTCGACTAGAAAGA
The DNA here is from genome assembly GCA_949130495.1 of Sambucus nigra. Classification (NCBI taxonomy): domain Eukaryota; kingdom Viridiplantae; phylum Streptophyta; class Magnoliopsida; order Dipsacales; family Adoxaceae; genus Sambucus; species Sambucus nigra. Next base: position 283,354,766 of record OX422208.1, read on the forward strand.
GTGTCCTTTGTGACTTATTATGGGCACCCTGTTACTGTGGGGCCCTATCCCCCTCTGGGTAATCCTGACGTCTATGGCCATTTTTGCCACATCCAAAACACCTGCCCCTGAAGTTTCCTCCCCTTTATCCCTGCTGACTACAACCCTATTGGCCATTACCACCCCGCTACTGGCCCTACTAAAAACACTGTTGGCCCTGATGGCCCTGCTCCTGACCTTGCTGCTGACGGTGTTGGCCCTGCTGGCCATGATGACTGGACTGGCTCTGCTAGACCTGTCTATAGCCCCTAAATTCCTACCTGGAATCACTAGATCAGAATTTCTTAGCAGGGTTTCCCTGATGGGAACTTTGCTCACTGTGACGGGTCTGCCCTTAGGCTACCGGTGCCCCACCAGTACTACTACCCTCTGTCCTACCCTGCTGGATGGACTTCCCTGCTGATGAAAGCGGTGATCTTGATAGTGCAATAAAGTGGCGTTTAGTACATCGATGTAAGTACCCAATGATAGATTACCTATAATATGTTGAGGAATCCTCCAGGACAATCCATCCAGAAACAAAAATATATTCTTCTCCTCAGTGGGTGCCTCATTCAGCACTATAGTGAGAATTCTAGTGAGCTCTTCCTCATACTCAGCAACGGTCATACTCTCCTGCTTGAAATTCAGTAATCTCCACCTCATCTCAGTCTACACGGCGGATGGGAAATACTTGCGGTCAAACCACACTCAAAATGACTGAATCGATATGATGTCCCTCTCCTCCAAGGTGGTGGTGGACTCCCACAACTGCAAAGTGGCCCCCACTAGCTTGAAGGAAGCCAGTAACTGTCTTTTCACGTCAATGCACTCATACATGTGCATATTCCTCTGGATATCCTTCTTCCATTGCTTGGCGATCACGATGTTTGAACTACCCAAGAAATCCGGGGGATGCGCCTTCTGAAAGGCATCCCTGACCCACTCCCATGCAGTAGGAAGCTGTGATGGTACTGGCGCTATTTCCTGAACCTGAGGGGAGACTACTACACCACCGCTAATGCGGAATTCACCACCTAAGCAACAATGGTATCTACTTCAGTTGTATTCATCATTCCCTGAGTCGGAGCTGGTGGCTTCTCGGGCTGGGCATTCCTGTCTCAGGGTGTGCGTCAAGAAGGCATCTGAAATGAGAAGGATGTTTATTAGTCTATAGTTATTATTAAATCTCAAATAGGTGAAGACTTACGCATAAATACAAGAATACAACAGACCTAAAAATAGGGCTCTATATCAAAGACGCTAAGATGTAAGCGAAATAAGCCGTACAGATCCTAAAGGACACTAGAACCTGATGCTTTGATACCACCTGTAACACCCTGTCTAATTAAATATCGGGTGATCAACCCATTATTAAATTAAAAATCAAGGTGAATGGTGTGGTTCATTCTTATCATCACTGTTGAAAATAATTTTCGTTTTAATCACGCTAAATAATTAACCTAAGTGTCAAAAAAATTTAAATGATTTTATTTATTAAATTCCGTTGTAAAAACTTTTTAATCATAAACCAATTTATGAATAATACAAACAATAAAGGTACCAATCATCCAACAAAATATGCCAATAAGGTTATTCAAATAACAATAAACAACCACAACCACTGACAATGTGATAGATAAAACAATCCCAACTGAAAATAGAATACTGAAATGACCGAAGTATACGTAATCCCTATTAAGTCTAAACAAGAGTTTGTAAATGGGCGACACATGCCCTAACTAAAGGAACTAAATTGAAATCTGAGAAACCAAAGGAGGAAGCATCTACTGCAATGACCTGCAACCCCCACACAGCTGCAGCACGTCCAGTCCAATGAATCTACACCTGACGCCCCTATGGCTGAGCACCAATAATATATATACAAATATACAAGATAAGGGAAAGTAAGAGGAAAGGGGTCAGACCCCGAGTGTAAAACAGTTTTAAAATAGTTTAGCAAGTATTTAAAATGCTTACCCGCTAATATAACAACCATGTTAGTACGCGACCCTCTTTTGAGAATTCTCACCTTACACGACCCTCTCTTGAGAATTCTCACCTCTCATCTAGTGTGCACGCCTACCATACTACTAAATGCTCAATCAGTCTATCTAACTTATCTCCCATAAATTTTATTTCAAGAAGTCACAAGACTATGATTTTAGTTTAGAGATTAATCTCTTAATGATTTCTTACGTTACTTATGTATTTCACAATACTGTTATAAAGTTCCCGAACCCTTACTAAAATTTTGGACCATTTATTCAATATTTATCTACTTATATGCACAGTAGAAGAATTCCGTATATACGTTTATATATTAGTCACTCATATAATATATATACTATCGGCAGCCCACATAAAATCTATGGTGCTGGCATACTCTGCTATCGAGTCCCCGTATCTCTCGTACTAAGGGAAATACTAGCTCGAAATCACTCTCGAACTGTATTAACACAATACATATAAAATAAAGTCGAAGCATAGTTCCAAGTCACTAAGAGGTAAGCACATACCCCTCACGTCTCTTAGGACCATCTGACTATCATTCTCATATATCTTTTTCCAAGGAATTCTATGTTCTAGGGTACAAGTCAATATCCCCCATAAAGGTCCCATCGAGATAAGACTGTCACGGCGCGGAAACCACCGTGATAGCAAGTAACACGGGTATGATTATACAAAAATATAACATAGATATATACACATTCACTCAGTCATATATATAAATATTCTCATTTTCCAATTAGGTTCGCCCCTGACCCATGATAACATTTTAACCGTACGTAATACAACTTTACCCAATCTTTATGCATAAAGAACCCATCTCATTTTATTCTCAATTATAATCATTTTATAATTTCTTCTCATCCATCAAAGTATTATCTCTTACTAAAGATCAATTCAGTAGGTATGCCCTCTCTAACATACTAGTCTTAGTCATTCACGAATCTCTCAATTCCTTAGTTAACGTACGCATGATTACCAATATGTGACGAACCCCCGTTAACCCACTGTTACATTCCATATAAAATTTTATTCAACGGAATCTACATAGACCCTACTGGTCCTCTTAATGGCCCATTATTCTCTTTAAATGATATTTAAGGGTTCCTACGTATTTTATCTGAATTAAACAAAAAGAGGGAAAACATGCAGTTTCCAGGAGGGGGTGATCAATCGATGAAAAGGGTCAATCGATCAATATTCTTAAGTTGATCGATTGATCGAGCAGTTCTTGCCTAGAATCTGTTAATCCAACCTATGGGTTTCATCCAAGAAATTTCTCCAAAAAACCATTAATGATTGCCAAACTCCCAAATAAGTATACCACTGATTAAATACACCTATATACATGATTTCCTACGTAAAGCATCTACGAATTCATCAAAGATAACGAATTAAGGGGGCCAATTCAGCAAAATTATCAAGAACCCTAGTTTTGTTTTATGTTTCCAAAATTCTCATTCTTCTTCCATATTTGTTCCAATTAAGCCATTAAAAATTTATGGGTAATCCTCTATATATGACAAGGTGTCCAAATTTCATGATTTACTCCTAAAACATGAGGTTTAAGTCTTCTAAATCATATGATTATTTCATAAAAACATGTATTCTTAATCCTAATCTAACATGGATGAAATATTAACTAGGAATTTGCAATATAGATACTTTCCTGGGATTTGAAGGTCTGATCTGTTGGTGATAAAGATATTACGGTTTGTGATCAAGTCTGGAAGAGCTCTCTACCTTTCTTATCTAATAGTCGTTCTATGTTTCTGTGATTAATAACCCTAAAATCTTAACTCTAATAACGGATATAACTTAGGAAAATTCGTGGGTTTAATTACCCAAAATACAGAATGACCTATAATGCCCTCCCAGGAAGGGATGTCAATTAGGCCTAAAAATGCCCCGAGACCCAAACTAAAACCCCGGGTATACTTTTCTGACTATCTTGACCCTTCCAGCCACATTGGCGCACTCGAAATGACCATAAGGGTGACTTATAATTTATTCACTTTTTATAATAATAATTCAGTCCTGACACGACACAGGCGCATCCCGACTTAATTTCCATATTTGTCATTTTATTCACTCGTGACAATTTTAATAAATTCAATTATACATATTACTTTACTCATTAAGTGATATTTAACAAATTCCCAATAATTACTAACTCTCGTCACACTAGTAAATATTTAAAATAAACTTTTGGATTTATTATTAACTTAATATCTCAATTTAAATTTAATAAATCCCTCATTTAAAAGCCATAGAAATACGGGGTACTACATTAACCTTATTCTCCAATTTCTATTTCAAACCCAAACACCTCTAACTTTATTTTTTTGTGGTTTCTAATCCCAAGAAACTACAATACAATCATCCAATCATTGATTTATCACTAACACATCAACTATATTATGGGATAGAGCAATTTCTCTTGGATTTAAACCCTAAAACCGTTTCAACTCTCATTTATCATTTCTTCCCATTTTTAATCATATATACACACCATTTACATGGGGTTAATACTAGAATTCATGAAGAGTTAACAACACATTGATTTGTGAACTCAAACTTCAAATTTCCCAATTTTATTTCAAGGGTTTCAACCCAAAAATCATATAGTTTACTAACTATAATATGAGATACACACTCAAATGAATAAAGAAAGTAAACACTTGCCTCATGGATAAAATCCGACGACCTCGAGTCGAATTCCACGGAGTTTGGCTCGAAATCCCTTTTCTTCTTCCTCTTTTCCTTCCTTTGTTCTCTTCTTTCGTTCCTTTCTCTCACTCTCTCGTGTGTTATAAGAGAAGAGGTAAGGCTTTATCCCTTATAAAACCCAATTTTGACTCGTATACTCAATTGCGAGTCCCTACTAGTCCAAAAGTCCCTGGAACCCAAACGCCACCCCTGGGTACTCTATTCTGACTAACTTGACCATCCCGAAACAAATCGTTCACTCAAAATCTCCATTCAAGTCACTTAACTAAAATTCAGTAATCGAACCCAACACTTCTCAACACTCGTTTATGTGTCGCTTTACCTTACTGTGACATGATATAGAAATATTCTGACTCATTTACTTAATCCCAAAAGTATATGTAACACATTGAAATTAGTGTAACACTTAATAAATCCTAAAACTACTATTCACCATAATTCCTCTAATTATCAAATTACTCCCATATATCTAATTTAAATATCTATAAATGTACAGGGTATTACACCATACTTGTCAAAATTTCTACTTTCACTTTTTGATGATGGAATTTTTCTAAATAATTTAATTTTTTTGAACCACCAAAGGACACAGTCGTCTTTTAATGCTTCAAGAAGCGTGTAGTCGATGGTAGCTATACGGTTTGTTCAATTAATCATTTCATTCGCATTTCTTGAGTTAACCTATAAATAGTTGTGAAATTTCCCTCATTTCCTTCTACCTCAAACCTTCTGATTAATGAGGTCGCCCCAAGGCGGTATGATCTATCGTTGGTGGATTTAGAATATCTATAAATAGTCCTTTCCTGTCGAGGTTGTATGTCCCCCATAGGGTGACAGAGGCAATATTTCTCCTCATGTTGTCGGACCAACTGTGGGCATAGTTTGGAGAATTTGGGTTACTTGTTTTACAATATCTTGCATAGCCTTTTGGCCATGTCTATGTTCAGTGGAATTCCTCATAAATCCCCTATATTATGAAGGGCAGAGGAGATTAAGGCATTTCCAGCAACGTGGATACCTTTTGGATTGTCTACCATTTTTGAATGATTGATGGAAAGTAATTGGAAAATTTGATGCTTGTAGTGCTTGCAGGGAAATGGGTACGAATCACACAATGGCATATCCTTCTCACAAACGACACTAATCTGTTGGTGCCTAAATTTGGTTTGCTAATTTGCATTAGTCTTAGCTTAATTAAACTGATAATTATAACCACAAATAAAATAAGAAATAAATTGGCTAGAGAGATGTGAGAGACAAGGAGAAAAATACAAGGGTTTACGTGGTTCATTCCTGATGAGGTGCCTACATCCAAGAGGATAATGTCACTATATTTTTAGGGTTCAGTATGATCCTCTAAAAAACATTCTAGGGTTTCGATAAACTATTATCAGTTGCCCTTATCTCAAAAGATGTGGTGATATATTTATAGTAGTTGGAAGCTAAAGAGACGAAATATAATGCCCTGGCCCGAATTTATGGGTTACTGGTATTCGACCCTGTCCGACCCGAGCGTTAAGTGTTAAGTGCAATGAAACAACCTATAAAATATTGCTAATACAGTTTTATTTTAATTAATGTTTCACTTATTTAGTATGAAATTCCAATTTAAAATCAAACTACGTGAGGGACCCGTGGGAAGCATCCCCAAACTCAAAGCATACAGATCTACTAAAGTGAAATAAAAAAGAGTACTTACCTGTGTAAAACTCTCAAATTACAAACCTGCACCCAATCTGCCGCAACAAAGACGAGAGTGTGATCCGAATGCTCACTGGGAAATATACAAATACAATGTAGAATCAAATGATAGAAGGAAGACTCTAGCACGTTATACCTACATGCACATGCAACTACCTTATACACACACACACACACACACACACACACACACACAAATATATATATATATATATATATATATATATACACTTAATGCATGAAATCGTTTTTATTTCCAAAAACGTGATTTATTCTGATTAAATTACATTAATCTTACAAAGAACTTCATCTTTCTTGACTTGAAATTTGTCCCATTACTTAACACACGTAGTTATATACTTGAACAATTACACTTTATTTAATCGGAAACCATTTCTTTACCGAAATCACCCTTTTCATTTAAACCAATTCACATTAGTATGTTCATTCAAAATCACCCCTTTCAATAGATACGAACATCGTGCTAGAGAATACTTATTTAACTTTTGAAAAACTTTTACAGCACACCCTTGTGTTAATTATATTTCAACCTTCTTAGGTTACTTGACTCACCCATTCAACCACTATACTTTACCTTTCCTTTACTTTATGGACATTAACCAATTTACACGTTTCTTGTCTACTTTAACTTTTATCGGAGCATTTGTCAATCCATTCAAGTTAGGTTGTCTTAACACATTTTCACCACACAACCAATTTCTTGACATATTACTCATTCCTTTAATATTTTCTCAAAATCTCCCAATAAACCACGTACTTTATCGAGCTCCACACCACCGACGACGCCACCATATGCTCGTATGAGTGATTTTGGGCATTTCACCCTAAGGTGATGGGATCAACTTAATTATTTCGGTGTCATCCGAGTTCTTTCACTACACCAAATCTGCTGAATTGTCAGGGTCATTGACCTTGACAAGTTGGACTTGTCAAGGTCAATGACCGTGATAATTCTGGGGGTGACAACGTTTATTATCACGAACGTGTTATGGTTAATGACCGTGGCAAGTTCATTAGAATTGTCATGGTCATGTCACGGTCTATGACCTTAACCAGTTTTGTCACGATCATAAACTGTGACAAACTCTTGACACTCTTTAAAAAATTGTCACCATCATTGACTGTGACAATTTTGGGCAGAATTAAAAAAAATGTTGGGCAGTATGGCTACTGCCACTGCCCAGTAGTATATTTGTACCTATTATAGCAACATTATACCTATTCAAACATCATATATACAAATAAAATAGAGACAATGCAAATATACATTCAAAACAATATGCATAACGATATAATCCAAATATAATTCAAATGTAATAACTTAAAACAATTCAATTCAAATAATGTCACTACAAGTCTAGGATAAGGTTAGCTCTGAGGAGGTGAGTAGGCCACACGATATACGAATTAACACACCCATCGATATACATCGTGCCGCATTGTTCGCGCAACCAAAAGGGGGAGTTCTCTATCCAGGGTATCACATGTGTAACAAGAACCTTGGACTCGATGTCTTGAAGCAAACGTCTATGAACTGGCATACCTTGAACGGTATTCGGGTCCCTCAACCCTCGCCCTATCCGTTGGCCATCAAATATGTCCAGTAGAAACACGCTCGGCCAACCAAGTGTCGACATCGATCCGTTGAAGGGAGCCAAATAGGGGAGTGGAGCATCAAAGTCCGCACGTGTCGGCGATGAAGAAGCGAGGTCTACATCCTCGTCCTCCTGCACCTCGTCCTCCACCACCTTCTCCTTCCCTTTCCCCTTACGATTTTTGGCCAACGAACGCTTCATGAATGAGAACATATCTCAGACCGTCGCTTCTAAATGGGACAACTTCGCGTCATGTGAGTCCACCGTTCGAGCCAACTCGATGTCGCTCGTCTCCAATTCGATAATCCTAGATTTGGCCACCCGTGAGATCACTCCCCATTTCCTCCCCTTGAAATTAGCGACAAGAACTTGGTTGAGTGCGTCTGTGGACAAAGATGCCTTGTCGGCATCAGACTGCGACTCATGAACTTCCTTAAGCTTTGCCTAAAATGACAAAAAGCACATGAATAGTAAAATAAGTAAATAAAAAAATTATAACGTAATTAATAAAAAGTAAACCGTCGAATTACTTACAATCATGGTCGCTATGCTCGGGGACACCTCCTTATCCTTCCCCTTCCCCTTCTTCGTTCGAATATCCACATAAGTATCGAGCCTATGTGGCCTACCCCCAGGGCCACTCCCTGTCTCCTGAAATAAAATAAAGTAAAATTAGGTACGGCCCCGCAAAGTAAATAATGCAGAATAATGTATTTCTGTAATTATAGAAAAAATAAATCTTACCATCATCCTATGCTCTGCCTCGGCGTAAGACGTCCGTCCGGAGTAGTGCATTCTGTCTTTTTTACCCTGTTTTCCCTCCCTGATTGGAGAGATGCCAATTGTCGGTTCCCAATCTCATTGTCAATGAACTTTTACCAATGTGCCAATTAGATCGGCTCCTTCGACGGGACGAATTCTTGCATTTGGATAACGAACTCTCGGGTCTTCCCAAAGTACCGGGTCCGCATATTTTTCTTCCACGTCTTGTGTTGCCCCCTCAACTGCTCAAAGACGTAATCGCGTAGCTTTGGATCCAGGCTGAATTATTCTTGTCCAACAAATACAATGTTAGTTGCGAATAAATATAAATATAAATATAAATATAAATATAAATATAAATATAAATATAAATATAAAATGAAATCGAAATTGATATTGAAATTAAAACATTCATATAAATATAAATACAAATTCATTACTTGTAGTGCCACCCAAATAGTTAACTTGAGCTCATTTGGCACCTCCCTCCAACTAGTGTACCTCGGGCCGATGATCGCCTTTACCATCTCGAGGGATCTCGCTAATAACCCCGTCTTGTTCTCGATGTCCATCCCCAATTTGCCATATTTTGGGAGCCTCGGAGCCCTCCTTGCCTCCGCTAACACCGAGCCAAGACGACATCATCACAATGAGCATCATCATCCTGGCCTTAATACCTGAAGGAGACATTTGCTATAAAAAAATGTTGTTATTAGTACAAATCAAAATGAATTAGAAGAAGACATGCAAATATGTACAATTACTACGAATACAAATGAATTATTACTGTGTAACACCTCAATTCTGAATTCGAAAACAACAGCATCTAGCTCATAATATGTACAATTACTAAAAATTCGAAACATCCTCACCCCCGCCCCTAGTGCCCACATACACGCACACCACACAAGAGTGAAAATGATAAAGTGCAACTCAATTAAAAGCATTAAAAATGGATTGATAAAGTACAAATTGGAATATTTAATACAAATTGAAAAATTGTTTCAAATTCGGGTTATGATAAAAAAATGGATTGATATTCAGTAGGAACAGCCAAGTCATCCACACTACTGTTTAAACGCTTTGGCGCGTGTAGGAAAATTGACCACGGCTCGTTGTTGATATATTCTGATTAAAACACTTGGTTAACCTTTTGAAATGCATAAACAAATGGCTCATCTCTCACGTGGTCGTTGCTCTTCAACTTGGACAAGTCAACCATGATCAAATTGGTGACTTGATCAACTTTACAAGCATTTTTATCCTCAACTCTTACCAGTCATAGTAAAATACAACCTCTTTGAAACTTATATAATCCAATTCAAATATATTTCGAATTACACCATAGTGAGTCATATCAGCTTCAACGAGGTTTTATCTTTTATGCTCGCTCAAAAAAAAGTAAGAGCCTTGTATGAAATTCTCGAGTTTTGTACATTTGTACTTTCCTCGTACACTTTTGCGCCAAATACGTAACCGTTCAATCGATACTTTTTGTACCCTTGTGCCACGAATAAGGGCCCAGTGGCTAGACGAGCAAGCCTTGATGTCGTGTCACCCGTCTTTAAGAGCTGAGAATATAGATAAATTAATTAGACTAGTTGTAAAGTTTGAGTGTAATGTAACGTTATATAACGACCATTTTCATTATAATTACCTCTTGTGACAACCACAACCTAAATTCGTTGTTTAATTGTAACATTGTTTTTTGTCTTTTATTGTTCTCACATGCTTCATATTTTCTGCATATTACAAAATTTAACCTACTAAAATATTCTAAAATAATGTTAAACAATAAAATAATCTAAAATAATGTTAAACATTAAAATATTTTAAACTTACTTTTTTCATTCTTCGACATATTCATGTGTGTCAAATAGATAACGAGCTACTTGTTCATGTTGCAAACTCGTTAATTTCACTCATTTTCCCATCACATGACCACCATCATCGACAAACTCATCAGTGTCATCAACACTAGTTGAGTCATGCATATATTACCGAGTATATATTGATGACTCCACGGTGATGTAGCATAATTCACAATCCTTAGAAAGTTGGACGAAAAATTAGATGGGCCCTTCAAATTATATATTGTGTCTAAAAGCACCTTTCTTTCCCCACTCGTCAAAGTAAATGCACCAGGGGGAATTATTGCCCTTACCCTACTTTCTTCTTTCAACCATAGTTGTGGCTTAAGTTTCAAAGATTTAACGTCTTTTCATGCATTTTTTCCATCCTTCGAATGACTCCCCCCAAGGCAAGTTCCCACAATATGTTCAGCGAAGTTCTTCTCTACATGCATCACATCTAATACATGGAGCATCGGGTTATTCTTCCAATAAGGCAAGTCAAATAAAATTGACCTAATAGACCATGCCTTTCTAGTCTCAGTTTCATTCCCAGTTGGGGTCTTCTTATGCTTGACATTCTTAAATTTGGTATTCTTACCTGGCATATTAGGGCCACTTTCAGAAGATTTACTTTCAATTTCTGAACCTGAAAGTTGCCTCGGTGGTAGCCAATGTTCAACCCCACCCAATAAAAAATTGGAACCTTTCTCAAATCTAAAACTATGAGCTGGAGGTAAAAACCTCTTATGGAAATGGTATACATTTTTTGAGCTAAAGGATAGACGGAGAGATTTAGTCTCCCCTCCACAAATGGGACACCCCAAATAACCATGTACTATACAACCGGATAATGTCCCATAAGCTGGAAAATCATGAATTACCCACATCAACATAGGCTTCAATGTAAGCTCTTATTTTCTAAAAGAGTCAAATGATTTCACACCATCTTCCCACAACTCATTTAATTGTTCTACCAAAGGATCCATGTAGACATCGATGCCATCACTTGGTGCATTTGGCCCAGGTATCAGTAAAGACATCACCAAAAACTCAGGTCTCATAAACTGTGAAGGAGGGAGGTTGAGTGGGGCTAGGATCACTGTCCATACACTCTGATTGGTGCTTAGATTTCTAAATGGATTGAAACCATATGTTGATATAGCCAAAAGAATGTTGCACTTTTCTCGAGAAAAATTGGGATACTCATAATTCATCCTCCTCCAAGCAGTAGAATCAATAGGATTACGCATGAGATTACCACCTACTTCTTCCCTAACATGACAACTCATTGCCTCTGATATCCATGGTACTGGGAAAATTTTCTTTAATCTAGGCCCAACTGGAAAATATTTCTACACTTTTTGAGGCACTTTTAATCTTGTGCCTTCTTTACTAGTAGATTGGACATATCTAGGTTCATCGCAAACCAGACAACGATCGAGATTTTCATACACCTTTCGGTATAGTATTTAGTCATACACACAATCATGAATCGATTTATACTTCATTCCAAAACCTTTCAAACTGTTCTTCATAATAGGATAGCTATTTGGAAGTGTATTCTCCTTAGGTAGTGTGGCTATCCTCGATCCTCACGGCGGGTGGGTAGAGTGAGGATCCTAGGTCCTGTGCATCCCTCTCGGGATCGCTTCGGTCGGCGTCATTGATGAGGTGAAAAATATAGAGAGATACAGTCGCCAGTCTATTATACTCAAAATAGAAAAAATAAATTGAGCCATCCCGAAGGACAGCATCCAAGGACATACTGATACATACGAAACCAAAATGATTCGAGAAGAGTCCGGAGGCTAAGTTACAAAATGGGAAGGTGTTAGGCACCAATTCCGCCCTTATGGTCTCTCATGGGTTTTTCCTATTTTCCTTTATTTTCCCCGTGACATGTGTGCATGTGTATATATAGTGGAGATAGGAATCCACGACTTGTATCATGGAAGAGATAAAATGAGTCATCCATAGGAAGGTTTATAGAAATAATATTAGAAAATAGGATTTACGCGATTATCCTTGCGTTGATCATTATAATGGAACAATAACGTATGTGGAATAATACGTTGCTAAGAATAAATATTTACTTATGTAAATATATGTAATCTAAGAGAGTTGAGTTTAGAGAAAATAGAAAATGAGAGAAAAAGTGAGAATAGGACTCGAGTGCTAACTAATAAAACAAGCTAATGCAAATTTATGAGAATTTAAGGAGAGAATTGAGAAAATTGGACCTTCTTGAAGATCTTGAGCTTGATCTTGAATATTGGAGAGCAACCCTTGCACTTGGATGATGATAGAGGGTAGTGAATTCACCAAGTTTTATGAAAAGGATGATGAAAAGTGAAGGTTGGAAAGGGATTTGGATGTGGAAATCACGCTGACTTCGAGAGAGGTTTCCTGAATTTGCTGAGAGTGATGTATTTCAGAGCTGGGATCCCTTTGCAATGAGGTCAAGGCCTCCTATTTATAGGCCCAGGTAATTTTTGATCGGCATAGCCCTGGTCCTGCCAATCGACAGGTGCATTTAGGCACACTACCGATAGGCAAAGTCTGGGACCGGCCGTTTGGAAGTGTCTTTCAGACCTTTTTGGAAAATCGATCGCTGAGCACAAACCGATGATCCGAATCGTGCTTAGGGTGGACCATTGGAAAGGTAATTCAAAGACCTTCAAAAGTCCTTGGACTAATCCCGAGTTCGGGAGTTGTCTTTGCGTCAAATGTGGCTCGAAAGCGCTCATCGATCCTTTGGATGGGAAAACTTCGTACACAAACGGATCATTCGTACGCCTGGTAAGTCAGCATCATGCACGGGGTAGACCATTTGAAATTTTGGGAGATTTACTTCGATATTCCAAAGAGTTTGGCATGGTTTGGGGAGTTACCTTTGGTCAACCGGGCCCTTGATGCATTTGGTGACCTCTCGGAGTAAAACGGATCGTTCATCCGTACCGTAAGTCAGAATAGCGCATGGAGTGGACCATTGGAAAAGGGTTTTAGTTCCATTTGAATATTCATTTAGTCTCAGTCGAGATGAATAGTTGGATTAGGTCAAATGGAGCCCGAGAGCGCTCGATGTCCTCTAGATCAGGTTTCGAGGGAAAACGGGTCATTCGTCCGCATGTTAAGTCAGAATCGCGCACGGGATGGACCGTTGGAAAGGAGTTTCAGTGCCCTTTGAATATTCATTCAGTCTCGATCAAGCTAAAGAGTTTGACTTTTGGTCAAATGGAGCCTGGGAGCGTCCGATGGCCTCTAGGTTGGTACTCGGGGTATGACCTAGATTTGCAGTGTTGAAGGGAGGTGATAGGGACCTAAGGAGAGTTTAGGGGGTAGCATAATGGGGTGTCTAGAGAGCCCTCGATGGGTGAGTTTGGAACAAATGATAACCATCGAATAGACACCGCATGATGCCTTTGGGAGAGTATGACGAGAGGGTCGAGGTTAATTCTAAGGACCTAAGGATGAGGATGATTGATTCGGTGGGTCGAGGTCATTTATGAGGACCTTAGGATGAGGATGACCGATTTTAAGGGTCAAGGTCGATTCTGAGGACCAAAGGAGCATGCTGTGGATGACCAATTTCGCGGGTCAAGGTCAGTTATGAGGACCTAAGGAAATAAGGATGACCAATTCTATGGGTAGAAGCCAATTCTGAGGGCCTGAAGATGAGATGACAATTTTTGCGGGTTGAAGCCAATTCTGCGGGCTTAAGGATATAAGGATGACCAATTCTGTGGGTCAAAGCCAATTCTACGGGATTAAGTAAGGATGACAAATTCTGCGAGTCGAAGCCAATTCTGCGGGCTTAAGTTGGGGTAACCAATTATGCGGGCTTAAAGATGAGATGACCAATTCTGTAGGTTAAAGCCAATTCTACGGGCTTAAATATGAGATGACCAATTCTGAGGGTCGAAGCCAATTCTGTGGGCTTTAAGTTAGGGTGACCCATTCTGCTGGTCGAAGTCAATTCTATAGGCTTAAGTTGACGTGACCAATTCTACGGGTCGAATCCAATTCTGCGGGCTTAAAGATGAGATGACCAATTCTCCGAGTTGAAGCCAATTCTACGAGCTTAAGTTGTGGTGACCAATTCTGCGGGTCGAAGCCAATTCTATGGGCTTGAGGTTGAGATGACTAATTCTATGGGTCCAAGCCAATTCTGCAGGCTTGACGTAAAGTGACCAATTTTGTGGGTCGAAGCCAATTCTGCGGGCTTGAGGTGAGATGACCAATTCTATGGGTCAAAGCCAATTATATGGGCTTAAGATGATGATCCAAGATCGAGGTCAATTTTAACCTAACTAAGGTGTACATTTCCTTCGGGAAAATTAGATATTCTACTAGGGATAAAGATTGGATTTTGGGTTTCGTTGGGGAATAGTGAATGAGCTGGGGAGCTAATTACTGGGGAAATTCTTGTGTCTTTTGGAGACATTACCTAGGGAGAATGATTCATTGGAATTCTGCTGAGGAAAATAACCTTGTGATCTTGATTTGAGCTGGGGAGCCGATGGCTGAGAAATTCTTGTGATTTTGGAGATTCTGTGGAGGAAGGGAAAATTTGATGCTAAAAACTTCGCTGGGGGAGTGATTAGGTGGTCCGGGTATTAGACGTATTGCTCGGGGAGGTTTGAGACCTTTGGGGTATAGGAGGTGATCCTTAGAGATGGACGTTGCCCGGAGGGAATTCACTTGTCTTTTTAGAGCTCCGCTAGGGAAATATGGGTTTCGCTTGAGGGAGGGTGGAATTCTCTTGGTGAAAATGTTTTAGATCCTTCCTGGGATTTTTAAGAATTTTCTGATGATTTTTCAAGGCTTTTTGGTATTTTATGGGACCTTTTTTATGAAATTTTAAGGGGGGTCCGGTCGGCATGGTTTAGAGGGTGCCATTCGGCAGTGGCACGAACTTTTGGACTGCCTCGGGAAGCTAAAGGGGCAGTGCCGATTGGTAGGTGGGGGTATAGTGCCGATTGCATAACCCTTGGAATCCTATATAAAGGGGGCGAATTCACTTCATTTTCATAGCTTCTTGCTTTCTCTCTTTCTTCAATTTTCTCGGCGAATCTTTCTAGCATTTCGATCTCTAAAAAATGGTCGCTTTCGTGAGCACTGCTGTACATAGGGAGTGGTTGACAAGTGATGATGAGGTGAACGTGGAATGGAGGGCCATGGCGCCTCTTGCTTTGGGGATCGAGAACTCCTTTGATGCATTCGAATCGGTTGCGGATGAGCGGACCTTACTGCGGGAGCCATCGCGTCATCGCTCTTCGAGGGTGGTGAACCCTGGAGGTTATGTAAGTAACCTGACTTTTGGCATTCTTCTCTTTTTGGTGCTTTTTCCTTTTCTTCTTGAATTTGACAAGGTTTTTTCTTTTGACAGTTTGACATCTCTTTGAAGAACATGCATGTCCGCGGGACGATGGGGATTAAGGATGTTTGGGAGAATCTTCCACCTATGGTGAGTTGGGTGGTATCCTCAGTGGGTTTTGGGGGGTTGGCGTCTGTGCTAGATGAGATGCCTCGTTCGACAGCGATCTTGTGCGCTCTGGTGGAGAGATGGTGGGATACTACCCACACCTTCCATTTCGATTTCGGGGAGATGACCTTGACTCCTATAGATGTGTAACAACTACTAGGGTTGGATTGTGATGGGGAGCAGATAGAGGTGGATCGTTCTCTGCGGGTGAGGCTGGAGGCGGTACGGACGACGCTCGGTGACGTAGGGAGGATTGTGTCTGGGGATTCCATTCGGCTGTCCTTGTTGAAGGATGTTTTGCTGAGTAGGGTGGTTGATGTGTAGGAGGGTCTTCGGGTGAGGCAGATGGCCTGATTGTTTATTCTGCTAGTGCTGGGGGCTTCATGGTGGCATCGAGTAGGGACGTCGTCCATTTGTGGTTCTTGTCGTACTTAAGGGTGTTTTCGAATAGGGCTGGAAATTTTTGACACGATAACTCATTTATGGTAATAACCCGAAATGACCCGAACATGACAAGATTAGCGTGTATAGATTTAAGATTACCCAAAACTTATACTCATATAAAAATCAATGCGACCCGAAAATGACACGACTAACCCGAATTTCCACCCCTATTTTTGAACATTCCCTTCTATGATTAGGGAAGCCTGACTTTGGCGACCCTTTATTTTTCTCTGGATCCATTCAGCTGTTGCTCCCGGTAGACTTTTACTGGAGCCATGTATCTCCTTAAGGTATTCTTTAATTTCTGCATTTTATTTTCATGCATTCACACTTTTCTTATGCGTCTTTTTTTTTATTGCAACTTCTTGTCTTTGGCAGACGTGGTTCTATGAGGTGATTGTGGCACCCCGCCTAATTAAATACCGGGTGATCAGTCCTTTATTAAATTATAACCAAGGTGAACGGTTGGTTCATTCTTAGCATCACTGTCGCAAAATAACTTTTCCAATTAAACACCATAAATAATTAAGCTAAGTGACAAAACCCTTTTTAAGACATTGATTTCCAAATTTAATTTAAAACCAATTTTTAAAACCTTACAAAATCCATAGTTTAAATATCACACAACAACTATGCCGAAACAATATAATCCAAACAATTAAGCATCCAACTAGTTAATTCAAACTTTAAAGCTTTAAGGAAAAACACCCTGACAGTAATAATCCCAAAGTATAAATACTGGAAATAAACGATTCATAATCTCTGATAAAAACATCTGAATAATGGAAAAGGGCGACACCTGCCCAACTGCATAAAATAGAGATAGAAGTGGAATCAATAATGAGGTCGTCTAATCAAAAGGCCTACAACTCCCACCTAAGCTGCAGCTCGTTCCTTCCAAAGGATCCTATGCAAGACGCCCCTGTGGCTGGGCACCTGTAATATATACATATATATATACAAGAGAGAAGAGAAAATAGGAAACGGGTCAGAGCCCGACTGTAAACCAGTTTAAAAATTAGTTCAGCAAGTATTTAAAATACTTACCAGCTAATGCAACAATCATATTAGTGCGGCACTCTCTTGAGAAATTCTCACCTCTCTTGTAATGTGCACACCGATCGCACTAATACTCCCACTAAATTAGCTTATCTTAAGATACTCACAAGATTCCATGCCGACATTATCAATTGTTAAGGAAGTTAATCTTTTTATTAAAAAGCAAGGTTCTCACATAAGTCTCATTTGATTATAAAGTTTCTCCATATTTCATTATACTTTTCAAACACTTATTCGCAAGTTGAAATAATTATTTATTACTCAATTACCACTAGTCACAGTAGGTAGTTCCCAAATTTCAAGTTTAAATATATATTATCTACTCATATAATATATATATATACTAATGTCACCCCACATACAATTTATAGTGCTGGCATACTCTGCTATCCAGTCCCCTTATCACTCGTACTAAGGGAAATACTAGTTCAGAATCACCCTCGAACCGTATTAACACAAAACACATACAAATTGAGGCGAAGCATAGTTCCAAGTCACTAAGAGGTCAGCACATACCCTCACGTCTCTTAGGACCGTCTGACTATCGATCCGATAGCCTGTACCAAGGATTCCTATGTTCTATGGTACAAGTCAATATCCCCCCATAAAGGTCCCATCGAGATAAGACTGTCCCAGCGCGGTAACCTCAGGGATAGCAAGTAGCACGGGCATAATTTTCACACGTATATAGTATATGCTTAATCACAGTCACATATGTATACTACTATTCCCATATCAAATTTAGGTACACTCTCATGACCCATAATTATGATATTTATCCTTATTGCACATTATCAGGTTATCACGTATAACGATTTGTCTCTAATTCTTAGTTATGGGATTATTACAACTTACTACGTAACACTCGAGAATTCCTATCTCCTCAAGTATAATTTCAGTAGGTACTTATTTATCTTACAACATAACTTTCTTACGAGTCTCACCCTTTAACACATGTTCCCATTGTCCCTTATGTGTAAAACACCCCCATGAAATGTTAATCTCGTCTTACATTAAAGGTTCCATAATTTTATAAAGTCCTACTGCCTTCTTTACATCCCAAAATGTTTTAACATTAATATCCAAGAATGTCTAATCATTTAAGTCAGGACAACCTATTAAAGAGGGAAAAGTGAGTTATACAGGAGGGGTCGATCGGTCGATGGCAGGTGTTCGATCAATCGATGCTCTTGGTTCGATCGATCGATCAAGCAGGTATGGCAAATCTGCAGAATTTACAATTACGTGTTTCCTCTCCCAAAATCATCCAAACTAATATTTTTGACTACCAAACTCCCAACCATTTATCCTACAAGTGCTATAATATCAAATAAGTGATATTCTACGTCAGGTATGCGGATTTTCATCATAAATAACGAATTAAATGGGGTATAATCCATAAAAATATTAAGAACCCTAATATTTTCTTTGTTTAGTTTCTTCCCAATGTTTTACCAGATTTTATACTCTTAATTTACTAAAATTTCGTGATTCAATCTCTACATGTGAATTGGGTTTCCAGAATACAACTATTACTCATACATCATATGAATTCAATCTCCAAAATAGGGTTTTCTTCCACAAAAACTAGTCCTAATCAATCCTAGTCTAATATTATTGGAGCATTAACTGAAATCGAGAAAGATAGATACTTTCCTGGGAATTCATGGTTCATATTTGTGGAGAGATTGGTGTGGTGGTGATCCTCGTTGCGTGATCTAACGTTTGGCGGCGACGGCGGTGCAAACGGTGAAGTTCTTGGCCTAGAACTCCTTGGAAAGCTTCTCTTCTTCCCTTCTAATGGCCGTCTCAGGTTTTGGCTTGTTCTAACCCTAGAAGACAACTCCTATTATCAGATATACTCTTAGGAATTTAGTGGGTTTTCATGCCCAAAAATGTAAAATGTCCAAAACGCCCTCCCGGGATGTTAGTTAGGCCTAGAAAATCACCAAGACCCAAACTAAACCCCCGGGTACATTATTTTGACTATCTCAACCCTACGGGACACATTGATGCACTCAAAACGACCATACGGGTGACTTATAATTTATTCACTTTTAATAGTCTGAATTTAATCCCGACACGACACAAGCACGTCCCGATAAATTTCTAAAATTACCAAATTAGATTTTCGTGATAATTTTACTAAATTTAAATACACCTCTTACTTTACCCATAAAGTAATTTACAAAACAAATCCAATAATTACTTACTCTCATCACGCTAGTAAGTATTTAAATGATTTTTTCGAATTATTATTAAATTAATATCTCTAATTAAATTTAATAAATCCCCAAGAATTAAAAGTCATAAAAATACGGGGTATACATACTCCCCCCAATAACGAAATTTCATCCCTAAATTTGAAAATAAGGTATACCTGGCAAGAATAACTCTGGGTACTTATCACGCATGTCTGCCTCACGCCCCCAAGTGGATTCCTCCACATTATGATTCTCCCACTGGACTCAGACAAGTGGGACTACCTTCGACCTCAATCTCCTTTCGTTGTGGTCTAGGATAGCCACTGGCCTCTCCTTGTAAGAGCTATTAGGATGTAAATCAATCTCCTCAATCGCGATGTGGGTGTGGGTCATGTCATCCCAAAGGTATCGCCTCAACGACGAGATGTGGAATAGATCGTGAATGTGGTGTAAATCCTCTGGCAGTCCCAATTTGTATGCTATCGGCCCAATCCTCTCGATAATGGGAAATGGTCCCACATAACTTGGGGCCAATTTCCCTTTCTTCCCAAACCTCATCACTCCTTTCATAGGCGATACACGTAGTAATACTTGGTCCCCCACATTAAATTCTCAGAAGAACCATTTTGCTTCGGCGTAGATTTTCTGCCTGTCATGGGCTACCCGAATGCGACTCCTGATAATCTCAATCCTAGCGGAGGTTTCTTGAATCACCTCTGGTCCGAGAAATTTTTTATCCCCCACCTCTAGCCAACAAGTTGGGGAATGACAAGGCCTGCTATACAATGCATCAAATGGAGCCATGCCAATCGTGAACAGATAAGAGTGATTGTAAGCAAACTCTACCAGTGGAAGATGTGTCTCCCAACCTCCTCCAAAATCAAAGACACACATGCGTAGCATATCCTCCAGCATCTGATTGGTACGCTCTATCTGTCCATCCATCTGTGGGTGATAAGATGAACTCAACCTCAACTCTGTACCCATGGCCTCCTGAAAGCTTTCCCAGAAACACGACACGAAAATCTTGTCTCTATCTAACACAATATTTAGGGGCACCCCATGTAATCTAACAATCTCAACAATGAACAACTAAGCATACTGACCCGTGGTATAGTCTGTCCGCACTGGCAGAAAATGAGCCACCTTGGTCAAACGATCCACAATCACCCAGATGGAGTCATAGACCCGCTGTGATGTAGGCAACCCAATAATAAAATCCATGGAAATACTCTCCCATTTCCATGCGGGTATTTTCAATGGATGAAGCAACCCCGACGGTTTCTGGTGGTCCACCTTTACCAGCCGGCAGGTAGAACACTTGGACACGAACTCAGCAATGCCCTTTTTATCCCACTCCACTAGTATTGTCGCCTCATATCCTGATACATCTTATCTTCCCCGGGATGTACTGCAAATCGGGATCCGTGAGACTGGGTCATTACCGCACAATGTAAGTCTGCTCCTTCAAGAACCACCAATCTCCCATTAAACCTCAAACCCCCATCGAAACTAACAGAATATGACTCAGCACCGTCAACTAAAAGTCGTATAATTTTCTCCTGTCAAAATGGGTCTACTGTCAGTGCCTGTATTACCCTCGTAACAATCTCGAGTGTCATTGTCATGACAGATATGAAGGAACGGGCTACCGCATCTTGGTTACCCAACTCTTTCCACTTTTCTTTCTAGATGTCCGCTACATCATCAACCGGCCTAAGGCTCAACGCATCAACAACTACGTTAGCCTTCCCCGGATGGTACTGTATGTCAAACTGATAGTCTTTCAAAAATTCTAGCCACCTGCGCTGACGCATATTCAGCTCTCGCTGAGTGAACAGGTACTACAGTGACTTATGGTCTGTGAACAAGTGGAATTTCTCCCCTAATAAATAGTGTCTCCATATCCTCAATGCAAAGACGACCACTGCTAACTCTAGGTCGTGTGTGGGGTAATTATTCTCGTGCGGCTTGAGCTTACGGGAGGCAAAATCTATAGCCTTCTCCTCCTATTGTAGTACTCCCTCGAGTCCCCGTAAGGAGGCATCAGTGTAAACCAGATATTCCACGCCCGGTTTAGGTAAAGTAAGGACTGGTGGTGAAGTAAGCTTGTCTTTCATCTCGTCGAAAGCCAATTAACAAGCATTGTCCCAGACATATGGTACCCCCTTACGAGTCAGGTTCGTCAATGGACCCGCTATCTTGGTGAACCCTCGAATGAATCTCCTATAGTATCCGGCAAACCCCAAGAAACTACGCACTTCCATCGGTGTCATAGGTTGTCCCCACTCCCTCACCGCTGAAACTTTACTCGGGTCAATCGCTATCCCCTATTCAGAAACAATATGTCCTAAGAACTGCACTTCTCGTAACTAGAACCCGCACTTCTCGTACTTAGGATACAGCTGATGATCTCATAGAGTCTGAAGAACTTGCCTTAGGTGCTCGGCATGCTCTTCCTCAATATGTGAATATATCAGGATGTCATCTATGAAGATGATGACATACTAATCCAAGAACACTCTGAACACTCGGTTCATCAAGTCCATGAATACGGCTGGAGCATTTGTGAGTCCAAATGGCATCACTCTGAACTCGTAGAACCCATATCTCGTCAAGAAAGTAGTCTTCGAAACATCCTGCTCCCTAATACGTAGTTGATGGTATCCTGACCTCAAATCTATCTTAGAAAAGAAGGTTTCTCCCCTCAGCTGGTCGAACAGATCATCCATTCGTGGCAACGAATATTTATTCCGTATCGTGGCCTTGTTCAGCTCCCGATAGTCCACACATAGCCTCAGTGAACCATCTCTCTTTTTCACAAACAAAACTGGAGCGCCCCAAGGTGAGGTACTCCTACGAATGAAGCCCTGACCTAACAGCTGCTCTATCTGGTCTCGTAACTCTCTCATTTCTGCTGGAGCCATGCAGTATGGATCACGTGCTATCGAACGAGTATCCGGTAACAAATCTATGACAAAGTCTATCTCTCGACTGGGGTGGGCCTGATATCTCCTGAAATACATCAGAATACTCATGAACAACTGGGATCGAGTCTAAGGGAATCACGACCTCCTTAGAGGTATCCTCCTCTATGTAGTACAAATGAGCGGTAGAGCCTCCCTCTGGGCGAGGCATCGCCACTACAAACATCTCTTGCCCCGAAATGGCAAAGATCATACTCCCACCGAAACAATCTATCATGGCTCTGTATGCTGCAAGCCAATCCATACCAATAATAACGTCCTGCTCATGCATATCTAAGATTAACTTGTCTGCTGGTAATATCAAGATACCAATCTCTACTCCCATGCCTCGACATATAAAGAAAATTAATGATTCATTCCCCAGTGGTGAGTCTACACATGTCATAGTGCTCTCTGTCGTGGCTAATAACCCTAAGGCCTTCGCAAAATGGGTAACTATAAAACTATGTGCCGCCCCAGTATCAAATAAAACCCGACCCATAGTACCATGGATAGGAAATGTACCATCAATCGTGGGTGGCGCCTGTGAAGCTTCTGCCTAGTGGATATTATAGACACGTCCATAATGTAACTGCCCTTCCTGCACTGAAGCGACTGGAATGGATGGTAGGGCTAGTGTCTGAGCTGGTGCTGGGAGGGCAGCTAGAAAAAGTGGCCTATGTGGCTCAGTACGGGCACCCTGCTACTGTGGGGCCCTATCACCCTCTGGACAATCCTGGCGCCTGTGGCCATTTTTGCCACACCCGAAGCATCAGCCCCTAAAATTTCCTCCCCTCTGTCCCTGCTGATTACGTCCCTGCTGGTTGTTACCACCCCATCATTAGCCCTACTAAAAATCTTATTGGCCCTGATGGCCGTGCTGCTGACCCTGCGGCTGACGATGTTGGCCCTGATTGCCCTACTGTTTAGGCTGGCCCTGCTGACCCTGCCTAAATCCCTCAAATCCCTACCTGGAGTCACCTGATCGGAACCGCTTAGCAGGGTCCCCCTTATGGGAACTCTTCTCATGATGACGAGTCTGTCCCTGAGATGTTGGTGCTCCACTAGCACCACTACCCCCTGTCCTGCCCTGCTGGCTGGACCCTCCTGCTCGCTTACTTCCCTATAGAAGGAAACGGTGATCCTGGCAGTGTAACAAAGTAGCATTGAGTACATCCGTGTAGGTACTTAGTGACAGTTGCCTATGAGGTGCTGACGGATCGTCCAAGTCAACCCGTCCACAAACAACAGTATCTTATTTCCCTTAGTGGGTGCCTTATCTGGCACTATAGTGAGAATTCTATTGAACTCCTCTTCATATTCAACAACAGTCAAGTTCTCCTATTTCAGACTCAGTAACTTCCTCCTCATCTCAGTCTGCACGGCGAATGGGAAGTATTTGCTATCAAACTACGTCCAAAATGAATGAATAGTGATAATATCCCTCTCCTCGAAGGTGGTAGTGGATTCCCACTAATGCAAAGAGGGCCCTACCAGCTTAAAGGAAGCCAATAGTTGTTTCTGCACGTCCGTGCACTTGTACATGCGCCGATGCCTCTGGATATCTTTCTTCCATTAGCTGGCTACAATAATATCCGAACTACCCGCAAACTCTAGGGGATATGCCTTCTGGAAGCCATCCCTAACTCGCTCCCATACAGATGGAAGTTGTGCCGGTACTGGCTCCACTGCCCAAACCTGGGGTGGAGCCTGTTGTACTACCACTAGCGCGTCATTCACCGCCTGAGCAACGATAGCGGCTACCTCGATTGCCTTCATCGTTCCCTGAGCCGGAGCTACTGGCTGCTCGACTTGGGCACGCCTATCCTTGGGTGCGCGTCTCGGAGGCATCTGAAATGTAAATAAATTTATTAGTCTACAGTTATTATCAAATCTCAAATAGATGAAGACGTAAACGTAAAAGCAAGAATTCAACAATCCTAAAAATAGGGCTCTATAGTAAGAATGCTAAGCTGAAAGCAAAATAAGCCGTACAGATCCTAAAGGACACTAGAACCTGATGCTCTGATACCACCTGTGGCACCCCGCCTAATTAAATATCGGCTAATCAGTCCGTTATTAAATTGTAACCACGGTGAACGGTTGGTTCATTATTAGCATCAATGTCGCAAAATAACTTTTCCAATTAAACACCATAAATAATTAAGCTAAGTGACAAAACCCTTTTTAAGACATTGATTTCCAAATTTAATTTAAACCAATTTTTAAAACCTTACAAAATCCATAGTTTAAATATCACACAACTATGCCAGAACGATATAAGCCAAATAATTAAGCATCCAACTAGTTAATTATAACTTTAAAGCTTTAAGGAAAAACATCCTGACAGTAATAATCCCAAAGTATAAATACTGGAAATAAATGAATCATAATCTCTTATAAAAACATCTGAATAATGGAAAAGGACGACACATGCCCAACTGGAAAAAATAGAGCTAGAAGTGGAATCAATAATGAGGTCGTCTAAGCAAAAGGCCTGCAACTCCCACCTAAGCTGCAACGCGTTCCTTCCAAAGGATCCTATGCAAGACGCCGCTGTGGCTGGGCACCTATAATATATACATATATATACAAGAGAGAAGAGAAAATAGGAAACGGGTCAGAGCCTAATTGTAAAACAGTTTAAAAATTAGTTTAGCAAGTATTTAGAATGCTTACCGGCTAATGCAACAATCATATTAGTGCGGCACTCTCTTGAGAACTTCTCACCTCTCTTCTAATGTGCACACCTATCGCACTAATACTCCCAATAAATTAGCTTATCTTAAGATACTCATAAGATTCCATGCCGACATTCTCAATTGTTAAGGAAGTTAATCTTTTTATTAAAAAGCAAGGTTGTCACATAAGTCTCATTCCATTATAAAGTTTCTCTGTATTTCATTATACTTTTCAAACACTTATTCCTAAGTTGAAATAATTATTTATTACTCACTTACCACTAGTCACAGTAGGTAGTTCCCAAATTTCAAGTTTAATATATATTATCTACTCATATAATATATATATAACAATGGAACCCCACATACAATTTATGGTGCTGGCATACTCTGCTATCCAGTCCCCGTATCACTCGTACTAAGGGAAATACTAGTTCGAAATCACTCTCGAACCGTATTAACACAAAACACATACAAATTGAAGCGAAGCATAGTTCCATGTCACTAAGAGGTCAGTACATACCCTCACGTCTCTTAGGACCGTCTAACTATCGATCCGATAGCCTGTACCGATGATTCATTTGTTCTAGGGTACAAGTCAATATCCCCCATAAAGGTCCCATCGAGATAAGACTGTCCCAGCGCGGTAACCTCAGGGATAGCAAGTAGCGCGGGAACAATTTTCACACGTATATAGTGTATGCATAATCACAGTCACATATGTATACTACTCTTCCCATATCAAATTTAGGTACACTCTCACAACCCATAATTATGATATTTATCCTTATTTCACATTATTAGGTTATCACGTATAAAGGTTTGTCTCTTATTCTTATTTATGGGATTATTACAACTTACTAAGTACACTCGAGAATTCCTATCTCCCCAAGTGTAATTTCAGTAGGTACTTATTTATCTTACAACGTAACTTTCTTATGAGTCTCACCCTTTAACACATGTTCCCATGGTCCCTTATGTGTAAAACACCCCCATGAAATGTTAATCTCGTCTTACATTAAAGGTTCCATAATTTTATAAAGTCCTACTGCCTTCTTTACATCCCAAAATGTTTTAACATTAATATCCAATAATTTCTAATCATTTAAGTTGGGACAACCTATTAAAGAGGGAAAAGTGAGTTATACAGGAGGGGTCGATCGGTCGATGGTAGGTGTTCGATCGATCGATGCTCTTGGTTCGATTGATCAATCAAGCAGGTATAGCAAATCTGCAGAATATCCAGTTACGGGTTTCCTCTTCCAAAATCATCCAAAACAATATTTTTGACTACTTAAGTCCTAACCATTTATACTACAAGTGCTATAATCTCAAATAGGTGATATTCTACGTCAGGCATGCGGATTTTCATCATAAATAACGAATTAAATGGGGTATAATCCATAAAAATATTAAGAACCCTAATATTTTCTTTGTTCAGTTTCATCCCAATCTTTTACCAGATTTTATAATCTAAATTTACTGAAATTTCGTGGTTCAATCACTGCATGTGAATTGGGTTTCCATAATACCACTATTACTCATACATCATGCGAATTCAATCTCCAAAATAGGTTTTTCTTCCACAAAAACTAGCCCTAAGCAATCCTAGCTAATATTATTGGAGCATTAACTGAAATAGATCAAGATAGATACTTGCCTGGGAATTCTTGGTTCATATTTTTGGAGAGATTGGTGTGGTTGTGATCCTCGTTGCGCGATCTAACGTTTGGCGGCGACGGCGGTGCAAACGGTGGAGTTCTTGGCCTAGAACTCCTTGGAAAGCTTCTCCTCTTCCCTTCCAATGGTCGTCTTAGGTTTTGGCTTTTTCTAACCCTAGAAGACAACTCTTATTATCAGATATACTCTTAGGAATTTCGTGGGTTTTCATGCCCAAAAATGTAAAATGTCTGAAACGCCCTCCCGGGATGTTAATTAGGCCTAGAAATGCCCCGAGACCCAAACTAAACCCCCGGGTACATTATTTTGACTATCTCGACCCTTCTAGACACATTGATGCAGTCAAAATGACCATACGGGTGCCTTATAATTTATTCACTTTTAATAGTCCGAATTTAATCCCTACACGACACAAGCGCGTCCCGATAAATTTCTATAATTACCAAATTATATTCTCGTGATAATTTTACTAAATTTAAATACACCTCTTACTTTACCCATAAAGTAATTTATAACACAATTCCAATAATTACTAACTCTCATCACGCTAGTAAGTATTTAAATGATTTTTCCGGATTATTATTAAATTAATATCTCTAATTAAATTTAATAAATCCCCAAAAATTAAAAGTCATAAAAATACGGCATATTACAGTGATTGGGTGTAATACCCAGCTGATCGCTCTGAAGGATTGGACGGTTGGGGACTTATGTCAGTTGTACCGATGGCAGAAGGCCAATCGACAGTTGAAGGGATCTTTTTCTCTAGAGGCAGTTCATCAGGTCTTGAATGGCCTGACCAGTGGTAGGGTATGACTTTTTCCTTTTCAGTCTTGGTCTTTGTATGCCCTGATTCTGTATTGACTTATACCTTCCTAGGGATTTTTAGGTTACCTTTTACCCTTGGGGGACGGCCATTCAGGACACGGGGGTGACTGGGGTGAACGCGAAGATGAGGCATTTGTTGGCACATGAGTTTGTCCACTCTTGGTATCTCGGGGAGAGGGTGGTCTGACAGATTACTAAGGAAGTGGTGGTTCCACCTGCGAGGTCTCCTATGTCTATGAGGCGGGAGAGACTACTATCGGAGTACGCGAGGATTACGGCGATGATCGGTGAGTCCTACATATTGTACACTGATACGACTGTGCCATATGACTATATAGACTTTGTGATGAGCTGGATGATGGCGCCTAACATATATGTGCCTTGACTTTCCCTCTTGCGGGTTCGAGTCGGGAAGTGGGGTCCTCCCATAGCAGCGGTAGTCCGTCGACGTCTGCGGCGGTGGTGACTTTACAGATTCCTTTTGTACAGTTGCATACCCCTTCATACAACACTCAGCGAGATGATGGGGGGATGGTGCCTATGTTGCACAATCCTCATGCAATGGATCCGGAGGAGCTGGGTTTGACAGAGGAGGTCTTTCATCATGCTAAATACATTTATGTGCTTTTCCTCTTTTTGGTTTCTTTTCTGTTTTGATCTTTTCTTCTTGATACTGATTTTGCCTTTTCCTCGCAGCGACATCAGAGATTGGATATCTTCAGTGACTACCCATATCTGGGATGCGGTTCCAGTTCCTTCTTGATTGGTTCCATCTTCTTCGTCCGGGGAAGAATCTAGCTCGGGTTGTAGTGGTGCGTTATCTCATCGTAGGGGAAAGAGAGCGCATCGCAGGAGTGGAACCTCTTAGAAAGAGGGGTGAAGGGTAGGTGAGAGACAGAGAGAGAATGTGGGTTCGGGCAGAGTCCCGTTATTTTTTTTCTTTTCTTTTATTTCCTGCAACATTGATGTAACACAGAACACTATATATGCAATGAAGTTTTTTATTATCTTCTGTTAAAGGTGAGTGAATGCATGCACATGCCCTTTTTACTTTGCTGCTGAGACCGTAAAAAGAGATATTTTTTGAATTTTGAAGGAAATTTCTTTTTTTTTTAAATGTGAGATTATACAAGGGTGGAAGGGGAAATTTGAAATTCTATTGAGAATATCAACTTATTTTTTACGAGTTTCTAATTTTGACAAAAGAGGAAAAAGGAAAAGTTCCAAAAATAGGGGGTTACCGATCGGCAACCCCCTTGCCCTGCATATGGGCAGTTAAGTCCAGTCCCATCAATTCAAAGTTTTGATTTGGTACCCTCTTCAGCCTTTTGTACTTTGTAGGGAAGGATTTCTTCCAATTTCTGCACGGGTTATGTCTTTTGTGAGGAGTTTTCATGTATAAAAAGGGGTAAGGGTGGAGTGTTTTCATCACACCTTCACATTCTTACTTACTTGCCTACTATCTTTTAGTCTTGCAAGATGGCTCTCCCTGGTAGCATTGAGTTTGCTAACTACCTCGAAGCCCTGGAAGCAATGTACTCTTATAATTTTAACTACGATGCTTTCAACATGCGTCGAGTCTCTTTGTGGCGCAACCGGACCATTGAGTGGAACATGTTAATAGTGGCAGTACAATTTTGGTACCCCGAAGACCATGTATTCCGCTTTGGGTTGGATGAGGTTTGTCCTACCTATGAGGAATTCTTTGCCATGCTGGGGATTAATCCTAGTGTTTCCACGACTCTACTTGAGCTTTCCCGTTCTCCTAGGGATTTGTTGGTCAGGCTTCTTCGTATTTTGCCTTCGGCGTCTAGACCACTGGTTGCTAGAGGAATGATCTCTCTTTTGGAGGTGTCACAATCCGTGCATTTGCAGGAGGTTGGCGATAATGGATACGATGGAACCGTTCTTCTGGGCTTGGTTTCAATATTTCTTCTAGTGACTAGGGAACTACTGACGGACCCACAACAAGAAGCCATTACTTCATGGATGTCATACTGTCGCAATACTACGGCGGTGATACTAGCAGAAACTTAAAATGACCTGGATGCTTGGCGAGAAGGTCGTTCTAACTTTCTGAGGGGCAGCCCCATGATGCTGTTCATGTGGTTGTCTGAAAGTCTCCGCCTAGTGACTTCTCCAGATTATCCTTTGTCGATTGTACCCAACTTATTTTCGTGCTATTTCATCAGTGTTGGCTTGGATATTGAGAGCTGAGAGAACTGGTTTGTGTAGCATGGGGCTCTGAATTTGTATTGGTCAGTGCCTTGGTGGGGATAGCTGCTACCTATTCTGGAGCTAGGAGAATATCCGTATGTCCGGCTGGTTGGTCTCAGAAAGACCTCTTTATATTTCCCTTGGCGACTTCTGCACCAATTTGTGTGGGAGCAAGTCGTGCCACCTCGGACACTATATTTCTTTCTGGTATAAGAATTGACTGAGCGTCTGCGCATGCGGCTTTGCTCTTTGTGGGAGAGTCGGCGTCTGTCAACCCGTCCCGCATAGTCTGTTTGGAGAGTTTGGCATATCCCTGGGGATTATATGAAATGGTTGTGGAGGAGAGTAGTCAGTAAGATTTTGGCAGTGGATACTAGACAAAGGTGGATTGCCTTATTTAATACCATGGAAGGAGGCGTTGTGGTTTTTTCGAAGCTGGTTCGGGCTTATCGGTCCATGGAGTATCTGCGACACTCCATTCAGGTAGGGGAAGCTTGGGGACCCCAGGATGTAGATGATGATGACGGAGAGGGCTCCTCTAGTAGCTGTGGATGGGACTCCTGTAGAGTTTATTGTGTAATGGGGAATAAATGTGGGGATTTTATTTGGCTTTTTAGGAAAGTAGGGGGAAGGGAGTTATCTATTCCTTTTCTTATGTAACTGTACCGTTATTTCTTATTAGTGAAATAAACAAGTTTTTGATCATCTAGCTGTGCCTTTTTGATGAGTTTTGTATTTTTTTGAATTATCTATACTGATCGTTAAGGCATACATAATCCTTTTGTTTAAGTATACGTTAGAATGAACTGTCATTCTCGGAGATAAGAAAAGAATAGTTTTTATGAAAAAGAAAGGGTCGTGCTCATATAAGTTGTATGAGCTACCTATGTACCTATGGGGTTTTGAAAATTTTAAATTTGTTTGAAAATGATTTTGCAGAGGATCAGGCCCACCTAGTTTAGGGTAGAGGGAAATGAAAATATATTTTTTAGTATAGATGGGAGATGAGAAGAGTCGTAGCACGCCAAGATTTTAGGCTAGGTGTAAAATTTCTTGAGACGGTCCAAGTTGACTGGATGGGACATCTCCTCCCCATGTAAGTCGGTGAGCATGGCGGCACCACCAGACAAGATCTTCTTTGCAACGTATGGGCCGCTCTAATTGGGCTTGAATTTCCCTCTGGGGTCCTAGATAGGCTCTACTATTACTTTGAGGGCTAAATCCCCCTCTCTGACACCGTGGTCCTTGACTCTCTTGTTAAATGAACGCACTATACGACGATGGTAACCTTGTATGTGATATAGATCTTTCAATCTCTTTTCATTTAGGAGGGTCATCTCGCTAAGACGGCTTTGGCACCAGTCTTCTTCGCTGACTTTGCTTTTAGGCATGACGCGCAGTGAGGGTATTTCCAGCTCCATGGATAAATGTCTTCCATGTCGTAGGCTATAGAGTAAGGGGTAGCCCCAAAGGGCGTATGGGATCCAGTCGGCCCAGTCTCGACAACTTTTGGTCATCTTGCTAATGATGGCTTTGAGGTTCTTGTTGGCAGCTTCGACTGCACCATTTGTCTAAGGTCAGTAGGGAGAAGATTTGTGTCTCTGAATCCCATATTTATTGACCACTTCTGTGACTTTTGCCTCGAAATGAAACTCGTTATCTGATACTAACTCGTATGGGACCCCATACCGACAGATAATGTTTTTCTTGATGAATTTGGCTACTTTCTTGGCATTCAGCACTACATATGACTCAGCTTTGACCCACTTGGTGAAGTGATCAATGGAAACTAGGATGAACTCATGACCATTGGAAGCCTTTGATGTAACCTTCCATATTATGTCGATGCCCCAGGTGGAGAACAGCTAGGGAGAGGTCATATTGTATAATTCTCGCGGAGGCCGGTGTTGAAGGTTGGAGAAATGTTATCATTTGAGGCATCTCTGGACATAGGCAGTGCAATCCTGGGTCATGGTGGTCCAATAGTCGCCTTGTCGGATGATCTTTTTGCCCAACATGTGACCGTTCATGTGGGTCCTCATTCCCCACTTTGGATTTTCTATATTATCTTTTTAATGTCAGCCGCTGTGATGCAGTGTAGATGGGTTTCTCTTAAACAATGCTTTGTGACAGATGATGTACTAGTCAGACACTGTTTGGAGGGTTTCTCGGTCTTTCTTGTTGGAACCCTCAGGATACCTACCATGCTTAAGACGGTGCCAGATATTATAGTACCAACAATTGGCTAGTTCTGGATCTTCTGTGATGACGAGCTCAATATGGTAGCAGTGGGTTGGTTTGTCTTATTTTTAAATCTGGAAGGGGGTCATTGTTATTCCTTCGGGCATGTCTACTGTTGACACCCCATTCTGTTACCCCCTAACTCTCCTTAGGTCCCTAGTACCTCCCTTCATCACTACAAATCCAGATCATGTCCTGAGTACTGACCTAGAAGCCACCGGGCACACTCAGGCTCTATTTGACCAAAAGTCAAACTCTTCAGCTCGATCGAGATTGAATGAATCTTCAAAGGTCATTGAATTCCCTTTCCAACAATCCATCTCGTGCACGATTCTGACTTACCATGTGGACAAACGATCCGTTTGCGTCCGAAACTTGATCCATAGGCCACCGAGCGCTCCCAGTATCTATTTGACCTAAGTCAACTCTTCATCTCTACTAAGACTGAATGAATCTTCGAAGGGAATTGAAATCCCTTTCTAACGGTCCATCCCGTGCATGATTCCGACTTACCATGTGGACGAATGATCCGTTTGACTCCAAGAGGTCACCAAATGCTTCCAGGGCCCGGTTGAGCAAATTAAACTCCCTAAACCAGGCCAAACTCTTTGGAATGTAGAAGTACATCTCCTAACCTTTCCAACGGTCTGCCTCGTGAGTGATTCGGACTTACCATACGGACGAACAATCCATTTGCGTCCAAACAATTCCCCGTCCAATGGATCGATAAACTCTTCCGAGCCATATTTGACCCAAAGTCAGCTCCCAAATTCGGTAGTGGTACGTCTCTGAATTACATTTCCAACGGTCTATCTCATGCGTTATTCTGACCAACGATTTTCCCTCGGCAGCCAATTTTCCGAAAAGGCCTGAAACACACTGCCAAATGGCAGGCTCCAGACCCTGCCTGTCGGCAGGTGCTGATAGGCAAGACCAGGTCTATGCCGATCGGCAGTGACCTGGGCCTATGAAAGAGGCCTTCACCTTATTTGCAAGGGGAGCCCATATCTGATAACAATCGCTCTCAGCGAATCCCAAAAACCTCTCTCGAACACAGCGCGATTTCAAATCCAAATCCCTTTCTAACTTCCACTTTTCATCACCCTTTTTATCAAACTTGGTGAACTAGCCACTCTCCATCATCATCCAAGTGCAAGGGCTGCTCTCCAACATTCAAGATCAAGCTCAAGATCTTCAAGAGGGTCCAACTTTCCCAACCTTCTCTTCAAATTCTCTTAAATTCACAATAACTTGTTTTATTACTTAACACTTTTATTATCTCATCTCACATATCCTAATATACTTTTTATTCAGTATTATTGCACATCACCTATTTTCATATAATAAAACCTAAAAAACCAAGAAAAGGAGGGTTTGCTCATAAATTCCAAATAGGGATTCTCACACTTTTCTCACAACTAAAACACTTTTTCTACACACATGGACACTCACAAATAAGAGATCCCCCATTTGGATTTATGAGATAAACCCCACCCCTCGTTTTATATGCGAACTGCGTGAACTTTGATGCCTTTATAGGCTACATAGGTGTCTCGGGGTAAAACCCGAGATTAGAGTCCTATTCTCACTTTCTCTCTCATTTTCTATCTTCTCTAAATCCAATTTTCTTATATTATATATACTTGTTTTTAGTGACGTATTACTCCACATGTGTTATCGTTCCATTATAACGATCAACATAGGGGTAATCGCGTAAATCTTATTTTCTAATATTATTTGTATACCTTCCTACGGATGACTCGCTTTATCTCTTCCATGATACAAGTCGAGGATTCCTATCTCCACTATATATATACACATGTACACATATCATGGGGAAAATAGCAAATATCCATGAGAGACCGAAAGGGCGGAATGGGTGCCTAACACCTTCCCATTTCGTAACTTAGCCTTCGAACCCTTCTCGAATTGTTTTGGTTTCATATGCACCAGTATGTTTTTGGATGCCATCTTTCGGGATGGCTTCCCATTTTTGTTTTGTCTGTTTTGAGTAAAATACACTGGCGACTCTAAATCTCTCTACATTTTTAAACCTCATCTCAAACGATGCCGACCGAAGCGCTCCCGAGAGGGATGCGCGGGACCCGAGGATCCTTCCTTTGCACGCCTGTTCGCAAGCGAGGATCGGGGATGGCCACAGTGGCGACTCTCCTAGGGATATGTTGTATATTTTGAGGGTTTGACTCTATTTACATGGATGTTATATTTGTTTATATTTCCCCTATATCTGCATGTTCCCTTTTTCCATGTGTATCCCGTGCCTATGCTTTTGTTCACACACTTGTAGAAAATTTTTCATGTAAACTTTGCACTACGTGCTCATAGGATCACATATATCCACATGTTACACCCATCACCCATCCATACTTGGTGTACCTTTGGTACTTGTACTTTGCTCCCTGTTTGGCATGATCAAGAAAGGCATTCTCATCATAAGATACTAATAAGAGAATCATGCATAATTCACACGATATCACCAAAGAGCATTGTTATTGACCAAATTTTACCCAGTAACTGGAGGGTCACTTCGTGATGGGCGCTGGTCCGGCAGTTCGCAGTTAGCCTAAGCGATATGACTCTCACCTTCCATTGGCCAAGTACCTTCAGCGTATATCGAACGGTTCCCCTGCATCATACCGCTTGATCGAAGTCATGACGGGAGGTATATCACAGGGAATTTGTTCACGTACACCGAGTATATTGAATTTTCTCTCA
Source organism: Sambucus nigra (assembly GCA_949130495.1). Lineage (NCBI taxonomy): Eukaryota > Viridiplantae > Streptophyta > Magnoliopsida > Dipsacales > Adoxaceae > Sambucus > Sambucus nigra. The sequence continues at coordinate 283,389,997 of OX422208.1, forward strand.
CACGTACCGTCCCCACGAGGTATATAGTGAGGCAATTCACGTACACTCAAGTATATCAAATGGCTTGTCCACAAGTACCAATTGCCCGCAAGAGCAAGACATATATCATGGAAGTCACGCCAAAGGGGGGAACCCATGCCGATTCACCCAACCAACTGCATACCCGCATATAGATGTCAAACCTAGGACACGCACTTTAGATTGTCGGTTTCAACCCGAAACTCTGCCGAAATTCCCAGTCGGCCTGCCGGCCAAATTTTTGCGCATTTTTAAAATGAGACCCTGTCTGTGAGCCTGGTTACAAGTCCAGCCGTAACTTTTCATATATTAAAAAACCCCACTTTTCCAGGCTCGGGTCATGTCCGGCATTGCATTTAGGAGAATTAAATACAAGTGAGAACATAATAATCATGCTGAGTTCCATCTCTAAAAACATTTCTCCCTTCTTTATCAAAAATCCAAAAAAACATTTCTCCATTTTTTATCAGAAGTCTAAAAATAGTTTCTTCCCTTTTTTAAAAAAATAAATCCCATTATACGCCTTCTAAGGTCAATCGCAAGCCCTTGGCCTGGTTCCCTATTGGCTTCGGTCTTCAGTCAAATCACCCTGGAATCCCGTCCGTTCCTCTACTACTTCTTCTGAACCCGAAATCCGTCCACTTTTCATAGAGAATATAGATCAAGTATCAGTCATACAGCTTGATTTGACGGCAGTCCTATCTCAGCTCGTGTCCAAGATTGACAACCTCCAAACTGAGGTCTGAGAGATGAAATGAAACCAGGTTCCTATTCCTCAAGAGCTCGAGGCCCTACTCCCTCATGCTATGGTTCCTCTGAGCCTATCTGGGTTCCCGAAGAATATCAGCAAGCTCCACGTTCCCCTTCTGTCAATGGGCCACCGCCTGCTAGGGGTGGCAATTTTAGAAACGTCACAAAAAAATGACACGGAACGACACGAAATTGACACGATATTTCGTGTTCGTGTCGTGTTTTTTTGACACAAAGTCATGTCGTGTCGTGTTCGTACCTTAATTATGAGTCGTGTCATGTTATCGTGTTTTTTAAGCCTGGAATTTAAGAAATTATGGTTGTCGTGTCGTGTCGTGCCGTGTTATTTTTTATTCGGGTCGTGTTTGTGTCAGCTAAAAAACCACGAATTCGTGTCGTGTCGTGTTCGTGTTCGAAAAAACCTTATCATGTTGTGTCGTGTCGGGCCAAAACACGGCCCGTTGACCCGAATTTCCACCCCTACCGCCTGCCCAGCTTTCGATGCCAAACATTACCCAGTCTGTGGCTAACCTGCCTATGGTCGCTAATCCAAAAGATGAGGAGTTGAATAAAGTCAAAGAGGATCTCAAGATGCTCACCAAGAAGTTCGGCCAAGTCAGAATCTCTAGAAATTACATGGACTACACCTACATGTCTCCTTATCCTAAAGCGAGGTTACATGAGAAGTTCAAGATGCCAAATATCGAGAAGTTCGGAGGGAGTGGACCCCCGATTGTTCATCTTCCCAGTTATCATAGTTCCATGACTCTGTTAGGGGCTTCTGAAGAAGTGATGGCCCAATTATTTAAGCAAACTTTAAAGGATAGTGCCCTCCGATGGTTTTTGTCTCTCGAGGAATCCAAAATCCGTAGCTGGGAGGATGTAGCCCAAGAATTCATGTTGCAGTACAAATACAACGAAGAGCTTGAGGTCACCCATCGTGATTTAGAGCTGCTCAAACAGAACCCTAGGGAATCATTCAGTAACTTCATAACCTGGTGGAGGGAGCAGGAAGCTACCATGACCAATCGGCCATCTGAGGAAGAACAGGTCAACATAGTGACGAAGAATTTCTTACCCTATGTTCGAGTGACGATGTGAGGATCCCCACTTCCGAGATCTCAGAGAGGCGAGAGTAGAAATCGAGGAAAGCCTTGTTAAAATAGAGGTTGAACCGAAGAAGGTGTCCAGACAGTTCACCCCTAGAAAGTATGACAAGCCTGCCAGTGCTACAGTCTCAACCATCAACAACATCTCTCAACCAACCACATCATGGATACCAAAAAGCCACCATGTCCCAATTCGGAGGGAATACACTGAGCTCCATGCTCCCATCTCCAAATTTTACCAAGCCCTCTTAAGTCGAAACCTCATAAAACCCTTGGATCCTCCTCCATTGCCAAATCCACTCCCAAGAAACTTCAAGGTCGATGCCCATTGTGCCTTTCACCAAACTACTAGCCATACCACCGACCAATGCTTTCACCTCTGAAATATAATTCAAGATCTCATTGACCGGGGTACCATCGCCCCACCAGCCAATCCTAATCCAAACACTACTCACAATCCACTCCCAAATCATGCCAATGCCATCTTCTTAGAAGAAAACCCAGATTTTGATCCCGAAACTAAAATCACACCCATATACTCTCCTAAACGTCTTCAAATTTACCCATATTTCCTCCTACACCCTACTAGCCTCGCTGATCAGGCACTGTCACTCCTTACCAGAGCATGCATCATTGTCCGTACATGTTTTGAAAATGGAAATAGAATTATCATAGGTGTTAAACCAACTCCTAGAGTTCGGGCTGAAATTTCCCTCACAGATGGTCATCGATTATCAAGGGTTCAGTACACTGTCCTTGGAAACACGAAAATGGGCCCAAGATTCAGACAAGGGGGTGGTACCAACTGATGAACTCAGCTTAGATGATGTTGTCCAAATTATAGTTGAATTATTCGGGCAAACCAACAACATTTGTAGTATCACCGGGTTACTTGATAGTTTGAAGCTACAAGGGTGCTTGGTCCCTTCAACCATACATATCCCGACCGAATGGGAAGACCTATATGAAGAAGCCGTTGAAGTTGTGGAATGCATTGACTTTACATGGAAAGACAAAATTGTTACCACCGGATAGGAGGAAGAATCATAAGATTCGAGTGAAGAACAAGGTTCAGGAAGAACTGTCCTAGTAGCCGATATATGTGGGATGATATCATTTGAATAAATCGTCGAAAAAATAAATAGGGTGATAGAACAACCTGAGATTGATGAGGAAACAGTATTCATGTTCTTCCCTTCTTCGGTAAATCACATGACCAGATTAGGGAGACATTACCAGGTTCCAAGCTCACTACTAGTAAATGACAAAAGGAAGGGCGTTGAAAACCTTCCTATGCCAGAGATGACCATCGAGGATAGCAAGATCCTCGATCAACCAAAGAAAACTCAAGGTAACATCACTCTATGGGGGCTTTTCATGTCTTCCCAACTGCACAGAAATGCTTTAATCAAGCTGCTCACTGGACCCACAGTTCCTCCTTCTACTACACCAGAAGAAGCGGTAAATCTGGTCGGATCTTCGACCTCTACCCGAATGCTATCATTTTCTGAAGAAGAGATCCCCATAATTGGGCCAAATCACAATCATACACTTATCATCTTCGTCGAAGTTATGGGGAAGGCAGTCCCACTCTCTCTTGTCGATAACGAATCCGCCTTGAATGTCTACCCACTAAGAACCTTCAAGTGTTTAGGCCTGAAAGAAAAAAACCTTGCTCCAACATCCGCCGATGTACGTGCCTACGATAATACCCGTCTGGAGGTGATGGGATCCATAAAACTTGTAATAGGGGTTAACCTTATAAACCATGTCGTTGAATTCCAAGTCATAAACATCCCAACTTGTTTCAACCTGTTGCTCCGATGACCCTGGCTCCATAGTATCAAGGGTGTGTCTTCCTCACTCCATCAAAAATTGAAGATCTTCACCGACGGGCGAGTCATCACCATTTTTGGCGACGACGAAAATGTTGAGGGTGCAAGCACCACCAGTCCAATCCTTGAGATCCAACACAGGTTAAATGATATGCTCCTATTAGGATTCTGAGTTGAGACACTCCTACTCACAGCAGGGGACAGTTTCAAAGAAAGGGTTTGTCCAGAATATGACCCTCATGGCAATGTCAATGTGATTCAGATGTTCAGAAACATGCACTTTATGCTCGGATTGGGTCTAGGGAAAAGGCAGCAAGGGATACTTGAGCCCATTAAAGTGAAGAATGGTTTCCCTCAATGTGGCTTGGGGTATCAACCATAAGAACAAGATCTCAGAATAATCAACCAGTATCGACCAAAGAGAATATCAGACTGCATCCAAACTATCCCAGGAGACTCCTTGAATGGACGTTTCATCAAAGAAGGCGAAGACTTCCCTTTTTGCGGTTTTCCAAAACCATGGTATGACCACACAGACAAGAAGATGAAGCCCGGAATGGAGATCTTTTTCCAAGATAGCTACCCATGGGCTGAAAGTTTCCAACACCCAATACAACCGCTCATCAAAGATACCGAAGAGACTGAGGAAAGTGATTCCAAAGATTCCTTCAACTTACCGACAATGGGGATGGCACTTTGCATGGTTCATTCAGGCACTACATCAATGGATCCATCCCATATGATTAAAGCTACTGATACACCCCTTCTCAACTGGCATGCTGCACCAATTCTACCTGCTGAAATTTCCCCTAACCCTAGTGTTTACGCTATTTCTCCTTATGTTGTCTGTCCTTGTTCAAATGTAATCGAGACCCCTTTTTATAAGGTTCTCAATGTTGTTTTTCCTATCAATGAAATAAGCGAATATTTTGAGTATCTTGTTGTGCCTTACATTAACTGCTTGAATTCTAATCAAACTTTTGATGATTATGATTTTGCAAATGAACAATTCTTAACTGATCTAAATAAGGTTAATAATAAACAACATAACCGCGTTCAAGTTAATGAAGAAGTGGCTATTTTTTTTAATCTCAGTTCTAGTAGCCAACTGCACGAGATTAGGATAAGGGCCACCCTTGACGAGAATGAGCACGCACAACTCGAAGAATTACTAAAGGAATTCGTGGATGTCTTCGCATGGTCCTATGATGATATACCAGGCATTGATCCTGAAATAGCTCAGCACGAGATCCCCACTTTCCCAGATTACAAGCCGGTTAAATAAAAATTGAGGAAGCTCCGCACCGAATGGTCAGTCAAGGTAAAAGAAGAGGTGGTCAAACAGTTGAACGTGGGTATCATTCGTGTGATCGAATATCCCACGTGGATAGCCAACATAGTACCTGTGCCAAAATCAGGAGGGATGGTTCGAATGTGTGTGGACTACCGAGATTTAAACAAAGGTTCTCCAAAGGATGATTATCCGCTACCCAATATCGACATGATCGTGGACAACACAGCCAGTCATGCTCTCAAGTCATTCGTCGACGAGTTTTCCAGATACAACTAAATCAACATGCACCCAGACCACCTAGAAAAAACCGCAATCATCACACCATTGGGAACCTTTTGCTATACCGTTATGCCATTTGGTCTCAAGAATGCTGGGGCTACCTTCCAAAGGGCTGCCACAACTATCCTGCATGATCTAATTCACAAAGAAGTCGAGGTTTATGTAGATGATATGATTATCAAATCCAAAACTAGAGAAGGTCATGTTCCCGCTCTCCGGAAGTTCTTCGAATGACTGCGATGGTATCAGACGAGACTCAATCCATAGAAATGTGTCTTCGACATTACAAAGGGAAAACTATTGGGATCCATGGTCAGTGAGAGGGGGATAGAAGCAGATCCAGAAAAGCTGAAGGCCATACTTGAGATTCCACCACCCCGAACAGAAAAAGAAGTTTGAGGTTTTCTAGGGAAATTACAATATATTAGTCGGTTCATCAGCCAGCTAACCTCCATCTGTGAACCGATCTTCAAGCTCCTTCGAAAGGATTCAGATAAGGTTTGGAACGAGGCCTGCCAATAAATTTTTAACCGAATCAAACAATATCTGACCCAACCTCCAGCGCTCATGCCATGATAAACTGGTCTCCTTTTGCTCCTATACCTAACCATAACCGACACTGAAGCTGGGGCTTTGCTAGCCCAATACCTTGAAAACTCCAGCAAAGAAAGAGTCATCCATTATGCCAGTCGTAAATTGCCCGAGTACGAGGTTAACTACATTGCTTTGGAAAAGGTGTGTGCCACACTTGTCTGGGTCACCCAAAAGTTACGACATTACATGCTCGCCTTCCCCATCAAACTTGTATCCCGAATGGATACCATCAAATACCTACTTGAGAAACCTGCCTTATCCAGTCGAATGGACCGATGGTTGATGCTCCTAACCGAGTTCGATAGCGTGTACGTCATGCAGAAAGCCATTAAAGGAAGAGCCATCTCTAACTACCTCGTTGATTACCCCGTAGAAGAAGAAGATGTTTGGATCTCCGAATTCTAGATGAAAATATCCTCTGTGCTCCTCAAGATAACCTTCGATGGAAAATGTTTTTTGACGGAGCTGCTAACAAAAAGGGATATGGCATTGGGATACTTCTGATCCCCTTGATGACTCCCACACTCCCATCTCCATCAAATTGGATTTCCCTTGCACCAACAACATGACAGAATACGAGGCATGCACAGTAGGCCTCTAAGTTGCTCTTAAGAAATGTATTAAATACCTTGATGTCTACGGGGATTCTTCCCTCATCATCGATCAAGTGCTCAGAAAGTGGAAAGTCAAGGACGAAAAGCTCCAACCCTTCCATGCCCACTTAGAAAAGTTAGCCTCCCGATTCTGAGATATCACCTTCCATTACCTACCTCGAGCAAAGAATAACCTAGCCGATGCTCTCGCTACCTTGGCCTCCATGGTCGACATGCCTGAAGGAATAACAATGGCCCCCTTCCTAGTTCAAAAGCAAGGCAAACCATCCCACGGCTACTATATTGAGCTTGTTTCCACCGAAGATCCCGAACTAGCCGATTGCTGGTACTATGATATCTGGTGCCTGCTAAAAAATGGTAGGTATCCCAAGGTTTAGAACAGGAAAGACCGAATAACCCTCCGAAGACTGGATGCCCAGTACATCATCTGTCATAAAGCTCTACTCAAGAGGAACTTCGATGGAACTCATATACACTGTATCGCAGGGGCTGAGATTGAGAAAATAATGCAGAAGATCCACAACAGAGAATGCGGGCCCCATATGAACGGTCAAATGCTTGCTAAGAAGATTATTCGACAGGGCTACTACTGGACCACCATGGCCCAAGATTGCACCGCCTATGTTCGGATAGGCCTCAAATGCCAACAGTTCTCCAATCTTCAACACCTGCCTCCGCGAGAATTATACAACATGACCTCTCCCTGGCCATTCTCCACCTGGGGTGTCGACATCATAGAGAAGATTACACTAAAGGCTTCAAACGGACATGAGTTCATCCTAGTTGCCATTGATTACTTCACAAAATGGGTCGAAGCTGAGTCATACATAGTATTGAATGCCAAGAAAAGTGGTCAAATTCCTCAAGAAAAATATCATTAGCAGATATGGGGTCCCGTAAAGTTAGTGTTAGATAACGGGTTGCACTTCGAAGCAGAATTCACAGAAGTAATCAACGAGTATGGGATTCAGAGACACAAATCTTCTCCCTACCGACCTCAGGCCAATGGTGTAGTTGAAGTCGACAACAAAACCCTCAAAGCCATCATCAGCAAGATGACCGGAAGCTATAGGGATTGGGCCGACCAGATCCCGTACGCCTTATGGGGCTATCAAACCTCAATCTGACCCTCTACTGGGGCTACCCATTACTCACTGATCTATGGCATGGAAGCAGTCCTACATGTGGAGCTGGAAATACCCTCGCTACGTGTCATGCTCGAAAGTAAAGTTAGTGAAGAAGACTGGTGCGAAAGCCGTCTCGACGAGCTTACCGTCCTAGATGAAATGAGATTGAAAGATCTTTACCACATACAGGGGTACCATCGCCAAATAGCGTGATCATTAAACAAGAGAGTCAAGGACCATGGTGTTCGGGAAGGGGCTTTAACCCAAAGGAGATAATAGAACCCATCTGGGACCCCAGAGGGAAATTCAAGCCCAATTGGAGAGGCCCCTACATTGTGAAGAAAATCTTATCCGGCGATACCTCCATGCTCACTGACCTAGATGGGGAGGAGATGGCTCGTCGAGTCAACCTGGACCGTCTTAAGAAATTTTACCCCTAGTCCGGAATCTCGGCACGCTACGACTCTTCTCATCTCCCTTTTTTTCTTAAAAAAAAACTCTCTTCATTTCCCTCTACCCAGAACTACGTGGGCCTGATCCTCTTCAAAAAACCATTTTTCAAGAAAAATAAAAAAATTTCAAAAAACCCCCAGAGGTACATAGGCAGCTCATGCATCTTATAGGAGCACGACCCTTTCTATTTTCACAAAATACTATTCTTTTATTATCTTCGAGAATGGCAGTTCATTTTAACATATACTTTAACAAAAGGATTATGTATGCCTTAGCGATCGGTATAGATAATTCAAAATTAAAAAATTCATCGAAAGGCACAGCTAGATGATCAGAAACTTGCTTATTTCATTAATAAGAAATTACAGCACGGATTACATAAGAAAAGGAACGGATGACTCCCTTCCCCCTACTACCATAAAAAGCCAAATAAAATCCCCACATCTATTCCCTGTTACACAAATAAACTCTCCAAGAGTCCTACCCACAGCTACCAGAGGAGCCTGCACCCTCATCATCTACATCCTGGGGTCCCCAAATTTCCCCTCCCTGAATAGAGTACCATAAACACTCCATGGACCGATAATCCTGAACCAGCTTCGAAAAAACCACAACACCAAGAAAACCACCTTTGTCCAGCCTCCGCTGCCAACATCTTGATGACAACTCTCCTCCACAACCACTTCATATAATCCCTAGGGACATGCCAAACTCCCCCGACGGACTGAGAAGGACGGGTCGACGGATGTCGATTCTCCCATGGAGATCCAAGCAACAGACGCAAGCGCTCGGTCAAAACGTCTACCGAAAAGAAATTTAGTGTCCGAGGTGGCACGACCTGCGCCCAGCCAAATTGGCGCAGAAGCCTCCAGGGGAAACAACTGCCCCCACCAAGGCACTGACCAGTACAAACTCCGAACCCCATGCTCCACAAATTAATTCTCCCAACTCGCAATATCCAGGTCAACATAGAAGAAGTGACGCGAAAAGAAGTTGGGCACAACCGATAAGGGATAATCTGGAGGAGTCATCAGGCGAAGTCATTCAGACAACCACATGAACATCATCACAGGGCTACCCCTCAAAAAGTCAAAATGACCTTCTCGCCAGGCATCCAGACCATTCAGCATCTCCGCCAATATCACCACCACAGGATTGCGATGATATGAGATCCACGAAGTAATGGCTGGAAGTTGCAGGTCCACCAACAGTTCCTCGGTCACTAGCAGCAATTTTGAAACCACGCCTAAAGCAACAGCTCCAGCATAGCCAGCATCACCTACTTCCCACAAATGCACGGACAGCAGCACCGCCAGGAGGGAGATCATTCCTCCAGCAACCAAAGATCTGGCCACCGAAGTCGAAATATGAAGAAGCCCGGCCAATAAATCCCTAGGAGAACGGGAAAATTCGGGCAAAGCCGTAGCAACACTGGGATTTATACCCAGCATGGAAGAAAATTTCTCGTAGGTAGGACAAACTTCATCCAACCTAAAGCGAAATACATGGTCTTCGGGGTACCATAATTGTACCACCACCATTGGCATGTTCCATTTAATAGGCCGATTATGCCACAAGGAGACTCGACCCATGTTGAAGGCATCATAGTCAACATTTTAAGAACACATTGCTTCCAAGGCTTCGAGGTAGTTATAAAAATCAATTCTACCAGGGAGAGCCATCTTGTAAGGCTAAGAGATAGTGGGCAAGTAAGTAAGAATGCGAGGGTGTGATGAAAACACTCCACCCTTACCCCTTTTTATACTTGAAAACCCTCACAAGAGACATAATTCCTGCAGAAATCGGAGGGAATCCTGCCCCACAAGGTACCAAAGGCTGAAGGGGGTACCAATCAAAGCTTTGAAGTGATGGGACTGGACTGAACTGTCTATAGGCAGGACAGGGAGCTTGTCGATCGGCAGCCCCCGATTTTTAGAAATTTCCCTTTTTTCCTCTTTTGTCAAATCAGAAAACTCAATAAAAATAAATTCATATTCTCAACAGAATTTCAAAACCCCTTTTCCTCCATTTATAATTTCCCCTTTTAATTAAAAACTTTCCTTCAAAAATTCCAACAATTCTCCTTTTTACGGTCTCAGCAGCAAAGTAAAAAGCGCATGTGCATGCATTCATTCATCATTAATAAAAGATAATAAAAAACTCCATTGCATTGCATCTATTTATTTTTTGTGTTACATCAATTTTGCAGGAAATAAAAAGAAAAAGCAAAAACAACGGGACTTAGCCTAAACCCACATTATCTCTCTCTCTCTCTCACCCACCTTTCTCTCTAAGAGCTTCCACCCCTGCGACGTGCTCTCTTTCGCCTACGGCGAGACGATGCACCGCCACTACTCGAGCCAGAGTCCTCTCCGGACGAAGTAAACGGCACCAATCAAGAAGGAACAGGAACTTCATCCCAAATATGGGCAGTCTCTGAAGATATCCAATCTCTGATGTCTCTTAGCCAAGTGGTCGCCACTCGAATTTGCTGCAAGGAAAAGGCAAAATCAGTATCAAAACAAAGATGACCAAAACAGAAAAGTAAGAAAAAGGAGAACGTAAAGGTATACCTCGGGTCGAAGGACCTCCTCTGTCAAACCCAACTCCTCCGGATCCATCGCATGAGGACAATGCAGCATAGGCACCATCCCTCCATCAGCCTGTCGGATGTTATACGAAAGGGTATGCAACCGCACAAAAGGAAGCTTTGAAGTCGCAGCCACTGCAGATGTCATAGGATCGCCACCATTGTGAGAAGATCCCACCACCCGACTCGAACCTGCAGGAAGGAAAGGCAGGGCATCATATATGTTGGGCGCCATAATCCTGCTCGTCACAAAGTCCATATAGTCATACGACGCAGTCGTATCGGTGTACAACAAGTAGGACTCATCGATCATCGCTGCGATCCTCGCATCCTCCGACAGCAATCGCTCCCGCCTCATAGACGTAGGAGGCTGCACAGGTGGCACCAACACCTCCTCCTCAGCAATCTGGTGAACCAACCTCTCCCCGAGATACCAGGAATGGCCAAACTCATGCGCCAACAAATGCCTCATCTGCGCATTCACCCCGGTTGTCCCCACATCCTGAATGGTTGTCCCCCAGGGATAAAAGGTCACCTAAAAATCTCCAAGTAGACATAAATCAATACAAGATTAGAAGGTGCGAAAAAACCAAGACTTAAATGGAAAGAGTTTTACCCTACCACTGGTGAGGTCATTCAAGACCTGACACACTGCCTCTAGAGAGAGAGATCCCTTCGACTGTCGATTGGCCTTACGCAATCGATACAACCGACAGGAATCCCCAACAGTGCCGTCCTTCAAAGCAATCAGTGGGGTATTGCACCCAATCACCTCATAAAATCAAGTCTGTCAAAGATAAGAATTCACAAACAAAAAGAGACACATAAGTAAAATGCGAATGCATGAAAAGAAATGCGCAAACTGAAAAATACCTCAAGAAGGTACGTGGCTCCCGTAAAGGTCTGCTAGCAGCATCAGCTGAATGCATCCAGAGAAGAGTAAAGGGTCGCTAAAGTCAGACTCCCCCAATCATAAAAAGGGATGTTCGAAAACATCCTCAAGTATGGAAAGAACCCCAAATGGACAACATCACTGCTCGACGCCACCATGAAACCTCCCAACACCAGTAAAATAAATAATCGGGTCGTCTGCCTCACTTGCATCCCGTCTTCGACATCAATCACCCTGCCCAACAGAACATCCTTCAGCAGGGATAGCCGAATAGAATCCCCAGAAACTATCCTCCCTACATCATCAAGTGTCGCACGCAGTGACTCCGGTCTCACCTGCAAAGAGCAATTCACCTCTATCCGCTCTCCATCACAATCCAGCCCCAATAGCTGCTACACTTCTATGGGAGTCACAGTCATCTCCCTGAAGCCTTAATGGAAGGTGTGGGTAGTATCCCACCACCTCTCTCCCAAAACGCATAGTACCGGTGTCGAACGAGGCATCTCATCCAGCACAGATGCTAACCTCCCAAAACTCGCTGATGATACCACCCAACGCACCACAGGTGGGAGATGCTCCCAGACATCCCTAAGCCCCATCGTCCCGCGGACGCGCATATTCTTCAAGGAAATATCAGACTGGAAAAAAGGAAAAATCTCATAAGATGTCAAGAAAGAAAGAAAAATCACCAAAAAGAAAGGAATGACAAAGGTCAAGTTACTTACATAATCATTGGGATTCACTCTCGAAGAGCGATGATGCGATGGCTCCTGCAGCAAGGATCGCTCATCCGCAACAGGCTCAAACGCATCAAAGTAGTTCTCACTCCCCAAAGCAAGAGGCGCCCTGACCCTCCACTCCATATTTTCCCATTCATCAACGGCCAACCACTCCCTATAGACTGTAGTGCTCACAAAAATGGCCATTTCTTGAAGATCGGAATGCTAGAACAATTTGCAGAAAATTTGCAGAGAGAGAGAAAGCAAAGAAGCTGTAAAAAAATGAAGAGATTCGCCCCCTTTATATAGGATGCCAAGCGCCATGCCAATCGGTACTAACCCTAACCATACCGATAGGCACTGACTCCTTACCTTCTCGAGCTAGTCCAAATTTTTGTGCCACTGCCGAATGTCACCCCTCATACCATGCCGACCGACACCCCCCTTAAATTTTGTACAGAAATTCCCATAAAATATGAAAAAGCCCCAAAATATCCTAGGAAAATTTTCACCGGTCTGATATTTATTACAGGAATTTTCACCAGGAAAATCTACCATTCCCTCGAGCGGAACCCCTCTTTCCCAGCTAAATCCTACAAAACCAAGTGAATCTCCTCCTGACAAAGCCCCGAAGGATCTCTAAGGACTGCCTAATCACTTCCCCAACGGAGTTTTTTATAGCACCAAAATTGGTCGTTCCCCCCTATGAGGCCTCTTAAAGAAACAAAAGCTTCCCCAGCTATCACCTCCCCAACTCAGATCAAAATCACAAGGCGCTTTCTCCAGCAGAATCAAAATCCAATCTTTATCCACTCTTAGGTCAGAATTGACCTCGATCTTGGATCGTCATCTGATTTAGGTCAAAACTGACCTCGGTCCTCGGTCGTCACCACTCCTAGGTCAGAATTGACCTCGGTCTTGGATCATCACCCGAGTTAGGTTATAATTGACCTCGATCCTCGATCATCACCACTCATAGGTCAGAAGTGACCTCGATCTTGGATCGTCACCTGAGTTACGTTAGAATTGACCTCGGTCCTCGGTCGTCACCACTCTTAGGTCAGAATTGACCTCGGTCTTAGATCGTTACCTTAGTTAGGTCAGAATTGACCTCGGTCCTCGATCGTTACCACTCTTAGGTCAGAATTGACCTCGATCTTAGATCATCACCTGAGTTAGGTCAGAATTGACCGCGGTCTTGGATCGTCACCTGAGTTAGGTCAGAATTGACCTCGCTCCTCGGTCATCACCATTATTAGGTCAGAATTGACCTCGGTCTTGGATCATCACCTGAGTTAGGTCAGAATTGACCTCGATCATCGGTCGTCACCATTCTTAGGTCAGAATTGACCTTGATCTTTGATCGTCACCTGAGTTAGGTCAGAATTGACCTCGGTCCTCGGTCATCACCACTCTTAGGTCAGAATTGACCTCGATCTTGGATTGTCACCTGAGTTAGGTAAAAAATGACCTCGATCCTCAATCATCACCACTCTTAGGTCAGAATTGACTTCGATCTTGGATCATCACCTGAGTTAGGTCAGAAATGACCTCGGTCCTCAGTCGTCACCACTCTTAGGTCAGAATTGACCTCAGTTATTAAATCTTCACCCTAAGCCTAGAGAATTGGCTTTAACCCACAGAATCGGTCACCCTCATCACTTAAGCTCGCAGATTTGGCTTTGACCCATAAAATTGGTCATCCCTAACACACCCCTTAGGTCCTCAGAATCGGCCTCGACCCTCTGAATCGGGTCATACTCCCTCAAAAGCATCATGTGGTGTCTATTCGACGGTTCTCATTCGTTCCAAACTCACCCATTAAGGGGCTTTATAGACACCCCATTATGTTACCCCTAACTCTCCTTAGGTCCCTAGTACCTCCCTTCATCACTACAAACCTAGGTCATGTCCCGAGTACTAACCTAAAAGCCACCGGGCACTCTCAGGCTCCGTTTGACCAAAAGTCAAACTCTTCAGCTCGACCGAGCCTGAATGAATATTTGAAGGGCACAGAATTCCCTTTCCAACAGTCTGTCATATGCATGATTCTGACTTATCATGCGGACGAACGATCCGTTTGCATTCGAAACTTAATTCAGAGGCCACCGGGGGCTCCTGAGCTCTATTTGACCTAAGTCAACTCTTTAGCTCGACCAATACTGAATGAATCTTTGAAGGGAACTAAAACCCCTTTCCAACGGTGCATCACGTACGCTATTCTGACTTACCATGCAGAAGAACGATCCGTTTGACTCCAAGAGGTCACCGAATGCTTCCAGGGCCCGGTTCACCAAAGTTAACTCCCCAAACTATGTCAAACTCTTTGTAATGTCTAAGTACATCTCCTAACCATTCCAACGGTCCACCCCATGCGCGATTCGGACTTACTATGCGGACGAATAATCTATTTGCGTTCGAATGATTCCCCGTCCAATGGACCGATAAACGCTTCCGAGCAATATTTGACCCAATGTAAACTCCCGAACCCGGGAGTGATCCGAAGGACTTTCAAAGGTCTATGAATTACCTTTCCAACAGTGTACCCCGTGCACGATTCTGACCAACGGTTTACCCTCAGCAGCCAATTTTTCAAAAAGGCCTGAAACACACTACCAAATGGCAGGTTCCAGACCCTGCCTGTCGGTAGGTGACGATAGGCAGGACCAGGTCTATGCCGATCAGCAGTGACCCGGACCTATAAAAATAGGCGTTCACCCCATTTGCAAGGGGAGTCCAGGTCTGATAACAATCGTTCTCAGCGAATCCCAAAAACCTCTCTCGAAAACAGCGCGATTTCAACATCCAAATCCCTTTCTAACTTACACTTTTCATCAAACTTGGTGAATTTTCCACTCTTCATCATCATCGAAGTGCAAGGGATGCTCTCCAACATTCAAGATCAAGATCAAGATCTTCAAAAAGGTCCAACTTTCTCAACTTTCTCTTCAAATTCTCTTAAATTTGCAATAACTTATTTTATTACTTAGCAATTTTATTATCTCATCTCACATATCCGAATATACTTTTTATTTAGTATTATTGCACATCTCCTATTTTCATATAAATAAAACCCAAAAAAATAAGAAAAAGAGGGTTTGTTCAGAAATTACAATTAGGGATTCTCATACTTTTCTCACACTTTTCTCACAACTAAAACACTTTTTCTACACACACACACACACTCACAAATAAGAGATCCCCCATTTGGATTTATGTGATAAACCCCACCCCTCGTTTATTATGCGAACTACGTGGACTTTGATGCCTTTATAGGCTACATAGGCATCTCGAGGTAAAACTAGAGATTTGAGTCCTATTCTCACTTTCTCTCTCATTTTCTATCTTCTCTAAATCCAATTTTCTTATATTCTATATACTTATTTTTAGTGACGTATTACTCCACATACGTTATAGTTCCATTATAACGATCAACATAGGGGTAATCACGTATATCTTATTTTCTAATATTATTTTTATACCTTCCTATGAATGACTCGCTTTATCTCTTCCATGATACAAGTCGAGGATTCCTATCTCCACTATATAAATACACATGCACACATATCACGGGGAAAATAAAGGAAAATAGCAAATATCCATGAAAGACCGAAAGGGCGGAATGGGTGCCTAACACCTTGCCATTTCGTAACTTAGCCTCTGAACCCTTCTCGAATCGTTTTGATTTCGTATGCACCAGTATGTCTTTGGATGCCATCCTTCGGGATGGCCTCCCCTTTTTCTTTTGTCTGTTTTTATTAAAATAGACTGGCGACTCTAAATCTCTATACATTTTTACACCTCATCTCAAACGACGCCGACCGAAGTGCTCCTGAGAGGGATGCGTGGAACTCGAGGATCCTTCCTTCGCGCGGTCGCTCGCAAGCGAGGATCGGGGATGGCAACATCTACCATGGAGGACAAGGTAGCAAGGGCATCAGCTAGGTTATTCTTTGCACGAGGTAGGTAATGGAAGGTGATATCTTGGAATTGGGAGGCTAGTTCTTCTAAGTGGGCATGGAAGGGTTGGAGCTTATTGTTCTTGACTCTCCACTTTTTGAGCACTTGATCGATGATGAGGGCGGAATCCCCATAGACATCCAGGCATTTAATGACTTTCTTGAGAGCAACCTTGAGGCCTACCATGCATGCCTCGTATTAAGTCATGTTCTTGGTGCAAGGAGGATCCAATTTAATGGCGATGGGAGTGTGGGAGTCATCTAGGGCAATTAGAAGTATCCCAATGCCATATCCCTTTTTGTTGGCAGCACCATTAAAGAACATTTTCCATCGAAGGTCATCTCGAGTAGCATAGAGGATGTTTACATCTGGGAATTCAGAGACCTAGACATTATCTTCTTCTATAGGCTAGTTAGAGAGGTAATCCGAGATGTCTCTTCCTTTCATAGCTTTATGTCTGGCGTACACGATATCAAACTCAGTTAAGAGCATCAGCCATTGAGCCATTCGGCTAAATAAGGTGGGTTTTTTAAGCAGGTACTTGATGTGTTCCATTCGAGATACAAGTTTGATGAGGAAGGCGAGCATGTAGTGTCACAACTTTTGGGTGACCCAGATAAGCGCGACATATGCCCTTTCCAAATAAGTGTAGTTGACCTCGTGCCTGGCCAATTTGTGACTGGAATAATAGATGTCTATTTCTTTGTGGGAATCCTCAAGGTATTGGGCTTGCAAATCCCCAGCTACAGTGTCGGTTATGGTTAGGTATAGGAGCAAAGGGAGACCAAGTTGTGGTGGCATAGGTACCGTAGGTTGAATCAAGTATTGTTTGATTCGGTTGAAGGCTTCTTGGAAGGCCTCATTCCAAATCTTAGTTGAATCCTTTCGTAGGAGTTCGAAAATTAGTTCACAAATGGAGGTGAGTTGGCTAATGAACCGGTTAATGTATTGCAATTTCCCAAGGAAGCCTCAGATTTCTTTCTCCATTCAGGGAGGTGGCATCTCAAGTATGGCTTTCAGCTTGGTAGGATTTTCTTCTACCCCTTTCTCACTAACAATGAATCCGAAGAGTTTTCCTTTTATAACTCCGAAAATGCATTTTTACGGATTGAGTCTCATCTGATACTGTCACAGTCGTTCGAAGAACTTTCAGAGAGCGGGAACATGACCTTCTATAATTTTGGATTTGATAATCATATCATCCACATAGACCTCAACCTCTTTGTGAATTAGATCATACAGGATGGTTATGGAAGCCCTCTGGTAGGTAGCCCCAACATTCTTGAGGCTAAATGGCATGATAGTGTAGCAAAAGGTTCCCCAAGGGGTGATTAATACGGTCTTTTCTTGGTGATCTGGGTGCATTTTGATTTGGTTGTATCCGGTAAACCTGTCGACGAATGACTTAAGAGCATGACTAGCTGTGTTGTCCACGATCATGTCGATATTGGGTAGTGGATAATCATCTTTTGGAGAGGCTTTATTCAAGTCCCGGTAGTCTACACACATCCGAACCTTCCCTCCTGATTTCGGCACAAGCACTATGTTGGCTAGCCATGTGGGATATTTGATCGCATGAATGAAGCTTATGTTTAGCTGATTGACCACCTCTTCTTTGACTTTGAATGACCATTCAGTACGGAGCATTTTTAGATTTTGTTTAACTAGGTTGTAATATGGAATAGTGGGGATCTCATGTTGAGCAATTTTAGGATCAATGTTGGGCATATCTTCCTAGGACCATGTAAAGATATCCATAAATTCCTTTATCAATTTTTCGAGTTATGAATGCTCATGCTCGTCAAGGGTACCCCTATCCTAATCTCACACTGTTAGCTATTAGAACTGAGGTTAATAACAATAGTCTCTTCTTCATTAACTTGAACGCGGTTATGTTGTTTATTATTAACCATATTTAGATCAGTTAAGAATTGTTCATTTGCAAAATCATCATCATCATAAGTTTGATTAGAATATAAACAGTTAATGTAAGGCACATCAAGATACTCAAAATCTTCGTTTATTTCATTGATAGGAAAAATAGCATTGAGAACGTCATCAAAGGAGGTCTCGATTACATTTGAGAAAGGATAGACAACAGAAGAAGAAATAGGGTAAACATTGGGATTAAGGGGGATTCTAACAGGTAGAATTGGCACAACATGCCAGTTGAGGAGATATGGATTGGTAGCTTTAATCAGGTGGGATGGATCTAGTGATGTAGTGCTTGAGTGAGTCATGCATAGTGTCAGCCCCAGTGTATGTAAATTAAATGAGTCCTCGGAGTCACTTTCCTCAGTCTTTTCGGTATCTTTGATGAAATATTGTACATGATGTTGGGAACTTTTAGCCCATGGCTATCTATCTTAAAAAAATATCTCCATTTCAGGCTTCATCTTCTTATTTGTATGGTCATACGATGGTTCAGAAAAGTCGCAAAAGGGGAAGTCTTTACCCTCTTTGATGAATCGTCCATTCAAGGAGTCGCCTGGGATAGTCTGGATGTATTCTAGTTTCCTTTTTAGTTGAGACTGGTGGATCATTTTGAGCTCTTATTCTGATGGTTGATACCCCAAACCACAAGGAGGTAAAGCTTTCTTTAGTTCAATAGGCTCAAGTATCCCTTGTTGTCTTTGTCCTAGCCCCAGTTCGGGCATGAAGTGCATATTTCTGAACATCTGAATCACATTGGCGTTGCCATGAGGGTCGTATTCTGGACAAACCCTTTCTTTGAAATCATCCCCTGCCAAGAGTAGGAGTGGTTCAACTCGAAATCCTGATAAGAGCATTTCATTTGTCCCGTGGTGTATCTCAAGGATTGGATTGCTGGTACTTACACCCTCGGTATTATTCTCGTAGCCCAAAATGGTAATGACTCGCCCATCGGCAAAGAACTTCAATTTCTAATGGAGTGAGGAAGACACACCCTTGATACTGTGGATCCAAGGTCGTCCTATCAACAGGTTGAAACAAGCTGGTATGTCAATAACTTGGAATTCGATGACAGGGTTTATAGGGCCAGCCCCTATTATAAGTTTTATGGATCCCATCACCTCCCATGGGTATTATCGTAGGCATGTACAGCAGAGGAAGTTGGAGCGAGGTCACTTTCTTTCAGGCCTAAACATTTGAAGGTTCTTAGTGGGCAAACATTCAAGGCGGATCCATTATCGACAAGAGAGAGTGGTACAATTTCCCCCATAACTTCGACGGAGATGTTGAGTGCATGGTTGTGGTTTGGACCAATTCTGTGGATTTCTTCTTCGTAAAAGGATATCATTCGGGTAGAGGTCAAGAATCCGACCAAATTTACTGCTTCTTCTAGTGTAGTAGAGGGAGGAACTGTGAGTCCAATGAGAAACTTGATCAGAGCATTTCTGTGCAGCTGAGAAGACATGAAAAGCCCCTATAGAGTGATGTTAGCTTAAGTTTTCTTCAGTTGATCGAGGATCTTGCTCTCCTAGAGGGTCATCTCTAGCATATGAAGGTTTTTAACGCCCTTCCCTTTGTCATTGGCAGGTAGTGATCTTGGGATATGGTAATGCCTCCCTGACCTGCTTGTGTGATTTACTGAAGAAGGGAAGAACATGAATCCCATTTCCTCGTCAATCTTGAGTTGTTTTGCCACCTTATTTATTTCTCTGAGGAGTTCTTCAAATGATATCACCCCACACATGTCCGCTATCAAGCCAATTTTCTCGAAAGCTTGTTCTTAATTTGAATCATCGAATTCTTCCCCCCATCCGGTGGCAATAATTTTATCTTTCCATGTAAAGTCGATGCATTCCAAAACTTCAATGGTTTATTCATACAAGTCTTACTATTCTATGGGGATATGTGATGGTGAAGGGGCCAGGTTTCCTTGTAGCTTTAAAGTATCAAGTAACTTGGTCATACTATAAATATCATTAGTTAGCCTGAATAATTCTACCATAATCTGGACGACATCATCTAGACTGACTTCATCGATCGGTACTACCCAACGGTCTGACCCAAGGGCCCATTTCCGTGCTACCAATAATAATGTACTGAACCTTTGGCAATCAATGATCATCTGTGAGGGCAATTTCAGCTCAAACTCTAGGAGTTGGTTTAAGACTTCTCATAATTCCATGCCACCATTTTTAGAACGGGTACGGACAGCGAAACATGCTCTGGTAAGGAGTGATAGCGCCTGATCAGCAAGGCTAGTAGGGTGTATTAGGAAATATGGGCAGACTTGGAGAGGTTTAGGAGAGTATATGGATGTGATTTGGGTTGAGGGATCAAATTATAGGTTTTATTCTAAGAATATGGCATTGGCATGATTTGGGAGTGGCTTGTGAGTAGTGTTTAGCTTAGGATTAGCTGGTGGGGCAATGGTACCCGGGTCAATTAGACCTTAGATTATGTTTCGAAGGTGAAAGCATTGGTCAGTGGTATGGCCAGCAGTTTGGTGAAAGGTGCAATGGGCATTTTCCTTGAAGTTTCTTAGGAGAAGATTTGGCAAAGAATGAGGATCCAAGGGTTTGATAAGATTTCGGCTTCACAAGGCTTGATAAACTTTGGAGAGCGGAGCATGGAGCTCGGTGTATTCTTTTCAGACTGGGACAGGGAAGATTTTTGGTGCCCATGATGTGGTCGGTTGAGAGATGTTGTTGATGGTTGAGACTGCAGCACCGACAGGTTTGTCATATTTTTTGGGGGTGACTTGTCCGGACACCTTTTTTGGTTTAACCTCTGTTTTAGCAAGACCTTACTCGATTTCTACTCCTGCCTTTCTAAGAGCTCGGAAGTGAGGATAGTATTGTCTTCCCATGGTTTCTCAGACATGGGGTAAGAAGTTCTTCTTCACTATGTTGACTTGTTCTTCCTCAGAAGGTCGATTGGTCATAGTAGCTACTTTTTCCCTCCATTGGGCTATGAAGTTACAGAATAATTCCCCAGATTTCTATTTGAGGAGCTCTAAATCACGACAGTTGACCGCAAGCTCTTCGTTGTATTTGTACTGTGATATGAATTCTCGAGCCACATCCTCCCAACTACGGACTTTGGACTCTTCGAGAGACAAAAACCATTGGAGGGCGTTATCCTTCAAAGTTTAATGAAACATTTGGGCCATCACTTCTTCAGAAGACCCTAGTAGAGTCATGGAGCGGTGATAACTACGGAGATGAATAATCGAGGGTCCACTTCCTCCGAATTTCTCGATATTTGGCATCTTGAGCTTCTCAGGTAACCTCGCTTTAGGATAAGGAGACATGTGGGTGTAGTCCATGTAATTCCCAGAGATTCTGACTTGGTCGAACTTCTTATTTAGCATCTTGAGGTATTCTTTGACCTTGTTCAACTCCTCCTCTTTCGGATCATTGATTATAGGCAAGTTGGCCCCATATTGGGCAAGGTTTGGCATCGGAAGCTGGGCAGGCGGCGGACCATTAACAGGAGGGTCACGTGGAGCATGCTGATATTATTTGGGAACCCAGATAGGCTCGTATGGACCCATAGAAGGATGGATCATGTCCTCAGGATCTTGAGTAACGGGAACATGGTTTCGTTGTATCTATCGGACCTCAGTTTGGAGGTTGTCAATATTGGACATGAGCTGAACTAGGACTGCCATCAGATACGACTGCACAACGGGTACTTGATCTGTGTTCTCCATGGAAAGTGGATGGATACCGAACTCGGAAGAAGTAATAGGCGAATGTACAAAACTACGGGGTGATTTGACTGAAGACCGAAGCAAATAAGGAGCCATGCCAATGGCATACGATCGACCTGAGAAGGCCTAAAATGGAATTTATTTTTGATAAAAAGGGAAGAAGATATTTTCTTGATAAATAAAAGGAGAAATGTTTTTGTATTTTTGATAAGGAAAGGAGAAATGTTTTTGGATTTTTGATAAAGAAAATAATTTTTTTAGAGACGGTCTCAGCATGATTATTATGATTATTATGTTCTCACTTGTATTAAATTCTCCTAACTGCAAAATGAAATGTCGGACGGGCCCGAGCCTGGAAAAGTTTGGTTTGTAATATATGCAAAGCTATGACTGGACTTATGACCAGGCTAATGGGCAGGGTCCCATTTTAAAAATGCACAAAAATTTGGGCGACGGGCCAACCCGGAATTTCGACAGAGTTTCGGGTAGAACCACTTGCCCTTTAGAGGAGATGGAGGAAATAGAAATTTCTATTATAAATTGAAATTTGAATTTGAAATTTAAAAATCGAATATAAATAAGACATAATTAAATTAAACATACTATATTAATCCATGAATATACGTTTATAAATCCACTATAGATCTACCATTCTTACCTTTATAAATCTACGTTTATAAATCGAATATAAACATACTATACTAATCTATGAATATATGCTTCTTACCCTTAATAGGTGATTAGTTCTGGTAGCTGTGATGGGATATCCGAAATACAAAGAGTGGATGGGTGAGACAAATAGAATGGGGGATGTATTTCACATAGGTGCTAATGAATTTGTGAAATACACAATGAGATGTCATAATGATGAATAGTTTTCGTGTCCGTGTTCTAGGTGTAAGAATAGTAAGGTGTTTAAGTGGAAAACAGTTGAACTACATTTGTTAAGATCGGGTATGCAAGATAGTTATCAATTTTGGACTTTTCACGGTGGATTAAAAGTTTCTTTTGTCCCCGAATAATCTTCACAACAGCCTTCAACAAGTAGGATAGATGTAGACGGGGATGATGTAGATCATAATATGTTAGAGGATTTAGTTGATGATGCGTACGGAGTTTATGAAGCATAGGAGAATGAGTTTACTAATGATGTACAAGGTTCAAGTACTCGTGAAGATATCACGATAAACCTTGACGATGACTACCAAAGTTTAAAATTTAAGGCGACCCAACCGTTATACTCTCGCTGTGAGAAAGATCAAAAAAATTTACATGTCATGGATGGTTTGCACAGTTTAAAGATGCAATACGCTTTGTCTGGCAATAGCGTGATAGGAATTCTGAAATGGGCGAAGGGGTTACTACCCAAGGAGAATACGCTTCCAAATAGCTATCCTGTTATGAAGAACAGTTTGAAAGGTTTGGGAATGAAATATAAATCGATTCATGCTTGTGTGTATGACTGCATACTATACCGAAATGAGTATGAAAATCTTGATCGTTTTCCGATTTACGATGAACCTAGATATGTCCAATCTACTAGTAAGGAAGACACAAGCTCAAAAGTAGGCAATGACTTGGCATGCTAGGGCAGAAGTTGAGGGTAATATCATGGGTCATCATATTGATTCTACAGCTTGGAGAATCGGCAATCTAACATGTGTGTCTTAGGCTTAACACCTATATGCGGGTATGCAGTTGGTTGGGTGAATTGGAAAGGGTTCCCCCCTTTGGCGTGACTTCCAAGATATACGTCTTGCTCTTGCGAGAAATCGGTACGTGTGTACAAGCCACTTGATATAACTGAGTGTACGTGAATTGCCTCACCATATACCTCATGCGGACGGTACGTGTGATAACGAATTCGATATACTCAGTGTACGTGAACGAGTTCCCTGCGATATACCTCATGTCATAACTTCGGTCAATCAGTAAGAAGCGTCATAACCGTTCGATATACATTGAAGTTACTTGGTCAATGGAAGGTGAGAGTCATATCGCTTAGGCTAACTGCGCCCTGCCGAACCAGTGCCCATCACGAAGTGACCCTCTAGTTACTAGGTAAAATTTGGTCAATCACAATGCTCCTTGGTGATGTCATGTGAATCATGCATGATTATCTTATTAGTATCTTATGAGAATGTCTTTCTTGATCATGACCAACAGGGAGCCAAGTATGAGTACCAATGGTATACCAAGTATGGGTGGGTGATGCATGCAACATGTGGATATATGTGATTCTAAGTGAACATGGTGTGAAGTGTACATGGAGAATTTTCTACAAGTGTGTGAATAGAAGCATAAGTATGGGGGACACATGGAAAAAGGGGAACATGCGAAAATGGGGGAAAATATAAACAAACATAACACCTATGTAAATAGAGTCTAGCCCTCAAAATAAAATCCCCAACTGAGTCGCCACTGTGGCCCTCCCCGATCCTTGTGACGGGCGGGTAGAGTGAGGATCCTAGGGCCCACGCATCCCTCTTGGGAGCGCTTCGGTCGGCGTCGTTGATGAGGTGAAAAATGTAGAGAGATGGAGTCGCCAGTATATTTTACTCAAAACAGACAAAAGAAAGGGAGCCATCCCAAAGGACAGCATCCAAGGACATAATGATACATACGAAACCAAAATGATTCGAGAAGGGTCCGGAGGCTAAGTTACGAAATGGGAAGGTGTTAGGAACCCATTCTGCCCTTACGGTCTCTCATGGGTTTTTGCTATTTTCCTTTATTTTTCTCGTGACATGTGTGCATGTGTATATATAGTGGAGATAGGAATCCTCGACTTGTATCATGGAAGAGATAAAGTGAGTCATCCGTAGGAAGGTTCATAGAAATAATATTAGAAAATAGGATTTACGCGATTATCCTTGCATTGATCGTTATAATGGAATGATAACGTATGTGCAATAATACGCCACTAAGAATAAATATATGCATATGTAAATATATGTAATCTAAGAGAGCTGAGTTTTGAGAAAATAGAAAATGAGAGAAAAAGTGAGAGTAGGACTCGAGTCTCGGGTTTTATCCTGAGACGCCTACGTAACCTATAGAGGTATCAAAGTCCACGTAGTTCTCATGCAAAACAAGGGGGTGGGGTTTATCCCATAAATCCAACCGGGGACTTCTATTTTTTTTTTTGTGTGTAAAAAAGTGTTTTAGTTGTGAGAATTCCCGTTTGGAATTTATGGGCAAACCCTCTTTTTCTTGTTTTTGGGTTTTTATTTGTATGAAAATAAGAGATGTGAAATAATACTAAATAAAAATTATATTAGGATATGTGAGATGAGAAAATAAAAGGGCTAACTAATAAAACAAGTTAATGCGAATTTATGAGAATTTAAGGAAAGAATTGAGAAAATTGGACCTTGTTGAAGATCTTGAGCTTGATCTTGAATATTGGAGAGAAGCCCTTGCACTTTGATGATGATGGAGGGTAGTGAGTTCACCAGGTTTGATGAAAAGTGTGATGAAAAGTGAAGGTTGGAAAGGGATTTGGATGTGGAAATCACGCTGACTTCGAGAGAGGTTTCCTGGATTTGTTGAGAGTGATGTATTTCAGATATGGGCTCCCTTTACAATGAGGTCAAGGCCTCCTTTTTATAGGACTAGGGAATTTTCGATTGGCGTAGCCCTGGTCCTACCAATCGACAGGTACATTTAGGCACACGGCCGATAGGCAGGGTCTGGGACCTGGCGTTTGGCCGTGTCTTTTAGGCCTTTTTGGAAAATTGGTCGTTGAGCACAAACCGTTGATCCGAATCGCGCACGAGGTAAACCGTTGGAAAGGTAATTTAGATACCTTCGAAAGTCCTTTGGACTTCTCCCGGGTTTTGGAGTTGACTTTGGGTCAAATATGGCTCGAAAGTGCTTGTCGGTCCTTTGGACAGGAAAACTTCGACATGGGGTAGTCTTTGGGTCAAATATGACTCAAACGGATCGTTCGTCCGCATGGTAAGTCAGAATCACGCATGGGGTAGAACGTTGGAAAGGTTGGGAGATGTAATTAGACATTCCAAAGAGTTTGACCCAGTTTGGGGAGTTGACTTTAGTCAATCGATCCCTGGAAGCATTTGGTGACCTCTCAGAGTAAAACGAATCGTTCGTCCGTACTGTAAGTCAGAATCGCGCATGGATTGGACCATTGGAAAGGTATTTTAGTGACCTTTGAATATTCATTCAGTATCGATCGAACTGAAAAGTTAATTTAGGTCAAACGGAGCCCGAAAGCGCCCGGTGGCCTCTAGATTAGGTTTCGAGGGAAAATGGGTCGTTCGTCCGCATGGTAAGTCAGAATCGCGCACGAGATGGACTGTTGGAAAGGGCTTTTAGTACCCTTTGAATATTCATTTAGTCTCGATCGAGATGAATAGTTTGAGTTTTGGTCAAACGGAGCCTGGGAGCGTCCGATGGCCTCTAGGTCGGTACTTGGGGTATGATCTGGGTTCGCAGTGATGAAGGGAGGTGCTAGGGACCTAAGGAGAGTTTAAGGGGTAACAGAATGGGGTGTCTATAGGTAGTAACCCCTTCACCCATTTTAGAATTCCTGTCACGCTATTGTCGGACAAACCGTACTACGTCTTTGAACTGTGCAAACTAACCATGGCATGTAAAGTTGTTTGATATTTCTCACAGCCAGAGTATAACGGTTGGGACACCTTAAATTTTAAACTTTGGTAGTCATTGTCAAGATTTATCGTGATATCTTCACGAGCACTTGAACCTTGTACATCATTAGTAACCTCATTCTCCTCTGCTTCATAAACTCCGTACGCATCATCAACTAAATCCTCTAACATATTATGATCTACGTCATCCCCTTCTACATCTATCCTACTTGTTGAAGGTTGTTGTGAAGTTTGTTTGGGGACAAAAGGAACTTTTAATTCACCGTGAAAGCTCCAAAATCGATAACTATCTTACATGTCCGATCTTAACAAATGTAGTTCAAATGTTTTCCACTCAATCACCTTACCACTCTTACACCTAGCACACGGACACGAAAAATCTTCATCATTATGACATCTCTTTGCATATTTCACAAATTCATTAGCACCTCTGCGAAACACATCCCCCATTCTATTTGTCTCACCCATCCACTCTTTCTATTTCGGATATCCCATCACAGCTACCATAACTAATCATCTATTAAAGGTAAGAAGCGTATATTCATGGATTAGTATAAACAAAACTTAGATTTATAGTATGTTTCATTTAATTTCTATTTCCTCCATCTCCTCTAAAGGGTGAATGGTCATATCCCATTCAAGATCTCATATTTCTGTAATATACTTAACAGCTCATGCACATTGTTACGATTTAAGAAAAAATTGGCAGCATATCCCCATAGTTCTCCAAGTACACGACGTAGATTGACAAGTGTGAGTATTATTTCAATTGATCAATTGAAATAACAGCCACACTTGTCAATCTAGTATGTACCTAGAGAACATTAGGATACGAGTGCGGAACTTCCTCCAAAAGTAACAACTTTAAGCCACTAAGAATATTATTATACAGAAATTATGCAGTCCCAAACTGTCCAAGTGGGACAATTCGAGAGATCTCATTAGAGGGGTAATGACTCTCGAACGGGTCTAAGGGCTATTAAATGTGTACGCATAAGAACTAGAAGGCTAGTATCTATGTGCACTATATGTAATTTAAAGTATGTTTCATTTCATTATCATACTATATATATATTGTTTGTTATACATAGTATTTTTCAAAAAAAGTTGAAAACTCCCACCCCCATATGGACAATAATCAAGTGGTCGTGCCACTTTTAAAATTAAACAACCCAACATCGATCCACTATAATCCAACCGCAATAGAAACAACAAATGTGTTTCCCGTACTCCTTTTAATTCATCTACTCAATTAATTATTTTCATCAATTAAACTAACAATTAAAGTATACAATTATTAATTTACTAATTTACAATGAGGTACAATCCTACTTTCATATGAAAAGGGCACTAATTATTAATTTAAAAAAAATTAACAACCAATCAATATTAAATCAATCAATTCTTTTACATGGGGCATTACAATATGAGGGGAAATATTTAATAAACCAATAAAAAATTAATTAAAACACACACACACACGCACATATACCCCCCTCCCCCCCCCCCCCCCACTGCCCCTGCCCACCACACACACACACACACACACACATACACACACACACACACACATGCATATATACACACATGCACATACCCCCCTCCCCTCCCCCCAGCCTTGCTGCCTCCCCCCCCCCCCCCCCACACACATACACATGAACATTTGCACACACACACACACACACACACACACACATATATATATATATACACACACGCATATATACATACACATATACATAAATGGGGGAGAAATAGAGAGAAAACATACCAAAGTTGTAAAGAGAGAGAGAAAAGTCGCTAAAGAGAGAGAGAGAGAGAGAGAGAGAGAGAGAGATTGAGGGAATGAATTCGGTGGGAAAAAAAGAAGGGGGGGGATTTTTTTTACTGATAGAATTATCACAGACGTGTCACCGTCATTGACCGTGACAAAAAAACGTGTGTTTTTGTGTCACGATCATTGATCGTGACAAACCTGGTCGCTAAAAAGGTGACAATTTTACCATTTTGGTGTAGTGATTTAAATGTATTTTAACATTTTAGGAATTTCCTCATTATTCCTTCTTTCCCTTTCTACCCGGCCGAAGCCAAAATTCGGGGTTTTACCCCAATTTGTGTTACACTTTGAAGATCACCATTTCATGTCCTTTACACTTTAGCCTTGATATTATTCCAAAATCATGTTCCTATAGGACTAATTTATACAACATCCTTTTCAACATTTTTATTTCATAAAAATGTTCCACTTTACGTAGAATTACCATTTTACCCTTTTTATTTTTAAACTTGTCCTTTTCTCCATTTTCACAAGTGTTATTTCCCAAAACACCATTAAGTTATCCACACCAACTTCTTAATATTATAACCATTAACACTTATTCAACACTTTTACTACCCACTTCTCTAATTTAGACATTTCTTTACTTTCTTCATCCAAGAAATCCAATTACACTAAAAAATTACGTTTATAAGAAAAATACCGTTTTCTTTTATTATCATTTGTGGTCTTATAACCTTACACTTATCATACTTTCAACCATTTTTACACACTTTGAAGACTAGAATTTTTACTTTTCTTATTTCACATTTAAACCCAACAAAATCATCTTTAAGCTTGTTTATATTCCCATTATAAAAATACTACAAGTTTACATGCATGACAAGATGAGTTTTAATTCCAATCTATTAAATGAGTTAAACATATATTTCATTCTAGAAATTCATATTACTTGCAAAATATACCCTCTTTACAAAACTAAGAGACATTTTTATTTCTTCATATTCAAGAAATGTCCAACTTTCATGAAATCTTCATTTTTTGCAAGAAACTTTGAAACATCATTTAACCAAACATTTTTAGCAAGATCAACATCATTTTTCAAACATATTATTTCATAAAATGTTTAGCATCAAATTTTTAGATTTACACCATTTTCATAAAAAATCCTCATCTTTATTTCACGAAAAATTTGAGATATTTACTCATCATTTATTTCCAAGGTTCTAAAAAGCATAAGGCGTGGTCGAGGCATAGAGGTCAAGCCTCAAACCTTAGGATCCTATTCGCACCTAGGTGAAACTGAGGGGTAAAAAGACATTTTTCCTTTTTATTTTATTTTAATTATTCAAAGACTAGTAATATAACAAAAAAATACATACCTTGAATTTTGAAAATATAATCGTATGTTTAGTAGCCATCTTTATCATATTCATGCTCCATAATCAATTTACAAAATGTATTTTTCATAATTCAATAATCAATATCAATAATCATTCAATATTCAATGCAAAATTATTTAATATGAGAAATGTATTTTTCACCTTTCAAATAAATGATATAGGCTTTTGGTTGGAAGTCAATTCACAATGTTAGGCTTTTTTTATGAGAGGCAAAAAAAGCAGAGAGGTTTGGGATACTGTCTTTCTTTTGATTGTTTTGGACAAGATATTAGTTCGGTTTGTCAAAAGAAATCTTTAAAAGGCGATATCGTTTCACTGCAGAATTTTTAATTTTTTTAAAAAGTGTGCATTAAGCCTTTTATTGAGAATAAGGTGTAGGCGGGGCGTTTCTCTCAAGCCTCAAGCCTAGACGTGCATTTTAGAACACGGGTTATTTCTAATAAAATAATATTTTTGTCAACATTTTTGTTTCAAAAAAATGTTTAATACCAAATCTACTAAAAATCTATCATTTTATTCATATGCGCCCTGCTCTTCTAATTTAATCAACAAGACTATAAATATGCAAAAGAGTTTTAACATTAAGAGTAGAGTTTTTCACCTCAAATGGACCTCCAACAATGGTTGGCATGAAATGTCTAAGAAGATGGCAACCTCCCACCTCCTAAGATGATCTTAGAGAGGTTGCCTAGCTACACCAAGCATGCTTCTATGAAAGCTCCATCAATAACCCCTTCAAGATCCATGAATCTTCTATATTTATCTTCTCTAAAACCTCCCCAACAACACCTCCAAAATTCGTAGTTATGCCCAACAATGGTAGAAATGGGTATCCAGTGCTTGGATATGGTGGAAGACTAGTTGGATACGATTGAACAAGGTCGATATATGGCGGTGGAATAGTGGTTTGTGGTGGAGAGAGGTGCACAAATTTGAAAATGGTGGGGGGAAGACCACCCCCACTCTCTCTCTCTCTCTTCTTCCACTCCTAAATAACCCAAATAAACCCAAAAATCCTTATAAAAACATCCCCAAACCTTAGAATTCTATTTTTACCCAATCTGGTCTCATCAGATCTCGACAACGCATCCATCCAACGACCCAAAACAAGACAGCGCGCGAAGGTAACTTGATTTAAAATGTCCAGTCGCGCTCGTTTGAACGAGAATCGCCTGTCGTTCGAGTGATCTTCAAACGACTTGAACCTGTTATTCAGTGGGATCTTATTTGAACATCGGTCAATCCCCTACTTCGAACGTCCTTTGTTTCTCATTCGAACTACTTGAACTCATTTTTCTCCAAATTTTTAATTTTAACCCACAAACTTTCAACAATTACAATCAGGACCCCAAACAGTCAATTGCAACTATAAACTCAATCATAATGATCCAAATCCCAAGGTTTCATATTATTACGACTTGTACGGGAAATTTTATAAAATATTGAGGTGGGGTATTACATGGAATACATTTATACGTTAGATATTTACATCTTTATGTCATAATTGGCAGCTAAATATTCTTCACGTGCATGTGCATGGTGACTGTTAAGAGTCTCACGTATGTCTGTTCACATTTTTGACTATTTATATTCTTAATGGAGGTCGACTAGCGTGCCGACCAGTGAGATAATGAACTCGATCATATTTGTTTATTGTTTCTGGGCCCACTGAGTACGATGACATGTGTCACATTTTTATTGGTCCGTTGGTCGTATTATTTTAGGTTAAAACAGTACACATAATATTTTTCTTATTAAACTTTATTGCAGTGAATACTATTATGTCATGTGGCAAATCATGAGATTGCGACTTTCGTTTTAAATTTATATACAAGTTTTCAATCTCATGCGATGCAAGGGCAATTATAATACATTGTTATAATGTGTAATATAATTTCATTAGGAACCAATGTAGTTTGTTAACCGTTATACTCCCACTCTTTAGAATTAAGAATCCACTATTCCTTTTTGAGTTATCCAAAATCTAAAATCCACTTTTTTAGACATAATTAATGAACCAAAATCCACCATAGTAAATAAGTATTGATCTTAATCATTAATTAAGTGTATTCTTAATCCATACAAAATACATGTAAGAACTTTTAATTTGGAATGAAGAGATTACATTATTTAATGGAGTTGATATGTTATTACATACATATAGACAATGTAGAATTAAGATTTATTTTACAAAAATTTATACCCACTGCTTGTACCAACTCAACTTTTTGAGCGTCCAATAATAAAAAATAATATAATTAAAATTAAGAACAATGAAAATAACAAAACCGTTTGTCATGTGTCAAATCTTTTAACCATCTTCTAATTTTTAAGAAGAAAAATTACGACTCTGACCAAACCGACATTGAATATAAGATAAACAATTGAGATAAGAACCATGTTAAGATCCTAAGTTAACATCATAACCAGTTTAAATTTTGTTTGTCAACTAAATATCAAACTCATGCGGGGTGAGAGAAAGTGTTTTATGCTTTTCGGAACAGAACTCCTGTAAAGTCGATGTAATAGGTACTTCTTTTATGAGTAAAACTACACTAACCCATGTTTATACCCATAAACCATAGCGACACACGAGACAAAATAAAAAGGGCCCATATTTCTCTCCTAACTAAAACAAATGCTTTTAGTATCAGGTGTAGAAAAAAAAAGACAGCACGAAACAGAGCTTTAACATTATGCTCCACCAGTTCAACAAGTTCCACCAGACTTGTAACAATATCATAACCATTTTTGTTCTCCCATAGTCGCAATAATTCATCTTCAGCTCGTGAAAAAAAAATTATAACAAACCAATTGTACGATAATGCATCTTCAGATTATAAACTGAGAAGCCCACTATGAGAGAACAAATTATACAGAAACAAATAAGCATGCACAAGTCCAACCAAACCAATTCCACTTCACAAAAATATACCTCAAACATAGTAAGGTAACTGGAATTTAGACGAAATCAATTAGTACAATTACACTGAATTGGTAGCATCTCATCTTCTACACACAAAATAAAAAAAAAACAGTAGCATTTCAAGAAGGGTGTCACTTATTTTGGGAATCATGTTCATATGGACCACCCCACAATGAGTTCTTCACTTGTGTAAAATCTAATCCATAATACATATTTTGATTAAGTAAATGGGTAAACCCTCCAACAATTGGGAAATTGGATTGTATTCGATATGCACTCAAGTTGCTTTCCAAAGAGTGATGTTGTGTTTCTTGCATCATCTCCCCAATTCAATTTTTTTCCTCCGTAAACATGTAAACATTGAGAATCCTGCAGAAAATAAATTAAAAACATGTAAACTTGTAGAATATCTTGTAAAAAATTCATAATTTAAAATAAATCAAAACTAACCATTTCTAAATCCAAATTGATGTCATGGACTTTGTTAGCTTTCTCTTTTTTATTACTCATTTTCTTTCCTTTTTTTTCTTTCTAACAACTTGTTCAAATTATACCTCAAAATTCAGCATCCTTTTTCATATTCTTTATCCGTGACTTCCGTTTACAAAATTATACCCCAAAATCATATTCATATTCTTTATCCTTTTTCATATTCTGCATCCCATTTCTCTAAAGCAGCAACCACAATTTCCAGTAATGTTTTTCTATAGCTGTTTTTTTATAAGTAAGCAAAGTATATTAAATAATATCGCAAAAGGGGACCCAATCCCATATACAAGGTATATACACAAGTAAAATAGATACAAAAACCAAAACTTGGGGATAATGATTGAAAAGCCTCCTCACCGCCGCTCAACCACTAAGTATACCGAGGAACCAACAATCAATTTCCCATTCCCGTTTCACCGAAAAAACAAGCACTATAGCGAAAAATGTGATTCCTCCTCCTACCACGCATGCAAAGATCTCAACAGAATGTATCGTAGTTTTACTAGTCCAATCTTTGCTCCCTCAAAGCACCTCCTATCCTCTCAGCCCCAATGGGACACAGATTGACTTGTATCCGATTCCAGCAATAGTGGCGCTAGACACAGGCAAATGCGGGTGCGACACGTCACTGTGTCGCACCAACATGTGTCGTATTTATGAGTCAGCCTAGAAAAATTGAAGACTAAAATACAAAAACAACTAAAGTGGATGATGCAGTTACCTAAAAAAACGTATTTTTCAATAGAACAATTCCATCGAAGTGTCGATTCTTTGGATTCATATTCTTTATAGGAAAGAGTAAGATTTCAATTTTTTTACCATACTTCTTTCTTTCTTGATTGAAAGGATATAACTAAAGTAGGAAAAAGACTAGAATAGAAATTACTAAATCCAAAGTGCATGGGAGTTAAAAGGTTAAACTTGAGCTTAAACGTCCATCAAATTTTGTCATCAGAGATGGAATACAGTAATGAGACATAAATTGAATGAAAGAGATAATAAGAAGGGTCGAAGACAGATTGAAGGTTCAGTTGGAGGCTCGGAGGTACTAATTTTTAAAAGAGTAAGTAAGACACTTACCGACAATTAGTATCGATAATTACCAAAAGGTCTTTACGTGTATTGTACCACGGTAGAGCCCACATCATAGTGCAATACATGTAAAATACTTTATGTAATTTTTCGATACTAGTTGTAGGGAGATATTCTTAAAATTATTGTTGTGAATACTATTATGTCACGTGGCAAATCATTAGATTGCAGTTTTCGTTTTATTTTTATATACAAGTTTTCAACCTCGTGCGATGCACGAGCAATTAGAATACACTGTTATAATGTGTAATATAATTTCATTAAGAACCAATGTGTTTTTGTCAACCGTTATACTCCCATCCAAAATTAAGAATTCACCGTTCTTTTTTTAATTGCTTCAAATTAAGAGTCCACTTTCTTTTTTTAGACATAATCAATGAACCAAAACCGATGATAGTGAATACGTATTGATCTTAATCATTAATTAAGTGTGTTCTTAATCTATACAAAAAAGCATATAAGAACTCTTAATTTGGAGAAGAGGGAATATAATGTTTAATGTAGTTGATATGTTAATGTTTATAAATATATATATATATATATATATATATATATATATATATATATATATATGTTTATAAATATATATATATATATATATATATAAAGTTTAATGTAGTTGAATTATGCATCCAACTCTTATCCATATCAAAACCCTGCAACTTGAGAGAACATTAAAAAATATCTATGATAAATAAATACCAATAAATTCACGAGATATTTAGAAATAAATGAATAGTAGTTATATATAAAAAGAGCCAAACATCATGTTGCACTTAGTAACGTTGCATACTCGAAAACTCATATTAGGGCAAAGTAATATATTTTTATTCAAGCCAACCAATTTTGTTTCAATCAATAATGTAGGTGATATCCTGGTACACACACACACACACAAATATATATATATATATATATAGTCATTCAAATGTCTCTTTTAAAAGTTTGAATAGTGATTCATTTCATTAAAAAAAAATAAAGACACGAATGAAGCATTAAGCCAACTACATTGAATAATGCAATCCGAACCATCTTCATTAATATTAGGATTAATTACTAAAAAGTCCCTCAAATATTTTTAATACACATTTAGTCAAAACCTTTTTATTTTGTTCCAAAAAGTCCCTCAAACACTCACTTAACCAATCTTCTCTTATTTTTAAAGGTCCACTCTAGCAGAATTCCCGCCCCACCTCCCCCATACCCACCCCACCCTCCACTGTCAGAGCTCTGTCGATCCTCATTGGAGCGCCTTTTTCTAAGTGTTTTTATGTGGTGAGGGACTTTTTTTAACAAAATAAAAGGCCTTAGACTAAACATGTATTAGAAAATATTCGAGGGACTATTTGGTATATGTCCCTTAATATTATTGCAAATGGTGGGTATTGCATTATTCATTGTTTTTTAAAAGCACGCAATTGCGCGCGAGTAATAATGCGACATTGCCCACTCAAATTTGCGAGAAGCCCAAATAGTGTGTGCGATCGATGACGTGACACGTGATTTTGACGTTTTTGACACTATTTGTGTGATTGACATCGATTGAGGCATAAGGTATTTTAATGTACCAATTACAAAACTACGTCATTTTATTCCTTTCTTTCCTTTTTCTCTTTTTTTAAACCTTTAAAAATGCAAACTAATATCTTAAAACACTAAGGGCTTGTTTAGTTGTATAAAATAAGGTTATTTTTCGAAAGAAAATTCTAAAAAAATTCCATAGAAATGAAAATTTGTTCAAATTTATTTTTCCAAAAAAAAACTGAAAAATAGTTTTCTGATTTTCCGAATTTCCATAAACTACTCTAATATCTTTTCAACAAATTTACAAAACATTCAAAATTATATTTGCTCCCCTGATTTTTTTGCAAATTATATTTTGACCCCTAAAATTTTTAATATAATACATTTATGCCTAAATATTAAGAAAAAATAACAAGTCCAAAACTCTTTGTGAATTATGATTTGGCCCTCAAAATTTTTGTGGTAATATTATTTCCCCTAAAGTTTTTATAAATTAAATTTTAGCCATTACACTATCGATGAATTACATTTTAGACATCAAACTTTATCTATGTCATATTTCGTCTTTCTAAATATCAGCAAATCACATTTTAAAAATAATAATTTATTTCTAACAACTGAATGTGCTTCCCTCGTTCTCTAAATTTGTTATTCAAAATGAAAGTAAAAAATAGAAATGAAAACTCAAAATAAAAAAACATGAAATATTTTTTTGTTGGAAATACGATTGGGGAGCATATATCCAGTCTGCATATCAACCCATAACAAACAATGAGATCCATATCTTAAAAAAGTAATAAATACTACCAAACAAAAATAAAAACATCGAACCAACCATAAAAATGTTATAGCTATAAAAAAAAACCGCTATTAAAAAAAACTATTTCAGCTATAAGAAAAAACACTACATCCGTTAAATTTTTTTAATATAAAATCCATTTAAGAGAGACTTAGTCGAAGTTCACACAACAACAAATAGAGTAATCGGTATATATATGTATGTTTCAATAATGTCATATGAACCCTCAAAATGTACTCTCACTCATACCCTGTGCATTAAAAGGTTATACCTTATTATTTTTGGTCCCGCCCGAGCACTAAGTACAAGATATTATTGCTCTATAAATTTTGTCTTATTATAGGGGTACAAAAATGGGGTACACTTTGAGGGTCCATGTAGTGGAGCTCATGTATGTTTACATATAAGAAAATACATTGTATAACCTCGAGTTTAAAATAAGAAATTATAGAAATGAACTTACCTAAGATCTCTTGGCAACTAACTGAATTAGGAAGAAAATATATATCACCAAACATGTACTGAATTTTATGAAAAAAATAGAAAAATAAGAGATTTTTACAAGAAAGTTAATAGGTACAAAAAGACTTTGATAAAGTTGTAATTTCCAATCTGCAAAAAGAATATATACTTATTTACTTCTTCGAAACTCTTAAACTTCTTTTTCGTTCATATCAAAATAATCCACAAAAAAATAAAATTTAGCAAACGCAATTAAACCGAAAAAAAATTAAAGATTTCATAATACCTATTAGAAACTAGTTTCAAATCAGATCTATAATACATATATATACATATGTCGTGATACATATATATGACTCAAATCAGGTCCTAAATGAACTATGTAAAGATTTCATAATACCTATTTGAAACTAGATTCAAATAAGACCTATGATACATATATATACATATGTATCGATACATATATCTGATTCAAATCAGGCCGTAAACAAAATAGGTAAAGATTTGAAAGCCAACCTTCAATGCAACCTTCTCAATGAGAGAGAGTTGTTAATGAAGGTTGATATAGAGTAACCTTAATGAGATGAGAACAAATAAATGTGATGTGTGTGTGTGTGTGTGTGAGAGAGAGAGAGAGAGAGAGATGAGGGAGTGAGATTTGAGCAGCTATTTTTTATGGATTTGAGCGGGAGTTTGTTATTTTCATGAATTTGAGTCCTTTAGTGGTAATGAGAGAGAGCTGTATAAAAGGGATTTGGGTATGAGCAGGATTCTAACCAAATAAGTTTTTAATTTTTTTTTTAATTTAGTATTTGGTAGAAAAATTAAGTTGTTATTAAATTTATTTAGAAAATATTTTGTTGCAAATTTTCAAAATCGCCACTAAATGTTGATTTTTAGTGGAAATATTTTTTATTTTCCACTTACTTCAATGCAATATAGTTCTCGCCTAGATGAATTTTTTTGCACTAAATATTTAGTGGCAATCTCACATTTTTCTACTAACACTTCCGTTGTAATTATTTTTAGTGGCAATGGAAATTTTTTCCATCAATTATTATATTTCATGGCAAAAAAATCATTTTTTCAGCAAATAAAGTGCTACTAATTGGCAACTTTTTTGTAGCTTTTAGTATCAGGTGTAGAAAAAAATACTGCACTGAAAAGTCACATCCTCCCCCACAAGATTTACTCCTGCCATTTCCAACCTCCCGCCATTTTATGCCTTTCATCGGCCTTCATATGTTAACAAGTTACAGTTATTTGTAAGAAATATCCATTTTTATTTTACTTGAATTCATTTAGTGCAGTTATTTGCAAGAAGTAACTTTTTATGCATACCTACTGATCACTAAACACTATATTTCCTATGATTTGTGTTCATAGTTATTACCTTTAATCACAACCCTACAAAACACTATATTATGATTTTTGTTATAAATTATGTAGGAACCTAGCTCAAAATGACATCCTCTAGTGGTGGAATGAATGACTCTATGGAAAATGACAATAATAAAGATGATATGGATGACATATATGTTAATGATGAGGAAATGGAAAATGTAATTGGGGATGGTAAAATAAGATCCCGAAGTGGGGATGGATTTTAATACATTTGAAGAGTTATTTCACTATTACCAAATATATGGTAATGAATGAGGTTTTTCTGTGAATTTTTTTTCCGATAAATGAATAAAGATGGGGATGCCATATATGTTGTAGTGGCATGCTCTCATGCTGGAAAACTAGAAAGCAATTTAAAAAATAATTTCAAAAGATGTCCAATTACTAAAATCGATTGCAAAGCTAGAGTAAAGATAGTTTTTTTCTCCGATGGAAATTGGCGACTGACAGTGGTAAACCTTGATCAAAATCATAGTGTGAGCCTCGAAAAAACAAGATATTACAAGGACAACCGCATCATAAAATATTCTATTAAACAGAGGTTTAAAATGGATGATAAGGCAGGAATCTGGCCAAACAATAATTTCACTTCGGTGTTAGTTGAATCTTGTGGATATAATAATGTGCAATTTTTAGAGAAGGATTTATATAATTTTATTAGCAAATCGAGATAGTTAAGACTCGGTGAAGGCGATGTCATGGAAATTTAAAATTATTTTATGAAAATGCATGCTAACAATGCTAATTTCTTTTATTTGATGGATTTTGTTGATGAGGATCGGATAAAAAAATATTTTGGGTGGATGCACAAAGTAGGGACATATATGAAGAGTTTGAGGATGTTATCACATTCGATGTATCATACTTACCAAATAATTATGACTTTCATTTTACTCTATTTGTTGGTTTACATCACCACGGCCACTCGACACTACTAGGGTGTGGATTGATATCCAGTGAGGATGTTAAAATTTCCACTTCTCTTTTTCAAACTTGGATTACTTGTATGAATGGTCGTTATACTCTCGTAATTATTATAGATTAAGATAGGCAATGAAATAGGCCATTAAAAATGTCTTCCTGGATATACAACATAGATGGTGTTTATGGCATATAATGAAAAAGTTTCCTGAAAAGTTGTGAAATTATAGCCAATATGAATCAATGAAATATGTAATACAAAATGCAGTTTACGATTCATTGACACCCGAAAAATTTTAAGTACGTTGGTACAGTTTCATTTAAAATTTTCAACTATAAGAGAATGATTAGTTGAGGGTGTTGTATGGGGAGAGGAACCGTTGTGTCCCAACATTTGTGAAGAACACCTTTTGGGAAGGAATGTAATCGATTCACAGAAGTGAGAGCATGAATGCATTTTTTGATGGTTACGTGGACTCAAGATGACACTAAAACAATTTGTCGATCAAAGTGAAAAAAAGTACCAAGAAGACTTAAACTCATTTATCTCCTTCATCCCATGTACTACATGTTATGCTATCGAAAATAAATTTTAAGATGCTTACACCACTACAAAATTTAAAGATTTTCAAAAGGAGCTAACCGGGAAGCTATATTGTGAAATATGTCCTGTAAAAATATATGATTGCATTGCATACGAAATTTTGGAAGATATGATTGGAGAGATGAATCACCAAGCCAATTTTATCGTTTGGTTTAGGGAGGATGAATGAGATATAACATGCACTTGCCAATTGTTTGATTTTAAAGGAATTATTTTTATGCATGCTATCATGGTGTTAACTAACAAAAGGGTTCAAGTTGTACTCGACAACAACATTCTTTGTAGACGGAGGAAAGATATGAAGATGAAGCACACAAAGGTCAAAGTCATATACTCTGACTGGGTATTCCATCTTGAAAATGAACGTTTTGATAGAATTTGCAATGTCTTTTTTGTAGTGGCAGACTTCGCAACAAACAATGAAGACGAGACAAAAATGGTGATTCATTGGATCAAGGGATTGGTTAACAAATTAGACAAATGAGATGGAGCTTTAGGTTGAAGTGAATCAAGTCTGGTGGATGTAGTTAGCACTATTATTCCCACAGCTAAAAAAAGCTCCAACATTCATAGTCCAATGGCAGTCTGTGGTAAAGGTCGTCCACTTATGAAAAGGAAACAATCTAAGCTTGAACAAGTTGTCAGAAAGAAAAAAGGAAAGAAAATGAATAACGAAAAGGAGAAATATAACAAAGTCGATGACATCAATTTGGATTTAGAAATGGTTAGTTTTTATTTATTTTAAATTATAAATTTTTTGACAAGATATTCTACAAGTTTATATGTTTTTAATTTAATTTATGTAGACTTCTCAACGTTTACATATTTACGGAGGACAAAGTTTGAATGTTAAAAAATTTGGACAGATGATGCAAGAAACACAACATCAAGCAACTTGAGTGCATATCAATTACAATCCAAATTTTCAATTGTTGGAGGGTTTACACATTTACTTAATCCTAAAATGTATTATGGATTAGATTTTACACAAGTGAAGAAGTCATTGTGAGGTGATCCATATGAACATGATTTCCAAAACAAGTGACACCTTTCTTGAAATGCTACTTGTTTTTGTTTTCTACTTTGTGTGTAGAAGATGGGATGCGACCAATTCAGTGTAATTATACTCTTTGATTTCTCCTAAATTCTAGTTACCTTACTATGTTTGAGGTATATTTTTGTGAAGTGGAATTGGTTTGGTTGGACTGGTGGAAGCTTATTTGTTTCTAAATAATTTGTTTTCTCACAGTGGGCTTCTCAATATATAACCAGAAGATGCATTATTGTGCAATTGGTTTGTTATTAAAAAAAATTCACTAAATGAAGATGAATTATTGCAACTATGGGAGAACGAAAATGGTTATGATATTAAAGTAAATGAAAAACTGGAGTGAGAAATCTGTTGACTCGCTTCTTGAACTTTTTAAGAAATCATTTTGAGATGATTCCCACATTCCAAAGTAATTTTATGAGGCGAAGAAAATATTTTGTGACCTAGGGTTGGACTATGTGAAGATTAATGTTTACATAAATCATTGCGTTCTCTTTCAAGGAAAAAATGAGGAAAAAACTAAATGTCCAACATGTAAAGAATCTAGATGTAAAATCGAAAAAGCCAATGGTGTGAAGATCCCTCGAAAAGTATTGTGTTACTTTACACTTAAAACGAGGCTGCAACATCTATTTATAAATAAGGATATAACATTATAAATGAGGTGGGATAAAGATAAGTGTGTTGAAGAGGTTAATATGTTGAGACATCCAGAGAATGGGGATGCATGGAAAGAATTTGATAAGGTTCATGAGTCATTTTCTAGAGATTCTCGCAATCTTAGTCTTGGACTCCCTAGTTATGGATTCAAATTATTTTCAAACATGAGTAGAAATAACAACACATGGCCAGTTTTTCTAGTGATATACAACTTACCTCCATAGAATGTATAAAGCAACCATTTTTCATCTTATCAATGCTTATACCGGGTCCTTGGGCTCCTGGAACTGACATAGATGTGTTTCTTTAACCATTGATAAAATAGTTGAAAGAGTTATGAGATGTTGGGGTGAAAATATATAATGCAATCACAGGGAATACATTATGATACGTGCAGTAGTGGTGTGAAATATTAATGATTTTCCATCTTATGCTAACTATTAGGTTAGAGCACAAAGGGGAAGTTAGCTTTCCCAATATGCAATAAGGAGACACATTCCATGTATCTAAATAACGTACACAAGACATGTTATACGGGGCATCGTCATTTTCTACCAATGAAGCATAAAAGGTAAATGTAATAAGTAATATATTATTTTAGTAATAATTTAAGGTTTTCATTGCATTTTCTGATCATCTTACCCCTCGACGGATATATGCACACCTTAAAACTTATCGTGGGAAATAAAGCACGTCCAGATGGCTCAATAGCTGAGGCTTACATTCTTAGTGAATGCTTAACATTTTGCTTGATGTATCTACGTGGTGTTGAGAAAAAATTCAACCTAAGCAAACTTATAATGGTGCTGATTTTCAAGAAAGTTTATCCGTTTTCCGATATAACGGCCCGTTGCTTGGAAAATAGGATTATCAATACCTCACACAAAATGAATGGGAAAAATCTCATTTATATGTGTTGGATAACTGTGATGAGATACAAGAATTTGTGCAGTACATTTTGACTAAAAAAGTAAGGGTATTAAAAATCTAAGGGCATGCTTAGTTGTTAAAAACTAATTTTTGTTTTCTATTTTTAGTTTTCATTTCTATTTCTAATTTTCATTTTCAATAGAAAATTTTGAGAACTTGGGAAACGTGTGCTAAAGCCCACCTATTCTAATACCAGGTGGCAAATCCTCTACTAAAATAAAACATGAATATCAATATGGTTTGATTCTCAGCATGATTGTCACAATAAATAATTTATAAATGATACGAATAAAAACATACTAAAGTGAACAGAATAATCCTCATGCATAGATAAATAAAAAGTGTGAACCGAATAAACCAACGATCACCAAATACTAGAATCCTTTGAATATAAATGAATGACAACTCAGTACTGGAATAAATATCCAACAATAATATAAATTCCTATCCATCTTTGGGAAACACACCCAAAATAAAAAGAAGAACGAAGAGATTCTATGTAGATAGAATAAGTTGATCCTCTAGAACAATTTTGTAGCATCCACAGCTATTGCAATGTCATGAATGGATTTATCCCTGTGGTCAAGGCTGCTGCTACTGCACACCTGGGGATTTAAAAAGAAAAAAAGGAAGAACAACTGCCCATGGGTCAAAGCTCTAAAAGTAAAAAATATTTTGCAAGTAGATAATTGTTTTAAATTGATTTAAACAATAATGTATTAATTTCATAATTAACCGGTACTCCCATGAGAAAAAAGTTCACCTCTCAACTACAGTGCACATCTAAAATGTTCATTTATTATCCTCATTAATCTACCCGATCTAACTAGGTCATATAACTTCTATCCAAGTCCGATCCTGCTAATAGCCTCTATTAGCTAAATATAACTACCTACACCAGGCATACGTTCATAAAAAATATGGTAGCGACATACTTACTATAAAATATAGGTAGACACAATATACTACATGATTCTATAAACAGATAATCAGATAACATAATAACATAACTATCCATGCTATAATTAGATACATATATCACATCTCATACACACACGTATAGATCACTCATTAAATATGTATAACCGTATCTCTAGATCTAAGACCTTACAGATGCATCCCTCGTGTGCTATCATTCTCTAGGCATCCCGCATCACACTGAGCCATCGGGTC
The DNA here is from genome assembly GCA_949130495.1 of Sambucus nigra. Taxonomy (NCBI): domain Eukaryota; kingdom Viridiplantae; phylum Streptophyta; class Magnoliopsida; order Dipsacales; family Adoxaceae; genus Sambucus; species Sambucus nigra. The sequence goes on from OX422208.1 coordinate 283,433,724, forward strand.
AGCATCTCACCATCGAACCCAAACGTAAACACATATAATGAAGGTGATCATAAACATATGTTTGAGAGATTGCAACCATGCCACATTTCACCCGATCGATCTCCAAACCAACACCTATCCTCACACATGGATAGCCATGCAATAGTACTATGATCTAAGGAATCAATCCAATACCTGCTAGTCAACATCAGGGTGGACCGCCCACTATGCGCAACCTCCTACGATAACACTACCAGATATGTATGTTCCATATACATAAGTAGCATACATACATACATACATATATACATATATACACACACACACACAAGTCACCCCAATATATATATATATATATATATATATATATATATATATATAAAAATTATCGACCTCGTACGTCAATCCCACAGTGCCCTAGTTTACTAATCTCGAAGTCCGAATCGACGTCTTTATAGCATTCTGCTGAGCCGACACTGACACTGAGAGATGAAATATAGGGGAGTGAATGGGATAGTGTTTTCTCACTAGAATTACCAATTCGTATCTTTCGAACCCATTTACCCATTGGCCTGCACAAATACTAAACCTTGAGAATATTCCCCATTAGTCGCCCTTTACCCCGGAAGTCCCTAAGATCATTCCCCAAGCTTTAACAGGTTAAAACAACTCATAAATAAAATCTTAGGAGGCCAGCAAATCGAACTAATTTACTGGCAGACCGAATCGATTCAATTGAGCGAACCAATTCGCTTCCCCAACGAATCGATTCGATTCGCTGGGATGCTAGGCATCTTTTTCCTCGGGATTTCTCCTCCAAAACCATCCAATGAAGGTCCCAAGCCTCCCAAAACATGTAATTGACCTCACAAATATATATATTAACGTCCCAACAACATTTTAATGCCTAAATAACCATGAATCCTATATCAAACACCTAGGATTTCAATTCAAACACAAAATTAATTCAACCGAGAATTTTTCCTAATTTGATTTTTCAAAGATTCAACCTTTATAACAAAGTTGTACATGATCATCATTTAAATCCCATAATTTATTTTGAAATCCTAATATGCTTAATTCCAATTAACAATCAATTTAAAATCAATGGTTCCTCATCATTTAAATCTCTACATCAATGAACCGAAGTTTCAATCTTCAATGCTTACATATCAGATTTCTATCTCTAATTATGAAAGTAATTAACTATGCATAATTTATAACTTAAAGCAAGTAACTATTGCCTTTGTGGAATTTAATATGACGTTCTCTACGTTTTTGATAACGGGCGGAATGCAGATATAGCTTATCTTTTTCTTCTCCAAGCCCTTTCTCTTATTTCTTCTTCGTTTTCTATTCCCTTGAACTTTCTCTCAAACTCTCTCGTACAGAATATTAAAGGTGGGATGCCATTCACCTTCCAAGACTTTTAAATACCCAATTAAGGTACTTAACCGTAATTGTAAAATGACCCATTTTTGTACTTAACCGTAAGTGTAAAATGACCCTCCTACCCTCATACGCACCCTATTGCCTTTGTGAAATATAATTCAAAGTTCTCTACGTGTTTCATGACGGGTTGAATCCATATATAGCTTATCTTTCTCTTTTCCAAGCCTTTTCTCTTCTTTCTTCTTCGTTTTCTATTCTCTTGAACTTTCTCTCTCTCTTACACAGAATATCAAAGGTGGGCTACCATACACCTTCCCAAACTTTTAAATACCTCCTTAGTTACCATAATCTCGTTTTCCCACTTAACCTTAAGTGTAAAATGACCATCCTAGCCTCATATAGGTCTTACTATGTTTAAAAAGCCTCTAAAACCCAATCATAATACCCGGATACCTATTCTAGACTCTTTTGGCACTTTTCGGATCACCAGTGCACTCGAAAAGGTCATTTAAGTCACCCAACTAAAAATATACTAACATCTCATTAATCAGGATCGACACGCAAGTAGCATGCATGCCACCTACATGTTATACCGGTCCACTGATGTAATACTCTATCGACATATCGTAATAAACCATTGCCTTCACTCATATACGACACATGATAAATCACATACCTATTTACTTATCACTCATACGTAAATAATGATAATAATGAATATTAATCCTTCAGTTCGCTAATTAATATTTACTAAAATCTAATTTAATTTTCCCTAATTAAATTAATAATATTACGCACATGAAAATTAGTTAATAATAAAAGTACGGGGTATTACATTCTCCCCACCTAAGAACGAAATTTCGTCCTCAAAATTCGATAGTAATTACCACAAGCTCTGGATACTTTTCCTGCATGTCATCCTCACTCACCTAGGCATAACTCAGCAACATTGTGGTGTCCCCCTACACACACTAACAATACCACCCTTGACTGAAGTTTCATCTCACTACGGTCCAAAATGTCAATAGGTCTTTCCTCATATAAAATATTCCTCCATAATTCATTCTCCTCCAATGATATATGCTGATAAATGACGTCATCTCTGAGATACCTACTTAATGATGACATATGAAACACGTCATGAATCCATTGCAATTTCTCAAGTAAGGCGAGCCTTTATGAAACTAGCCCCACCCTCTCGATAATGGGAAAAGGCCCCAGATACCTAGGTGCCAACATCCCCTTCTTCCCAAACAGCATCGCTCCCTTCATCAGAGATACTCGCAGCAACACCTAATCATGGATTTTAAAATCTATAAATCCTTGATTTGCATCGAGGTAACTCTTATATCCATTTTGAACTACTCGAATGCGACTCCTGATCAGCTCGATCTTCACTAATGACTCCTAAATCGAATCCGGCTTCAGAAAATTTTTATTCCCTACCTCTAACTAACAAGGGGGTGAACGACAAGGTTTCCTGTACAAATCCTCAAACGGTGCCATTCTTATAGTGAACTGGTATGAGTTGTTATACGCAAACTCCACCAAAGATAAATACTACTCCCATCTACACTTAAAGTCCATAATAAATATCCGTAACATATGCTTCCATATCTGATTCACCCTATCCGCCTGTGAATGATAGGTTGTGCTCAAACGTAACTCTCTCCCCATTGCCTCTTGAAAACTTTACTAGAAGTGGGACATAAAGATCTTATCCCAATTTGAAATAATATCGACAGTCACCCCATATAATCTCAATATCTCTCCTATGAACACCTGCGCATAATACCCTATCATATAATCCACCTGATTGTTAAGAAAAGGCTACCTTGGTCAATCGATACACAATGACCCAGATGAAATCGTTAACCCTCTACAATGTCAGAAACCCTGTGATGGAGTCCATCAAAATACTGTCCTATATCCACACTGGAATCGCCAATGGCTATAGAACTCCGACTGGTCTCTGATGATCAACCTTCACCATATAACAAGTGGTGCACCTGTAGATAAACTCTTCTATGTTTTTCTTTATACCGACCCATAATTACGGTTGCCTCATATCCTAATACATCTTATCCCCTCCAGGATGCAGTGAAAATTGTGACCCATGTGTCTCCTCCATAACTGCGTGCCATAGGTCCTCATCGTCAGGGACTATCAACCTCACATTGATGCGTAAACCACCTTCAAAACTGATTGATTAAGACTCTGGTCCACCCACTAATAACTTATGAATAATCTCTTGACAAGGAAGATCCCCTGCCTTTTCCTTCACACCCTCAAAATTATCTCGGGTGTGATGGTCATCACTGCTATATATGCTCGGGGTACTTCATCCTCTTAATGAAGTTCAACCAATTTCACCTTCCACACTATAGCTAAATGCCCTGCCAACATATGGTGCTACGCATCAGCTACTACGTTAGCCTTCCCTAGATGATAATGGATATCGAACCGACTAAGGCACCCATACACCTTATACCAAGTGCACACATGCACAATTATCACTTATGCAATTCACATGCATCCCCAAAATTAACCACACACATCGTGTATAACCATACAATAAAGGTTTACCTAATTACCATACTAATCGTGACCCGAATCTTCTTGAGATTTCCCTTCTTATTAAACTAGTAATGGAAACATCCCTGAGTGCTCTCAACATTTCACTCTTCAGTCCCACTGGCCTTAAATAATAACTCACTACTCGATGCCTTACATCTTTACACATGTAATTCCTAATGTATTAAATCATCGTCCTAGAGCCCAAGTCTCTCAACTACTGACACTTGCTAAGCCTCATTCGTGGGATGTCTCGCAAGAGAAATCCAAACAAGAACCCCCCAATACACTGTCGCCAAGATTTATCGCTTATCAAGATTCGTTATCCCAAGACATGGTACTAGGACACCCCAAGGTGATGTATTCCTATGGACAATACCCTTCCCCAAAAGCTATTAAATCCAGTCTCTCGACTCTCGCATATCTAAAGGAATTATAAGATACAACTTTCACACTATCGACTGGTCCCCGGTGCTAAGTCGATCACAAAACCAACCTCTCAATTAGGAAGTAATCCCTATCTCTCATGAATCACATTAGTAAAGTCCCTAAACACAGATATCGAATCTAATGAGATAACTATACTCTCTGAAGTCTCACCCTTAACGTAATATATATGCATACTCGACCCTCTGTTTAGGAGAGGCATCTCCACAAGAAACCTATTCTTCCATGGAATAACAACCACAATAGTCCTACTATAACAATCCACCATTGCTCTAATCGCCGCTAGACAGTCCATACTCAGAATAACATTTTACTAGTACATCACTCAAATGATCAGGTCCGCTAAAAACATAACCTACCAATGTCCACACTTACTCCCCTTAAGATGGAACTAATAAGACCCCCTATTTAACAGTAAATATACGATAATAATAATATTTGACACTATATCCACTAAACCAGTATTATGTTTGAATCTAGTGCAAACAAAAGACTATGACGCACTCGTGTCAAACAATAACCACCCCATATGCTCATGGATAGGAAATATACCCTAAATCGCTAACGGTGATGGCTGTAAAACTGATTCACGGACGTTATACACACGCCCAAACTGCAACCGCCCCTGCACAGGCGACAATGCTGGAACTACTGCTAGAGATGGAAGTTACTTTGACTACTGCCCCGATTATGCGTCCTATTAATAACCCCTAGCCCTATTCGGGCATGCACATTGTAAGTGGAGCTGCTCCCATATATGAAACATCTCCCAATAAAATCGATCTACCTCTGGCCCTTCTATCTTATTGCAGTTATCCATGACTCTGACCCTGCTAGTTCTGATAAACTCGACCCTATTGTCCCACGGCCCGATTACCCTGCCCCTGATGGCCCTACCTATAATTTCCATTTATCGGCCTAAACCTCTTAGCTAAGTCCCCTAATGGAAACCTCGCTCCTATTTTTGACTATGTTGTGGTGGTATCCCGCTAGCCCATTGCCTTCAATCTTACCCTGCTAGCTCGAGTCTCCTATCCTCGTAGATTCCCTCTGATGGAAGCGATGGTCCTAGCAGTGAAGCAACACGGCATTAACGACCTCAGTGTAAGTCTGCAACTCCAGGTTCCCCAATAAATGCTGGCAAATCCTCTAAGTAATCCAATTTATAAATTTGAGAACACTCTTCTCCTCAATGTTTACCTCATCTGGCACAAAGTTTGATAAGTGAGTGAATTCCTCGTACTTGGCCACAGTTTGACCCTCTTGTGAAAGATCCAAGAATCTCCTCCTCTTCTATCTGAATTTTTGTTGGAAAAAATTGGCAATCAAACCACACCTAAAACTCCTGTATCGTCATCATATCCCTCTCCCCCATTGTGGTAACGGATTATCACTACTTTAGAGTTTCCCCGACTCGATTGAACGTAGATAGTACCTGCTTTTGAGTATTAATTCACTCAACCATAGGCAAATGCCTCTGGATAACCTTCTTCCATTTTCTAGCTACCACCACATCTGCACTCCATTCGAATTCTGGTGGATGGCCCTTCTGAAAGTCTTCTCTGACTCGCTCTTGAACTAACGAATCTGGGTGAGCCTGAACTGGTGCTTCCATTGACGGTTGTGGCTATGCCTATGCCTTAGGGAAAATGATGTGCTAGGGATTTCATTGTTCATTAATCGACTGTGATACAATATATGCGACCTTTGTTACGATCACAGTCCCTTAGGCAATTTACGACTCTGGTTGCGCCTCCCCATCTATGACCCTCCTCCTGGCACATGCTGGTCAACCTATCCTTGCATTTGACATCTGAAATCAAACCAAAATTTTATGAGATTCACTTTAAATATAAACAATAGCAGAAGAACGTAAATTCGTAATATGAAATAACAATCCTAATCATAGGGATCTATATCAAAGAAAACGATCCTAAGGATACTAGAACGTGATACTCTTATACCAACTCTGACAAGACTCCTATTCTAATACTAGGTGGCCAGTCCTTTACTAAAATAAAATTGGAATCTATATATGGTTTCATTCTCAGCATCACTATCGTAAAAAATAATATTAAAATAATACGAATAAAATGATACACTAAAGTGAACAGAATAATCCTCATGCATAGATAAATAAAAAGTATGAACCAAATAAACCATCGATCACCAATACTAACATCCACTGAATATAAATGAATGGCAACTGATTACTAGAATAAATATTCGACAATAATATAAAATCCTATCCATCTTTGGGAAACATGCCCAAAACTGAAAACTACAATGAAGAGATCCTATATATATATAATAAACCGAGGTATCTAGAACAATCTTGTAGCGTTCACAGCTACTACAACGGAATGAATGGATCTATCACCGCGGCCTCAACTGCTGCACACATAGGGATTTAAAAAGAAAAAAGGAAAAACAATTGCCTACGGATCAAAGTCCAAAAAGAAGAAAAATATTGTACAAGTATATAATTATTTTAAATCGATTAAAACAATAGTGTATTACTTTCATAATTATCCAGTACTCACATGAGATAAAACCTTACCTTTCAATTTAAGTCGCACCTAACGCATTCATTTTTATCCTAATTAAAGTACCCGATCTAACTAGGACATGTAGCTTCTATCAGAGCTCGATCCCGCTAATACTCTCTATTACCTGGATATAACTACCTTCACCAGGTATACATTCATAAACAATATGGTAGTGACACACCTCCTATAAAAATATAGGTACACATGATATACTAGACTCGTGATACAAACACATAATCACATAACATAATAACATAGCTAAGCCCGTGCTATAATTAGATATACACATCACATCTCGTACACATACATATATAAAAATTGCTATATACGTATAACCACATCCTCAGAGATGAGACCTCGTAGATGCATCCCTCTTATTCAATAAGACTCCTAGAATCATGCATCACATTAAGGCACTGGGTTAGTTTCTCACCACTGAATCCAAACGTAAACACAAACAACAGAGGTGGTCATAAACATACTTCCAAGAGATTGCAACCATACCACATCACACCCACACCGGTCTCCAAACCAACACTTATCCTTAAATATGGATAGTGGTCATGAAACACTACTATGACCTAAGGAATCAATCCACGACATGTTGGTCAATGCCAGGGTGGACCACCCACTATGCCCAACCTCTTACGATAGAACTACCGAGTATATATATATAAAGTATTTACCTCGTATGCAAATCCCATAGTGTACTAGTCCACTATTACCCAAGTCCGAATTGACTTCCCAATTATACATACAAGTGTTCACTCACTTGAATTCTCGGAACATCTCACTTGAACCAATCTATTCGTTGGCCTAAACACATATCAAACCCTAAAAATACTACCCAATAGTCCCATTCTATTCCAGAAGCCCTAAGATTATTCCCCAAGCTCTAACAGTTCAAAATATAACATAAACAAGATTTGGACTGGCTAACAAATAAAATTGGTTCGCTACCAGACTGAATCGGCTTGGTTTGACCTAATGGACTTCCTCCCCTTTTCAAACTGGTTTATGTTTTCTTGGCTACTAGGCTTCTTCTTCCTCAGGATTTTGCCTCCAAAACCCTTTAATGGAGGTCCCAAGCCTCCCAAAACATGAAATTGACCTCACACATCAATATATGAAATTTCCATCAACATTTTAGCGCCTAAATAACCACGAATCCGATATCAAACATCTAGGAGTTTAAATCAAACATCAAATTAATTCAACATACAATTTTCCCTAATTTGATTTTTCAAAAATTCATCATTTCTAATAAAGTTCTAGATGATCATCATTTAAATCCCATAATTTAATTTGTAATCCTAATATGCTTAATTCCAATTAATAATAAATTTAAAATCATTGGTTTCTCATCATTTAAATCTCTACATCAATTAACCAAAGTTTCAATCTTCAATCTTACATCTCAAAATTCTATCTCTAATAATAAAAGTGATTACGTACGCATAATTTGCAACTTAAGGCAAGTAACTTCTTGCCTTTATGTAATTTGATTCGACGTTCTCTATGCATTTAATGAGGGGTTGAGTCTGGAGATAACTTCCCTTTCTCTTTTTCATGACCTTTATCTTCTTTCTTCTTCGTTTTCTCTTTTCTTGAACTTTCTCTCAAATTCTCTTGGACAAAATATCAAAGGTGGGCTGCCATCCACCTTACCAACTTCTTAAATACCCCTCTTAATTACCATAATCCCTTTTTTCACCTAACCCTAAGTGTAAAATGACTCTCCTACCCTCATACATATCCTATTATGTTTAAAAAGCCCCCCCGAAACCGAGTCATAACATCTGAGTACCTATTTTAGACTATTTTGACCCTTTTCAATTCACCGATGTACTCGAAAAATCATCTGAGTCACCCAATTACAAATATGTTAACATCTCATTAACTAGGACCGACACGCACGCACCGTACGTGCCGTCCATAAATTATACTAATCCGTCGATGTAACACTCTAACGACATATAGTAATAAACCGTGACTTTCACTCATATGCAATACATGATAAATCACATAACTATTTACTTATCATTCATAGGTAAATAATGATAATAATGAATATTAATCCTTTATCTCGCTAATTAATATTTACTAAAATCCAATTTAATTTCACCCAATTAAATTAATAGTATTAAAAAATGAAAGTTAATTAATAATAAAAGTATGGGGTATTACAACATATTCAATTATTAGAGATACACCATTGATTTCTAAATGGTAATTTTAAAAATTTGAAAGTCAAAATATTAATTACAAAAAGTTTGAGGGTTACAATGCAACTTACAGAGAGTCTAGTGGCCAAGATCTATTTTACAAAAGTATAGGGGCAGAATGTAAGGTATACAAATTCTAGGGGCTAAAATGTAATATATAGAGAATGTCAGACATGTCATTTATTATTAAAATTTTGTTGTAAAATGTAGTTATTAAAAGCACTAAGGGTTCAAATGTAATTTTCATAGATTCAATGGTCTAAAATGCAAATTTAAAAAATAAATGAAGTCTTCAAAATTGTTAGAAAAATTGGAAAATTTGAAAAACCATTTCCTAGTTTTCTGTTTGAAAACAATATTACTTTTGAAAACATTTTCTAGTTTTTAATTTTCATGGACATTTTTAGAATATTTTCTCGAAAAACAACCTTGTTTTTAATGACTAAATAGGTCTTAAGAATGTCGAAGAGGACACTTTTTGCCGTGTCAAATTAAAATATATAATTTCAAATGAAAAACTCTTTTCCGTAGGAGATTGTGAGTGCCAAAAATGTTATCATTTGGTATTGTTTTCTATGTTAGTAAATATTAAGAGGTTGGTTTATACACTAGACCAATTCCATATCAACCCACACTTTTACCATTTTAAAAGGTTCATTACAAAAAAATATGGTTAAACATAGGCTTAATGGTATGAAGCTCCTAATTAAGTCCGATTTGAGATTTGTTCACAGTTTTGCCACTCCAATCTTCCATTCTTGGTGCAGTACAATGATTAATTATTTTTATGTGTCTTTTAACCTAGATTGTAAGAACATTAATTAAGTTTTCTGTGATCAATTTGTTATCTTTGAAATCGAAGATAATTTAATCAATTCAAAGCCCTTTTTTTTTTCAAATTGAAGTAAATTGAGCCACGTTCTTTGCTGATTTAGTAATTGATTAAAGGTAATGCAAATTTATGTCACTTTTATCATTTTATTCATTTTTCTTGTATATTTAGGTTTCTAAGAAGTAATTTGATTTATTTTGTTAGAAAGAACATTTTTTTCATTTTTTAATTGTAATTGTATGGTCTATTTGATATATTTGTTCACGAGCCCTAATTTCATCTATTTAGTATCGCAAGCACTAATTAGATACATGTATGATGCAATAGTTTTAATTTATTTGTTCTATTATTTTTGTAATTTTTATATTGAAACTTTTTAGTAAATTTCTATATTATTTTCTGATTAAATTTATATTTTGAGAGTGTGTTTTGAATGACGTAATTTTTTATGGATATTGTTATTATGTATGGTGCTTTGTATTCATGTTATATTTGAGAGATTATAGACCTTTGTTTTTTTAATTGTACTATGAAGTTTAATAGCATTATCACTCGTTTTGGGGATAATTTTCATTTGTTATATGCCATTTATTTTGTTACTAGGAACATATTATAACTGATAGATGAATTTCAACATTTTGTCTTAATGGTGAATAAATTTCAACTATTTATATTTATCTGTTAATAATATTTGTGTAATGTATTGAATTTTTATGATTTAAACTACATACGATATGAAATCATTATCAGTTGACATAGTGAATTTATCTGATTGAAATTCCACATATCAAGAGCTTCTTTCTTCCTTTTTATTAACAGTTTTTATAGTTTGCAAGATGAAATGAATAAATATAAATTAAATCAGTTTCAATTTATAATTCATATGTGATGATGTGCTTTTCTTATTGTTTTGAAAGTGTTATGGATTCCATCGTGGTGTTGACATTCAAATTTTTAGAGAAAAGTTATTTGATGAAGTGTGGTAGGAATACATGATTTGATGACTTGATTCATCATATGCGAACAAAATGGAAGGACCTATCCACTAACATTGTAGGTTTGTGTTTTAATCTGTCTGGACATTCATTTTGGGCATTGGATGGTGAATTGTATTTGGGGAATTTAATGTTTTATTGCATGTGTCATTCAGCTTGTAGTATTGATGTTTCCATGTCAATTAAGATACTGGTTGATGGGCATGATCAATTGTAGAGTGGAAGGGGTAAGTATGTTCAAACGTATGTTGGGAATGAGGTTGATTATGAAATCAGTTGGGTTCATTAATTTTCCAAACATGGAGATATGGTTTTGATGTATATTGGTTGGTGGAAAGGGTTGTCTTATTGGTCAAATGTATGAATGATTTTTAGATAGTTTTGTGTTTGTTTTCAACTGAGATCGGACTTAAGTTTCGGTATGTAAAGAATGACAATGTTAGGATAATGACTGAATATTTTTACAAGGGAAGTACTGGGTGTGCGTTCTATGTTCACGGTCGTGCAGAGAAGTAAAATTCATTTTTTTATGTAAGGGATCAATTCGGGACGATTTAAAAAGTTATTTGTGCATTCCATTAGACGCCCTGTGGATATCAAAAGTTATGTCTCTACATACAAGACAACGGAAAATCTGAGAATCATTTCGAAACTTGTCGCATCAATTATTGTTGAGCGGATTAACAAACGACCCCTTAGACTGCCTGTTAATATCATTTGCCATATGCAAAACAACTACAGATTAATTATTAATTATCATCATCCATGGTGGGTTTTTAATGGAGCTAAGAAACATATATATCGGGATCAATCTTTAATGACTTTTAATCCGGGTAGTAAATTTGAGATTGACTGTGATAATGATTCGAGATGATTTAAAAAAGTTATTTGTGGATTCCATGCATGCATATAAGGCCGTTATCTATTGTTTCTTGATGGGACATTTTTGAAATACTGATATAGGGGAATTCTTCTTGTGACTACAAGAACGAATGACAATCAAGGTAAGAACTGTTTTGTTTTGTTAATAGGAAATTTATCTATTTCAGTTTTGGTTTCTTGTTTAATATAAGTTTTATAATTTGTTTGCTTTAGGAATGTTTTCTTTTGCATTTGGTATTATTGTTTCTGAAACGAAAGAGAATTGGGAATGTTTTTTTAGAGAATTTATCACAATTTTCTTCTTCACGCGATATTACCTTTCTATCAGATAGTAATAAAGGACTTATGAAGTCAGTTTCAAAAGTTTTTCCTAATTTTTACACTTCTATTATTTGTAACATTTAAAGAACTACCTCAGAGACCACTTATCAGGTTCATTTTCAAACCCTGTGAGGGCGAATATTGTGAATATGTTTCATAATTGATCATACAAATCGATTCAATTCAAATCCCATAAAAAACTTTATTTGTTGTTATGAAAGGATGTGATCAAATTTGGAAGTTCGTGCATAGTTTGAGGAGGGAACAATGGACAAGTTCATATTTTCAAGGTCATAAATATGGCGATTTGTATTCAAAATGTTGCAGACCCCTTTAATTTAGGGATCCGTGAAGCTCGTCATTTGCCTATTATGGAGTTAGTTGATTACATCAAACGGAAGATTATGAAGATGATTGTTGAGCGTAGGGCAATGGCTAGTGGATGGAATGGATTCTTATGTCTTGAAACTGACAATCGGATTTCTAATTTTTTGAAAGAAGGTTGGAGTTAGAGAGTTAATAAAGCATCTGAATTTGTGTTTGAGGTTCATTCGAAGGATAGTGTTATGGTTAATCTGTCCAAAAGAACTTGTTGCCGTTGTGAATGTCAAATGAATGTTTTTTTGTGTGCTCATGCTGCTGTTTCTATTCAAAATTCTGGGTAAGATTTGAATATGTTCTTTGATAATTTCTTCAGTAAGGAGTATTTTTTTCAATTTTATGAGGAAGTCATTTATCATGTTCCTAGATTTGGAACAAATGACGAATCTGATACGAAAATAATCATTAGTCCGCCTATTATGAAGAAAATGGTTGGGAGGCCAAGAAAGAAGATAATTACTTCTCGAAAGAATTGAAGTGTGGCACTTATTGGAAAGTTGGACATAACAGAAATAATTGTACGAGAAACGTGTAGATAGGGAGAGTTTTACAAAATTATGTATAGTTATTTGGATCATACATGTTCTCATATTTTGAAATGTTAACAATAGATAGTTACTGATTTCTAATATTAGTTTTGTATTCTTTATTGGTTTGTTTACATGTATTGTATCAAATTTTAGTTATTTAAATTGTAGATTTATTAAATGAGTATGTAGATTATAGTAAATTATTTTGTTGTTATACAAAATATGAATTTATCTATTTTTGCTACCTAGTTGTTTTTAGTCTTTTAGTTTATGTGTTCTGTTTGTAGGTATCAAATTCAAATTTTCTGAACAGAATACGATTTTTTGAGGTTATACAATTATAAAATTAAGGTGGAGTAGGTTGGTAGTATATTATTATACATGTACATCCCAATGGATGAAATTGGTTGAACAAATTTAGTGCACAACCATTGTCATTATGTTTAGAGTGAAAATCGAGTCTGTTATCTTGACCATATATATTATGGCCTATTTTAGGATGTTTGGTGTAAGTTGAAGCCAGTGTTATGTTTGCAATTTCGTGGGTGGCCTGTTAGTGTTGCACTGCGGGATTATCCTATAAAAAATGGAATGTTATGTTATTACGAACAATATAACTGTATTATTTCAATTCTTTTTAATTGTCTGTGATAACGAAAATAATTGAAGAGTAAAATTATTGTATTAGTTGCACATAAATGAAATTATTAGTTTTGATAGTGAAGAGTAAAATTATTGTATTAGTTGCAAAGGAAATGAAATTATCAGTTCCGATAATTCACTGTAAACTCTTTTTATTTATTTGTTGAGTTTTTTTGTTCTCTAAAAATTTGGTTTTGGATTAAAAAGACGATTAAAATTATTTTTAGGTTATACTTATGTAAGTAATTAAGATCAAACGTAAGATAAATCACTGATTTATTTTTGTTACCTAATATGAAATCAGTATCAGATTAATATAGTGAATTTATCTTAACTACATTACAAATAAGTTCTCATTACATGGAATTGAAACAATTGTTGAACCGTAGCAATGTTCATTTTTATTAGCAACCAATTATGAATATTTTGTGATTTTTTCTCTTGGAAAAATATAAAGATAAAATTGTGAAAATATTTAATTTTCATTTATTTATGTAGTAAGTTTGCAATACAAAATACTATTTTACTCAAATAAGTTCCACTAACATTCAAATATCGATTCAATATTCATGTTCAAGCACATTCAAAACAAAATATTCATTGAACATAACCTATCCAATATAATCAAAATTACTCTTACTAAGAAACTTATAATGCAGCCTTTCATATTCAATCCAAAAGTTTGCTAGTAATGTTAATTTTATACCTAATACATTCATTAACTGTGACACCCCGTCTAATAAAATACCCGATGATCAATCCTATACCAAATTAAAACAGGAGTCTCATATGGTTCATTCTCAACATCACTGTCGAAAACAAGTTTAATTACTAATAACCTTTTAGACATGCATCAAAATTTTATATTAACTAATATTTTTAACCAAACCATTCAAATAAATCAATCACAACAGTTTATATGCAATAAATGAAATGAAATAAAATAACCGAACACTCGGTTTAACAAAATACAACCAAATCGAGTGACGCACTAAAAGGCGGTAAATGAATAAATAATACAATTGGGCTATCGGCCCGAGTGTTACTACAATGCTTCCTATCTAGATCACAAGAATAGAAGCGTCTACAATAAACCTATATGCATCCACAACTGCTGGAGCGAATGTATGACTCTAAGGAATAATCATTCAGGCGTCCCCGTGTCTGGACACCTATATATATATATACATATATAGCAAAAGAGGGAAAAAATAGAGAAATGGGCCAGAGCCCGAGTTTTGAAAATATTTAGCAAGTGCATAAATGCCATATTTTATATGAAATCTTTCATATTTAAATTGGTATCGTACTCTCATGAGATACACATCACCCCTCTTCTAATAGTGCACACCTATCGCATACATTTGACATGCTAGTTAAGCTACCCGGCCTAACTAATCTATTTCACTCATTTACTAAAAGTCCTCGCAAACCTGAGTGCTAAGGGCTAAACTTCTCCCCATTCCCAATATTGCTCTATGTTTGTGCATGGGGTGTCTCACGAAGAAAAATCTAAACAAGGAACCCCCCGATACACAACTACATGAAATGTTGATCGTCGAGATACATTAAGCCCTCAGTACATAACACATATTATAAAATCCCGTATATATATATATATATATATATATATATATATATATATATAGTTCTCACTAGAATCCATGATCCATATTCTTATAAATCCGGATATAAATCTATCGGAAGGAGAGTAGCACTTTATTCGTTCATCTAATTTTATACAAATTTACTTTATATGATATCTCATCCTCATATATGAGAAATATACTATACACAACAAGTATAATTATACCTATTACAATCATCAATATAATAACCATCCCACAGAGCTATAACTCGAGGATGCAGTCTCATAGTGCCTATCCAAATCGGGGCTTACTCACTATACCATGGTACCAAGCCAGACTTACTCATTGTCATGGTAAAAATACACAATGGTGGAGGCGATCATGCTCCATCTACAAGTGGAGTACACACATCGCACTCAAACACGGGACGATATGACCTGGGGATATACTCTCCCTGCTCATCAAGCCAGGGGATTCACCCACATCATGCAGCCTCCCTGGATCGCACTAGAGAAAATATATAATCTGGTTGTTCCAACCCTACGCCAAAGGAAAGCCCAAGGAACCAGCCTCTAAGATACAAATATACCAATCACACACAAATATAAATGTATTATCGTATTATCTCATATATATACTTTAACAACTTTCATATATATAATCTATCACCTCTCAAATATATATATGGCTATAATTGCCAAACTCCTATAGCGATAGCCAATAACCCTGAATATTCCCATTCGTAAAAGAATATAAGTATTCACACATTCATTATACTAAACCTATAAGTATTCTCTTACTTAATATATAACTCGCACCTTAATCGCCTTTATAGATTTATATATAATCCCTAATATACTAATTCCTAACAATCTCATCCTAGGATTTATTCGAATGCATTCAGCCCATATACATTCTAATCAATAAATATCTATGCACACTGGCCGAAGACCTCTCTCTCTAGAATGTTGCTCGACCCGAACACTCACTAGGTCTGTCCCTTAGATTTCACACTAAACCAACCCTAGGTTCCCTCTTTCATCTCAAGGTTTATTTACCCTTAAAACCATCATCTAAGAATCCTAATTTCATAACTAGAATCCCCCATATTCATCTCCAATTTCAATTTAACTCCCCCTAAACTCAAAGAGGGAAAAACAATCAAATTATGCATAAACCGAATCGATTCGCCCCAATTGCGAATAGATTCGGACGAGCAAATCGATTCGGACCAAATCCAAATCGGTTCGAAAAAGGGTCTGCGAACAGTTCTTGAAAGGCGAATCGATTCGGTCAAAATCCGAATCAATTTGTCCTAAGACATTTTCCCAGATCTCCTTATGCGAATCGATTCGATCTAAACCCGAATCGATTCTTCCTGTTCGGGGCTCACAGTTTGGGCAATTTCATCTTCTCCAAATTCCCAAATAACAACCCAACTTCGATTTTTAGGGTTTCTAGCCTCTACCAAAAACACTATAATCACCCTAACACTGATTTCTAACCAACACCTCAATAAATTCGTGGTATTAAACAATTTCTCTTTGATTTAAACCATAAAACCCTAGTTTATAAATTCTCCCATTTCTACCCATTTCTACACACCATTAACATGGGTTTAACACTAGAAATAATTAAGAGTTTACAATACATTAATTTGTATTCTCCTACTCACATTTCCCAAATTTATTTTAAGGGTTCTAAGCCAAAATTATATAATTTACCAACTATAATATTAAATATACACATTAAATTAAATAAAGCAAGTAAACACTTGCCTGAAGGAAAAAAATCGACGACTTCGAGTTGAATCCCGCGGAGTTTGATCGGAATCTACTTTATTCTCCCTCTTTCTCTTCTCTCTTTCTTTTCTCTCTTATGCCTTATAAAGAGAGAAATAAGGGTTTATCCCTTACAAACCCAAAAATGACTCGTTTACTCAATTTTGAGTCCCTGCCAGTCCAAAATCTCCGAAACCTAAACACTACCCCCGGATACTCTATTCTGACTATCTCGGCCATTTTGAAACCAACTGCACACTAGAAATCTCCGTCCGAGCCACATAACTACCATTCACTAATTAAACCCAACACATCTCAATACGGTTTTCCAATTAAAATAATTTGACTTATTTACTTAGTCCCAAAATTAAATGTAACACACATCGGTAAACATCTAACACTCGTAGACTCCAAAAATTATTATTCACAATAATTCCTTAAATTACCAAATTACGCTTATTTATGAAATTAAATATCCATAAAAGAGCGGGGTATTACATTCTCCCCCCTTACAATGGAATTTCGTCCTCTAAATTCAGATTTAATCTACACCACTAACTTAGGATCGCTAATTACACTACGTCCTAGTACGTCAAAGTCGAACGGTACTACCCAATGGTCCCCTACCATCTACCTATAAATGGTACCTACATATATCGAGGCGTATGCTATAGAGCACTAGCTTAACTACAAACTTAACTATATCTCTATATGCTACGACACTAGCTCGGTTATAAGGTTGACTCTCACGTCACATAGCACATAGTTCTTTTATAAGTGCATATAAAGAAAATGAGCCTATAATTACAGATTATCCGTCTCGATCCCATTGAAAAGCTACTACTTTAAGGGTCCATTCACCTTCCTCATGACTTCGAATTTCCCTAAAAAAGGAAACTATATTGGCACTTGACTACTCCCGTCAATTTTCCATCTCAAGCGTGCTACTCGTTGCACCTATATAATTGGATGATCGCGTGCCTCCTACGATGTTCCATCCACAACTTCAATCTCACTTACAACTTACCCACATCATATTTTTCAACTTTAAATACTACGCCCCTTCTATTTCAGACGGCATATAAAACTAACTTACCAAGGTGCCCATACATCTTTTGACCCGCGCCTATATACACAACCACTGTAAACGTCATAGACGTACCACTCTCTCTAAAAATGGGCCTCATTTTCTTTGCCTGGTGCTAACACCTGGGTATTATCAATAGTCTCCTCAAGATTCAATTTTTCCTATACATGGAAATCTAATCCTTCTCAAGGATAACCCACCAATCTTCTTGTGGTTAACTCACAACAATCCCCCTACATTAGCGCCACTTATCCTATGAGCCTTACTTCTTAATAACCCTACGATCGATGTGTTTCCTACCCTATGATCGATGTGTTTCCTATACGCAAAAAAAAATTGAGTACTATTCTAATTATGTCCCTAGTTCCCAATACCTCTCCCGACTTCTGACATTCGCTCGATTTCATGCGTGGGACATCTCGCAAAGCGAAATCCATACAAGGAACCCTTCTATTACACCACCTCCTCGCATCGTCGATCATCGAGATATAACGTCCTAAGGTACACCATCGGGACATTCTAAAATCCTATCTCGCTAACCTACCAACGTACTTCTACCACTATGTCTTTCCAATCTGATGAGATGGAAATTCTAACTAATCGGGGCGCCTACTCTCTGCAAAAGTGTTACTAACATCATACCCGAAATATATTTCCTCTGAATTAGACTTCTATTCAAGGCCTGGCTATAAGCCTCGGATCAATTATCTAACTCCTGCCTCACCCATTTACTTACGGGGTGAGAACCATTAATGTGCTTTTCCACAGCACTTCTATCTCCCTAAACATGCAATCATCTCATGACTCTCAGTTTATAGTGTTTTCTCCACACTATGTAACTTATCATCAAAACCAACATCCTTGCATCCCGTAACATCTCTCCACTCCCGACATCATTAAGGTTCATGCGTGGAGTGTCTCGCAAGAGAAATCCAAACAAGGAACCCCTCCTATACACTACTGCTTAACTTTGTCATCGTGGAGGTCCATTAGCTTCAAATATGCCACTAGGATAATCCTATCCCATCTACCAACAAAATGTGGTCTGAACTCCTACTTCTTCCTAGGAGCCATACCACAAGGAGCTTGTACTAACACTAAGTCCTTTTCTCAAACAACGATAAGCTTAAACTCACAGCTTAACAATAAATCCTGCATACCTTAAATCATATATATAAGGTCACCATGCACTCAAATTATGATAATGAAACATCCACTCACCGAAGTTCCATCTAAACGTATAATAAAGGCGAACTCAATCTTTATCCAGATGCGATATCACGACAACAACCAGTTACACCCTGGAATCGTGGATATGATAGTTTTGCAATCATTAGCGTGCTATCACTCTGATAATACAATAACATTACTATAATTATAATACCATACTAGTATAACACATACATAACGATCAGTACAAACCATATATAAATTCAAAATAACAAAACCCATTTCCATAACGAATAAAGAAAATAGAACCCTGCTACCGCGAAAAAATATATAGACATACATTATATAATGTTATCGATACTACCAGTAAGGTCGAATCACACACGAAATAATGTGACTCAATCTTACGACACAAAATATACCTCCTTCATCCGAGGTGAAACTCATAATAATACTCTTGCCAATCACCCTGGCCACTCCCATTGGTTTTCGGACGTAAGACACTTGCCTTTACCGAATCCAAAACTACTTTAATCAATGCTCCATCTAAGCACTCTAATCTTGTCCTTTAACTCCTACCGGGCAAGGACTGACCATGTGGTTCTACACTCCACCTCACTAGATTCCCCCTCGCTGGCCACCCTGACCATGTTAAATTATCAGTATCGTGAACACTAATAGCCTCGATACTGACAATCATCCTCATAGTTACCTTATCTCCTCTGACTAAAAGGAAACATACTACCCATCTCAACTGTCCTATTTCAATGAATTCCCCAGGTGGATGTCCACCAATGGGGTTCCACGAACACAAATTCTCCATAAGTGTTAGCAACACTTACTAGTGAGCCTATAATTCCACTAAAGGACTCTTTCTTCATCATACCTACCTTACTTCGGTACAAGGTTCATTTCTCCATATCACTCTTTATTCACCGTAGACCTCTGACCGATCCTCATGTGAATAATTCAGGAACTTCATTCTCTTCATTTTCGATAAATCAAAGGGACTAACGGTTAAATTCATCCGTAAGATCTCTCTATGAGCATAACATCCTTCTCCCTTAAACATGGTGACTACTATTCCCACCATTTCAATATTGCTCCCACGAGTGAAAAATTTTCCTCAAATTTTCACATATGTGTATTTCCATACCCTACTCTAAGCCAAAGCTTCTGACCCTTCTACTTCCATTGAGGAATGCTACACTTACTTTGCATGACTTAAATTCAACATATGGTCCTTATCAAAGACCCTTTTTAAACTTTTTCCCAATTTACTTCACTGGGTAATTCAAATCAGCACCACTCTCCATACTATAGCGGTATACAAATAAATATAACTACTATACTTTAGTATTTGTTGTAGCAATCCTTGATAATGACACAAAGGGGGTGACCTCAACTGCGTCCCTCGTCCATGATTTCAACTTATAGCTTCAACTAAGCCCCGCCTCTTGCTGCCCTCATAACGACCTTCCCTGGTCGCCATTCATCGATCAACAAATGAATCTCGAACGGGCACGCGAAAGATTTACTATAATCTTATATAATGGAAAGAGAAGAATCTACAATCCTAATCATATAGCTCTATATCAAATCAAGAGCAACGCTAAAAGCGTAGTACGTTCAAACAGATTCCTAAGGACACTAGAACCTTATGCTCTGATACAATCTGTGACACCTCGCATAATAAAATACCGAGTGATCAATCCTATACCAAATTAAAATAGGAGTCTCATATGGTTCATTCTCAGCATCACTATCGAAAACCAGTTTAATTACTAATAACCTATTAGGCTGGCGTCAAAATTTTATATTAACTAATCTTTTTAACCAAACCATTCAAATAAATGAATCACAACAGTTTATAAGCAACAACTGAAATGAAATAGAATAATCGAACACCCGGTTTAACATAATACAACCAAATTGAGTGTCGCACTAAAAGGCAGTAAAAGAATAAATAATACAATTGGGATATTGGCTCGAATGTTACTACAATGCTTCATATCTAGACCACAAGAATAAAAGTGTCTACAATAAACCTTCATGCATCCACAGCTGCTGCAGCGAACGTTGGACTCTAATGAATAATCATCCAGGCATCCCTGTGTCTGTACAACTATATATATACATATATAGCAAAAGAGGGGAAAAATAGAGAAACGGGTTAGAGCTCGAGTTTTGAAAATATTTAGCAAGTGCATAAATGCCATATTTTGAAAATATGAAATCTCTCATATTTAAATTGGTATCGCACTCTCGTGAGATACACCTCACCCCTCTTCTAATAGTGCACACCTATCGCATACATTTGAAATACTAGTTAAGCTACCTCACCTAACTAATCTATTTCACCCATCTACTAAAAGTCCTCGCAAACCCGAGTGCTAAGGGATAAACTTCTCCCAATTCCCAACATTGCTCTATATTCGTGCGTAGGGTGTCTCGCGAAGCAAAATCCAAACCAGGAACACCCTCGATACACTACTACATGACAATGTTGATCATTGAGATCTATTAGGCCCTCAGTACATAACGTATATTATAAAATCCTGTGTGTGTGTGTGTGTGCATATATATATATATATAGTTCTCAGTAGAACCCATGATCCATATTCTTATAAATTCGGATATAAATCTACTGGAAGGAGAGTAACACTTTATTCGTTCATCTTATTTTATACAAATTTACATTATATGATATCTCATCTTCATATATGAGCCATATACTATACACAAAAAGTAAAATTATACATATCACAATCATAAGTATAATAACAATCCCATAAAGCTAGAACTCGAGGATGGAGTCTCATAGTGCCCATTCAAATTCAGGTTTACTTACTATACCACGGTACCAAGCCGGACTTACTCATAGTCATTGTAAAAATACACAACGGTGGAGGCGGTCATGTTCCCTATGCAAGTGGAGTACACACATCGCACTCGAACACGAGACGATATGACATGGGGATATACTCTCCCTACTCATCAAGCTAGGGGATTAACCCACATCGCGCAACCTCCCTGGATCGCACTATAGAAAATATATAATCTGGTTGTTCCAACCCTATGCTAAAGGAAATCCCGTGGAACCAACGTCTAAGATACAAATATACCAATCACACACACACACACACACACACACACATATATATATATATATAGTTTAACATCTTCCGTATATATAATATATCACCTCTCAGATATATATATATATATATGGCTATAATTGCCAAACTCCTATCGCGATAGCCAATAACTCCGAATATCCCCATTCATAAAATTATATAAGTATTCGCACACTCATAATACTAAACCTATAATTATTCTCTTACTTAATATATAACTCGCACCTTAATCGCCTTTAAGGATTTATATATAATCCCGAATATACTAATTCCTAATAATCACATCCTAGGATTTATTCGAATGCATTCAACCCATATACATTCTAATCAATAAATATCTCTGCACACTGGCTGAAGACCTCTCTCTCGAATGTTGCTCGACCCGAACACTCACTAGGTCCGTCCCTCAGATTTCACACTAAATCAACCCGAGGTTACCTCTTTCACATTGAGGTTTATTTACCCTCAAAACCATGATCTAAGAATCCTAGTATCATAACTAGAATCCCCCATATTCATCTGCAATTTCAATTAACTCCCCCTAAACTCAAAGAGGGAAAAACTGTCATATTCTGCATAAACCGAATCGATTCACCCCAATTACGAATCGATTCAGACCAAATCCGAATCAGTTCAAAAAAGGGTCTGCGAACAGATGTTTAAAGGCGAATCGATTAGGTCTCAATCTGAACCGATTCGTCCTGAGACAGTTCCCCAGATCTCCTTATGCGAATCGATTCGGTCTAAACCCGAATCGATTCGCACTGTTCGGGGCTCACAGTTTGAGCGATTTCATCTTCTCCAAATTCCCAACTAATAACCCAACTTCCAATTTTAGGGTTTCTAAACTCAACCAAAAATACTATAATCATCCTAACATTGATTTCTAACCAACATCTCAATAAATTCGTGGTATTAAACCATTTCTCTTTGATTTAAACCGTAAAACCCTAGTTTATAAATTCTCCCATTTCTACGCACCATTAACATGGGTTTAACACTAGAAATAATTAAGAGTTTACAGTTCATCAATTTATAAACTCATACTCACATTTCCCAAATTTATTTTAAGGGTTCTAACCCAAAATTATATAGTTTACCAACTATAATATGACATATACACATTAAATTAAATAAAGAAAGTAAACATTTTCCTGGAGGATAAAATTCGACGACCTCAAGTCGAATCCCGCGAAGTTTGGTCGTAATATCCTTTCTTCTCCCTCTTTCTCCTCTCTCTCTCTCTCTCTCTCTCTCTCTCTCTCTCTCTCTCTCTCTCTCTCTATCTATCTCTCTCTCCCTCTCTCTCTCATTTTTCTCTTTCTTTCTCTTTCTCTTTCTCTCTTATTCCTTATAAAGAGAGAAATAAGGGTTTATCCCTTATAAACCCAAAAATGACTCGTTTACTCAATTTCAAGTCCCTACTAGTCCAAAATCTTCGGAACCTAAACACTACCCCCGGATACTCTATTCTAACTATCTCGGCCATTCCGAAACCAATCGCGCACTCGAAATCTCCATCTGAGTCACATAACTACAATTCACTAATTAAACCCAACACATCTCAATACAGGGGTTCCAATTAAAATAATTCGACTTATTTACTTTGTCCCAAAAGTAAATGTAACACACATCGGTAAACATCTAACACTCGTAGACTCCAAAAATTATTATTCATAGTAATTCCTCAAATTACCAAATTACGTCCATTGGTGTAATTTAAATATCCATAAAAGTGAGGGGTATTACAGTAACGAAGCAAAAAATATTTTTTCATTCAACTTTCAAACTGACATCATCAATTTACAAATCATTAATCTTTTGACCATGGGCAAGAAGTTTCTTGATCATCAATGACCTTATGAAGCACATTTGATTCTTCTTGATGTTAAGTAAGATGGATTTCTTCTCGGACATTTTCCTCATGATATAGCAAACAATGACTCCAGAATTAACCCTAAAACAAGAAAACGTGTAAGGACCTAATTTTATAAATCTCTGGGGTAGAATCTAGGAATTATTTATTTGTCATAGATCACAGTATGTATATCTGATACACTTACATTCGGCACATCAACACGATCAACCTCGACGGCCTTGATCAGAATCCATGCATTCGCCATCTTCACACGTGCATCATACTACATGCGATGTGCTTCTCATCCGTTCCCACTACTCCACTTTGTGTTATTGGTAAAATAATTTATTCGAGTTGTTTATATTTGCATAAATATTTGGGAATTTTTTAGAAAATATTTTTCGAAGTGTGATTTGTTTTTAACACAAAAGCAAAAAAAATTCTAAGTGTAGAAGCGTACTTTTCTTGGTCGTTGAGCTCGTTCAAACGACATCGCTCTATTGTTTGAGAGACATGAGCGTGTCGTGCGATCTAGTTCGAACGACGTCTCCGACTCGATTTTTTTTATAAATACCTGAGCGCATTCTTCACGTTTCTGCAATTTATAGCCCAGAAAATATGTGTGTGAATCTTTAAACCATTCCTAAATATGTGTGTGAATCTTTAAACCATCAAAGGATCATTTTTACTCATCTGGAGTAACTTGTGGAGAAGTCATCTCTTTTCCATTGCTGCCCATCTGGAGTTCTTGCGGGAGATTCCAGTCGATGACATCAGAACCGACACCTGAGGGTATTTCGTATGTCACTCTTGTTTTCATTATAATCCGTGTAAACCGTTCTTTACAAATTATAGTGAAAATAAAAAAAAAGTTTTGCCCTTTGGTGGATTTTTCCTCATTTGTGTGTTTGTTTGTGATTGAATGTTCTTGCATGATTATATTGTCTTCAATCACACCTAGATGCATGTTTAGGATTTAATTGAAAAAACAGAGTTTAATTAAATAATTTTTTTTGAACAAAAGCGCACTCACAAATTGGTATCAGAGCAGGTTAAGCTAATTTATCTCGTATTCCTATTTTCCGCAAAATTGTGTGATATTGATTTTTTTTAATACTATTTTTTTTAAATCGTAATTTTTCCAATGGAACGTTCATTTAATAAGGTGTATATTTTTTATGGGAAAAATTATGCCTATTGGAAAGCTCGCATGAAATCTAGTTTAAAAGCCATTGATGAGCGTGTTTTGTTGCTTTGCGAAAATGGATGGAATCCTCACACTGTCACCATTGAAAATATCACTTCTTTAAAACTTGTGTGAGATTGGACTGAGAACGATTTTAAAATGTCAAATTTTAATTTCCGTGGACTGAGTGCTATTTCTGGAGCTGTCACTCCTGATGAGTTTCGCCAAATTATGACGTGTACCACGTCTAAAGAGGCTTGGGATGTTTTGAAATTGACACATGAGGGTACGAACGCAGATAAAGAATCAAAATTACAAAATTTGGCCACCCAATTTGAGACTATCACCATGTCTGACTCAGAATGCTTTCATGATTTTTATGCACGTTTCTTGGACATTATAAACACAAATTTTAATTTGGATGAGGTGATTGATAACACGCGTGTCATTAAAAAGATTTTGAGATCTCTTCCAAAATGCTTTATTCCTAAAGTCACTGTTTTGAACTCTTTGGGAAATTTGAAATCAATTAATTTAGAAGAACTTATAGGAGATCTTCAAACCTATGAGATTGACATGTTTCGCCAAACCATTAAGGCTAAGGATAAAGGCGTTGCTTTAAAGACTCATTTTAAGAAAAAGAAAGAAAAAGTTTTTGAGTCTGATTCTGAGGAAGATTTGGCTTTTAAAGATATGGCCTTGTTTGCGAATTTTTTTTTTAAAATTTCTCAACATGAACAAAAATAATTCTTCCAGTATGAGATTTTTTGAGAAAAATAAAAAGGCCAAAGAAAGCGGTGAGGAAGAGAAGGAGAGAGAAAAAGAAAAGGAGAATGAGGAAAATTTAGAAAGTTTGACATGTTTTGAGTGTGGGGGTAAAGGGCATGAGGCATATGAGTTTGCCAATAGACTTAGGAGAGAGGGAAAGAAAATGGCTATGCCTGCTACACTTAGTGATAACGACGTAGAGGTTTTTGATTCGGGTGATGAAAAAGAGCACGGTATGTGTGTCGCATTGCTAATCAGGTTACCACACCTAGTTTGGATGGAGGTGAGGGGAATATTTCTTGTGAGACCCCCGAGGAGGATGATTTGAGTATTTCAAGTGAGGGAGAAGGTGAGTGTTAAAGTGGAGATGAAAATGAGCTCCAAATTAATTTTAGATATTTGTATGCTGAGACTTTAAAGACAAAAAAATTGAATAAAGAGTTAAGTTTGAAGGTGAAAATTTTAGAGTGAGAGATTGAGATTTGATGAATATTTTTTGAAGAAAAATTTGAGAATGAGTAAATTTTCTAATTCCTGCAGCGTTCCTCAATTTTGACGCTCAGGTCGTTCAAGCGAGATCCCATCTCGTTCGAGCGACATTGAGATGTCGCGCGATGACATTCAAACGACACGTATACTTCGTTCGAGCGAGATTCCTTCTTCATTCAAATGATCGAGGCGCCGTGATTTTCTATAAATACTCATTAAATGGTTTGGTTTTCATTAAGAAGTCCCAGCATTTGGAAAGACAGAAAACTGTGAATCTGTAGAATTATTTTGACTTATTCTTTTAGGGTTTTCATCCTTTTTGTTTTCAATTCACAAAAATCCCATATGCTTTGGTGAATTATTTTGGTGTTCAAGAACACACTTTAATTTTGTTCATTCTTTGTGGGGAGAGCTCTGCAACCGATAGCTGTGTGCTATTATGGAGGGAGTCCTTGTGAAGATTTTAGGCTGTGTGTCTGGACTGTGCATCCTGGTGATATAGCTGCGTGCGAACCATTGTTGATTTATTTCTAGTCATTGCTTTTGAGGTTTGACGAAGACACCGTGCGTTACTCTTGTGGGCGAAAGCAAGATGGTATGTAAGTCAATGGTCTTTTAAACTTATTAGAGTTCTAGAAATAAAAGGTTTTGCCCTTCGAGATTTTTTCTAAAATTTTGTGTCGCATGCTATATCTTATTTGGTTTGATACGTAGTTGCATGTTTAGGGGATGAATTAATTTGGTTTAAAAACAGATTTTAATTAAATAAGGTTAAATTAGATATTTGCGAATTTAATCAACTATCACACCGTCATATTTTAAAATCTGTAACTGCTATGGGACTATGACCAAATCCTCACTTGTTTGTAATAGCGCCACGATCACTCCTATGGATCTGTGACACTAATGTCTAGGTCACGTGAACTTTAGAGATTTGACACGATTAGCTAAAAAAGACCTAGTACGTGGCTTACCAACACTTGGAAAGACAACTGCCACGGTTTGTTGACCCTGTAAGTTGGGAAAGAAAATCCATAGCGCCAATAGGAAGTTAAATTCCATTACCACTTCATGAGTACTTGAGTTGATACACATGGATCTCATGGGTCCTACTCGTACAAAGAGTCTGGGTGGTAAGAGATACATCCTAGTGATGGTAGATGATTTCTCCAGATATTCGATTGTAGGTTTTCAGAGAGAGAAATCCGATGTTATTGAGTTCCTAACGACCAAGTGTCATGTCCTACAAAACCAACACGGTGTCACTATCAACAACAGAATGCGTAGTGACAACGACACTGAATTTACTGAGCAAAAAGTAGATTTTATTGTGATAGCCTAGGAATGAAACATGATTTTTCTGCTGTGAAGACTCCTCAGCAAAATGGGATTATTGGGAGAAAAAACAGGACGATTCATGAAATGGCTAGATCTATGCTTCTAGGTCGTAATGTTGCTAGGAGATTTTGGGCAGAGTCAATGTCTAATGCATGCCATACGGTGAATAGGGTTTACCTTCATCCACACATTCTTAAAACGCCCTATGAATTGTGGACTGTAAAGAAGCCCAAGCTTGCATATTTTCGTGTCTTTGGGATTAAATGATACATACTACGGGATAAAGAGCAATTAGGAAAGTTTGACTCCCGTAGCGATGAGGGAATATTACTAGGATATTCATCAAATAGTAGAGCGTACTTGGTTTTTAACCTGAGGAGCTCTAAAGTGATGGAGTCGATAAATGTTACTGTGGAAGATGACGAACCTTCGATGTCTGTTAACTCCACCCATTTGAATGAGGATGACACACCCCTTTTTGATGATCCCACTCTGTCTCCCACATCCAGGGTGGACCCTACTCCTGTTCAAGGGGACACACCTTCTTGGGTAAGTAAGAGTCACAATCCTACTTCTATCCTAGGATATCCCACCCTAGGGGTCAAGACTCATGCTCAGCTAGAGAATATTATCAGCCATGTTTAGTACACATCTAAAGTCGAGCCCAAGAATTATAAAGAAGAACTCCAGGATTATCACTGGATATCTGCGATGCAGGACGAGTTTCTTCAATTTAAAAAGAACAATGTCTGGGAACTTGTCCCCCGATGTAGTGAGACGAATGTGCTAGCTACCAGATGGATTTTCAAGAATAAAATGGTACCATAATTCGAAACAAGGATAGGTTGGTCGATCAAGGCTACACACAGATAGAAGGTGTAAATTTTGGGGAGACATTTGCTCCTGTTATGAGGCTTGAGTTCGTCTGCTTACTACTCACCATCGCATGTCATCTGTGCTTCAAGTTATATCAGATGGATATCAAGAGTGCCTTTCTAAATGTCATTCTACAGGAGGAGGTTTATGTGGAATAACCAAAAGGTCTTGAAGACCCTAAGAACCCGGAGCACATCTACTATCTGAGGAAATACTTGTATGATTTGAAGCAAGCACCCCGTGCTTGGTACGAGAGGCTTACTTCCTATCTCTTAGCCTGTGGCTTTAAGAGAGTGGGAGTTGATATGACGTTGTTCTTTAGGAGAGATGACAGTGAAATTTTAGTTGTCCAGGTCTATGTGGATGACATAGTATTTGGATCCACGTACTCCCATCATGCTCACCACTTTAAGGAGGAGATGAGCATGGTAGGTGAGCTTACTTTCTTCCTTGGTCTCCAGATTCGTCAGCTAGAGGATGGGATGTTTATCTCCCAATCCAAGTATGCTAGATACCTAGTGAAGAGTTTTGGTTTAGACTCTGCTAAGCATGCACGTACACCTATGAGTACTTCTATGAAGCTTATTAAGGACACTTCAAGCAAGGACGTAGAGCAAATCTTGTATCAAAGTATGATAGGTAGTCTCCTCTACTTGACTACCAGTTGTCCCGATACATCTTTTAGTGTTGGAGTCTGTGCACGATATCAGGCATCCCCAAAAGAGTCACACTTACTCGCTCTAAAACGTATTATCAAATACGTGAATGGGACTCTCTCCTACGATATTTGGTATTCCTTTGATATAGATGACCGTTTGTACGCCTATTCGGATGCCGATTTGGCTGAGGATGTAGATGGTTGTAGGATCACTTCTAATGGGTGTTTCTACTTTGGTTCTGCTCTTGTATCCTGGCTGAGAAAGAAGAAAAACTCCATATCATTGTCCACTATGGAGGCTGAGTACATCGTCGTCGGGAGTTGTTGCATGCAAATCTTATGGATGAAGCAAATGTTCGAGGATTATGGGATTTCATAGGACATCATGACCATCTCCTGTGATAACACGAGCGCGATACACATATCTCGTAATCCGGTCCAACATTCATGCGCAAAGCACATCAGGATACGTGAGCACTTTATACGATAGTTAGTTGAGGAGCAAGTCGTATCCTTGAGTTTTGTACCCACTGACCTTCAGTTTGTCGATATTTTCACGAAACCTTTAGATGCCCTTAGGTTCGAGAGTCTGAGGAAATCTTTAGGGATTTGCACTGTTGACTAAGGGGATGGTCCTTGTCTAGGATAGGTTGCATTGTCATGTTCGTATCATATGATTCCTATTGCTAGTATGTATCATTTGTATTATTATTTTTTTTTCTTTTTATATTTTTTTGAAAAAATCCAAAAAAAATATTTTTTGTTTATAAATTTTTTGAAAAGCACAAAAAGATTTTTGTATTTTGTATTACACCTCTTATGGATGAGAATTTAAGATAGCCGAATCACAACTTCCATTTCCATTTTTCACGTGACTGTTTGTTAGTGATTTGAGACGCTACATCATTTCATTCATGTGCTTTACATTGTTTGGAGTCTTTGAGATGTGATTAGTAATATTTTTCTTCATGTTTGGCTCCTTATCTCCTTTATTGCACACATGCCAGGCTTTATTTGATTGTTGTACTTGTCTATCACATATTGGCTTGAGTGTTTCCATGTCATTTATGTCTATACAATGAACTATATGCAATAAAACTTGATAAGATTGGAATGCATGTAAAAACCATTGGTAAGATTGTGTTTTTTTAAACGGGGAAGGTTTGCAAAAGGTTCATTTGGCCTTTGTGAATAGAAAGCCACCATTATATCAAACCTAAAAAATTGAGGAATTTTATTTTTTGGGGTCCATAGAGGTTAAAAGAGACCGAAAAATTTAAAGGCTATAAAAAGCTATACATGCCGAATATGGGCCATTAGGTTTCACCATCAATTCTCCAATGTTTGAGAATTTAGATCACCTCTATACAAAATATAAATCTGAGGGAGTTTGGTTGGAGAATTTAAACGGGTTTGCATTTCCTTGAAAGTCTTGAAAATGCATTAAATAGTTTTGGATTTTATTGGTGGGGAAATCTCTTTGAGCTTTGATTTGTTGATTTGATTGAGTCAATTTCTTATAATTCCACCTTTTTTACACCTGAGGGAGAGGTTGAGTTCATTCGTTAGGAGTATCCAATATTCATCGTGCACATATGTTATGTTCGTATGCATTGATTTTCCTATCGAATTCGATCACACCCTATATTTTCGCTATCACCGACTTGGTTGTTTTTGTGTTTGTTCATGGTGCGATTCTTTGTTGTATATTTTGTAAGAAAATGTTT
The DNA here is from genome assembly GCA_949130495.1 of Sambucus nigra. Classification (NCBI taxonomy): domain Eukaryota; kingdom Viridiplantae; phylum Streptophyta; class Magnoliopsida; order Dipsacales; family Adoxaceae; genus Sambucus; species Sambucus nigra. The sequence goes on from OX422208.1 coordinate 283,465,137, forward strand.
TTGAAAACTCCAAAAATATAATGTTTATTTCCTTGTGACATTCTCCATTTGCCTTTATACTTCTCATAACTGTCTATTTGGGGATATCATAAAAAGGGGGAGAACGAATTATGGGGTAGTATTGTTTGATTTATCAATGTTTTGATTAAGCTTAATTGATCTTTGATTTGTGCATGTAATTATATTTCAACTGTTGCGTGGCACGGGTATCTTCTTTATCTCATGTATGTAGGAACAAAATTAATGTTTATTGGATTGCACACCCTGATGAGAAAAGCTTTGAAAGTTTCTGAAAGCTGAAGATTTGAAGATGTTGAAGTTTGATTGACAACATGTCAGTTAGTATTCTCAATTTGAGGGTTTAATGGGGATATTATCTTATATGTCATTTGCTTTATGGAGATAGCATAATTCGAATTTTTTATGTATGTACCGGCATAGACATAGGGGGAGATTTGTAAGGACATAATTTTATAAATGTCCGTGGTAGAATCTATGAATTTTTTATTTGTCATAGATCACAGTATGTATGTCTGATACCGCTACATTCGACATGTCAACACGATCATCCTCAACGGCTTTGATCCGAATCCATGCATCTGCCGTCTTCACACATGCATCATGCTACATGCGGCATGCTACTCATCCGTTCCCACTACTCCACATTGTGTTATTGGTAAAATGATTTATTGGAGTTGTTTATATTTTCATAAATATTTGGGAATTTTTTAGAAAATATTTTTCGAAGTCTGATTTTTTTTAACACAAAAGAAGAAATTTTTCTAAGTGTAGAAGAGGACTTTTCTTGGTCGTCGAGCTCGTTCAAACGATATCGCTTTGTGGTTCAAGTGACATGAGCATGTCGCACGATCTCGTTAGAACAACGTTGTTTCCTCTATTTTTGTATAAATATCTGAGCGCATTCTGCACATTTTTCCAAGTCTTTTTCGTACACATTTCTGCAATTTAAAGCCAAAAAAACAGACTTCAAGTTTTTAAGGTTTAATGCCTTTTGATTCACAAAATCATTCCTAAATATGTGTGTGAATCTTTAAACCATCAAAGGATCATTTTTACTCATCTGGAGTAACTTGTGGAGAAGTCATCTCTTTTCCATTGCTGCCCATCTGGAGTTCTTGCGGGAGATTCCAGCCGATGACATCGGAATCGACACCTCAGGGTATTTCGTATGTCACTCTTATTTTCAGTATAATCCATGTAAACCGTTCTTTACAAATTATAGTGAAAATACAAAAAAAGGTTTTTCCCTTTTGGGCGATTTTTCCTCATTTGTGTGTTTGTTTGTGATTGAATGTTCTAGCATGATTATATTGTCTTCAATCACACCTAGATGCATGTTTAGGATTTAATTGAAAAAACTGAGCTTAATTAAATAATTTTTTTATTTGAACAAAAGTGCACTCTCAAAACGGTTGATTAACTAGTAATATAATGTAACTTTAATGATACATAAAAGAAATATATTGAATAGATGCTCACGTATTCGGGTCTTGTTGTGAAAAATTCGCAATCCTATTCATTTTCGCATCTGAATTTTTTTTTATCAATCCATTTTGGTTTAATATAATAAATTTCTCTCCATAAATAAGTAGCGTTTTCTGTGACACCCCACCCAATTAAATATCGAGTGATCAGTCCTTTATAAAATTTAAAATAGAGTATCCGGTTGGTTCATTCTTACCATCACTGTCGAAAACATTTACTTAATTAATCACCTAATATTTAATTAAGCTAGTGTCAAAACATTTAACCCATTTTATTTTAAATTCCATTAATTTGAAACATTAACTCATTCATCATACTCATGGATAAAATAATACTGAATATCAAACCAACTGCTGAAATAAATAAGACCGAAATAAACGCTCCAATTCAAAGTCTCAAATCCAACAAACCAATATAAAACTGAATCCAACTACAACTGAATACTAAAATAAAATGAGTACAATATCTCTCTGACATCATAATATCTATAAAGGGGTGACACATGCCCTAACAGAGATAAATAAAACAAGAACTGAATGAAAAGAGGGCGGAGGCGTTTAATCAAGAGGACCGGCAACTCCCACAATAGCAGCAGCACGTCGAACAGTCCAAGAGTTTAAGCTTAGCATTCCTGTAGCTGGACACCTAAAATTAATTTCACAAGAGAAAGGAAATTTTGTAAGAGACGGGTCAGAACCCGAGTGTAAAATGTTTTAAAATAGTTTAGCTAGTATTTAGAATGTGGTAAAGCAAATACAATACACATGTTAATTTTTCGACCTCTCTCTTGAGATTCTCAGCTCTCAATTAATGTGCACACCTAACGTACCTCTAAACCATTCTAGTTAATGTAACCCCACCTAATTAATACAAATGTAATGACCTATTATTATCACTCTACGTACCCACTCGTAGCTTCCCACGAAATACCATATTAAATAGTTCTACCTCTTTCAATTCAAATAGGAGTTTTCGTAAATCAAGTTAAGTGTTCTCATACTTAAATTTTTTCGGATTTGATTATCCAACTTAAATACTAAGTTCACGCAGTAGAACAATCACAAGTATATATATACTCATCATACTATCATACATATATATACTAATACAACACCCCAAAGGCTATCCTATGGTGCGTGCATACTCTGCTATCAAGTCCCGGTACATCACGTACAAAATAAGGACAACCGATTCAGAATCACTCGCGAACCATAAAAATACAAGTAGTTCCAAGCCTACGGGCTATGCACATACCTACGCACCCATATGACCGCCAACTTATCAACTCACCAAGAAGTCGTTCCTAGGTTCTACGTTCTGAGGGACAAATCTAAAATCCCCCCAGTGGGCTAATCAGGATGAGACTGTCCCCTTTCAAACCTCCCGCGATAGCAAGCAGCGTAGGTATGTCATACACATAAAAATTTGCACTATAAGTATTCACACCACTTATACATTTGTTTCATTAGTATAAGCATAATCCCATCGTATATCGTATATTCCATACGTAGTAAATGAATCCCAATTATTCTACCTATTATTATTTATAATTCCCTCCTGATCGTACGCTCCCGAGTATTTCTCACCACTCGAAATGAAATCAATATACCAACATAATAACAGTAGGTAATTTCTCCACACCCTACTGGTCTAAGTCATCTTAACCCTTGCATTCTCGAAATTTGAATTTCTTCACTTAATTATTAAATTTCTCTCACTTAAACTGAATTTTGTTTAACCCTAAATTTATTCTCATGGAACTAAACTCAAATTAAAATCTAGTCCTACTAGTATTCCCAAATATTCCTCAATATGTTTACAATTAAAGCCCACGATTATATCCCGAACATATCCCAAGAATTTTTGACAAAAAGGGGAAAAGGAACCAAATTCTGGGTAGCCGAATTGATTCAGCCTGGTCCGAATCGATCCGCCTTTCCTAATCGATTCGCCTAGGATTGAATCGATTTTCTGATACAGGTATGGAAAATCTGCATAAGTGTTCTTTTGGGTTTCGACACCAAATCCTGAATTTAATCAGCCCAAACGCTTAAAAATCATACTAGATGTTATACCAATATAATTTCATAAGTTCAAATGCTTAAGACTCATAATTTCATAAATGGGGCATTAATTATTGGGATTAATTCAAGATAAGACCTTAACAACCCTAGTTTACCATCTTATTCAAGAACTATCAAGAAAGACAAATTTATTTATCAACTTTAATCAAATTTCATGTGTTATAATATAAAATCATTAGGGAATCAAACATATACCAATTTCGGTCCCAAGTTATGATCTAAATCTCCCCATTTTTATTTAATCTGTATACAACACATGTTCAATTCAGCCTACACTAATATGAATGCCATTATTGCTAAAAGTGCGCAAGTTTAAACACTTGCCTCTTATATGTAGGTCTGATCCATTGAAGAAGATGATGGATTTGGTTTTCTCCTCCTCCGATTTACAATCCGGTGGTGGCAGTGGTGCAATGTGGTCGTTCCAGCCTTAGAATCTCCATCATCTTCCTCATATGGACTCTATATGGCTTTCTTTTATTCCTTACGTAACTTACCCTAATACCCTTTTCCCAATCAGATATAATACCTTTAAAATTTCAATATACTATTCATCAAAAAATAGAATATATCGAAATGCCCTCCCGGGATACCAGTACGACCTAAAAGCGCCCCAGGACCTAAACTGAATCCCTTGGTAGACTCTTCTGACTATCCCGAATCTTTCAGACACATTGGTTCACTCATAATGACTAGTTGGATGACTTAAAAATTAATTACTTTTTATCTCATTAAATTGCGTCCCAACACGACTGACACGTGCGCCCCGACTTAATTATCATAACTGTCATATTTATCACTCATGACAACTTTAATATTTTCCAAATAACATATTACTTTATTCACTGAGTAATATTTACTATAATTCACACCAATTAACACTAAACTTTATCTCTCCAGTTAATATTTATTTAAATTCGGATTAATTATCAATTAATTTCCTATATTTAATTTTAATTAATCCTATATTTTAAAAATAATAAAAATTACGGGGTATTACATACTTCCCATCTAATGAAGAAATTCCATCTCGAAATTCAGAAATAAAAGTATACCTAGTAAAAATAACTCTGGATATTTCTCACGCATCTCATCCTCGTGCTCCCTAGTAGACTCCTCGACATTATGGTGCTCCCACTGAATAGACACAAGTGTAACTATCTTTGACCTCAATCTCCCCTCACTACAGTCTAAGATAGCCACAGTTCTCTCCTCATATGAACTATCTGGCAATAAATCGACCTCCTCCAGTGCAATGTGAGTGTGGGCCAACTCATCCCGAAGATACCGCCTAAGCGAAGAAATATGGAACACATCATGTATACGATGCAAGTACTCCGGTAACCTAAGCCTATAAGTTATCGATCCAATCCTCTCAATGATAGGAAATGGCCCCACGTATCTCGGTGCCAATTTCCCTTTCTTTCCAAATCTCACAATCCCCTTCAAAAGAGATACTCGTATTAGAACCTGGTCCCCCCCACTAAACTCCACAAAGAACCTCTTAGCATCGGCGTAGCTTTTCTATATGTCATGGTTTATCCATATGCGACTTCGAATCATCTCAATCTTGGCCGACGTATCCTGAATCACCTTTGGATTGAGTAACTTGTTGTCCCCCACCTCTAGCCAACAAGCAGGAGAACGACGAGGTCTACCATACAACACCCCAAATGGAGCCATGATAATAGTAAACTAATAAGATTTGTTGTACACAAACTCCACCAGTGGAAGGTACTGCTGCCAACGTCCCCTTACACTACACCAAAAATTGCTAATCTGTCATGCTGAGGGAAGGAGATTCTAGCACGATTTATAACTGTGCTAGAATCTGGTGTAGTTTTATCATAATCTGGCACGGTTTAAAATGGTGCCAAAATCTGGCACGATTTAAAACCATGACAAAGATGGGCACGTTTCATTAAAAAAATAAAACCCCAAAATTTTAAGCAGGGACCAAAAATGAGGATCAAATCATTCTAACCTAACTATTTCTCTGTCCCTCTCTCAACGCTACTGTCTTTACTCCACTACTTATATTTGGTCCCCACTATCATCTTCATCGCAGCCTCATCATCGCGGCTCATCATCGTCATCTCTGATGCTCATCACCATCTTCATTGTTGCTGTCTCGCTTTGCCTCAACTAAATCGAACAAAACAGGTTTAGCTTTAGCTCTTTATTTGTGTAAACAACTCAATCTACACATGTGTTGTGGGTAGGGTTAGGTTTATCTTTAGCTTTAGCTCATTTTACATAACTTTACATTTTGCAGTCAAAGTGATACACACCTTCTGTTTAATAACTTAAACAGACATGACCAAAAATAAGAACTAAAAAAATACTAAACCTCTCTTTTCAAAAATGCCATCTCATCCCCATAGTAGATTTAGAATTGCTAGAGTAGGTCGATGGTATAGACAGTTCAAATTGTAGCTAGCAGATTGAGATTTGCTTCTTCTACAGTTCTACCCCAAATTGAGAGCTCCACTATTGTTCTAATGTTCATAAAACTACATTTCTTTTACTATTAATGATTTATTATATTATAATCAAAACATTTTTAATTATTAATTTTTATTGATATTTATTATGTTATAATAAAACAAGGAAGATCCCCCCTTAAATATCTTGACTGATACTTGATATTGTATTTTTCTTGTACGAATTTTCAGCTATGAAGCACGGATACTCTCTTGGAGGTGCCGAATCTTGTTTTATACGTGTCAGACACGCTCCAACATGCTCAGAGACGTAGTGGACACGCTGGGGACACATAAAATAGGACACGTTGGGTCAAAAGTTTAACTATTGAAACTTAAAATGTGGTCAAAACTTTAATAATTGAAACTTTAACTAAATAACATAAGAATAAAACAAGGCTCGATTTTGGTTGGTAATTTTGATAATAATATCTAAGAAGGATTTTCGGTGGAAGTATGCATATGATGGGTTTGGGTGTGGGATCTTGGTTTTTAGCAGTTTGGGTTGGATTTTGGTTGTCGGTCAAGGCTGCCTTGGGGGTCACCGGGTTGATGGCACTGGGTATGGGTCGATTAGGCAGTGGGTTCATGGTTGGGGTGGTGGTTTAAGGGATGGATGGAGTAGCAGGAGGGTCACCGACGGGGAGATATAAGGATGGTCGGATGTCGCGAGTTTGTGGGTCGCTGGTTCGCGAGTCGGTGGGTCGCTGTAAAACAAAGAATTTTTAATTTAAATATTATAAAATTGAATTTAATATAAATAGGGACTTCTATGAATGGTTTTTTAAGTCCAAGGTTTATTAGATTTCTGTAACTACTAATTAGATTTCTGTTACAATTAAAACAAAATTAAAGTTGTCACAGGTGTTTTTTAAGATGATTCTATGTGCTTTCATTGAATACAAATTTGGGAATGCCTACCCGGGAGGAAATTAAATGCACGAATTAAATTGTGAGTTGTAGCATGTTATATTTACTCTGTAAAACAAAGAATTAAATACACGAATTAAATTCCAAGGTTTATAGAGAGTCATTTGTAAGGGGAAGGGGAATGTGCTAAGGCACCTTAAAAGGTACTAAGAGAGTAATAGTAGAAAATATATTCTGAAGAGAATAAATACAAAAAGACCAAATGTTATAAAATGAGTACTCCTATTTTGGAATTTAATGTTTTCCAAGATCAAGTACAAAAGCATACAGTTTTCATTAGTCATATATGATGTAATAACTTAAATAAGAAATAAAGTTATAAATGGTTACAATAAAGTAAAAAATTAGTTTCTACAAGTTAATTCATCAAGATGTATAGTGGTGCGCATTTAGTAAAAAGGGATTACTACTACTAACAAAAACGTTAATATCAATATGATTATTATGTTGATACTTGTAAACATAAAAATGAATAGTATCATTACTATCATTTTGTACAGTGAAAAGAGAGCCCAATGTTTTCTACATCCGTTCAAGATATTATCGAGCCCCTAAACTCATATTTTGTGCCACTGAATATACAAAGACTATAGATATATGGACTACAGGTTGTGTGATGGTTGAATTCCTGCTTGGATAGGTAGTTTAATTCTTTACATGCGTTTTACCTATTTCTGAAAATGTCCACTCATGTCCATATTTTCCTATGTTATTTGTCTAATTATCTTCTTAAACAGTCTTTGTTTCCTCGACAGAGTAGAGTTGATCAATTAGTTGAGATTACCAAGGTGATTTATCTATCAATTATCTAATAAGTTTGGGAATTACTTGTTTTAAGAAGCTATTACATTGTTCAAGGTTTGGGTTTGAGTTTGATCTTGTTATCGATGTAATTGACAGATAAATGCAGAAAATTCTAAGAAATAGAATAATAAATATTGATTTTTCATGATTGATACCTTATTTGTTAGATTTCTGTAACAATTGAAACAAAATTAAAGGTATCACAATTCTAAGAAATCTTCTTTTTCTTCAAAATCACTTTCTCCCTCCGACTTTGGGGGGTCATAACTATTTATTCTGTTTGGGGTCATATCTATCAAATGAGGGGTTAGAGAATACTTATGGGTATTATATGTGATTTCTATAAACTAGTAATTCTCCAAAGTTCCTCTTGTTGAAATTTTGAAAAAGCTATTTTATGTGTTGAGATCTTATTAACACATTCTGCATCCACATGTTTATCAGAATGTCATCGATGATCAATAAAGAGTGGGTAAATGAGAAAAACTTTGAGACCAATTCGTATAGAGATGGGCTGTTAGAGTTTCTGAAGTATGAGCGTAGCACTATTCCCGGGGATATACAATCATGTCCGTGTAGGCGTTGTCGCAATGGGAAAGGACATGTTATTTTAAATGAAATATTTATCCATTTGATATACTATGGTATGGATATAAATTACACCTTATGGAATTTTCATGGGGAGATATCAATTCTTAATCGAGTCCAGTGACCAGCACAACTCGCGGCTTCGACCAATGTTCGAGAACACATTGATGTGTCTAATATTTTGACTTTGGATGACCTTGTGAATGATTCTTGTGAAATGTTCACGAATGAAACGAGTTCTAGAGCGCCTAATTGTGTAGGTGGTGATGAAGGGCCACAAACTTTTGACGTTCCGAATAATTCTCACACACATACAAGCAAAGCCAAGAAGTATGAACGTTTACATCAACTCTGAATGAATCCACTGCACCCTCCTACTGGTTTCTCACGCCATATGACCATTTATGCTCTTGTGAAGTTAAATGATATAAAAATGCAATGTAATTTGTCAGATGGAGCCACATGTGGAATATCCAGTTTGGGGTGGAAAATAAGGATCTTGTGAGATATTGGGAGATGTGGGTAATAATGTATTTTTGTATTGGCACGATGACTTTCTCCCTCTCATTGATGACACAAATGAATGATAAAGGTAATATTTATTTGAGTTTTCACGGCCTCTCATGCTTAATACATATTTTAGTTTTCTTTTTATTTGATGCTTAAAATACATTTTAGTTCCCTATTGTTAAAACTGTCTTGCTCTTCTCTATAATTTTCCCACCATATGCCTAGAATAAATAGGGTAAAACAACAAAAACATAAACATAAATAACAGGACAAAAAACATCCACATAAATAGGCCAAAACAGGGGTAGCAAGCAGTTTAATTTCTGCCCAAAAAAGTAAGTAATTTCGACCCAAAACAGGGGCATATTGCTTCCCCCAAAAGGGGATTATTTCTCCCCAAAACAGGGTCATATTGCTACCATAAAAAGGGGCATATACAACAATAAAAATAGGTCAAAATGGGGCCAAAATGTTGCAAAAATAGAAACTAATTACTGGGTTATTGCTCATCTCTTGTCAAAATGGGGCCAAAATCTGCATTGAACCCTTAGCTATATTGGAATATAAAAGTATAGACATGCATATGCATGTTATTCGAGAATATGATCATAATTTGAAAATATCTAGATTACGCTTAAAAACAAGTTCTTAAAGGGTGAAAATCCAAACCAACCCTCAAACAAGCCCGTAAGAGGCAAGAACACCTCGCATGGGACCAATGTAACTCGTAGAAAATAACCACAGAGTCATAGGTATCCTGGTTTGAGAATATGACAGTAATTTGAAAATATCAAGATTGGGCTTAAAAACAAGTTGTTAAAGGGTAAAAACCCAAACCATCCCCCAAACGGCCCCGTAACATGCATGAACACCTTGCACGGGACCAGTGTAACTGTAGGAAATAACTGCATAGTCACGGGTCTCCTGGTTTGATAATAGTACAATAATTGAAAATATATAGATTACGCTTTGAAATAAGCCGTTAAAGGATGAAAACACAAACGACCCCGTAAGAGGCACGGACACATCGCACGGGACCAATGTAACTCGCAGGAAATAATCGCATAGTCACGGGTATCTCAGTTTGAGAATATAATGATAATTTGAAAATATCTAGATTACGCTTAAAAATAAGCCGTTAAGGGGTGAAAACCCAAACAATCCCCCAAATGTCCTTGTAAGAGGCATGGACACCTCGCATGGGACCAATGTCACTCCTAGGAAATAACCGCATAGTCACGGGTCTCCTGGTCTGAGAATATGATGATAATTTAAAAATATTTAGATTACTCTTAAAAATAAAGCGTTAAAGGGTGAAAACCCAAACCATCCCCCAAATGGCCCCGTATAAGGCATGAACACCTCGCACGGGACAAATGTAACTCGTACAAACTGACCACGTAGTCAAGGGACTCTCGGTTTGAGAATATGGCGATAATTTAAACTATCTAGATTACGCTTAAAAATAAGCCGTTAAAGGGTGAAAATCAAAAGCATCTCCCGAACGGTCTCGTAAGAGGCACGAACACATTTATGGGACCAATGTAACTCATAGGAAATAACCGCATAGTCACGGGTCTCCCAGTTTGATAATATAATGATAATTTGAAAATATTTAAATTATGCTTAAAACAAGCCGTTAAAGGGTGAAAACCCAAACCATCCCCCAAATGGCCCCGTAAGAGGCATGAACACCTTACACGGGACCAATGTAACTCGTACGAAATAACTGCGTAGTCATGGGTCTCCTGGTTTGAGAATGTGATGATAATTTGAAAATATCTAGATTACGCTTAAAAATAAGCCATTAAAGAGTGAAAAGCCAAACCATCTCCCGAACGGTCTCGTAAGAGGTGTGAACACCTCGCATAAGACCAATGTAACTCATATGAATTGACCACGTACTCATGGAACTCCCAGTTTGAGAATATGAGGATAATTTGAAAATATCTATATTATGCTTAAAAATAAGTCATTAAAGGGTGAAAACTCAAACCAACCCCAAACGGCCCCGTAAGATGCATGAACACCTCGCACAGGACCAATATAACTCGTAGGAAATAACCGCATAGTCATGGTTAGGGGTGTGCACGGTCCGATCCGATCCGGTTTTGGGGTATTTTTGCGACCGGACCGCATTAATCGGTCCCAAAAAATTACAGACCGAAACCAGACCGGAATTATCGGTCTCGATCATATTCGGTTTTCAAATGGTTCATCTTCGATCTCGGTCCTATTCAGTCCATACCAATAAAAAACAACACATTTTTTATTATTAAAATCAACACTTTTTTTTTAATATTACTCAAATATGGTTCAGGGGATTGTAGAAGAGCTGAGATGTAGAGTTGATTTAGTTTTAATTAGTGATTTAGTTTTAATTAAGAAATGATAATCAGGGATTGTTGTTCTATCACAGTTTTTGGCTCTCAAAATTGGTGGTGATGGAGTTAAATTGAAGTTGCATAATCTTATATTACCCCCATCTCATTTTTCTGACATTATCCTACAACAGGCTATATCATAGTTTGCATAGTTAACTTGGTTAAAATGAAAGGTCTAGTGCAGTGGTTTGCGTTGAGGCACTGCCGCAACATTTCAACGGCAGCGTGGCTCTTGCTCAAAATTTAATGGAGTGCATTGCATAAATTAAGTATTGTTAAAATAGTTAAAAAGGGAGAATGGTAACACTCATTAAATAAAACAATTTGAAAAACTTATATCAAATATTCAGTAAATCAAATGTATCGCCACTAATGGGAACACTCATTAAATAAAACAAGACAAGTATTTTTTTGCACCTGTAAAGCGAGGCAACCACTGGCGGCGTAGGAGGCGTCCGACCACTGGTTTCTGCCTGAGTAGGAGGAGAGAGGGAAGTAGGGTATATAGTAGGAGGAACACTGGCTGCTGCTTCTACGTGCGTAGGAGGAGAGCGGGCTGCGTGCGTAGGATGATAGGTGGGGGGTTTGCCGCCGCCGATTAAGGGCTTAGGGTTTCTTTCTTAGAGATTAGAGAGAGAGAGAGAGAGAAGTAGGGTATCAGGTATGTATCTTTTATGTTATGTGCGTGCGTGTGTAGTGTTAGTTGAATTGAAAGCAGTGTGCGTGCCAAGTGGTAAGTGTGTGTGAGGGAATTTAAAAACAATATATATATATATATATATATATATATATATATATATAATGAAAACGGTCCGGTCCAGTCCAAAATCGTTTTTTATAATCCATGACCGAAACCGACCTGAATTATACAGTATTATATATTTTTGGACCGAATTAAAACCGAATTAAAAAAACCCGCAAAAGTATGTTCGGTTCGGTTTTTTCGATCCATTCGGTCTATTCGGGTTCGTGCACACCCCTAGTCATGGCTCTCCTGGTTGGAGAATATAATGATAATTTGGGAATATCTTGATTAGGCTTAAAAACAAGTCGTTAAAGGGTGAAAATCCAAACCATCCCCCAAATGGCCCCATAAGAGGCATGAACACCTCACACGGGACAAAGGTAACTCGTAGAAAATAACCGAGTAGTCACGGGACTCCCAGTTTAAGAATATAATAATAATTGTAACTTGTATATGAAATTTTTCAGCTTGAATACGATTTTTCTTAAAAATTACTAGTTACTAATATCATATATTTTTCGGGTCCTATTTTTTTTGCAGGATAACATTCAATCGCTAGCTTTTATCCACGTGGAACACACGAAGAAGTCAATGGTTTGCAATAGGGGGATTATTTATTTAGTGTCATTAATATTCAGGATTCTATTTTTTGTGTTATAGTCGTGCAGGCTTTAGTAGTTTCATTGTTTACTTGTATGGTCGTGTAGGCTTTAGTAATTTTATTGTTTACTTTTCTGGCCGTGCAGGCAATAGTAGTTTTATTGTCAACTTTTATGGCTGTGCGGGGTTTATATTGGCAGTTTTGGAAAGCTCAGAAAATAGAGGAAACTCTGGCCAATTTTTTTTTATATGGGAACTATTAACTCTCGTAATATTTTGAAGTTTGTATGTACATTAGTTTATCAACAACGTGCGATATTCATAATTTTTTAATTTTCTTCATTTTCTTTTACAAATAATAAATATTTTTCCAACCAGATTTGGAATTTGCTGATTTTCCAGATTTCTTTCTAAATATTTTTTTTAATAATTGAAAAATCTGGCACTATTTAAAACCGTGCTAAAATCGTAACAAATTATAAAATTTGAGTACGCTTATAAAATAATCTAGAACGCTTTATAACCATGCCAAGAGCATGCCAGAAAATAGCAAATTTGGCCCGGTTTTAACCTGTGTGAAGAGTGTGTCAGATTCAATATCTATCACGGTTTTAAATCGTGCTAGAAAATCTGGCAGATTGGGTCTGGCACGGTTTCAAACCGTGCTAGATTCATGTTTTTTGGTGTATTATAAAATCAAGGATACACATACGCAACATATCCTCCAGCATTTGATTAGTTTGCTCAGTCTTCCTGTCCATCTGGGATGATATGACATACTTAAATGAAACTTGGTGCCAATGGCCTCGTGGAAGCTCTCCCAAAAATGAGACACAAAGATCTTATCCCGGTCGGGCACAAAATCAAAGGGTAACCCATGTAATCTCACTATCTCATCAATAACGATCTGGGCATACTGGCCACAGTATAGCCAGTCCGGATTGGAAGAAAGTGGGATACCTTAGTCAACTGAACCACAATCACGCATATAAAATCATAACCCCTTTGATAAGTAGGCAACCCTCTAATAAAGTACGTGGAAATTCTATCCCATTTCTACATAGTAATCTCTAGAGGCTGAAGAAGCCTTGCTGGCCTCTAGTGGTCCACCATTACTAGCTGACAGGTGGCACACTTCGAGACGAACTCAGCAATGTCCCTCTTCATCCCACTCCACTAATACTGCCTCCTCATATCCTGGTACATCTTATCCCCGCCGAGATGTATCGCAAATAGAGACGCATGTGACTCTGTCATCATCGCGTTCTGCAAGTCCTCTCCCTCGAGAATAATTAGTCTACCGTTGAAGCGCAAGCCTCCCTCTGAATTTACTAAGTAAGACTTCGCTCCCCCGGCTAAAAGTTATCTCATCCTCTTATGACAAAACGGACCCACTGCCTGAGCCTGCACTACCCTCATCACAATCTGGGGTGTAACATTCATAACTGACATTAATGATCGGGCAACCGTGTCCTGATGTCCCAGCTCATTCCATTTATCCTTCCACACCTTTTCCACCTCACCACCTAGCCTACGACTCAACGCATTTGCTACCACGTTAGCTTACCCCAGGTGATACTGGATTTTAAACTTATAGACTTTCATAAATTCAAGCCACCTACGCTGATGCATATTCAGCTCTCCCTGGGTGAACAAGTACTGTCGTGACTTGTGATCTGTGAATAGGCAAAACTTCTCCCCCAACAGATAATGTCTCCATATCTGAAGTGCAAACATTACTAACGCTAACCCCAAGTCGTGGGTGGGGTAATTCCTTTCTTGAGGATTAATCTCGCAGGAAGCATAAGCCATAGCTCGATCCTCCTGCTAAAACACTCCACTAAGCCCCTGTAATAATGCATCTGTATAAACAAGGTACTCCACACCTTCTCTGTGGAGTGCTATTACGGGTGTTGAAGTTAGCTTGTCGTTTAGCTCATCAAATGCCAACTGACACGCATCATCCCAAACAAACGGTACACCCTTACGAGTCAAATTAGTCAACAGGCCTGCAATCTTTGAAAAATCCTCCGATGAACCATCTGTAATACTCGGCTAACCCCAAGAAGCTAAGCACCTCTGTCGGTGTCATGGGTTGTCCCCACTCCCTCACCACTGAAACTTTGCGCAGGTCCACTAATATCCCCAACCCAGAAATGATAAGCCCTAAAAATTGTACATCTAGCAACTAGAATCCACATTTATGATACTTAGCATACAGTTAATGCTCATGCAGTATTTATAGAACTCGCCGTAACTGCTCAGAATGCTCCTCCTCGGTACGGTAAAAATCAGGATGCATCAATGAAGAAAATGACAAACTGATCTAGTAACTCTCTGAACACCGTATTCATCAAGTCCATAAATACAATCGGGTCATTGGTCAGTCCAAATGGCATAACTCGAAACTCGTAGGACCGTATCTCATCCAAAAAGCATTCTTAGACACATCCTGCTCCTTGATATGTAACTAGTGACAACCGGACCTTAATTATATCTTTGAGAAGTAGGTTGCTCCTCTCTGCTCGTCGAATAATTCGTCGATATAAGGAAACGGGTATTTATTCTGTATCATGGCTGTATTCAACTCCTGATAATCCATGCACAATCATAAGGATCCACCCCCTTCTTCCTAAACAGAACTAGGTCACCCCAAGGTGAGGTACTCCTCCGGATGAAGCCCTATCCTAATAACTTCTCAATTTGGTCCCGTAACTCCATAATCTCCATAGGCTCAATACGGTAAGGTGCAGGGGCTATCAACCAAGTGCCCGATGCTAAATCAATCACAAACTCTATCTCCCTTCTCGGCGGTAGCCCTGACATGTCCTGAAACACATCGGCGAACTCACTAACAACCGAAATCGAATCGAGGGAAATAACAAATCCCGTAGAGGTCTCCTCCTCTATATAATATAAGTGAGTGGATGATCCTCACTCTGGATGAGGCATTGTCACTATAAATATCTCCTGACCAGGAATA
Source organism: Sambucus nigra (assembly GCA_949130495.1). NCBI lineage: Eukaryota > Viridiplantae > Streptophyta > Magnoliopsida > Dipsacales > Adoxaceae > Sambucus > Sambucus nigra. The sequence continues at coordinate 283,480,754 of OX422208.1, forward strand.
GCAAAGATAATTCTCCTACAAAAGAAATCAATTATGGCCCTATACACGACCAGCCAATTCATGCGAAAAATAGCGTCATACTCATACACATCTAAAACAAGCATGTCCATAGGCAAATTAAGATTGCCAATCTCTATACCCACACCCTGACATATAAATAAAATCATCGACCCATTACCCAGCGGCGAGTCTACACAAGTCACTGTACTATCGGTCGTATCTAACAACCATGCGGCCCGTACAAATCTTGTGGATATAAATGAATGAGAGGCCCCCATGTCAAATAAAATGCACCCCATAGACCCATGGATAAAAAACATACCCTCAACTGAAAGTGGTGCCTGAGGGATTGCAGCCTGGTGGACATTGTATACATGCCCATAATGTAACTGTCCCTGCTGAATCGGGGCTACTAGGATGGAAGCCAAAGCTAGGACTAGTAATGGTGCGGGGAAGGAGGCAGGAAACATCAGTCGCTAGGGATCCTGATGATCACCCTGCTGCTACTACGGGGCCCTGTCGCTCTCTGGACACTCCTGACATTTGTTTCCAACTTTTCCATAGGTAAATAACTTACCAACAAAGTTTCCTCCTCTCTGACCTTGCTGGCCTCGGCCTTGCTGGCCGTTTCCACCTCTCCCCTGGCCCTATTAAAACTGCTGCTAGCTCTGCTATCCCTATTGGCCCTTATGGCCATGCTGACCCTGGTGGCTATGTCTAAAACCTCCTTGCCCATGATGGAAACCCCCTAATCTGAATCTCTTTATAGAATCCCCAACCTGGGAACCTTGCTCAACCTGTCTCTGCTGACTCTGAGCTACTGGTGCCCCACTGGCACTACCTACCCCGGTCCTGCCCTACTAGCTGGACTCTTCAACTTGCTTGCACCCCTTAACATGGAAGCAGTTATCCTGACAGTGTAACAAAGGAGAATTTAACACATCATTGTATAAGTGCAAAGATAGATTACCTAGAAAATGTTGTTGGATCCTGCAGGTGAGACCATCCATAAACATTTGTATTTTCTTCTTTTCAGTAGGTACCTCTCCAGGTACCAAATTAGCCAGCCTCGTAAAATCCTACTCATATTCAGCAACAGTTTTCCCCTCCTGGGTAAGGTCCAGTAATTTCTGCCTCATCTCAGTTTGGATAGCATAAAGGAAATATTTACGATTAAACTGCACCCAGAAATACTGAATAGTCATGCTATCTCTCTCACCAGTTGTGATAGTGGACTGCCACCACTGTAATGCTGCCTTTACAAGCTTAAAATTAGCTAGTATCTTCTTCTGCACCTCCGTTCACTCCTACATTCATAAATGCCTCTGGATATCTTTCTTCCATTGGCTAGCTACCAGAACATCGTAACACCCCTAGAACTCTGGGGGATGCGCCTTTTGGAAGGAATCTCTTACTCGTTCCCAAGCATAAGGGAACATGTGTGTTGGGGTAGGTGCCACTACCTAAGCCTGGGGTGGGGCCTGGTGAACCACTGCTGGTGCTGCATTAATCGCCTGTGCAATTATAGCGGCTACCTCGGTAGCATTTATCGTACCTTGGTCCGGACCTGGATATGGATCGGGCTGGGCATTTCTGGCTCGCAGTGCTCGTCTGGGAGGCATTTGAAACAAGAAAGAATTTATAAGTTCACAGTTTAGTAAATCTCAAAATAGCTGAAGATGTAAACATGTAATCTTCAATGCAACAATCTTAGTAATAGGGCTCTATATCAAAGAAAGCTAAGCTAAAAGCATAATAGGCCGCACAGATCCTAAAGACTCTAGAACCTGATGCTCTGATACCACTTGTGACACCCCGTCCAATTAAATACCAGGTGATCAGTCCTTTATAAAATTTATAATAGGGTATCCAGTTGGTTCATTCTTACGATCACTGTCAAAAACGTCTACTTAATTAATCACCTAATATTTAATTAAGCAAGTGTAAACATTTAACCCATTTTATTTTCAATTCCATTAATTTGAAACATTAAATCATTCATCATACTCATGGATAAAATAATACTGAATATCAAACCAACTGCTGAAATAAATAAGACCTAAATAAAAGCTCCAATTCAAAGTCTCAAATCCAACAAACTAATATAAAACTGAATCCAACTACGAACTGAATACTGAAATAAAATGAGAAGAGTATATCTGTGACATGATGATATATGGAAATGGTAGACACATGCCCTAACTGAGATGAATAAAACAGGAACTGAAGGAAATCAGGGTGGAGGCATCTAATCAAGAGGACCTGCAACACCCGCAATATATAGTTGCAACACGTCGAACGGTCTGATGGTCTAAGCTTGGCGTCCCTGTGGATGGACACCTAAAAATAATTTCACAAGAGAAAGGAGATTTTGCAAGAGATGGGTCAGAGCCCGACTGTAAAATAGTTTAAAACAGTTTAGCAAGTATTTAAAATGCGGTAAAGTAAATATAATACACATGTTAGTTTTTCGAGCTCTCTCTTGAGATTCTCACCTCTCAACTAATGTGCACACCAATCGTACCTCTAAACAATTCTAGGTAATGTTACCCCACCTAACTAATTCGAATGTATTAACCTCCTATTATCACTCTACGTACCCACTCGTACCTTCCCACAAAATACCATATTAAATAACTCTACCTCTTTTAATTCAAAAAGGAGTTTTCGTAAATCAAGTTGAGTGTTCTCACACTTAAGTTATTTCAGATTTCACTATCCAACTTATTTACTAAGTTCACACATTAGAACACATCGCAAGTATATATATAATCATCATACTATCATACATATATATATACTAATACAACACCCCAAAAGCTATCATGTGGTGCGTGCATACTCTGTTATCAAGTCCCGGTACATCAAGAACAAAATAAGAACTACCGGTTCAGAATCACTCGCGAACCATATAAATGCAATTCACACATATTGGAGGGGAATATAGTTCCAAGCCTACGGGTTACGCACATACCTATATACCCATATGACCTCTAACTCATCAACTCACCAATAAGTCATTCCAAGGTTCTATATTCTGAGGGACCAATCTAAAATCCCCCGAGTGGGCTGATCAGGATAAGACTATCCCCTTCCAAACCTCCCACAATAGCAAGCAACATAGGTATGTCATAACCATAATAAGTCACACTATAAGTATTCACACCACTTATATATTTGTTTCATCAGTATAGGCATAATCACATCCTCTATCGTATATTCCATACGTAGTAAATAAATCCTGATTATTCTACGTATTTTTATTTAAAACTCACTCCTAATCGTACACTCTCGAGTATTTCTCACCACTTGAAATGAAATCAATATACCAACATAGTAGCAATTGGTAATTTCTCCACATCCTACTGGTCTAAGTCATCTTACCCCTTGAACTCTCGAAATTAGAATTTGTTCGCTTCATTATTAAATTTCTCTCACTTAAACCGAATTTTGTTTAACCCGAAATTTTTTCTCATGGATCTAAAAACAAATTACAATCTAGGCCTACTGGTATTCCAAAATATTCCTCAATATTCTTACAATTAAAGCCCACGATTATATCCCGAACATCTCCCAAAATTATTTGACAAAAAGGGGAAAAGGAACCAAATTCTGGGCAGCGGAATCGATTCGCCCTGGTCCGAATTGATTCGCCTTGCCGAATCGATTGGGATAGAATCGAATCGATTTGATCATACAGGTATAGAAAATCTTCATACGTGCTCTTACAGGTTTCTCCAATTTTCGAGCCAAAATCCCCAATTTAATCATCCCAAACTCCCAAACAATCATACTAGATGTTGTACCAATATAATTACATAAATTCAAACTTCTAAGAATCATCAATTCATAAAAGGGGCATCCATTATTGGGGTTAATTCAAGATAAAACATTAAGATCCCTAGTTTACCATCTTATTCAATAACAATCATGAAAGCCTAGATATATTTATCAACTTTAATGAAATTTTGTGGGTTATAATATACAATCATGGGGGAATAAAACCTATACCAATTTCAGTCCCAAGTTATGATCTAAATCTCCCAATTTTTATTGAATTTGTATACAATACATGTTCAATTCAACCTACACTAACATGAATGCCATTATTGCTAAAAGTGCGCATGTTTAAACATTTGCCTCTTATATGTAGGTTTGATCCGTTGAAAAAGATGATGGATTTGGTTTTCTCCTCCTCCGATCTACAATCCGGTGGTGGCAGTGGTGCAATGTGGTGGTTCTAGCGTTAGAATCTCCATCATCTTCCTCCTATGGTCTCTCTATGGATTTCTTTGATTCCTTACGTAACTTACCCTAATACCCTTTTCCCAATCAGATATAATAACTTTAAATTTTCAATTTACTCTTCATCCAAAAATAGAATTTATCGAAATGCCCTCCCGGGACGCCGATACGGCCTAAAAGCGCCCCGGGACCCAAACTAAACCCCTCGGTAGACTTTTCTGACTATCTCGAATCTTACAGACACAATGGTGCACTCATAATGACTATTTGGATGACTTAAAAATTAATTACTTTTTATCTCATTAAATTGCATCCCAACCCAACTGACACGCGCGCCCCGACTTAATTATCATAACTGTCATATTTATCACTCGCGACAACTTTAATGTTTTCCTAATAACATATTACTTTATTCACTCAGTAATATTTAATATAATTCACACCAATTAACACTAAACTTTATCTCTCTAGTTAATATTTATTTAAATTCAGATTAATTGTCAATTAATTTCCCATATTTAATTTTAATTAATCCCATATTTTAAAAATCATCAAAATTACGGGGTAATACATACTTCCCCTGTAATGATGAAATTTCATCCCAAAATTCAGAAATATAAGTATACCTGGTAAAAATAACTCTGAATATTTCTCGCGCATCTCATCCTCGCGCTCCCTAGTAGACTCCTCGACATTATGGTTCTCCCACTGAACAGGCACAAGTGGAACTATCTTTGACCTCAATCTCCTCTCACTATAGTCTAAGATAGCCACCGTTCTCTCCTCATATGAACTATCAAGCTACAAATCGATCTCCTCCAGCGTAATGTGAGTGTGGGCCAACTCATCCCGAAGATACCGCCTAAGCAAAGAATTATGGAACACATCATGTATACGATGCAAGTACTCCAGTAACCTAAGCCTATACGCTATCGATCCAATCCTCTCAATGACAGGAAATGGCCCCATGTATCTCGGTGCCAATTTCCCTTTCTTACCAAACCTCACAAGCCCCTTCATAAGAGATACTCATAGTAGAACCTGGTCCCCCACACTAAACTCCCGAAAGAACCTCTTAGCATCGGCGTAGCTTTTATATCTATCATGGTTTATCCATATGCGACTCCGAATCATCTCAATCCTGGCCGACGTATCCTGAATTACCTCTGGAGTGAGTAGCTTGTTGTCCCCCACCTCTAGGAAAATTTATTTATCAACTTTAATAAAATTTCTTGGGTTATAATATAAAATCATTGGGGAATCAAACATATACCAACCAGTCCCAAGTTATGATCTAAATCTCCAAATTTTTATGCAATCTATATACAATACATGTTCAATTCAGCCTACACTAACATGAATGCCATTATTGCTAAAATTGCGCAAGTTTAAACACTTGTCTCTTATATTTAGGGCTAATCCGTTGAAGAAGATGAAGTATTGGGGTTTCTCCTCCTCTGATCTACAATCTGGTGGTGGTAGTGGTGCAATGTGGTGGTTTTAGCCTTGGAATCTCCCTCCTCTTCCTCCTTTTGCCTCTATGTGGATTTCTTGTATTCCTTACGTAACTTACCCCAATCCCTTTTTTTCCCAATCAGATATAATACTTTTAAAATTTCATAATTACTATTCATTCGATAACACAATTTATTGAAATGCCCTCTCGGGATGTCGGTACGGCCTAAAAGCGTACCGAGACCCAAACTAAACCCCGAGGTACACTTTTCAGACTATCTTGAACCTTTTGGACACAATGGCACACGCAAAATGAGCATTTGGATGACTTAAAAAATTAATTACTTTTTATCTCATTAAATTGCATCCTGACATGACTAACACGCGCGTCCCGGCTTAATTATCACAGTTGTCGTATTTATCACTCACAACAACTTTAATGTTTTCATAATAACATATTAGTTTATTCACTCAGCAATATTCAGTATAATTCACACCAATAAATACTAGCCCTTAACTCACTAGTGAATATTTATTTTAATTCAGAGTAATTATCAATTAATTTCCCATATTTAATTTTAATTAATCCTATATTTTAAAAATCATAAAAATTATGGGGTAGTACATTTTCCTCCAATGTTCCTCAACATAGTCTCTATAAAATATTAAAAAAATATTATTAAAATTTATATTTATTGTAGTAAATGTTCATAATTATAATTTCATATTTAATTATGTTTACTTACCACTACAAATGCATCATCCATATAATGGTCTTGTTTTAAATTTATTGGAAGAATTGAATTAAAGTGCATCCATTGACCTTCCTCTGTATCGAAAACACGCAGGGTCCAATGTAATGGGGTTTTGTCATTTTCATTCTTACTCAGGAAAGAATAAGTACTTGAAATGAAATCAAGTTTTTATATCATTAGATACAGATAAATAAAAGTATTTAGATAGAGTATACATATAAATCGTAATAATTTAAGGTATATACTTGCAATTTGAGACTTCGTTAAGTATATCATCAACAAAATATTTCACTAAAGGCATTTTATCTCATATCAAAGGTTGTTAACATAAGTTTGAATAAATTCTAAGATGTTACTCTAATGGATCAACATTTATTCTTAAGAAATGAAGATAAATATGTACCCAAGCCATTGAACTAAAAAAAATGGCCTCGTTCCCCAAATGATTTTTGCGATGGTGATAATTGAGCGGTTACCTCCAAAACTCTTTGATCATGCTCCAAAACAAGCATGTATTCATCAATGATTTTTTTTTTGAAGAGGGAAGACCACCAATTTATTGAAATTAAGGTAGAAAAGCCCTACCAAGGAGATAAAGAGCTAACATTAATAAATGGATAAATTACTTTAGAAGCCTAATTGAGGGAATGCCTTGTAAGTCCATCCTATAGTAACCAATGGCAGGTTTTGGAAGATCCTTGGCTGAAGAGAAGATTTTGAATTGTATATACTCAATTCCATGATTGGACAAGGATTCAGCAACCTTATTGGCCTCTCTCCAACAATGAGAGAAGGAGATGTCCAAATCTAATTCCTTAATTTCTTTAAGAATGTCCAAGAGAGACCAAGGAGGCTTTGGAATGATACCCTTGAGGATGTTGATAATAAATTGAGAGTTAGATTCCATCTGCAATCTACTTAAGTTGAGATCTTTGCAGATTTTGAGACCATGGAGAATAGCAACACATTCAACTCTTGTGTTTGAAATAATCCCTTCGAATGAAGAAAAGGCTGAAATAAATCTTTCGCATTGATCTCTGATGATCCCTCCAGAGCCTGCCACACCTGGATTATTTTTGGAGGCCCCATTTGTATTGGCTTTGAATTGATAACCGATTGGCTTTAACCATTTGACCAGAAAGCAAGCATTGGGCTTGGGCTCGAATTTGATGCTGAAAAGATCTTTAATATTATCATAAGCCATAGATTTGGATTGGTAATATTTATTTGAAGAGCACATATGAATGAGCTTGAAGACATTGGGAATAATCTTCTTGCTATCCATAATGATTCCTTGAAAAACATTTTGATTCCTAGAAATCCAAATGTTCCAAAGAATGACCCCAGGCAATAAAAGGAGAAGATATTGAATGTAATCAACTTTGGATCATTGAATTGAAATTACATTTAAAATTATATAAAAGTATAGAAAATATCAAGTGCAATAAATAGATATATATAAATTTATTTGTTCCTTAAATTATCCCTTAAAGGCCCATATCTATTAGTTGTTATATATCAAAAAAAATAACACCAACCAACTTTAAATACTCATAAATTATTTCCTTGAAAATTCAAATAAAATATTATTAGCATTAGTAATGTACATGTTCAAGTAATAATCCATCTCAAATAATAAACATAAGATTTCATTGACATTAAGTTACACTAGTCCATTATTATCATATAATAATTCAAGAGTGAGTATAACTGTTCGTGCTAACCATTCAACAACAAGATTATCAGAAGGAAAGGTAAGGTTCTTCAATGTTGATTTCACGGGTTATGTCAGGTTTACAATGTCAATATTGATTGTAGTTGTTTGACTAGTTTGAACAACTTTGTCTTTTGATGCCATAGTGACTCTTGCAATTGGTTAATATTCATAACCTTCTACCTCTTTCTTTTTCCTATCTCTCTCGTTTTTTATCTTGATGACCATGGAGTTTCCTTTTTTTTTTGCTGAATCGACTTTGAACATATTAAGATCCTCTGTTTTTTCATGTTTTCTCTTTTGTCCTCTGATTTTTGGTTTTGGTTAACACTTTCAATATTAAATTCTATTGTACTTCCTTCATTAATTTGTGTATTATTCCGTTCTCTAACTCCAATATCGAAGTGCCCAAATGGGGTTTTCCGTATATACAATTCCTTGAATCTCTCTTCTTCATCTCTTGTTTCATACATCAAACTTATCTCTTTCTTTAAAATTGCATATTGTTCTTTTTTCTCTTGAACTTGTTCCATAACAACTGAATTTCACTGTTCTTTTTCTTAAACTTCTTTTCCATAAATTTTTCTTTTTTGATTTTGATTTTCAAATCTTTCTTTATTACCTTCAACTTTGGCCTAAGATCCCTCCTCACTCTCCTCATTTTTTTGTTTTTTTTGACTTCCTTTAATTGTTCTAGTTTTGGTTAAGCCTCATCCTGGAATTCACCAAGAGATTGAATATCTGTTGTTGTACGATGATTGTCTGTTAGATATTAAATATTAAATTCTTCTCTTAAATCATCTAAATTTTTCATCTCCCTCTCTAACCCTCCATAATGGATTCGTAACTTTAAACCATAACTTATACATATATATACAGGTACGGGGCATGGTTTTTTGTGAAACTGGGATTTTAGAGAGTTTTGAACCTACTACTTCGGCAATTGACTATGCTAGGGACCCAAGATAAATATTTAAATTGTCTTCTAATAGTAACTCGAAAATCCAAAATTACAACCCCATAATTTATTTTCTTTATTTATTTAATCATGATTAACTATACTAAATAATCACAACTGCACTCTATATTAATTATCTCTAAAATCAATCGGATATAAATAGGTCTTATTTGCAAAGTTGATGATGGTATATAATATGATTTCTCGCGTTAAATTTTTGATACCCTCTTGATCTTATAAATTTGTTGCTAATCGATTTTAACAAACATCTAATCAATTTCCTTGATTCTCATATTTAACATATTTTCTACTCCACCGGGATTATTCAATAATCCACCTCCCAAGTTTTGGTGAAAATAAAACATATAAGTCTATTATGCGGATATCAAAATCCATGGTATCACCTGCACTTGGATTCCCCCAAACTATGATCTCAAACCTATACACCGAAGTGTACCTCAATGTGAAAGGGTTTTTTAACCTGATATAATATCAAATCAGACCCATAGCAATAAAAGTGACATTTGCACAAGCATCCCAATCCTCATACCATTGGATAAAGGTGTGAGATTTCTTGAGAATGATCAAGACAACCCTTAGACTCAAATGTCATGGGTGGCCTTGTTGAATACATTCATGGGATGTACCAATCACAATCCTCTGTCGAAAAATTAAAAAAAGTTATTGAACCATCAAACAAGTTCCTTTAGTTTGATATAACCTATCAGTATTGCATCACAATTTTGCTGATAAGATGTTAACTCCCTTTCTAGGTTGTGAATGTTTCAATAGTGCTAGAACCAAAATTTTGATTTCCTTTTGATTTACCCAAAGATGACTCAACAGAATTCCTACTGAGGTCTATTGATCGACACATCTACAAAATATTTAAACCAAATATAAGGCATTATTGCAACCATGATTATTATTTCAAAATAAACTGACACATTTTTAATCAAAAATAAACGCCATACATGGTTTTAATAATAAAACCCCAATAATCTCCCACTGTCTTAAAGCTATGAATCCACCCCTAACCCATGTACACGATAGTTTAATGCGTATTGGTTGAAGGACTAACATGGTTTGATCCAATACAAACTTGGCCAAATATTATCACCCACTCGATTGGATCTCTTAAACTAGGTGAAACCTACCCTCAATGTTCTTAACCCTCTTATGGGTTTCGGGTTTTCTCGAACTTGCAATTTTACCGCTACAAACACTAAAAGTGCTAAAACCATTCACACGTAATGGAACCTCACCCAAGTTACTTAGGAAGTAATCGAGACACCTATCCTCCTTAGTATACTCCGTAGTGACAACAACTTTGGCCTCCATGGCAGAGTCATCCATACAAGATTGCTTCACCTTCCTCCAACTTATTTTGCCCAAGGCTATTAGCCCTACTATCAGCCCTAGTTTCACCTTACGGGTTCTAAAATGTAGGAATGTGGTTGCTTTGTTATGAATATTGGTATTGACCAAGACTACTCACAAATTTAAGTTTAGTGCTGTGTGAGTACACTTTAACTTTGTCACCCAAGTATAACCCGTCAAACTCATGAGGTGATGCCTAATTTCATAACAAGACCATGACATAACCTTGCTATAACATGAAACACCTGATGAGTTCGACTGGTTACACATGGGAAAAAAGTTCAAAGGTACACATACAAAACTAAAATGAAATTTGTGAGAAGCCTTAATAAACATCAATATTCGCAACAAAACAATAGACTTGGCCAAAAAATGGTTGTGCATAGCTATAAATTGACAAGCCTATAAGACCCACTATTATCTAAGTTTGAATTGATGGGTTCCACACAACATCGATTAAAACCACTCTCGATTCCCCAACATGGTTAATACCCTCTTAACAAGACTTTGTTGATCATAGAAAAATTTTGGCTTCACGATTTGGATAAGTCAACACATTAATCAAAATACTAATCGAACACTAACTTCTAATTTTGTGTTGTGTTATCATGTTATCATGTCGTGTTATGGTGTCTTGTTGTTTCACTCACAAACGGGTTGCTCTAACTAGTCATGCCATGCATACATACACAAATGTAAATAAATACCACGGCTTTGTTCCATTATTTGTTCATATAGATACAATGCCAATAGGGTTGTCGTACAAGAGTTAAATAAATAATAGTAAAATAATGATTCAAAACTCAAGATCTGTCTAAATAAAGTAAAAGATCCTTCAAATTAGTGTTATATCATCAAGAGAAGATTAAAATTCTGTAGGGGCCTTTAATGCGTCTACTTGAGTAGTCAAAACCTTTTGTGAATGCATATTAACGAAACAATTGTCTTCATTTATGCATTTTAAGCAGAATACCTTATTCAAGTTTTGAAAGGCACAAATAAAAGGCTCATGGACCATAAGGTCTTCACTCTTTATCTTAGGTAAATCTTCCATGACAAGTTTAGAGGCAAGATAAACTTTAGAACCCTTATTAGTCGCCTACACCTTCACACACTCATAAAAAAAGATAGTCTCTTTTAAATTATAAGTAATATAGTTCCAGAATTTTTTGTACAATCCCATAATAGTTTAGCACCACATCCTTTGGATTTTTATCACTTTTTCCAGCCATAAAAGAAGCCAAGGAAGCAATAAAAATTTCATTATATTGAATTAATAGTTTTTCCTCGTATAGGTATGAGACGAAATCAAAATCATTGGCATAAAGTTCCATAAACTCATGAAAATTAGGACCTTTAGATAGGCGTACAAGCCTTTAAGAGACATGGACTCTTTTTAAAGGGTGCATTTTTAGGGGATTTGTATTAGGGAATGTTTTACAACACATACATAAGTACTGCGACAAAAGAGGTGATAGTTACCTCTTTTGATACCCAGACCCTAGAATCAGTTATTGCATCCGTTGAACCTTTTTGCTTCTGATTTTGGGAAATTTCACTCTCATACTTCATATACTTGTTCATGAAACTATAGAATTTAAATGGTAATATAGAGAATAAAAATAACGATAGAAAAATATGTTATATATATATATATATATATATATATATATATATATATGTACTTACTCTTTCTAATCTTGAACTTCATCTTGCAATTCGAAAACATAATGATTTTCTCGTATTACAAATATATATTGATGGTACATACTACTCGGATAACCGTAGTAATTCTAGAGATAATACGTGCAACAAACCCCAACTTCTGGAAGGGATGCATTTGTTAGATAAAAGGTCGACGCGGTCTCTGCTCGTTGTTGCGATGATTCATGATAACTCGACGGATCGCACAGACTTTATGCTGGCGATGCATTATTAAAATTTCTACCCTATTAACTTTCGATGGTAGGATAGTGGCCTAGTATGGTGGTGACAAGTGACGTAGAATTAGGGTTCGATTCCGGTGCTACCACATACAAGGAAGGCAGTAGGCGCATAAATTACCCAATCTTGACATGGGGAGGTAGTGACAATAAATAATAATACCAGGCTTATTGAGTCTGGTAATTGGAATGAGTACAATCTAAGTGCCTTAACGAGGATCCATTGGAGGGATAGTCTGGTGTCAGAAGCCGCTATAATTCCAGCTCCAATAGTGTATATTTAAGTTGTTATAGTTAAAAAACTCGTAGTTGGACTTTGGGTCGGGTCAGTTGGTGTGCTTATCGGTGTGCATCGATCATCTCGTCCCTTATGTCGGTGATGAGCTCCTGGCCTTAGCTGGTCGAGTCGTGCCTCCGGCACTATTACATTAAAGAAATTAGAGTGATCAAAGAAAGCCTACGCTCTGGATATATTAAGATGGGATAACATCATAGGATTTTGGTCCTATTATGTTGGCCTTCAGGATCGAAGTAATGATTAATAAGGACAGTCGGGGGCATTCGTATTTCATAGTCAGAGGAGGTGAAATTCTTAGATTTATGACAGATGAACAACTGCGAGAGAATTTACCAAGGATGTTTTAATTAATTAAGAATGAAAGTTGGGGGATCGAAGATCATCAAATATCGTCCTGGTCTCAACCATGAACGATGCCGACCAGGGATCAGTGGATGTTCCTTTAGGACTCCACTGGCACCTTATGAGAAATCAAAGTTTTTGGATTCCGGGGGAAGTATGGTCGCAAGGCTAAAACTTGAAGGAATTAATGGAAGGGGACCACCAGGAATGGAGCCTGCGGCTTAATTTGACTCAACATGGGGAAAATTACCAGGTCGAGACATAGTAAGGATTGACATACTGAGATATTTTTCTTGATTTTATGGGTGTGGTACATGGTTGTTCTTAGTTAGTGCAGAGAATTGTTCGGGTAATTCCGTTAACGAATGAGATCCCAGCCAGATAACTAGCAATGTGGAGGTATCCCTCCACGACCATCTTCTTAGAGGGACTATGGCCTTTCAGGTCATGAAAGTTTGAGTCAATAATAGGTCTGTGACTCCCTTAGATGTTTTGGGACGCACGCACGCTACTCTGATGCATTCAACAAGTCTATAGCCTTGGAGAACAGGGCCTGGAAATCTTTGAAATTTCATCGTGATGGGGATAGATCATTGCAATTGTTGGTCTTCAACGAGGAATTTCTAGTAAGCGAGAGTCATCAGCTCACATTGACTATGTCTCTGCCCTTTGTACACACCGCTCGTCGCTCCTACCAATTGAATGGTCTGGTGAAGTGTTTGGATCGAGGCGACGTCATGAGAAGTCCACTGAACCTTATCATTTAGAGGAAGTATAAGTCATAACAAGGTTTTCGTAGGTGAACGTGCGAAAGGATCATTATTGAAACCTGCATAGCAGAATGACCTACGAACTCATTTTCATATTGGGGCTCGTCGGCCTAGGTGCATAAGCGCTTGGATAATGGACTTAGGTTAGGGAACCCTCGGTGTATTGAACAAACAACAAACCCCAGCACGATCTGTGCCAAGGAGTTTTTACTAAAGAGCGTGTCTATTATTGCCCCATTCGCGGTGTGCATAGTAGGCCTATGACTTTAAAACATAAATGACTCTCGACAACGAATATCTCGGCTCTTGCATTGATGAAGAATGTAGAGAAATGAAATACTTGGTGTGAATTGCAGAATCCCATGAACCATAGAGTTTTTGAATGCAAGTTGCGCCCGAAGCCATTGGGCCGAGGGCACGTCTGCCTGGGCATCACATATTGTCGTTGCCCCTTCCAATTTCCCACTCTTAGGTATGTTGGTAGTTGAGTAGATATTGGTCTCCCATGCTCGGCCTAAAAGAGAGTCCTCGACAATGAACATCATGACAAGTGGTGGTTGAAAAGTCTTCTTATCCTGTCATGCACCAATTCGTTGTCGCAGGGATCAAGTTGACCCTGACGCGTCATCTCCGAAGTCTCTGTAATACGAGCAACTCATTATGTATTCGAATTGCAAGATGAAGTTGAATATTAGAAACAATAAGTACTTATATATATATATATATATATAGGACTTACTCTTTCTAATCTTCAACTTCATCTTACAATTCAAAGACATAATTAGTTGCTCGTATTACAGATTGGTGAGAGTCACCTCTTTAGGGTTCTCTAAAGACAATTTGTTATCAATATCATCAGGTTCCTCGAACACTAATTCACCACGAGGATTGAAACTTCTAAACCCTTGTTCTGACATATTTTCCCGAAAGTATAACGATTATTCTTTGGTTATATATTCTTTTGCAATTGACCCTCTAATATACCGTGCATTCTTAACGTAAAATTTAAAGGTTTTCGATAATTGCTTGAAAAGATACATCCATCTAAACCAAAAGGTTCCTCATAATAAATCCTTATCTCATAGATGCACAAACAAGTGAACGCGGATGTCAAAGAACGTTGTAGGGAAATATTTCTCTAAGACACACGTTACCTCGGCTAAAATTTCTTCCACAGCCTTAATGTGCTTCCTATTTACCACTTTTGCACACAGTAAGGTGAAGTACAAACTAATTTGCATAATTTCCTTATGGAGGTATTTTTTCTCATAAAATAAATGCCTAAACAGCATCGGGATTAATTAGATGATGACGTTCCAGACGTGATACTTTCACTATTTCAAGTCATTTATTTGGTAGTTTATAACTGTGTATAAATTATCGAAACAACCATTCGGAGTCTTAAAGTTGAACAACGTGTCTAGGAGGATATTTTTATCACTAGTAGTCAAAGGGAAAAAACACACGAGAATCGAATTTCTTCTTGTTGTAGGATAAGTTTTTAACTACATTTTATTTATTTTCATCTCCCTTAGATCATGTCACCTACTCTCTCCATCTTTTGAATGAGATCCACCCAGATATGTTCCTATCAATTTTTTTTGTAAAATTCTTCTTCGTTTTCATCACGACAATTGCATGGCTTATATGGTGATCTTTCCAATATGACAAGTTATGTAAGATTGACCATCTGGACCATGCCTTCATTTTACTAGGATCTTTTGGATCCTCTTTTTATTTTCACTTCTGGCCTACAAACTGAGGTTGTTTCCCTACAAATGTATTCCCTGAAGTCATATCCTTCACCTTCTCATAGATTTCATAACCAAAAAGCCAAGCAGGTTGCATCATACATTCGTTATCAATAGGTAAAAAGTTAGATTTGTTATTCTTGAAAGGGTGACTATTCAGCAGAAATCTAGGATGATCGTCATAACTTATCTTACCACTATGATGTAACTAAGTGGAATCGGTCCCCCCCCCCCCCCAAGATGGGGCATCCACATTAACCATGAATCGCAAATGGATAAGGTCCCATAGGCAAAAAAGTAGTAGGTCGCTTGCAATACCATTGCTTTAAGTTTGAACTCTTCACCCTTATGAGCACCAAACTCCCTCGTCCCTTCATCCAAAAACTATTTAAGTTCTTTAATTACAGGGAAAATAAATTATCTATATTGTCGATGGGAGCCATTGCCTTGAGTATCAACACCGTTGGAGGGAGACTGATCATGGGTGAAAGATAGCGCGTTGTCAGCATGCTAATCGTTGAATTCGTTTCATCGCGTTAATACAAAAACCTAAATTACGACTGCACTTGCGATACAAGTTTAGCAGTAAGCCAGGTATCAAAAATCCACAGGGAGTGTTCGACAGATTTTAATCGGTTTATTATTTCAGGAATAAAATTGTAAAAGGTGATGGGTAATTTTGGTGATAAAAGAAATGAATAAGATAAATCTACACAAAAGTAAAGCGGGGATCGGGATAGCATCCAACCATACGGATTGAAATGACTACTAATCATGATTCTCGCTCAAGGGCAATTTAATCGAGCATTATCAATTAATCATAAACTTCATGTAATAAGGAATTTAAGCCAAAGTTGCGTGAATAAACATTTAATGGAAAATGGTCACACGCGGATTAAATTCGAATTATCGCTATAACCACTAAAGTTGCGTGACAAATAAAGTTAAACGCATAACAATCCAACTTTAATTCGCACGGGTTCAATTAAACATAATTCTACACAAAACCTACTTTTCAGAGTTCGAGGTCCGTTAATGGCAGAACGAAATCCCAACCCTATTTATCTAAGGGAACAACATGATTTAAACTAAATTAAACTAATTAAACTAAGAAATCAATAAATAAAGACAATTAAAGTAACTACAAAGCATGCAAACTAACTATAAAAGCAAGCAATTAAACTAAAACAACTATATTAATGGAGAAGGTAAAGAAAACTACAACTTACAAACCCAAATGTTGTCACACCAAATGAGGAAGAAGAAATGAGATCTCCAAACCCTAACCCTAAGCTTTTCTAAAACTAAAATGAATTTTGATAAGTCCTTTGATATTACAACAAAAATCTCTTAAATAGTAAGTTGGGAGAAAATAAAAGAAAAAAGAAAAGAAAAGGAAAAATATCTCAGAAAAAAGGGGATCGATCGATTGACCCCTTTGGCCGATTGATCGAATAGTCAGATATGAGCCCACTGCCCTTGTTTGAAGAGTGAAAATTAAAGGGTCGATCGATCTACTAGTCAGGTATCAGCCTTCTCCCCTACTTTGGTTTCTTTATTTTTCTCTTCCGCCAAAAGTCTCGTAACGTATTCGTTAGGTATCGGATTCACGCACCGTTCACGGCCACGCAAAGCTCGCGAGGAGGGATACAACTTTTGTGTAGATATTGGGCCAAATACCCAAGCTGTGAAATGACTAAATTACCCTCGAACATGCAGAAATGTACGAAACTTCATGGAATGCGTCCGAACTTCATAATTAGCATCCAAATACCTATAAAAGCTCAATTAATCCCTTCAAAGCATGTTAACATAGAAATCTGAGGTTGTCTAGTTAACGAGCATAAATATAGGGAATAAGATACCAAAAGCGGCTAATAACGCGTATGTTAACGGATGAAATACGTAATATTTGCGTATTATCAGAGACATAAAGGATCCATGAGAACTACATAATAACTCTATTAATGCTTAAATTATTGAAAGGATTAAACCCGTCGATTGATAATGCAAAGAAAACATTGCGCTATTATTTTAAAATACAGGGTGTCATGGATTTGAAAGTTGTAATATGAGTGAATCAATGGGATGATGCATGATATTCCCACTCACATCCTCTTGAGCATACCATTTTGTGACCTTTGCTATCCATGATAGAGTGAAAAACAGTGTCAAACATGGCCCTAAGGGAAATACTTTCATACTTTCCTTGGAACTTGCGAGCACTCGTGAAATTATGCATGTTTGTTTTTTTCGCTCTCATAAATTGTATATTATTACTCATTGCATAAAGGACACTCATCCATAAGTTCGTGTTTGTTGCGGTACGATATGCAATCATACTTTCATTAATGAATAGATTTATACTTTAAATCAAAACCCTTAAAGATCTTCTTCATAGTTGGATAACTATCTGGTAACGTGTTTTTTAAGGAGAACGTCTTTATCCCACTTAAGAATTCTGGTTATGCTATTGCCCGACAAACCAAACGGAATCTTCAAATTATGAAAAACGATCATTACATACAACACTGAGTGATCTTCTTTCCAGTTTTTATACAAAGATCTAGGCATAGGATGTTAGTTTTGATACAAAACTGAGTGATCTTCAAATTATGCAATTTTTGTACAAAGCTCTAACCATAGTCTTTCAACCGATTATACTCCCGATATTCAGGTAATTGAAAATGAACTTGTTCATTGAATTGGTCATAATGCATAATATCTGAATCCATAGGATGTTAGTTTTGATGGTGTTGGACTATGTAGAAGTTATTAATTAGGTCGGTCAAAGGATGATGTGCTGGCGAATAATTAACCACTTCCACTCGGTCGGGTTTCGGCATGCGATTGGGTACCAGTAATTCTTTCGGAACATATGGTACATTATTTTACCCATGGCATGTACATATCTCAGTCTTACAACATAACCAACCTTAGCAAATGCAACTCAGCGTATTCCAAAGACTTGAATTTGTCGTCCATACAATGGGTGCACGGACATGGGATCTTTTCACTATTAAGATTTCTATCTGTATATTTAATAAATTCAAAGACTTGAATATCATGGTTGTTCATCATCAAAACTCTTAGGAGTTTTGGCTTATTAGAAACAGTGATTGACTTAATTTAGAGATTGATCTCAAATTATTGGTACTCGATAGTCGTTAACGGGAAGGCATGTGGATTTTTTAAATCAAAAAATTGGGTGAGACAAGGAGCCCCTCTATCACCAGAATTATTCGTGTTAGCCTCGAAAGTTCTAAATCGTGGAATCAAAAAAATGATGGAAAGTGGAAAAATAACTCATTTTGCTCTAACGAGGGGTTGCCCAATTATCTCTTGTCTTTATTTTGCAGATGACACCCTTATCTTTGCAAATGGTAATAGTCGATCCCTAATGCATCTCATGGAATTTTTTAAAGAGTATGAAAATCACTTGGGTTAAGTGGTAAATTGCAAAAAAAACATCATTCTATCTGTCGGGAAATGAATCACGTGGCACAAAAAAATAGTGGGAAATGTCACAGGTTTTAAATGAAGAAATCTTCCAATAGTTTATTTGGGGATCCCCTTATTTACAAGCAAGAAAAAGAAATCATACTTCACTAATTTTATTGACAAGATGGTTGGGAAGCTTAATTACTGGAATCATCAAAGTATATCTCAAGTGGGGAGGATTACTCTTATCAAATCAGTGGAAGAATCTATGAATCTCCATCTTCTGGCGGCAATTAATCCTCCGATAAATGTTCTCAATCATAACAATAGATTGCTAGCACGATTTTTATGGGGTAAGTAGGAAGACATGACGAAATTCCAATGGGTGAACTGGGAGGACATTTGCACGACAAAGGAAGAAGGAGGCCTGAATCTCAGATCCATGACTGATCTTGCTCTTGCTTAAGCTCATAATTTGTGGTGGAAATTTTTTAATTCCAACTCTTTATGGTCCCGATTCATGCATGCCAAATACAAAAAGTTGGAAGCTCAAAATTTCAGAGGAACCATTTCTTCATCTTCTCATGTATGGAAGCGAATGCAAAATAATTGGAAGGAATTTTTTGATAATTTTGAAATTGATTCCGGAAAATGGCTTTTGTTAAAGAAAGGAGAATTTTCAATTAAATCAGCTTGGCACTTGGTGAGAGATAAGGGTTGTATTGAATGATCTTTTTCTTTAATTTGGGATAAGAGGATTTCCCCAAAAATTTTAGTTTTCATGTGGCGGCTCCTCCATAAAGGAATTGCAATTGACGAGATCATCAAAAGAATTCATATTCCTCTTACCTTGAAATGTAGATGTTGTATAGAGGCATGTGAAGAAGACAAAGACCATCTTTTTCGGGGTAGTCCTATTGCACAAAAGATTTGGCGTCGGTTCTACAATATTATTGGTCTAAAGTTTTCCTCTTCAAACTTTAGCGGTAATCTAATGAATTTATGGATTAATTCTAAAGGTGACAAGATTAGAAGAATTCTATGTCGGATTATACCAGCCTACATTTGTTGGCATTTATGGTGCGCGAGAAACAAAAGCATGTATGAGGGTGTCCCAATGAAAGAATCTTCGATACTTATTCTGATTTGTGGGAGATTAAAATGGCATTTAGGTATTTTTCTATTCTAGGCATAAAATCTAGATTTCGTTTGGGTATTATAGAGACTTTGTCACTTATAGGAGCTCACATTGAGCCTTATCTGATGTAAGCCACTGGTAGGGGGCTTTTCCTCACCCTTATCTCTAATAAAATCTATATTGATTTAAAAAAAATCAATAACGACCTTTACATGATTATCAGAGACTATATTACGCTTTCCCACACACTCTTTATATTGTGGTAAACCAATTAAATAGTCTTCACAATTCAATTCACCTATATAAATAGGTTGAAATAAAGGTCATGTATCATACAAGAACTCTCAATTGATAATTCAAACAATTTATTCAACCAAAGCATTAAATCAATATGAAATAATATCGAACATATTAACATCCCCAGAAAATTGAATAAAAATAAATAAATTAAGATGTCATCACACGTGCCAAGGAATTAAAATAATTACAAACTTGTCTGAAAATGTGAAAGAACGTTACAAACTTATCTCAAAATAAACATTGTTCATTTCTCAATCTTCACCAACAAATAAACTAGCTAGGCAATGTATGCACTATTATACTCTTTTAACATAGACCCCTCACCATGGTAAAAATTCCTACGCTCCTCTCTATAATCTGGGTATATGGTATCAACTAATATCTTACCTCACCTACTTTCAAAAAGAGATCGTGCACATGTGTTCCATGAGTCACATAAACGAGCGTGTGTGCTAATGACCATGGTATTGGTAAAGTCCCACATATAATACTTCCCACCATAGTTACCATGGATGGATCATGATGATTCTCAGAAAGAGGGTGCAACAGGTGGATGGGAGGGGAATGCTTGAGGAGGCATTGGGAAACCTTGAGGCACTAGAGACAGGAAACCTGCGACGCAAACTGAGATCCACCTTATTGTTAAGTAAGATATTTAAACAATATCTTGATCGCAATCGTCAGCTATCCCAAGGTAATGGTAACATTTCTCATGTTCTTCTCAAGAACAAGCACTTCCTCTTTCATATTTTTATGTTCTATGTCCTAGCTCGACATATGACTCCTCACCAAAGAGAGCTTGTCCAATATAGGTGAGGTACGCTATATTTTGGTCCTTGGCATCCTTGATCCCACACTTGTTGTCCTCCCCCTTTTATCCCTCACAATTACTTTGGATAGGGAATCTGAGTCAATGTCATAGTGGTTACACTAGGACTGACTGCTTGGCATGCTTAATTTCTTGGAGTATAATATTATATATAGGACTATAATTTCAATAATATTTTATTACAATTTGTATATATATATTATCATTAAATTCAAACTCACCAGAATCAGAACCAATTTTTCTATGAAGTTTTAGTATGTTTATGTTATCTGTCATGTAAGTACAAGTTGACCCAATTAGGATCTTTCATTTCTTTCGGAGTCCCCTTGGTCCTTTCCACACATTCCTCCTTCAAAGCATCATATATTTTGGACCTAAGTTTATTGAAATTAACTTTATTTTCCCAGTTCTTTCCATTTTTATCCCTCGACTATGTCTCTAAGAAGTCATTCCATTAGTGGATGGGCATTTAAATATTTTTGCAAAACTTGTCTTTCCAACCCAAAATATCATACCTTGATGTACCCTCCAGGAAATGAACCTTTCAGATGTTCTTCCAGTAGTTTTTAAAATTTTCAACTACTCGAGAAAGAACAAATGCCTTTGAACCGCGCGGGAATATAAAAGTTTTACAAATTTGATCCCCCACATCATCCTTTTTGGAACGATCAAGGTTCGTCTAGTTGTTTACCTCCCACGTCCCACTGTCATATTTTTAAGAGACAAACAACAGGCTTTAAAAATATGGATGTCATTTTTGTTACCAGTAGGATTCTTAACACAAAAGAACCTAGTGTGGTTCTTATCTTATGCTTAGGATTCCTCGATAACGGGAGTTCAGGGAGTTGGATTAATAGGGGTTTATGGAGTCTAATGACTTGAAAACAGTGTAGATGGAGTTATATAATGAACTTGTGACGTAGTAGAGTATTGCGAACCCATAAGTGTCGAGAATTCAACTTACGGATTAAGATCGGATTTTGTTGGAGGATGTGTTTCATTATTTGGTTAATCATCTTTATTCTCGTTCTACATTTCCCACAAAAAATTAAAAAAAATAGCAAAGAATGTATGACAATTGTGTTTAAGATTTTATATATATACCTTTTCACGAGCTTTTAAAACATGCTCAATGTGCCTAATTTCCATCAACTTGGTATTATTTTTTTATAAATTTGTGAAAAGTTGAACATAGCCAACTGAGCGGAAGCATATCTATAATTTTCGTATAAATGTCCATGATATGAACTCAAAATCATTTCTTCAAATTTTTTCGTAAGCTCTCATGTAATGGGCATATGTTATGAGACGTCACAATCTTGGTGAAATGCCCCGTTTATGAAATTATATCCACAATGGTTGAATATTTTATTGTCTTTTGGAATAGTGTCACTAATGTAAGTGCACAATCGGGATTATCAATGAAAAATATATTTTTTATTGTCTTATCCCAACATTTTGGCAAGGAAAATAGAATACGATTAAAATGTATAGTTGGGAGAGATTAACTCCACAATTTGTAAGGTAATTGAACTATTAAAATTTTCTAATCCCATACTAGTAAATATGAGTTACCTCTTTGGCGTGCACTAATAAAAGAGGTTTTTGTGTTGTCCAATTGTGGTCTCTTGATCATCTCTTAAAAGTAATTATTATCGTGATTCATTTTTTCCCGAGAAGATATATAAAAGGAGGGTGTGAATATGACCAGTGTTTTATAACGTGAATGAAAAGAAGGAAAATGTATAAAAGAGTTTTGTACGTGGGACATCAACACCAAATAATAAGAGTAAAGGCTCTAATTAATCCAAAAATTACTATGAGTCCCTCAAGTAATTAATATTTTCCACCTAATTAGCCAAACACAACAAGTTAAATTTTGGTTCATTTCAAATAAATTAATCCTAAAATTACTATGTGTCCACCAATTCGCAAGCCCTTCCACCAATTTGTGTTTACCCAAACAACAACCACTTAAGAATGGGGTGAAGATGGCCAATAGTTAACCAAAAAGATATATGAACTAACATTCATTCGCATAATATCAACATCAACTAATTAATTATTTCCAATTAATCAGTTATACACAACAAGTCAAATTTTATTTCATTTTAATTAAATTAATCCTAAAATTAATGTGTCCATTATTATACAATCCCTTCCACCAATTTGTGTTCACCTAAGTAGCAACCACTTAAGAAAGGGGTGAACACGTTCACAACGGTTACTCAAAAAGAGATATGAACCAACAGTAATCCTCACAATATTAACATGAACTAATTATTGTTTTCCAATTAATAAATGATACACAACAAGTACATTTTTATTTTTTTAATTTAATTAATCCTAAAATTACGATGTGTCCACAAATGGGAAGCCCTTCCACCGATTTGTTTTCATCTAAACAACAACCACTAGAGGAAGGGGTGAATACGACTTTGACAGTCAACCAAGAAGTTACAACTATATATAAAACTATGTTAAACAAAAGAAAAGATAAGTAAAATTACCTGAATAAAGAAAGCAACTAGAATCAGTTGAGCTTCAATAATTGTTCTCTAATTGCACATGCATATGGATGGAGAATAAAATATGTTAACATATTATTCAATACTCGATCACATGATGTAAAATTAGGGATAAGTAGGGTTTGGTTTACATTGCTTAAAACATATATAATTTTCCCAATTTTGATTTTGATATACTCGTCAACAACTAATTTACTTGCCTCATTTACATTACTTTAATTTTCATTTTTGTTTGTATTATAGGTAACACTGATAACTTTTTTATGTTAGAATTTGAGAAATTGTCATTCTTAATGCCAATATCAATGTGTACGTAAAATGAATTAGTTATCACTTCTAAGTCTTAATTGTTTTATAAAAAGTTTAGGTTAAAATAGTTTTTATATAAAGAAGTAGTTTTTTTTATAAAATAGTTAAAACTTGTTTATATAAAAAATAGTTTTACACATGATGGGGATATATATATATATAATAAAAACATCATTACCACGGGGATAAATTAAAAACAACATGGGTTATTTATTTATTTTTTTTGGAAGAGGATCAAACCCCAAATTTATTAGTTAGGAGAGAAAAAAAGCCTTTCTCCGATGGCTCCCATAATGAAAATATCAAAATCATCAATATAAGATTTAAAAAAATCAAGTGAAGGGGCCTTTATAAGGTCTAACTTTGAAAGCTAAAACAATGTCAGAATGTATAGCTTGAATGGTTGGCTTAGACTACATAACAGATCCTTCAAATGTAGCATGATTCCTGGAGCACCAAATTCCCAAAAATATATATAGAGGTAGAACTTTGCAAAGAATAGCCCTAATACTCTTCCCACGACAATTAAACAACCAAGACATAATTTTCGAGCATAAAGAGTGATTCGGAATTTTACAACCCCATCAAATTTTCAAAATGTTTCCACACATCCTTAGCAATGTCACTGAAAAGAAATAAATTATTATCACTTTCTTCTTGTGACACTTGACAACAACAGCATTTGGAAACCATCGGAATGAAAATAGACTTGAGATTGAGGTCGAGAGGAAGAGCTTTGTGAAGAATCCTCCACAAAAATATCGAAACCTAAGGAATAGTTCTAGGATCCCAAATCGTGGAAAAGGAGAATTGAGACCAATGTTTAATCTGAATACAATCCCAAGCAATTTTAAGGCTAAACTCTTGACGCAACCAATTCTGTCCACCGAAAAACACATTCACATCAATAAATTCACCAACAAATTGCAATCGCTTCCATGTGATACTAGCAAAAGATGGGGCACCCCTAAAATTAATATGATCTAACTTTTTATATTTGTAGTGCATGAAAGAAGCCCAAAGAGAATTATTTTGTAAAAATTGGACCCAAATTTTACAAGCATATGCATTACAAACATCATTGATAACTCTCAAACCAAGACCACCTTCTATTTTTGGTCGACAAATTATGTCCCATGAAATACAGTGGTGCTTTCTAACACCATCTATATGACCCAACAAAAATTAGAGCAGATTTTATTCGAATCCTTAAAAAAAGATTTAGATGGATATAATGCTGAAAATACATGAAGCGCAGTAGCATGAAAAATGGATTGTATCAGTAAAAGTCTACATGCATAGCTCAAATAAGAACTATTCCAACTGTTAATGCGGTCAGTTGCCTTAGATAAAATACCATTAAATAACAGTCACTTCTTTGGGCCCACAAAAATGGTAACTCCCAAGTAACTGGTAGGCAGACTGTACTGCCTAAACCCGAAACACGCAAGAAGCTTAGAACGTTGCCTTAGAGAGAAATTATTGGAAAAAATAATGCAGCTCTGTTTATTATGCACCTGTTGACCGGAGTGTTTTTCATAAGCTGTTATCCACTGCATAAATATTTTCAATGACTTAACATTTCCATTGAGGAAAAACATTATGTCATCAAAGAATGAAAGGGACGAAACCACTAGATAGCCACTTGGGATTGAAAAATATCCAATACTGCCTTGAGACATTAGATTATGAATTCCGCGATTAAGACTTCAGCTGCAATAACAAATAAAGATTGTGAGAGAAGGTCACCTTATCGAACTCCCTGAACCGATTTAAAGTAACCACATGCTTTGCCATTGATCAATATTGAGTACCAACAGCTAGAAAGCACCCACCAAATCATATCAATCCAATTTTGAGAAAAAATATAAGCACGGAGCACTTTGAGAATGAACCCCCACGATATACTATCATAAGTTTTTGCCATGTCCAATTTGACCACGACATCGATCCTCTAATTTTTTTGTGGAGTTGCGACATCAATTCTTGAGCAAGAATAATATTACTCGTGATTGCTCTACCCTTGATGAAAACTGCATGGGTTATTGAAAAACAGTTAAAACATAATTATATGGGGGTAAAAAAATGGAGATAAGAATGACAATTTACATAGACATTGGCATTGTCATTCCTAATAAAAATGACAATGTCAATTTTCATGTCAATAATTATACTTGTAATGTCCCTATAGTTATAGAAGGACACGACCATATAAGGACCATAACCATAAATGGAGTTTAGTTTGAAAGGCCACGACCTTGGAAAGTTAGGACGAGACATTGAACTAAGGCCATAACCTTTACCTTAGGGGCTTAAGATGGACTAACATGTGAGTGATGATGTGGCCTAATTGGGTCATTTATTAATAATCAGGTTTTGGAGGTTATAGAAGCTTTTATAGAGGGGTATTATTGAAAAAGAGAGGACATAAGTTGAAATTCTAGGTTTCCTTATATTTTCTATAAATAAAAACCCTTGGGAGACTTCCCAATAATTCTAAAACCCTAATTCCCACTTTAGAGAGAGAAAATGAGATTTTAAGAAGAGGAGGAAATGCTATCAGAAAAGAGGCCAAGGACTTATAATGTTCACTAGATAGGAAGAGATGTTTGAAGGCATGAGATGGCTATTGCTCGTTGGACTAAGTCATAGAGGTAAAGGATATATCCTTATCCTCTTCTTCCAAGCTTAAAACCCTAGTTTATATGTTTTTTATTAAATGAGATGAGGCCTTGTGTTATATTATGATTTTTTAGATTTAAGGCCATGGAATTTTACTGTTCACCATATTATGGGTTTAGAGTCCATGGGCATTTACTTTTCATTGAGGTTTTAGATTTTCTGGGCTTGAAGGTCATGGACATTAACTATTCACCTTATATTTTTGTTTTAGAGATCTTTTAGGATTTGGGTTTAAAGTTGATGGGTTTTTTGGGGATAAGTAAGTTCGAGGATGCTTATATCAAACTCATTAACCCTTTCATCTAAGAGGATTTGAATTATTAGTTAATTAGGGTTTAAACCTTCATTTTAATAAAATACCCTTATTTTTTGGAGATTAGGAGTTCTAACTCCTTATTTGAGGCCACGAACATAGTCAGTATTATATTTTCCTATTTGTGGGTAATTGAGGTGGGATTAAGTGTTGAGGCTCCGGTATTATTTGTCAGGCCAAGGAATCAGGACTGGAGATAGACTCATACATTGTGCTTCAGGTCAAAATGATTAGTCTTAATGAGATTTATCCTATGCTAACTAAGGTGTTTTTTCACCTTGGCACAGCCATAACAAGGTTATGGAGTTGACAAAAGACCGTGGCTCTCATCCTCGAATGGGAAATAAGAGGGTTCCATGATCTTTGGAATAAATGGGTCAAAGACACCTAGAATAAGGCTGTGGAGATTGACAGCTCAAAGTCCACAATAAAGGCCTCAGACCATAGCTCGAACTAAGGGATATTGAGCCTTGGGGGAAGCTGAAGAGTGGTGAACCAAGGGACATTGAGCCATGGGCAATCATGGTATTATGAGGGGTTGGGAATAAAATATTTTTTCCTTACTATTTACTTTTATTGTATAGATTTATTATCTTAATTATTTTACACAACTTTGTTAGTCTTGTAAATACTAACATTAATTGGTGGAATGAGTACCTTCGATTTAAACCTTGCTCAGCGATTTGATCTCATCCCAATGACATTGCTTGTTTCTTAAGGATGAGTGGCTACAAAAAGGAGTGAGGCAATGGATAATATTAGTAACTACAAATGGAGAGTGGGTTTTTTTAAATTTAAGTATATTATAGTTAGAGATTGTTTTAATTCAAAATATTTCTCATTTCATTGTATTTACCTCTTTTATTTAGTTTGATATATTGTATGGATGTTTTAATTGAACTATGGGATTACTAATGCTTGTCATACAGAGGTTAATTTCTATTTCAAAGGAACTAGTGTTCATGAATGATCTCTTTCATCTTGTGCGTTGCTATAATTAGATGAATGAATATTTTACAACCACTGATAATATAGTCGAGGCCTTTTAAAGGTCACGACATAGTAACCTTTCTCTACATTTATAAGATTAAAAAAAAATTCCTAGTGAAAAAAATTTATATAACACCTTCGCCTAATAGAACAAGGCCGGGAGCATAAAAATGGTATTAGACCGTTCGACCTTAGAAACTATAGGCGTGTTAGGAAAAAACTATTTAGGTAAACATGTTTAAAAAACTTCGCATTAGGACTATTGACTTATACTTATGTGAATCTTGTCAGGAAGCTATGGCAAGACGTAATAAACGAAGAGTCAAAGTTATCGCGGACAACATTAATAAGGACACGGGACATGCCCTTCGAAACGATGAAAATGAGAAAGTGCCTAAGTACGTAGTTGGGTTTGTGGGAGCCCTAGATAGGTTCATGGATGCAAGTGTGATCGATAAAAGTCTCATAGGTTGCACTATTTAACACTTTAACATATTGGGTTCGCAACCCTTTAATGGGGAACCCGATCCTTTGAAAGTCGGTGCATGGATATTGAAGACTAAGAATATCTGTTTAGTGATTAGTTTCATGAAAGAATAAAAGGTGTCCTTTTCCTCATTCACGTATGAGGCAGGGGCTGATCATACGTGGACGATGGTTAATAAAATAGTTGGGAGGAGAGGTCGCGACCATCGATCTTAATCGCTCAGAAGCCACGACCATACCATGAGGTCATGGAAGGAAAGAAGAATGAGAAGTTTGATACCGCACTAGTCTTATCTAAGAGTTTCCCACATTGGTATTAATTTGTTACAAATATAGCAAGCTAGGTCGCAAGTTTAAAGACTGCAGAATGCGAAAGAAAGATGATAAAAAGTCGCAACCTCAAGCGAGAGTTTTTTATCTAAATGCTAAGAACGCCAAGAAGACCGAGTAAGTTATAGAAAGTACTATTAATATTGATGATAGAAAGTCTTATACTCTTTTTTATTTTGGTTCCACACACTCTTTTGCAGGAACAAACTTTGTACGAAAGATAAAGGCAAAGCCTCAGATCTTGAAACCTCCATTAGTGATTGACACTCCGATAGGAGTTTCATGAGAAGTCATGACCATGTTTAGGGGATGTATCGTGGATATAGGAGATCAAAATTTGGATTTAACTTCATTTCGTTAAAAATGAAAGATTTGATGTGATCTTGGGCATGGATTGGTTGTCCATCCATTTTTTTAAATTAACTGTGATAGTAAAGAGATTATCATGTGGAAACCTAGAGAGGTCAAGGTAAGTTTTATAGGAACTAAACAAAGTAAAAAGACCTTGATAATATCAACCTCGAGATATAGGAAGGTGCTAAAAGGCAGATGTTATAGATATTTAGTTTAGGTGAAGGTCCTTAACAGTTCTACGACTTCCTTAAATGACACCCCTATAGCCACAGATTTCAAGACGTCTTTCTAGAGGAGTTACCAGGCTTTCCCCCAGACACGTAAATTGTGTTTACCATTGATTTGGTACTTGAGGTCGTGCTCATTTTAAAGGATCCCTACAGAATGGCTCCTATGGAGTTAAAGGAGTTAAAAGAGAATTTAGTGGACCTGTTAGGCTAGGACTTTATTAGGCCTAACATTTCATTTTGGGATCCTCTGATGCTTTTTGTGCAGAAGATGAATGGATATATGAGAATGTTCATAAAATATAGATAATTTAATAATGTGAAAACAAAGAACAAGTATCCTATACATAGGATTGAATATCTTCTTGACCAATTGAACGATGCTAGATATTTCTCTCAGATTGATCTATATGGTTGGGATATTACCAATAAAGATAAAGAATGTGGAAATGCACAAAATAAATTTTAGGACTAGATATGGTCATTTTGATTTTGTGATTATTCCTTTGGGGTTTAATAGTGACCCTATTGCCTTTATTGATCTCATGACTAGAGTGTTTACAACCTTCCTAGACAAATTTATGATTGTATTTATTAATGACATACTGATTTATTACTCTGACAATGAAGTTGATCGGAGTTAAACAAGACTCGGGAGAGCCCGATGGCCTCTAGATCGGTACTTAAAGTATGACCTAGGGTTTGTAATCAATTGGGGAGGTTTTAGGGACCTAAGGAGATACTTAGGGGGTCCTAGAATGTGGTGTCTATAGA
This sequence comes from Sambucus nigra, assembly GCA_949130495.1. Lineage (NCBI taxonomy): Eukaryota > Viridiplantae > Streptophyta > Magnoliopsida > Dipsacales > Adoxaceae > Sambucus > Sambucus nigra. The sequence goes on from OX422208.1 coordinate 283,511,066, forward strand.
GCCCCTCGACGGGTGAGCTTGGAACAAGTGAAAGACGTTGAATATACACCACATGATGTTTTTGGAAAAAAGTCAATTATGTGGACCGAAGGGACGAGGATAAACATTTTATGAGGTTGAGGCCGATTCTGAGGACCTAAGGTAATGCTGGCGATGGAAGATTCTATGGCATGAGGTCAATTATGAAGACCTAAAGTTGGGCCGACCAATTATGTGGGTTCAAGTCAGTTCTGGGGATCTACGGTAGTGGATGATGATGCGAGAAATAACACCACCAGGTAAGGTGTTTCTGAGCTCAATTCAATGTTAACAATGTCAGTAAGGGTATATAGTATAAGGAGGTGAGGAGAAAAGGATAAAGACCAAAATATAAGTGGTTCAGCCAATTATGCCTACATCCACTGTGAAGGTGTGTGGTTAGCATCACTGTATGAGGGCTCTAATGGCCATGGATACAAACTCTCAAGATTTCTCTCTCTCTACTGTATATTTGGACAGAGTTTTAGCTAGGGTAGTTAATTTTGGATCCTTTACAAGGTAGAGGATAACCTTTTATATAGTGCCTAGGGGGTGTAATGTACCCCCAAGCACGCAATGAACATATGCATGAGGATCGAACCAGTATGAGAATAACACATGGATGATCTCATATAGATAATCATGACCTCAATACTCCCTCACGTGAGAGGAATGATTCGGTTATAACTGATTGTGTACACGTGTTCCTAATAATACATATGCTAATAAGGACTTGGCCATCTGTTAATGTTACCAACTTCGGCCTGGAAGAGGATGAGTTAGTGACCTTGGCTTAGTGGGAGAGCTGAGGTAAGGCATGTTGAACTGTGACGTCGGCCTGAGCCGAGGTAATGGTAACATAGCAGGAATGTCGACTGATCCCCAGTCGAGATTGGTTTTGATGATGGGATAGAAACCTTATCCTGAACCAAGCTGAGTTTACAAGCCTTAAATGACCAGATGGATAACCACCCATGTGGATTACAGAGACCTCACTCGTCGAGGTAGTTAGTAACGTCGGCCATTGCTGAACTTGTTTAGGATGAGACCGCTGGTTGTTGATATAAGGCCCTTCTAACATCGGACATCTCCATGGACGAGGTTGATGTCTCTGAGCTGAGGGGATAAATTTAGGGCATATCAATCACCCCCTAGCCCTTAGTTACCTGTGTGATCAGGTGCCTAAGGGGTATATTTGCCCGAGGTGGGACTTCCTTAGGTGTTAATACCTTTTTGACACGTGTCACCTGCTGAAGTGGCTACCGTGTCTGGCAAGTGTGATGATTGCAGCCTTTTGGGCTCCTAAGGCAATGATGGGCCTTGGGATGCGTGTGGGGTTATTTGAGGGTTAAACCCTCATTTCCTTTGTCTTTCTTCCCTACTTATTCATTTCTTTGACTGGAATTTTCAGCCTCTCTCTCTCTACAAGAGCTCTGGTTAGCAGCTTATTGGGTGGATTTTCCTTGCTAATTCGTCCTCTCTTCTCATTGCATTCCATCAGGTACCATCCAGCATCCCTTCTTCTCCATTTTTTCTTTATTTATTCTTGATTTTTTCATTTTTCGATGAGTTCATTGAGTTTTTCGTCCATCGCTTGTGTTTTTCGGTGGTCTTGGTTCTTGTTGTTCTTGATCGAAAAACTCAGTTTGATCCTTAATTCAATTGCCAATCCTGTTTGTTTAGGAGAGTCACAAGTGTAAGTTCTGATTCACATGCTCAGACCCCTTTACCAACTCTTAGAGGAATTCCCCTCTCTTAGGGAGAAGACCTTAGATAAAATTAGGCAAATAGAAAGAGCCCAAGAGGAAGCTCGTAGGGCAGAGGCGTTCCCACTCAGACCTATATTTTCACCCCCTCTGAAGGTCATATACCCTGAGCGAGCCGAACCAGTTAAAATAGCAGAAGTCCCAGTTGAACCTACCCCCATGGGTGATTCTGAGTCATCCACCTCAGACCCTATGTCTGTGGACTCCTTTCAAGAGGCCATTGACTTTTTTGTTCAGCAGGATCAAGTCCCTGATTAAGCCGAGGTTTCCAGTCAGACCTCGTCTCGTATGAGTTCAAGAACATCGTACTCTTCCTCTAACGTTGAGGTTATAGGATCCATCATGGTTGTACCTCTAATATTTGAAGCCATTACCCTATCGGTCGTCACATGAGCTGAGTTTGTTCAGAGGTTCCCAGGTGGTGCCCCATCGTCTGCTCAAGCCGACATTGAACCAGATGATGATGATGGGGATAAGAGCGATGTTGATACCTCAAAGGCAACCGATATAGAAAGAACTGTCATCGAGCTCGACGTTCTTGCCTTCAGGCATCTATATTCCATTAAACCCTCCATAAAAGTCAAGAGACCTCTGAGGGAAGAGAGGGATTTTAGTAGCCGAGATGGTGAGATCTGCTTGTACGGGCAGATGTTCAAGTTGGAGTTTCACTTGCCCATTCATCCCACCATTAGGGCCATACTTTCCTACATCAACTTAGCTCCTTCCCAATTATCACCCAATGCCTGACGGGTCATAATAGGAGCTGTTGTCTTATGGAGGGCAGTCCATCATTCAGACCTTCCTCTTCAGGTCTTCATCGGATGCTACATCCCTTCCTCTGCCAGGAATCATCCGAGCTATTACCATTTCTTAGCTCGTAAGTCAACTAAGAAGATGTTGCAGGTCACCCAAACTAGTAATCATAATTAGAAGCCATGGTATTTTTTTGCCTCAAGGTCATGGGAATTTATCCCTTGTGCCCCCTCTTCAAACTTAGAGCCGAGGATACCCCTGAGGTGGGGGAAGGTGTCAATGGTTGCCCGGGCTGACCCTGGGCTAAGACAAAATAATCTTCAAAAAGTGAAAGACCTTCAAGATCAGGGGGAACATGGTCTGTTGGTCAAGTTTGAACATCTGATGACCCCCTACTATCTCTCTGAGACTGGCCTTGGGGGAGTCCTCTGACCGAGCTTCATAAGTGCTTATTTTATTATTTCAGTAAGTTAAACCTCTGAATTTTTATGTCTCTGATCCTCTAACTCAGAGCTTTCCATTTACAGAATGACATGAAGGCATCTCAGACAATATCTAGGAGATGTCTCCCCCAAGTCTCACAAAGCTGGTGAAGAAGGTAGGTTTTAGTGCACCCCCTCCTCCCCCGCCAAAGAAGAGTGTCGACACGTCCAAGGCCGACACCACAAGAAAGAGGAAAACTACAACCACTTCCCCTGAGGATCAGAGGAAAAGCAAGGCCCAAAAGGCTATCCTCATATCCTCTGAATATGCACTGGGTGCTCGTCTAGAGCAGCTAAAAATTAATGATAGTATTATAGGCCATAGCCTTCAGGCGTTAGATACTATCGGCTCTGCTGTAATCGATGCTGACAAATGCTTTTATCGTTCCATGGATACTCCTCTGTTGGTGGAGTTTGGCCTTCATGGGTCCATTCAGGTAAATTTTAGATTTTAATTTTTTTCTGAAGTGTAACCTCTATTTTGAATTTGAACTTATACATTTGATTTCTTGATTTACAGGGCATCGTTGCTCTGCACTATCTTGCCAACTGGACTCTAAAGAAGTTGCCTCTCATTGAGAAAGGCCAGGAGGTCGAGAAAGTGCAGGACACTCTGAACGCCGAGGTAGATCATCTAAAGTCTACCTTTGAGGGGTCTGACAAGAAGGTTAAGAAGTTGGAGAAAGAGATCTCCAAGCTTAAAAATGAACACACCTCTACTCTGAAGGCCAAGGACGACTCTCTTCAGAAGAAGGTTGATGCTGTAGTGAAGGCAGCCCTTGAGGATGCTTCTGAGGGGATCCTGGCTAATTACAAAGTCTCTGATGAATTCATCATCTTTGGCTTTGAATACCTCAAAATAGGTATTAAGGCAACTGGCAAATGGGCGGCCGCTAAGGAGAAGGAGTCAGGGAGCTTGAAAGCCTTTGACTTCATTGGTCTGGGTTTTAATAATCCTCAGTTTTCCCAGGCCCTTCAAGAGGATAAAGAGGAATATGCTACTCCTGCAGAGACTGCTCCTTTGGATGTTACAGAGACTGAAGGTGCCAATCTCTAAGATGATGGGGCCGAGGTGACCAACATCGGCCAGGCTGAGGATGCTCACAATGTAGTTGCAAACCCTTAAGCCATTTTTGTGAAGTTTTTTGTAACCTTGTCTTATACATTTAAACAATAACCTCTGATGACAAACTCGACTAGCTTGTAGCTTGTAACTCAACTTTAATTGATATCCACCTCTGACGAGGGATTTATTTATTTATTTACTGAATGTTCTCTGAATGATTCTCTTTGCCATGTGATGTGTGTTCAGCTCTGAAGTCTCAATATAACTTTTCACCAGATTAATGATGTTCAGGGTCTGAGGTCATCCAAGTATGATGTCTGACCTCAGACCTTGTCACCAAATCATGATGTTATAAGGTCTGAGGTTGTCAATTAAGATGTTATCCCCATAAATAATTTTCACCAAATTAATGATGTTAAGGGTCTGAGGTCATCAAGTATGATGTCTGACCTCATACCTTGTCACCAAATCATGATGTTATAAGGTCTGAGATCATCAACTAAGATGTTATCCCCATAAATATTTTTCACCAAATTAATGATGTTAAGGGTCTGAGGTCATCAAGTATGATGTCTGACCTCAGACCTTGTCACCAAATCATGATATTATAAGGTCTCAGGTCATCAACTAAGATGTTATCCCCATGAATAATATTCACCAAATTATGATGTTAAGGGTCTAAGGTCATCCAGGTATGATGTTTGACCTCAGACCTTATCACCAAATCATGATGTTATAAGGCTTGAGGTCGTTAACTAAGATGCTATCCCCATAAATAATTTTCATAAAATTAATGATGCTCAAGGTCTGAGGTCATCCAAGTATGATGTCTGACCTTAGACCTTATCACCAAATCATGATGTTATAAGGTTTGAGGTCGTCAACTAAGATGTTATCCCTATAAATAATTTTCACCAAATTAATGATGTTCGGGGTCTGAGGTCATCCAAGTATGATGTCTGACCTCGGACCTTGTCACCAAATCATGATGTTATAAGGTCTGAGGTCATGAACTAAGATGTTATCCCCATAAATAATTTTCCATTCAAGCATAATGAATTAAGTATTGACACGGGAACTGATCTTCTCATTAATAATCTCTTCATAAGATTATATATTTACATGAAAGCCATGGTAAGATCATATGTAATAACTTTTTAGATGATCAGCATTCCAAGGATTGGAAAAGGGTTCCCCTTCGAGGTTCCCAAGCTTGTAAGTCTCGGGTACAACCTGCTCAATCACTTTGTAAGGACCATGCCAATTTGGGTGAAACTTATTTTCCTTCTGCAACGTCTTCTTCAACATTACGTCTCCTATAGCTATGGATATTGATTTTACCCTTTGATTGTAGAATTTTTCTATTCTCTGCTGGTAAGCTGCCTGCCTAACTTCTGCGTCTTCCCTTCTCTCTTCAATTAAATCTAGGTCGATTATTCTCTCCTCCCCATTCTTCTCAGGGTCATGGGTCTAAACCCTATGAGTAGGGAGTCCTACCTCTGTTGGTATGACGGCCTCTGAGCCATGTGAAAACATAAACTGGGTCTCCCTTGTTGGCGTCCTAGTCGTTATTCTGTAGGCCCATAGCACAGCATAAACCTCTTCAGTCCATCTACCTTTAGCTTCTTCTAACCTCTTTTTGATCCCGCTAAGGATCGTTCTATTTGTGACTTCGATTTGAACGGTTGCTTGAGGTCAGCCAAGAGAAGAGAAAAATTGCTTTATCCCAACTCTTTTGCAGTATTTCTCTAGGGAAGAATTCTTGAACTGGTTTTCGTTGTCCGAAATGAGGGTGTTTGGGAGGCCATGTCTACATATAATGTTTTTACAAATAAATTGGGAGGTCTTCTGCTCTGTAATCGTGATCATCGACTTCGCCTCTACCCACTGGGAGAAGTAATCAATGGAAACTATCAGAAATCGATAATTATTTACAGCCCTAGGCAGGAGTCCTACTAGGTCAATTCCCCATACTGTGAATGGCCAAGGGGAACTGATTGACATCATAGGCAGATGAGGTTGATGTTGGATAGTGGAGAATCTCTGATATTAATCACACATCTTCACGCAGGCTGTAGCATCTTTGGCCAAGGTCGGCCACTAATATCCTTGCGTGATAGTCCTCTTTGCCAAAGGTCTCCCTCCTATGTTACTGGAGCAAGAACCCTCGTGTACCTCCTCTAGGATGTGGGGAACTTCTGTGGGATGAACACATCTGAGGAGAGGTAATAGGAATCCCTTCCTATACAGGACATCTCCTACTATTGAGAACTTTGCAGCTCTGTACCTCAGTTTCCTCCTCTCTGACTTTAACTCCGATAGCACCACCTCTCTGATATATCTGATAAGGGGATCCATCCATGAGTCCCCTAGGTTCAAATTGAGGCAAGGTTTACTGACCTCTTCTTCTTCAATGGTTGCTCTGGGTAAGATCTCTACAGGGACTGTCCTTCTGATATCTGTCCTCGTTGTCGAAGCTGGCCTTGCTAATGCATCTGCATGACTGTTATTTTGCCGAGGTATTATTTTTATCTTTACCTCTTTGAAGCCTTCGAGTATCGTTCTCACCCTCTTTAGGTATTTGATCATCCTTTGCCTCATAAACCCCCAATACTTGATTAACAACCAATCTTGAGTCACTGTGAAGAAATAGTCATCTTACCCCAAGGGTTTTTGCCAATGAGAGACCTGCTATCATGGCCTCATATTCAGAATCATTTTTTGATGCCTTGAAGTTGAACCTTAGGGCATATTCGATGTTAGTACCATCTGAGGCTAAGAGTATCAGCCCCGCACCGCTTTCACTTTCGCAAGAAGACCCATCGACAAAGAGGTTCCAGATGTCTTTATCTGATGAGAAACCACCTTCTAATATTATTCCCTGCCTAAAGAGGTATCGATCTTCCTCATTCTCACCTATTCCATCTCTTGGGCATAACCTCTTTCGGGTGTCGGAAGACGTTGCTGTTTGATCCTTCTGCAGTCTCTAGATTATTCTCAATCTCGACCTCTTCCCATGTGAACTCCGTGACAAAATTCGCCAGTGCTTGCCCTTTGATGGTCACCCTGGGCTGATAAGTAAGGTCATACTCTCCCAGCTCAATGGACCATGTCATCAATCTACTCGACTTCTCAGGTTTATGGAGGACCTGTCTAAGTGGGGAATCGGTGAGGATGACTATGGAATGGCCTTGAAAGTAAGGCTTCATCTTCTTGAAAGCATGTATTAGGGCGTAGGCTAACTTTTCCATACGAGGATAATTTTGTTCAGACCCTTGAAGGACCTTACTGTTGAAGTACACAGGCCTTTGGACCCCAACGTTTTCCCATACTATGGCTGCACTTGTAGCTGATTCAGAAACTGCTAGGTAGACATATAACTTCTCTCTTGCAATGGCTGAGATAAAAGTAAGGGGGGTCCGAGGTAGGACTTAAGCTGATCAAAAGCCTCTTCACACTCTTTATCCCATTCGAAGGCCTTTCTAAGCACCTTAAATAATGGAAGACACTTGTTGATCACCCTAGAAATAAATCTGTTGAGCGCAGCTACTCTTCCAGTGAGCCTCTAAACGTCCTTGATACTCCTTGGTATCTTTATATCGAGAAAATCCTTGATTTTCTCAGTGTTCGCCTCTATTTACCTTTGATTGATAATGAATCTGAGAAATTTCCCATCACCTACCCCGAAGACACACTTCAGAGGGTTGAGTTTCATTCTGTAAAAGTCCATGGTATCGAAGGTCTTTTCTAGGTCTGCCATGTGAGTGTAGGCCTTTAAGAATTTCGTCAGCATATCGTCTGTGTACACCTCCATAGTCTTGACTATTTGAGTCTCAAACATCTTATTCACAAGACGTTGGTATGTTGCCCCCATATTTTTCAATCTGAAGGGCATAACCTTGTAGCAATATGTCCCTTTGTTCGTGATGAAGGATGTCTTCTCTGAGTCATCGGTATCCATGAAAATCTGGTTGTAGCTTGAATACGCGTCCGTGAAGCTCATGAGCTCATGTACTGCAGTTGCATCTACCATATGGTCAATTTGAGGTAAGGGATAGCTATCTTTCGGGCAAGACCTGTTCAGGTCGGTGAAGTCTACGCACATTCTCCATTTTCCGTTGGCTTTGGGCACAATGACTGCATTCGATAGCCACTTCGGATATATGTCTTCTTTGATAAACTCAGTCTCTTCCATCTTCTTGACTTCTTCTTGAATGATATCGTACTTCTCCATATTCTTTGTCTTTGTTTGATTGGCCTAGCATCCTTAGTCACATTCAGCTTGTGACCATAACCTCAGGGCTGATGCCAGGCATGTCCACGCGACTCCAACCGAAGACAGTTTGCCTCTTCCTCAAGAATTTTATCAGTTCTTCCTTGATCTTCTCTTTTAAGGCTTTGTTGACCTGGATGGTTTTTTTCGGTTCGTCCTCATTGAGGACGATGGATTCTACCTCTTCCGCGGCCTCTCCTTTCTTCAACTTTGTTTCATCTCTAGGGTTAAGTGTGTCAATGTTATAAGTTGTAGTTGATCTCTTATGGGCCTCTCTCTCTTAAGATGAGTTGAAGTAGCATTCTTGTGCTATGGTCTGGTCACCCTACACTTCCCCTACCCCATAGAGGGTCAGGAATTTTAGCATCTGGTGGACCATCGACGGCACGGCCTCGAACTTTTTAAGGGCTACTCTTCCTATGATGAGGTTATAGGCCGAGAAGATGTTTTTGTCCATAATAAAAAAATTGATCTTCCGGGTTAACCTCTTAGGCCACTCATCGCCCATTCGTACGTCCATCTCATATATGGCCAGCGGATGGACCTTTTCACTGCTAAATCCCATTAACGGATGATGATAGGGTACTAGCCTAGCTCTGCTAAGGCCTAGGATTTTGAAGCAGGTCCATAACATCACATCTGCTGAACTTCCTCCATTTACAAGAATTCTATGCACTTCACATCCATGAACTCTTGTTGTGATTACCAAAGGGTCATCATGTGGAGCTAGGATGCCTTTGAAGTCGATGTCTACCTTCTTTCTCTTCTGCATAGTCTCGAAAGAGTCAGGTTTACCACTTCAAGTTTGGCCACTGATTTGGTCTCTGCCATACGAAATTTTTTGTCAGCAACCTCAAAACCATCCCCTGCAAGTCCTCCGCATATGGTGCTAATACCAAAGGAGATCATACCAACCCTCTTCACTGGGGTGTTGTTATCTTTTGGCAGGAGGTCTGGATCATCTTCGTCATCACCGTCTGAGTCACCATCTCTTCTTGCTGGGGTATCATCACGACATCTGTCATTTCTCTTCTTTTTAGGGCCATTTCTTCTCCTTTTGGGAGCTTTGCCATCAACATATTTCCTAAACTTTCCAGACTTCAACATTTTCTCGATCTCATCCTTTAAGGCGAAGCACTTGTCTATTATATGGCCATGGTCTTGATGGAATTCACACCATAAGTTCTAGTTCCTCTTATGTGGAGGAGCCTTCAGATTCTCTGGTCATCTTAGGGACCGGTTATTCTTGATCTCATTGAGGATGTGTTCACAACTTACAGTAAGAGGGGCATAACGCGCAAACTTGTCATCAGCTGACCTCTTCTTTGCATCCTTATTTCTTTGGAACTTTTTTATTCTACCTCCATTCTCGTCTTCATTCTTAGTGGCCATGGATTCTTTAGCGTTCATGACCTTCCTCACAGTTGCCAATAGCTCCGCCATGGACTTTGGAGAGTCTTTCGCAAGTTTCCACAACAACTTCCCCTTCTCAAGACCTCCTATAAGGGAAGTTATGGCAATATTCTCTTTGTATTCTTCAACCTCAAGTTTTTCTTTGTTGAACCTAGAGATGTAGTTCTTATGCTCTCGTTCTTAACTTGCTTGACATACAACAGATGGGTGGTCTTCTTTTGAGGTCTTAGCCCAAAGCAGATATTGTGAATGAACCGTTCAGCCAAGCCCTTAAAGTTCTCAATTGAATTCTTCAGAAGAGAAATGAACCATATGTGCGCAGCTCCCGTCAAAGTCCCAGAGAAGGCCCGACATTTCATCTCATCTGGTATTGAGTAAATGTCCGCCGCTGACTGGTACATCTCAGTATGATGTATATGATTGGTGCTACCGTCATACTTGGGAGTGACTATGGGTGACTTGAACTTGGCTGGGGTGGGGAAGCTTAATATCTTAGCTACGAACGGAGAGCCCTCTGAGAAACCTCTTTGCAATGGATCCCGACTTGTGATGAGGTCTCCTATCTTGTCCTCAAGACGTTGGATCAAGTCATTCCATGGTCTTGCAATATCGGCCTAGTCGAGGTTGTCCCCAGCCACCTCCAAGGGGTGGACTGAGGGTTCCCGAGCCACGGAACAACGTCTTCTATTGACCTCTTCTTGGTCTCTTCCTTATCCCCAATGAGGCCGACATTGTCTGTCTTCCCTTTGTGAGCCGACTGCACTTCTCGACCTTCACAACCTTTGTCTTAGGTCGTTTATGGGGCTGAGCCTTTCAAAGGCTGACACTCTACTCAGTCGATCAAAAGTTGATCCTCGTTCTTGGGCTTCTTCGTCTCTTCTGCCCCCACAACCTTGGCTCCGTTGGATAGGATGAACTATATTGTTCGAAACCTCATACGACTCCCAATAATCTTCCGAGACATCTTTCGCCTCTAGATCATCATACCTGTCCTCCGGGAAAGGGTTTCCTTGCATCCTCAGGCACAAGCGCCTAGGGTCAGCAACGTCCCTCCTCCGCTGGAGTGTAGGTTGGTCTTTTTGCGGTGCCTAGGGTGGTCCCCTAGCATCAGGATGAGGCTGAACAGTCGCCGGAGTGATCATTTCCGGTGAGACTCCAGGTGGCCTCATCATATTTTGGCCGAGCTGTGCAAATTGCTCCTACATTTCTTACTGTGTTGCAGCCAAAGACCACAAGGCTGCAGCCACCTTCGCCATTTCGGATTGGGGCGGTGCCTGACTGGAGCTAGGTCCTCCGGTACTAGGCGGCGGAAGAGGCGATGATAATTCTGGTGCCATGTGTTAGCACAAAAAAGCTGGTGTAGTAGATGAGATTAATACCTTACAAGACCTCTTTCAATGGTGAAACAGTTCCAAGCAAGGGGGGAGGCCCGGTTGACCAACAGAGTCTCCGGTGAGGTTAAGTAAATAAAGAGGAAGAGATAGCATCTCGTTCCCACAAACGGTGCCAAAATGATGATGCTAGAAATAGAACCACCAGGTAAGGTATTTGTGAGCTCAATTTAATGTTAATAATGGCAGTATAAGGGTATATAGTAGAAGAATGTGAGGAGGAAAATATAAACACCGAAATATAAGTGGTTCAGCCAATCAGGCCTACGTCCACTGTGAAGGTGTGTGGTTAGCATCACTGTATGAGGGATCTAATGGCCATGGATACAAACTCTCAAGCTTTCTCTCTCTACTGTATATTTGGATAGATTTTTAGTTAGGGTAGTTAATTTTGGATCCTTTACAAGGTAGAGTATAACCTCTATATATAGTGCCTAGGGGGTGTAATGTACCCCCCAAGCATGCAATGAACATGTGCATGAGGATCGAACCAGTTTGAGAATGACACCTAGCTGATCTCATATAGATAATGATGACCTCAATATTCCCTCATGTGAGAGGAATGATTTAGTTATAATTGATTATGTACACGTATTCCTAACAATACATATGTTGATAAGGACTCGACCATCTGGGAATGGTCCCAACCTCGGCTTCGAAGAGGACGGGGTGGTGACCTTGGCTCAGTGGGAGAGATAAGGTAAGGCATGTTGAACTGTGATGTCGGCCTGGGCTGAGGTAATGGTAACATAGCAGGAACGTCGGTTGATCCCCAATCGAGATTGGTTATGATGATGGGATGGCAACCTCGTCCTGAACCAAGCCGAGGTTGCAAGCCTTGGATGACCAGATGGATAACCGCCCATGTGGATTACGGAGACCTCACTCGTCGAGGTAGTTAGTAACGTCTGTCATGGCCGACCTTATTTAGGACGAGATCGCTGTTGTTGATCTAAGGCCCTTCCAACATCAGCCATCTCCATGGTAGAGGTTGATGTCTCTGAGCCGAGGGGGTACATTTAGGGCATATAAGTGGCGATCAATTTTGTGGGTCGATGTCAATTCTAAGGATTAGAAGTAGGGGAAACCAATTTTGCGGGTCAAGGTCAACATTGAGGACCAGAATTAGAGGCGACTAATTTTGCAGGTTGAGGTCAATTATAAAGACATAAAGTTATAAAGACCAATTTTGCGGGTCGAGGAAGTTGTGCTAATTCTACGGATCGAGGTCAATTTTGTGGAATTAATGTTGTGGGGACCAATTCTGCAGGTCGAGGTCAATTATAAGGACCTAAAGTAGTATTGACCGATTCTGAAGACCTGGAGAAAAGTCGACCAATTTCACGGGCCGAGGTGAATTTTGAGGACTTAAAGTAGGGGTGACCAATTTTGTGGGTCGAGGTCAATTATGTGGACCTGAAGTTGTAGTGATCAATTTTGCGAGTCGAGTTTATAACGACTAATTCTACGGGTCGAGGTCAATTCTGAGGACCTAAAGTTGTTACTCGAGGGGTTTGTTCTTTGGGTATTCTTTAATTTACCAATTTTGAGATTCTAATAGGGAAGAGACATGGGATTATGTCACTTTTCAGAGGAGTTACCTTTGTTGGGGGAGCTGAAATTCTTACGGTTAATGGATCGAGATAAGGTTAAGTCTAGAAATTCCGCTGGGAAACAGTTGGTGACTTGAGGTTTTGGAATTTCACTAGCGAATTTGTTTTTTCGAGACACCGTCGGGAAGATATATCTGAATGGCTGATAGCTCCACTGGGGAAGATGCGTTTGGAAGTTCTTCTGGGGAATTGTAGTGGACTTCGAGGATGTGAGCATGCCATTTTAGGGTTGAAATTGGGGATGGAAATGCAGTTTTAATCTAACGGGAGTAGCTTGAAAAATATTTTTTTTGGTTGAAGAAATATTCCAATATATATTTGGCATTTTTAGGAATTTTCTAGAATTTTTTGGGATTTTTTGAACAAATGTTTAAGGGGTAACCAATAGGCATATTGCAAGGGTTTCCATTTGGCAATGGAAGAGTCTTCTGGTCTAACTTGGGAAGGGTAAGAGGCAGGTGCCAATCGGTAGGTGTCAAGGAACTATCTATCGGCATGCCCCTTGGCCTCCTTAAAAAAGGGATGAGTTCTCCTCATTTTTCACAGTTTCTAGTATTCAGATCTTCTACCCTTCCTTGCTAAGATCTATTTCTAATCCTTTTTCCTTCTTTTAGTACTAAAACTTGTGGCTTTTTTGGGTAGTGCGACCCACGTGGTGTGGTTGGGTGTTGACGCTTGGGTGAACCTAGAGTGGCAGGCTAGGGTGCCCCTCACATTGGGCAACAAAAATGTCGTCGAGTTTCTCGAGCCAGTTGCTGATGATCATACTATTTTTGCATGAGCCTCTGCATCACCGCTCGTCTAGGGTGAGTAACCCTAGTGTCTATGTAAGTTTGATGACCTTTTCGTTCTTTTTCTTCTATTTTTCTTTTGTTTCCTTGAGGTGACAAAAGGTTTCCTTATTTTGGCAAAATGACATCGCTTAGACGATCTTTCATTCTCGGGGGACGAAGGGGTTTAAGGATATGTGGGAGAACCTCATGGAGGTGGTGCACAGGGTAGTTTCTTCTTCGGGTTTTGGTCAACAAGCATATTTTTTGGACGAGACACCGCTCTCTACGGTTGTTCTATACATTATGTGGGAGAGGCGGAGGGACACTACCCAAACCATTCATTTGGGATTTTGGGAGATGACGGTGACTCCCATTGACCTCCAAAAGATATTGGTGATTGAATGTTAGGGCATACTGATTGAGGTGGACCAGTCTTTGAGGGTGAAACTTGAGGCGATTGAGGCTTCATTGGGGGATGTGGGGAGGATAGTCTCCGGTTATTCTATTCGCATTTCTTCTCTGCAGGAAATGCTTTTGAGTTGGAGGATTGATGAGATAGATGTCCCGTCTATTTATTCTTCTTCGGTTGGGAGGATTCTTAGTGGCGTCGAGTGGCAACGTCGTCATCTTATGGTTTTTTCCATTTTTGAGGGTATTTTAGAATATCCCTCTTTATGACATGGGGAGCCTAACCTTGGCGACCCTTTATTCTTCTTTGGATGCTTCCAGCCGGTGTTGTCAGCAAACATTCACTGGGGCCACGTATCTTCTGGAGGTAATCATCACAATTTTCTCTTTATGTATTTTCTTTTATTTCCTTTTAGTTTTTTTTTGGATTGTTGATTTTTGTCCTTTCTGTAGACATGGTTTTATGAAGTGATCGGGCTTAATACCCATTTGATTGGTTTACATGATGAAGAGGTGGGGGGATTCTTCTGGATGTACTGGTGGCAAAAGTCTAACCGGCGGTCGAAGTAGTCTCCTTGTTTATCGGTAGTGCGTCAGGCCTTGAACACCCAGACGAGTGATTAGGTTATCCCTCTTTATTTTGAATCATTTTTTGACATTTTCTCCGTTTTCACGAGTATTGATCTTTATTGGAAATTGCAGGTGACCTTCTATCCATGGGGGCAGTTGTCCAGTACACGGGGGTGATTGGGGTTCATGCACAGATGCGTCGACTGCTGGCACATGAGTTTGGCTACTCCTAGTATATGGGGGAGACACTGGTCCGATAGGTCATGGAGGATGAGGTGGTGGTCCCACCGATGGCGCCCTCGATGTACATGAGGTGGGTGTGGGAGATGTTGTAGGAGGCTAGAATGACGGTTATGATTGGTGAGATTTATTCGTAATATACACATACGGTGGCACCCTATGACTACCTTGACTTTTTGATGATGTAGTTTATGCCTTCTTGTATTTACGATGTAGTGAACATGCCTCCGCCTCTGAAGGCTTCGGACAGGCATACGAGTAGGCCAGTGGGGTCCGCCCACAACACAGGAAGTGCGTCGTCATCAGTAGCGGCAACGAAAGTTCCATTCAATCAAATCCCCCTACGTTCATATAATTTCCAATTGGCTGGAGGGGAATCGTTGCGTATGCAGCATCGCCCTAATGCGGTGGATCCCGGGGGTGTTGGGGTTGACAAATGATGTACTTTAGCCAGAGGTATATCTATTCTTTTTCTTTGTCCTTATCTAATTTTTTCTTTACTTTAGACTGACTTGTTTGCCTTTTGTCTTTTTTGTTTTGCTTCCAGCACGTCTGGGTGTCGACTACTTGGCTCAGGGAGATTCGGGACTAGGTGGCCTCAGTAACTGCCTATGTAAAGGACTCGGTTCTGGTTCCTTATTATCTAGTGTCGTCTGCTTCCTCATAGTATGGATCTGTATTGGGGAGTGGAAGCTCCACAACTCGTCGTCGGGGGAAGCGAGCTCACCGTAGGGATGGGGGATCTTAGAGAGAGATATGAGAGGTGGGGTTTTCAGGCTGAGGCCCGCTATTTTTTTTTCTTTTTCTATTTTTCTCCATTCCTGAAAAAAAATGTAATGAAGCAAGTGGCAATATATATAATGAAATGAGATTTTTATTTACCTTTTCTTTTAAATGAGTTAATTTACATGCACTATTTACTTTGTTGTTGAGATTGTAAAAAGGATGGGATATTAGAATAACTCAAGAGAAAACTTATTATGAGAGAGAATGAGTAAAATGGATAATATGCAAAGAAACAACCCGAATTTTTTTAAATGGGGATATATTTGTTGAGATTTTTTATTTTGACAAAAAAGGAAAGATAGACTTTTCTAAAATAAGGAGGGTGCCGATCGGCATACCCATTGTCCTGTCCATCAGCAAGTGATCCAGTCAAATCACCCTATGGCTTTTATTTCACTTTCTGCAACTTCAAAGTACTTGGTGGGGCAGTCATTTATTCGGGTGCCTCAAATTTCTTATCTTTGGCCAAGGTTTCCATGTATAAAACAGGGTAAGGTGGTGAGGTTTTTTCACCCATTCACATTTTCTCCTCTCTTGCTTATTTCTTACCTCCTATCTTCTTATTTACCAAAATGGCCCTTCCCATTAGTACATAATTTGCTTCATACCTCGATAATTTTAAAGCTATGTGTTTGTACAATGTAGATTATGATACTTGTAACTTGCACCGAGTCTCTTTGTGGCGCAATTAGCCCATTAACTGGAACATGCTGGCAGGACCAGCACAATTTTGGTATCTCGAAGATCATGTTTTTCTCTTTGGCTTCGATGAGGACTATCTGACCTATGAGGAATTTCCAACTATTTTAGGGGTTAATTCTAGTGTGGCGGTCACCATGCCTAAATTCTCTTGGTCTCCTCGAGAGCTGTTAGCTGGATTTCTCCACATATCTCCTTCAACGGCTCGGTCATTGGTCATCAGGGGAATGATTTCTCTCCCAGTTGTCTTGTATTCTATGCATCTACTGGATTTCAAAGATGCGGGCCATGCTAGAGATATTTCCCTGGGATTAACTTAGAAGTTGCTGCTCATGATCGGGGATGTGGTGGTGGATCCTCAATTATCTTATATTATAGCATGGATAGCATATCCTCATAATCCTACGATAGTGATCCTTAACGGTATAGATGCTTGGAGAGAAGGTCGTTTTAATTTTTTGAGAGGAAGCCTGATTATGCTATTTATGTGGTTAGCTGAGATATTCCATTTGGTGTTCCCCTCAGAATATCCCCTTGTAGCTATGCTAAATTTCTTCAGTCTTTATTTCATCATCTTTGGCCCATCTATAGAGAACCGCGTAAATCTGTTTGTGGAGCACGAAGCTTGATGTCTGCACTAGTCGATGCCATGGTGGACGAGTTACATCTAATTCTAGAACTAGGGGAATACCGATATATTTAGTTAGTTGGACTTTAATAGACCTCATTATGTTTCCCCGGGTGGCTCCTGTGTCAAGTCGTATGGGAGCATATTGTGTCTTCTCGTACCTTGGATTTTTTCCTGTAAGGGATTTGACTGATGTCTTGTATATGCGCTTGGGATCTCTGTGGCGATAATCGTCGATCGAAAAACCATCATTATCAATCTTTTGGAAAGGTTTGTCTTGTTTCTAGAGATTATATGAATTAGATATGGAAGAGGGTAGCGGATAAGATCTTGGCAGATGGACAAAGATGGTTCATCATGTTTGACACTATGGAGGGGCATGATAGTTTTCTCAAGGTTGGTCCGGGTTTATCGCTCCATGGAGGGCCTTCAGCAAACTAACCAAGCAGGGGAAGTTTGGGGGCCTTAAGGAGAAGATGATGATGGGACAGGGACTTTCGATAGTTATGAATACGGTCCTTTATGAAGCTTGTGTTTATTTTCGAATAAGATCCTTTGCGAATATGGTCCATTATCTGTGAGTATCAATTTCGATATACCGAATCTACATATGATGTATTCCTTGATAAATTTTGTTACCACTTGGGCAGTCACCCTTCTGAGTGGAATGGCCTCCGCCCACTTGGTGTATAACTCTGTAGCTACGATAATGAACGCTTTATAATGAGAGGCTAGACTAATCTTTCCCACTAGGTCAAATGCCCATGCATGGAAGATATAGGGAGCTTCTAGGCTTTGCAAGATGACAGAAGGGGCATGCACCATGGTGACATGTACTTGAAAATCTCTGCACTTCTTTACGTAACCAATGGAATCAGCTTCCATGGTTGGCCAATAATACGTCGCGTCATCAGCTAATCATATAGCTTTGTTAACCCCCATATGGGGAGGCTTATGGGCTTCCTTAAGCACCTTCTTTGTCTCTTCCTTAGCTATTCATTTCACTACCTTCTCATTGTAACCTTTCCAATACAACTCTCCTTCCACCAAGTAAAAATGGTATACCCTCTTCCTGAGATAGATTTCATCCGCTCTCTTTATGGGTAGCTCATTGTCTTTTAGATATGAAATCTATGGTTTCCTCCAATCTTCAAAGGCTTCTACAAAATTGGCTTCTGCTGGATGATCGAAGTGAGTTTGGCACTTTAAACAACCTTGTTCTAGGTGAGCAGCCTCTATGCTCACGTTAGGCCAATAGTCCCCTCACTCTAGCCTATGATAAAGTGGGATGTCAGTGTCCCCATAATGTTTTTCGTGCTTTTCTGCCAACCTCTCTTTTTTTTCTTACTCCCCAACAAACCTTGTTAGGAATCCTCCAGGACTCTTAAAGTAAACTGTTCCTTATAACGGGTGGTCGTTATCTAGCTCCAACATCTTCATGTTCCCTTATCTTATCTCTAACTACTTTACCACTAGGTGTCTCCAGTCTTCTGGCTTTTTTCTTGGGAACAAAGACTTCACAGTAGTAGGTGCTGTCCTCTGGCGCATCGTGATCGTCGCCTTTACATCATCCATATCCAACTTCTTTGCTATCGTAGCCAGCGTGTTGGGGTTCCCGTTCATTGTTCTTTTATGTCTCTCAATAACCACTTTCAAGAATTTTTCCAATGGACTTTGGATGATATACCTTGTAAGAGGGGAGTTTAATATAGGGAAATACTTATTTTTTGTACGTGTCTAACTTGAGCAACTTCGGTTCTGCCTACGTATCCGTCATAGTCGGAATCAAAGTCAGTGTAGTTTGCAAGTTCGTACTATTCGTCAAAAAATTCATTTGGGGTGGTTTCCCGGAGGTGAAAAGTTAGGAAACTCTTCTCAAAGAACTCATCTCAAAACTCTTTTCTAAAACTTTCTCTAAAAACTCATATGACAAGAAAGCACCCTTATCTCCCAAGAAGATCTCTCTTTTTTAAATGTATGGAAGTGAAGCCTATTTATGAAAAAAACCACCCAAGTGGGTTGGCACATGTCCAATATAGTGTGGAGCCATATGTCAAATAACTTATGGTGACATATGTCTTAATTGGGATGACTTGTGTCCCAAAACATATAGTGCACCCTAAATACTAGAATACTGTCTAGTTAATGTATAAATAATACACAAATATGCGTGATATACCGAACGTGCATAATAATACCTCAGTCGCATAAACACATGGACTTTTATCAATTTTAATCATCTCTAACCTCCTTATATAATTAAATGAGAGGCTTATCATTAAGCCCCTCCTACATTTTCCCCCTCGTACATATAGTTGATATATTTATGTGTGTTTTAAATATATCGACTGTATGTACGAAACATATTTAGTCTGTTTTCATGTGTTTGATCGGCCTGTGGATCGTGAATACTAATCTCTTATACTACTATCTCATATCTCACATTTTATGATATACTGCAATCTCATATTTCATATCTTAACTATCATATTTTAGGTTTTGATCTCATGGGTTATTCCGAAGGACCTCGTGATCATTCTTTTCATACAAATGATATACTATGAGTGTTTCCCCTATTCCTATTTAAATGAACATGAATCCATGATTTTATTATGGTTGTTCATATCTCTGCTTTGATAAAAAAGTATTATCATGGACACGTAATAACTACTTCATCATTCTCTTCCATTATTCTCAACAAAGCTATTTGAAATTATATTATGATCTCATAACAACTACTTCATTGTTCAGTTTCATCATTTTAAACCAAGCTTGGTGGAAGTATTTTTTATGGTTTACATAATAACTACTTCTTCATTCTCTATTATCATTCTCAACCAAGCTTAGTGGAAGTATTATTGTGATTTACATAATAACTAGTTCATCATTTCTCTTTTATCTTATAATATATGCATGTGTTTTTGGATCATCTTAATCATAATGATGCTTCTTGTGCATGTATGTGTTATTGGCTTGCCCAAATTACGACGAGGTTTCTTATGCATGCACGTATTATTGACTTACACAAATTACGATGAGGTTTCTTGTGCATGCACATATTATTGACTCGCCCAAATTACCACTTTTTAATGTTTTTCGCAGACTCACGCCTACGATGTGACTTAATAATGAAAACAAACTTATTAAGGTTTTTCGTAAACTCCACTGTTAGAGGTGACTTAACAATGAAAACACATTTGTTAATATTTTTCGTAAACTCCACCGTTTGAGGTGACTTAATAATGAAAACACACTTGTTAAGATTTTTGGTAAACACCACCATTAGAGGCGACTTAACAATGAAAACACACTTGTTAAGATTGTTTTCAACTCCACCATTAGGGGTGACTTAATAATGAAAATATATTTGTTAAGTTTTTTGTCAAACTCCACCAGTAACGGTGACTTAACAATGAAAACCACTTATTATGATTTTTGTAAAACTCCACTAATAACGGTGACACTCATAACGGTGACTTAACAATGACAACCACTTGTTAAGATTTTTTGTCAAACTTTACAATTAACAGTGACTTGACAATGAGAACCACTTGTTAAGATTTTTGTAAAACTTCATCAATAACGGTGAAACCTATAACGGTGACTTAACAATGACAACCACTTGTTAAGATTTTTCGTCAAACTCCACCAGTAACGGTGACTTAACAATGAAAACCACTTGTTAAGATTTTTGCAAAACTCCACTAATAACGGTGACACCCATAATGGTGACTTAACAATGACAACTACTTGTTAAGATTTTTCATCAAACTACACCAGTAACGGTGACTTAACAATGAAAAACACTTGTTAAGATTTTTGTAAAACTCCACCAATAAAGGTGACACCCATAATGGTGACTTAACAATGACAACCACTTGTTAAGATTTTTGTAAAACTCCACCCATAATGGTGTATTAACAATGACAACCATTTGTTAAGATTTTTCATCAAACTCCACCAGTAACGGTGACTTAACAATGAAAATCACTTGTTAATATTTTTGTAAATATCCACCAATAACGGTGACACCCATAACGATGACTTAACAATGACAACCACTTGTTAAGATTTTTTTTCAAACTCCATCAGTAATGGTGACTTAACAATGAAAACCGCTTGTTAAGATTTTTCGTAAACTCCACCTATAACGATGACTTAACGATGAAAATAACTTGTTAAGATTTTTTGTAAACTCCCTCTATAAGGGAGACACCCATAACGATGACTCAACAATGACAACCACTTGTTAAGTTTTTTCGTAAACTCATTGTTCTGTATCACTTTTCAGGATGGGAGCCCATACCTACCGAATGACAAACTGAGAGTGGTCCTTCGTCTGTTTGTATTAATGACCAATTTCTCCAGACGAGACAAGTCACAATGATCGTGGTTCAACTACTTACCAATTTCATCTAGTTTTTTGGTATATAATACACTTCTAAAGAAGATTTACCACAATACTCTCAAAGTTCTTGTAATACGATGTCATATATGTAGGATGACTACGACTTTGTCAATCTCTGAGTGGCAACTATTTAATCCTTCTGAACTCTTTGCGAAATAAGTTGGAGAATATTTTTTAATGGTTTACTTGGACGTTACTATACTCTAAAGGTTCATCAATCTAACCTTTCGTGGATGATGTCGAAAAACCTTTAAACTACAAGCTATATTACATCATAATATCCATTTGCCCCCTTTATTTTATCTTTAGCTCAAGATAAAATAAAATAAATTACATATATCATTTACAATGCCCACCCGAAAAAAAATTAAAGAAAACTAATCATTACATTTTATGAGGTATATCGCAAACTATCATATCTTTGAATAATGGCTTTATGTTAGCATCGCTTAATATATGCTCATTCAGAAGTCTCTTCCAAATAGTATCTTTATGAAACAATAACATAATATTGCATACGATTAGTAAAACTCAGGAAATATCCAAATACAATTCTCATTATGCCCCCTATATTTTTTTTATGTCATAAAATAAAAGTTAATTAAAATTCGGGTATATTTGTGTAATGAATCATAACCACCCATACTCGTAGGTGTATCGTTCACAAACTCTTAATATTATTTGAATACACGCCACATTAAATTTGAGGGTATATATAATCTCTAGGTAAATATTCCGTTGTAAAACATACTCAAATATTTTGCAAACGTATCGTAATGTATGAAGGTGGTGTACAAACTTAGGATAACATTTCCCGGTGTCATAAAATACCGAAACGAAGATTCATTACGCTTCCTCCATCTAAAAAAATCTATATACGAGATTTAATGATTTTAAAGCTTCTCAATTCATCACCATAACCCATGAATTTAGCATATCAATTTCGGTAGTACTATCTGGCAATGATACATATATCAAAATAAAATTCACGTTTATACCATGCTTCATAATCCAGAAAGCACAAATATGTTTAAGTACTTAGCCTCATCTCATGTATATTTACAAACATAAAGTGTAAACAAACTAAATCATGCTTTGTCGTGTGCCAACATAGATGCAGTGAGTCGTTATGTACTTACCCATATACTAATAAGCTTGGCAAAAACAATTTATCCTGAGAATTTTTTTCATTCTCAGATTTAATATTGACAAATTGATTGTATCGCAAAAACTCACTATTAATCATAAATAATTAGACGCAATTTATTAAATAAAATTTCTAAAACAGTTTCCCAATAATCAAGGGATTTGCGTTGCATTGGCCAAAATATTATTACACTTCTCTCGTTGTACTATTAATAGTGCACATTTTTTTTTGAGAAATATACTATGAAAATTAAGGTCTCTTGGACAAAACCTATTCAAAACAAAAGATCTATCCCATTATTTCCTAAACATATACTCATAAATGTTTTTGGCACACCAAGTTCGTTCCAATAGATGTTATAATCGAGGAAACACGCAATTATAAATAGCATGGACTATCAAATAGCCTTCCGATTTATCATGTGAGTTTAGCGCGTGGGCCACTTTTAAAATCCTACCCGTGCAAGCTAGGCAAACCCTTTTCATAAAATAAAAAACATAAATAAAGGCAAAACATGAAGGATCTCATTCTTTGACATTGGCTTCCTGTTTTGTACCCACAAGATCTGTCATTTTTAAAAAAGCTTCATCGAATTTCAAATCCCCATGCTTCGTTCATACTAACCAATTGCTATCCGTGGTGACTCGTTCATTCAATCACAGCTTTCACTCCCCATTAAAGTTCCAATATTTTATTATATAAAATAAGGTTGAACGGATTTCGACCCTCAGATGTATCCAAGATGAATTCCAGCAGGACCGGGTTCTTTCAGAGTGATGTCCTAGTTAAATCCCTTTTTATAAATGGATGTTCAATTTTGGATCTCTGAAGTGGTCACTTGATTTGGGTAGCAGTAATGGACTCCCATCAGTTCGAGTTTCATTGGGTGGAATACCCTCGCAGTAAGTTCCATCGATTTTGAAAAATCTCAGGTGAATCCGTTGAATTTTATGCCGGATCTAGACATACATACGAAGATGGTCACTGGAGTTTGAGTCTCTTCGAACTACTTTCTTCGAACCTTTATTACGGTTTAGTCCGAGATTCATCGGAGTAAAGCTGCATTAGTTTTGGTCGAGCTGAGGTTCTTCGAAGCTTTGCTCTCCATGTTTTCAATAATAGGTTAGTGTATGGGCATTTTGGTTTAAGATCGTTTGAGCATGTATCTAACTCCAAAATGTATAAAGCAACAGGGAAAGTAATAAAAAAAATTATATCTATCATCTCAAGGGTTGGGCTACTATTGCTGAACACACACGTTAGTAGCCTAAGCTTTCGGTTGTTGTACTAAAGTCATAAAGGTTGTCTCAGTTTTCTAATCAATCTCTAACAACTACTCACTACCCACGTGATTTTGTACATAAATGTAGGATACATTTTGAAAATATCTTAATATATTAATATAATAGTGTAAAGATTTCCATATTACACTGTTTTCAATGTAATCTTTTGTCATATATGTTTGAACACAATTATCATATAATATCTATTGAAATCAACTTCAAATCTTTCTTTTCAAGTTTCTAGGACTATATTTTTTTTATTATAGGCGTGGGTGACAAATGCAGGATGACAACTGCCTACTCTACAATGCTGCTATCAAAGCATAAACCCACGCAAGTGTGCAGTTGGATATTTTTCATGTATAATCATTTTCACAGACACATTTTCAACGTCATTAGTCTGGTATTAACATAAGGTAATTTATGAATTACACCTAAAAATCTACTAACTAGATAGATAAACTACTAATCTCACTTTACATGGTGAAATAAATATTTTTTTTAACATCTACACATATTCTCATTAAGCATGGTAATGTATCATATCTATGCATTACGTAAATCATGTAGTCTCTTCTAAACCTTAATTCAAGTAATGAAATTTTATCAAAGCTTACTAATATGATTATATTTCAAGGAGAGATGTTAAAGTTCTTATCTGAAATGGAATAATATGAATATCTTGAGTTCATGAGTATAAAGATTTTCTATCAACACCTTTCTCTATTTCCACCAAGTTTTTCGTGTGCGAATGGGTCGTTACAGGAGAGAAATCACGAATACCTCCCCAGCGGAGTTGCCAAATGTAAGAGGGGAGTTTAATATGGGGAAATACCCATTTTTGTATGTTTTGACTTCAGGAACTTTAGTTGCGCCTACGTATCCGTCGTAGTCGTAATCAAAGTTAACGTAGTTCACAGGTTCATACTATTCATCCAAAAACTCATTTGTGGTGGTTTCTCGGAGATGCAGAGTTAGGAAACTCTTCTCAAAGAACTCATCTAAAAACTCTTTTCTAGAACTTTCTCTAAAAACTCATAAGATAAGAAATCACCCTTCTCTCCCAATAAGATCTCTCTTTTTCAAATGTAAGGAAGTGAAGTCTATTTATAACAAAAACCACCCAAGTGGGTTGGCACATGTCCAATATAGTGTTGAGCTATGTGTCAAATAACTTACGGTGACATATGTCTTAATTGGGATGACTTGTGTCCCATAACATATGGTGCACCCTCAATACTAGAATACTGTCTAGTTAATGTATAAATAATACACAAATATGCGTGATATGCCGGATGTGCATAATAATACCTTAATCGCATAAACACATGGACTTTTATAAATTTTAATCATCTCTAACCTCATTTAATAATTAAATGAGAGGCTTATCATTAAGCCCCTCCTACATACGTATAGGGTGCGAAGTTAGCATGCTTGAGGGTGAATTCCCCATTAACCTGTTTTACTACTAGGTTAGAGTCCCCCCGGATGCCTAGTACTTTGACACCCCCTGAAGTGCTTATATCATGCCCAAAATGAGAGCTTCATACTCAGCCTGATTGTTTGAGCATTTGAAGTCTAACTTGAAAGAGAGGGTGATATTGTCCTTGCTGCTCGAGAGTATTGATGATGCTAATATTTAGTACCACCGGATAAGTGATAATGAGATCGAACAGTAGTATCCATGGCATTCATAGAGATGTAAGTGTATACGTATGTAGAAGGGGTTGACTATAAGAGGAAATAAGACAATGATATATAGTGGTTCAGCCAATTTGGCCTACATCCACTGTGAGTGTGTGATCCCCTAAGTATGGGCACTAATGGCCTTGGGTACAATGCACACAAGCTCCTCTCTCTCTCTACTATGTGCACAAGAAGAGTTTTAGCTATGGTTACCATGTATTGATCAATCCCTTGTAGGGTTATAGGTGACAAGTATATATAGGTCTTTGGGTGTCTAGTGTACCCCCCCCCCCAAGTGTGCATGGTGCATGTGAATGATGATCTAGCCAATCCCCTACAGACACCTGTAGATGCTAAATGATGACATAATATTCCCTCACGTGAGGGTGTGATTTTGTTATAACGGTCTCTCATGTGCCATGTGAGCCTCACGAGCACTGTTCCACACGTCTCCAAAACCACGCGCTGTGATGATGTCACCCTCGGCCTATGGTCCGAGGCTGAGGGCAAAGTTCCTTCCAGTAGTGAGTCTGGCCCAATTCTGGCCTTGTACTGTCGTACCCTCGGAGGGTCATCTGGAGCCTGGTGAAGGGTCGGCCCCCTAAGGGGTCGTCTGGAGCTTGGTGAAGGGTCGGCCCCCTGAGGGGTCATCTGAAGCCTGGTGGAGGGTCAGCCCCCTTGAGGGATCGTCTGGAGCCTAGTGGAGGGTCGGCCCCCCGAGGGGTCGTCTGGAGCCTAGTGAAGGGTCGACCCCCTGAGGGGTCGTCTGAAGCCTAGTGGAGGGTCGCCCCCCCTGAGGGGTCGTCTGGAGCCTAGTGAAGGGTCGGCCCCCTGAGGGGTCGTCTTGAGCCTGATGAAGGGTCGACCCCTGAGGGGTCGTCCGTTTGGAGGTAATCTTCAGCCAGGCCGAGGATATAAACGGGTATATCAATCACTCCCCATCCCTTAGCCATAGGTTCTGTTGAGATGGCTGAGGGATAGTGTTGTAATTGAGATGCGTGTATAATCAGTTAGGTGAGTGACACCTGGGCAGACACTCATCATTGTTGTTCCAGTTTCCAAGGCATGGCGGATGCATACTTTTCTTAGGGCTTTGTGCCCTAATGATGCCTTCCTCGTGGGATGTGTCCTGCCTTGGTCAATGGGCTCACTCATTACTAAGGTATTTAAGAGATTTTTGAATTATCTTTCTCTTCTTCTTCTTCGCGCCCAAGCTTTGTCTCTCTAGCTTCCAGTATTCTTGTCATTTCTGCAATCTCTACATTTTGAGTTTGGCAGCTTTGCTATTTCCTTCTCAGGTAATCTTTCTGCCCCAGCGTCCTCTTTACTTTCATTACTTTTTTTTGCTTTTTGGTTTTAGGCCTGTAGGGCTTGATTTGGGTCGTTTTATAACTTTTCCGGTGACTGGTTGTTGAATGTTCTTGAGTGTTCTTGAGTGAAAACCATCAATTCCCTTTTTAATTCAAAAGTCTAATTTGGTCAACTTCAAACTTGTTTGTAGTTAAGTTCCCCAAATTCCTCTAAGTGTAGGGTCTTCCCTTTTAATGCTTAGTAGGCTTTATAGTTTAGCATCTGAATTCCCATCCTTGAGAGAGAAGCTCTTTGCAGAGATCAGACGAATAGAGGAAGAGGAAGAGAGGAGACGAGGGGCCGACCCTAATTGGGTACAACCCATCTTTCCCATTCCTCTTGCCACAATAAAACCATTTGAACCGTCTGAGTCTTGTGGGTCGTCCCATCGTCCAGCCGAGTGTTGTTCAAGTGAGATGGATGAGAGAGCCTCCTCGCCAACTGGCACTGGACCTTCCGGTAGGAGAGATACATCTGACCTAAGCCCAGGCCGAGAGGCCGAGGGTATGGTCCCCTCCGAGGCTGTCCCTGTGACAACCCTATCTCCACATGCCTTTTAGATGTCCTTTACCCAGGGGCCTCTGAAAGATGATGAGGCTGAGGGAGAGGGGACTGAGGATGAGGGCGATGATACAGATGACCAGATTGATACCTCCCATGCCTCGTCCTATATTTCCTCCGTTAGGGATCGCGACCTCTTGATATGGAGGCATGCCTATGGAGTGTCCCCCAATATAACTATGATGGTTCCCTCAGAGTCTGACAGGGTTTTCGATTGTGAAGAGGGAGAGGTTGCAGTTTATGAACAGATGTTCAAGGTTGGTGTCAGATTCCCTCTGCATCCTGCTATCGTAGATATCATGTCAGCCCTTGGTGTTGCCCCCTCTCAACTTCCTCCCAATTCTTGGAGGACGATACTAGGTTATATCTCCCTGTGGAAGAATTCTTTCACTGATGAGCCCTCGGCTGACGTATTCTTGGCCTGCTACAATATCACCTCCTCGTCCAAACAGCCTGGGTACTATCATCTAGGGACAAGGAGGTCTGAGAAAAAACTTCTCCACGTGGCACAAACCTTCAACCACGATTTTAAGAAGAGATTCTTCTTTATCTCTTGGGAGTGGGAGTTCACCGCCGAGGCTCAACTTATAGCCGATGGTCCGAGGGTCCCCAGAAGATGGTCTAACCCTTCGATAAAGGCTAGGTCAGACCCCGGACTTAGTCTGGAGGAGAAGGACATCGTTGAGTATCTGAGAGGACGAGGGAGAGAGGGTGAACTTCCAAAATTTGAAGACCTGATGACCCCGCCGTTCCTCAAGGAAGCTGGTCTGAAGGTCGGCCCCCTTACAGAACTATGTGAGTTGTACTTTTCTTTACTTTTTCCAAGTGTTTCCTTTTTATCTCTGCATTTTTCTCATGTGTCGTCCTCTTTCCAGGTCATCCTGCAGGTGTATCAGACTATCTTTGGGAAATGACTGCTCCTAGCTTACTATCAGGCTTGGCCAGGAAAAAAGGAAAGGATCCTCAGCAGGCTCCGAGGAAGACGAAAGTCGCTGGGCCGACGGTTGTTGAGTCGACCGCCGATAGCCACAAAATAAAGGAGCCTGAGATTCCTGTTGACCCTCGGTCGGGTTCTCGGACGAGGGCCAGGGTCGAAGCATCTGAAGGGGCTACTTTTTCGTCTAGCATGGGGGCCTTCTGGTCTCAGAACTTGGCACATCTGAGGGTCGAGCCCTCATCACTCATTTCAAACTTGAGGGAAGCCAAGGCCTCAATGTTTTCTGCTCCCTCGGCTGCTAACTACGACTTCTTTTCAAAGATGCCTCCAGCCAAAGTGTATGACTATGGTCTGCACGCCCTTGCACAGGTATTGGTCTTCACCCATTTCTTTAATTTCATTCTTTCACGAGTTGTTTCCTCGGCCTATTGACATCTGTTTATTTTTCTGTGCAGTCTGTATGCGCCTTTACCTCGGTAACAAAATGGATGGCCGAAAATCAGGAGAAATTCCATGACGCCGAGAGGACCATCTAGCATGAGGCCGACCTGCAGGCTGACTTAGATACTGTAAAGGCTGAGCTAGAGAGTGCCAGAACTGAGCATGCATGAATTATGGATGAGCTGACGAGGCATCATGATGAGGATCTGAAGGCTAGGGACTTGCTTTTGAAGGAGAAGGATGAAGCCATGACCCATCGGGAGGCCCAGTTTAAGATTGAGCTGTCTGAGGCTCTGAAGAAAGCCGAGGCTGACGCTGTTGAAGCCTATAAACTCTCAAATGAGTTCCAAGGTTTCGGCCTTGAGTACTTGGAGAGAGGGATAAGGACGGCCTGTCGATGGGTCGTCCTCAAGTTTGGTGACGTCGTCTCATCGGTCCGCCTGTCCCTTGAAGCATTCCAACTGGACGACCCTCTGATCATCGAGGCTCTGACCCAGGTGGAATCCCAACATGCAAAAGGCACAGCCACGTCTGAGGCTCATCCTGTCATAGTCATAGAGGAAACCTCTCTTATAAATGTTGAGGCCCTGCCCTCTGATGTTGTTCCTTAGGGTGGCTGTCTGTAGCCCATACCCTCTTGATGTAATCAATATTTTTATACTCTACTTGTAGAACACTTGATACTTCATTAATGCTATCGTCTCCTTTACTGTCTTCCTTATTTGCCTTTTGTATGGTTTTTGTTGTGAATTTTTTTTGTATAATCACTAACCTCTCCCTCGTCTTTCTTGAGGGTGAATGAGGGGTCGTCCCCTCCACTGAGCCTCATTATAGCCGAGGGTTCAACTTACCAAATTAATGGTTTTTAATAAAGTTTTCCCTCGTCTTTCTTGAGGACAGTGGTGGGGTCGTCCCCACCACTGGCCCTCATTATAGCCGAGGGATCAACCTACTAAATTAATGGTTTTAATAAAGTTTTCCCTCGTCTTTCTTGAGGACAGTGGTGGGGTCGTCCCCTCCACTGAGCCTCATTATAGCTGAGGGTTCAACTTACCAAATTAATGGTTTTTAACAAAGTTTTCCCTCATCCTTCTTGAGGACAGTGGTGGGGTCGTCCCCTCCACTGAGCCTCATTATAGCTGAGGGTTAAACTTACCAAATTAATGGTTTTTAACAAAGTTTTCCCTCGTATTTCTTGAGGACAGTGGTGGGGTCGTCCCCTCCACTGAGCCTCATTATAGCCGAGGGTTCAACTTACCAAATTAATGGTTTTTAATAAAGTTTTCCCTCGTCATTCTTGAGGACAGTGGTGGGGTCGTCCCTTCCACTGAGCCTCATTATAGCCGAGGGTTCAACTTACCAAATTAATGTTTTTTAACAAAGTTTTCCCTCGTCTTTCTTGAGGACAGTGGTGGGGTCGTCCCCTCCACTGAGCCTCATTATAGCCGAGGGTTCAACTTACCAAGTTAATGGTTTTTAACATAGTTTTCCCTCGTCTTTCTTGAGGACAGTGGTGGGGTCGTCCCCTCCACTGAGCCTCATTATAGCCGAGGGTTCAACTTACCAAATTAATGGTTTTTAATGAAGTTTTCCCCCGTCTTTCTTGAGGACAGTGGTGCGGTCGTCCCCTCCACTGGCCCTCATTATAGCCGAGGGTTCAACTTACCAAATTAATGGTTTATAACAAAGTTTTCCCTCATCTTTCTTGAGGACAGTGGTGGGGTCATCCCCTCCACTGATCCTCATTCTAGTCGAGGGTTCAACTTACCAAATTAATGGTTTTTAATGAAGTTTTCCCTCATCTTTCTTGAGGAAAGTGGTGGGTCCGTCCCCTCCACTAACCCTCATTATAGCCGAGGGTGTTTCTCTGTAGATGTTTCCATGCGTAGTATAACTGATAACCACAGGATAAGGGGAAGCACTGATATTTCTCATTAATTTTCCAAATGTTCTGTTGGAGCAACTCTTATTACACTTATGGTCTATCAAGACCTTACAACACTACTAATAGTATTTCTTCAAATGATCTGCATTCCAGGGGTTGGAAAAAGGTTCCCCTTCTAGGTTTTCTAGCCTATAGGTCCCAGGGACGACTTCATCGATGACCCTATATGGGCCATGACAATTAGGATGGAGCTTGTTTGGATTTTTCCAAGTCTTCTTGAGGACCAAGTCCCCCACTGCGATGAGCCTCTGTTTCACCCTCTGATTGTAAAACCTTGTGGTCCTCTGCTGGTAGGCCCCCTGCCTTATCTGAGCGTCCTCCCTCCTTTCCTCAATCAGTTCTAAGTCGAGTCTCCTCTCTTTCGCATTTTTCTGGGGGTCATACACTTAGACTCTATGCGTAGGAAACTCAATCTCGGTGGGGATGACGGCTTCTGAGACATAAGCTAGCATGAATGGGGTCTCTTCGGTAGAGGTCCTCACTGTCGTCCTGTATGCCCATAGCACGACATATAACTCCTCGACCCATCTTCCTTTTGTCTCCTCAAGCCTCTTCTTGATTCCATCTAGGATTGTCCTATTTGTAACTTCTGTTTTCCCATTGGCCTGAGGTCGGCCTGGGGTGGAGAAAAATTGTTTGATACTCACCCTTTCACAGTACTTCTGTAGAGAGGTATTCTTGAACTGAGTCCCGTTATCCGAGATGAGGGTGTTGGGGAGACCATATCTGCATATAATATTCTTCCAGATGAACTGGAAGGTTTTCTGCTCTGTGATCGTCACCATCGGCTCCACTTCCACCCATTTTGAAAAATAGTCAATGGCTACGATGAGGAATCGATAGTTATTGATGGCCCAAGGCAAGGGTCCTACTAGGTCAATTCCCCACACTGCAAATGGCCATGGGGATGTAATGGAAGTAAGAGGCTGATGGGGATGGTGAGGGATGGTGGAAAATCTTTGACATTTGTCGCACTTTTTTACATATGCCGCTGCGTCTTTCCCCAAGGTCGGCCACCAGTACCCCTGGGTGATTAGCCTCTTCGCTAAGGACCTGCCCCCGATGTGGCTTGAGCACGATCCTTCGTGCACATCTTGAAAAATGGAAGGGACTTCTGAGGGATGCACACACCTAAGTAAGGGGAGCAAAAACCCCTTTTTGTACAAGGTGTCTCCGATGACAATGAATTTTGCAGCCCTGTACCTCAGCTTCTTCCTTTCTTGCCTTGCTTCTGGCATCTCACCCTCTTTAATGTATCTGATCATGGGGTCCATCCATGAAGCTTCTTGAGAAACATTTAGGCAATTACTAAGTGTTCCCTCAGAGTCTTCAATAGTTGGCCGAAGCGAAATTTCTACTGGGACCGTCCTCCTGATGTCTGTCCTCGTTGCCGAGGCCAACCTAGCAAGGGCATCAGCACGGCCATTGTCGAGCCTAGGTATCCTCTTTAATTTCACTTTTCTAAAGCCCTTCAGTAATGACCTCACCTTCTCAAGGTACCTAGCCATCCTCTCGTAGGCTCCTAGTATCTGATTCACTACTAGCCTTGAATCACTATGGACCAAAATTTGGCCGACACTAAGAGACTTGGCCAAGGAGAGGCCTTCTACTAAGGCCTCATATTCAGCCTCGTTGTTGGAGGCTTTGAAGTTGAACCTCAGGGCGTATTCAACGTCTGTTCCATCGGGTGCTGATAGTATCAGTCCAGCTCCACTTCCGCTGTCACAGGAGGACCCGTCAATGAAGAGGCTCCACAGAGTCTTTCCCTCTGAAAAATTTCCCTCGGAGAGGGATCCCTATCTAAAGATGTATCTTCCCTCTTCATTTTCAGTCGCTTTCTTTCTAGCGGTGCTTGTCTCAGCCCTATCTTCGGGTGTGTCTGTGGGCCTGTCTTGCTGTATATCTGTCTTCCCAAGGGTCTCACCCTCGGCTTCATCATCTTCCCAAGTAAACTCAGCCACAAAATCTGTCAGCGCTTGCCCCTTAATGGTCGTCCTAGGCTGATACACTATGTCAAACTCTCCCAGCTCTATAGCCCAGGCCATTAGCCTGCCTGATTTTTCTGGCTTGTGTAGGACCTGCCTAAGAGGAGAGTCGGTGAGGATGACCATTGTATGGGATTGGAAGTACAGATTCATCTTCCTTGAGGCATGAATCAATGCGTAGGCCAACTTCTCCATCCTAGGGTATCTTTGCTCTGCCCCCTGGAGTGCCTTGCTGTTAAAATACACAGACCTCTATATCCCATCTTCGTCTCTCACAATGGCTGCACTGATGGCCGACTCTGAGACAGCGAGGTATACATAAAGTCGTTCACCCTGCACGGGTCATGATAGCAGCAAGGGAGACCCTAAGTATGAATTTAGGTCTCTGAAAGCCTCATCACACTCTTCACTCCATTCTAAGGTCTTCCTAAGGATCTTAAAGAATGGAAAACACTTGTCTGTGGCCCTAGACACGAACCTGTTCAAGGCAGCAACTCTCCCTGTGTGTCTCTGAACGTCTTTAATGGACTTGGGGGTCTTCATCTCAACAAGGGCCTTTATCTTTTCAGGATTGGCCTCGATGCCTCTTTGGTTGACAATGAACCCCAAGAACTTCCCTGCTCCGACCCCGAAGACACACTTGGCTAGATTAAGCTCCATCTTATATTTGTCCATCGTATTAAAGGTCCTCTCCAGGTCTGCCACATGATCCTCTGCCTTCAGACTCTTAGTCAGCATGTCATCTACGTAGACCTCCACAGACTTCCCAATTTGGTCTTCAAACATTTTATTTACGAGGCGCTGGTATGTTGCCCCCGCATTTTTTAGGCCAAAGGGCATGATCCTATAACAGTATGTCTCCTTGTCAGTGATGAATGTTGTTCTCTCTGAGCCTTCAGGGTTCATGAAGATCTGGTTATACCCTGAATAGGCATCCATGAAGCTCATGAGCTAATGACCTGCGGTAGCATCTACCATCTGGTCAATGCGGGGGAGAGGGAAGCTGTCTTTGGGACAGTTCTTGTTGAGGTTTGTGAAGTCCACGCACATTCTCCACTTCCCGTTGGCCTTTGGAACAATGACTGCATTGGACAGCCATTCAGGGTAGATGACCTCTCTGATAAATTCAGCGTCTTCTAATTTTTTGACCTCGTCCCTGATGACCTCATATTTTTCTCTGGAGTAAATTCTCCTTTTCTTCTTTACCGGCTTCACTCCCTCTACCACATTGAGCTTGTAGCACATGATTTCAGGGTCAATCCCCGGCATATCTACATGACTCCATGCGAAGACGCTTCGCCTTCTCCTCAACAGTTTAATGAGGTCTTCCTTGATGTTGGGCTTCAGAGACTTGCCTATTTGGATGGTTTTTTCCGGTTCATCCTCATCGAGAATGATGGATTCTACCTCTTCCGCGACCTCTCCTTTTTTTAGCTTCGTTTCATCCCTGGGGTCTAGGGTATCAATATTATAAGTGGTCGTAGCCCTCTTGTGTGCCTCCCTTTCTTCAGCGGAGTTGTAGTAACATTCTAGCGCTGTCGTCTGGTCTCCCTCAACTTCCACCACCCCGTAAGGGGTAGGAAATTTAATCATCCGATGGACCGTAGACGGCACAGCTTCAATCCCCTTGAGGGACACACGCCCTAGTATGATGTTGTAAGCCGAAAACACATGTTCATCCATCACAAAGAAACTGACCTTCTTGGTAAGCCATCTCGGCCACTTGTCCCCCATCCTACCATCAGCCTCATATACCCCAAGGGGATGAACCTTTTCCCCACTGAACCCAATCAATGGATGATGGTATGGGACGAGTCTGGCACGGCTGAGGCCTAAGGCTTTGAAGCATGGCCAAAACATCACATATGGAGAGCTACCCCCATCTACCAGGATCCTCGATACCTCACACCCGTGCACCTTGGTAGTGATGACAAGAGGGTCATCATGTGGGGCAAAGAGGCCTTTGAAGTCCATTCTTGAAAATCCCACTATCAGAGTGTCCATATCAACCTTCTTCCTCTTTTCTGACTTGACCTCCATAGAGGTTGAGTGTACCATCTTCGTCACTGCCTTGGCCTCAGCCACATGGGCCTTCCTGCCAGCAACCTCAGACCCTCCTCCTGCTAGACCCCCGAAGATCATTCCCACTCCGAGCGAGATCATATTAAGCCTCTTGACAGGGCCACGGTCATCTCTCAGAGGGAGGTCAGGGTTGTCCTCATCATCAGAAGGGTCGTCCCCTCATTTTTGAGGACCTTCTCTACATGCATCGCTTCGCTTCTTTCTGGGGTCGTCCCCTCGACCCCTCTTGAAGGCACCTTTGTCGACGTACTTTCTGAGCTTCCCTTCTTTCAACATCTTCTCAATCTCATCTTTCAGAGCAAAGTATTTGTCTGTTACGTGGACGTGGTCTTGGTGAAATTCACACCACATATTCTTATTCCTCTTTCTAGGGGCTGCCCTCAACTTCTCAAGCCACTTCAGGGATCGGTCACTCTTTATCTCATTGAGAATCTGTTCACAGCTGATCGTTAGAGGGGTGTAACCAGCAAACTTGTCATCCGTGGACCTCTTCTTCCCCTCTTTGTTCTTCTTAAGGTATTTACCCCCACTAGCACTTCCTTTTTTGTCTTCATATTTTGCGGCCATCGCCTCTTCGGCGTTCATCACCTTCCCTGCTGTCGATAGCAATTCATCCATCGTCCTCCGAGGGTCTTCGGCAAGCTTCCATAGCAGTTTCCCCTTTTGGAGTCCTCTAATCAGGGTTGTCATAGCTATGCTCTCCTCATAGTCTTCCACCTCCAGCTTCTCTTTATTGAATCTTGCTATGTAGTCCCTCCGACTCTCATTCTTCCCCTACTTAACATAGAGCAAGTGGGTGGTCTTCTTCTGTGGCCTCACCCCAAAGAAAAAGTTGTGGATGAACAGGTCTGCCAGCTGCTTAAAGTTTTCAATGGAATTTTTTGGAAGAGACGTGTACCAGACATGCGCAGCCCCTGTCAGGGTACCAGAGAAGGCACGACACCTCATCTCATCTGAGATAGAGTATATGTCTGCTACTGACTGATACATCTCCATGTGGTGGACGGGGTTGGTGATCCCGTCATATTTTGGGGTGACCACTGGTGGTTTGAACTTTGATGGCGTGGGGAAGTTGACTATCTTTGCCACAAAGGATGAGCCTATGGTGTATCCCCTCTGAAGGGGGTCTCGGCTCTTCAGTATATCACCGATCTTATCCTCTAGTCGCTGGATTGAGTCATTCCAGGGCCTCATAGGGTCGGCTTGGCCGATGTTATCCCTTGCCTCTTCTCTGAGGTGGACGGAGGGTTCTGCTGCGGTAGGCCTGTGTCGGCTGTTTACTTCCCTTTGGCCGTCATCTCGTCCTTGGGGTCGGCCATCTGTTGCCTCCCTCCTGGACCTCGCAGCACTTCTTGACGTGGTTAATTTTTCCCGCAGGTCATTTACTGGGCCCAGCCTCTCAAATGCTGACCCCCCTGCTCAAGCAATCAAAAGCAGAGCCTCTCGAGCGATCATCAGGGTTTGGTCTCCCGCACTTTCCTCTACTATCCTAGAGAGGTCGTACAGTATTATTGGAGACCTCATACGGTTCCCAACATTCTATTGGGGCCTCCTCTCCCTCCAGATCGTCATACCTGTCCTCATGGAAAGGGTTTCCTTGCCTCCCCAGGCATAGACGCCGGGGGTCAGCAACATCCCTACGCCGCTGAGGGGGTGGCAAGTCTTTGTGTGGT
The DNA here is from genome assembly GCA_949130495.1 of Sambucus nigra. Taxonomy (NCBI): domain Eukaryota; kingdom Viridiplantae; phylum Streptophyta; class Magnoliopsida; order Dipsacales; family Adoxaceae; genus Sambucus; species Sambucus nigra. The sequence goes on from OX422208.1 coordinate 283,547,443, forward strand.
GCCTGGGGTGGTACCCTGGCCTCATGCTGTCCTGGAGCTACTGCCGGAGTAATCATCTTAGGTGAAACCCCTGGGAGTCTTAGTATGTTCTGGCTTAGAGCTGTGAACTGCTCCTGCATCATCCGCTGGCTTGCTGCCAGAGACTTTAAGGCTTCCGCCACGTCATCCATCTCGACCTGAGGCGGCGGCTGACTGGAACTTGGTCTTCCCCCCTCATCCGACGGGAGAAGCGGTGGCGGTGCCATTTCAGGTGCCATATGTTTGAGCTATGAAAAGCTGAACTGAAGAAAAGATTGGTGAGCTTGGGAACCTTAGTGGGTCTCTTTCAATGGTGAAACACCTCCTCCCAGGGGGAGTACTGGATCACCACCAGAGTGCCCAGTGAGGTCAAGTTATACAAAGGAAGAGATGTCTTCTCGTTCCCACAGACGGCGCCAAACTGATGATGCTAAGATTTAGCACCACCGGATAAGTGATAATGAGCTCAAACAGTAGTATCCATGGCAGTCATATAGATGTAAGTGTATAAGTATGTAGAAGGGGTTGGGTATAAGAGGAAATAAGACAATGATATATAGTGGTTCAGCCAATTTGGCCTACATCCACTGTGAGTGTGTGATCCCCTAAGTATGGGCACTAATGGCCTTGGGTATAATGCACACAAGCTCCTCTCTCTCTCTACTGTGTGTACAAGAAGAGCTTTAGCTAGGGTTACCATGTATTGATCGATCCCTTGTAGGGTTGTAGGTGACAAGTATATATAGGTCTTGGGGGGTGTAGTGTACCCCCCCTTCCCCCCAAGTGTGCATGGTGCATGTGAATGATGATCTAGCCAATCCCCTGCTGACACCTGTAGATGCCAAATGATGACATAATATTCCCTCACGTGAGGGTGTGATTTTGTTATAACGGTCTCCCATGTGCCATGTGAGCCTCACGCGCACTGTTCCATGCGTCTCCAAAACCACGCGCTGTGATGATGTCACCCTCGGCCTATGGGCCAAGGCCGAGGGCAAAGTTCCTTCCAGTAGTGAGTCTGGCCCAATTCTGGCCTCGTACTGTCGTACCCTCGGAGGGTCGTCTGGAGCCTGGTGAAGGGTCGACCCCCTGAGGGGTCGTCTGGAGCCTGGTGAAGGGTTGGCCCCCTGAGGGGTCGTCTGAAGCCTGGTGGAGGGTCGTCCCCCCTGAGGGGAAGTCTGGAGCCTGGTGGAGGGTCGGCCCCCTGAGGGGTCGTCTGAAGCCTGGTAGAGAGTCGGCCCCCCTGAGGGGTCGTCTGGAGCCTCGTGAAGGGTCGGCCCCCTGAGGGGTCGTCTTGAGCCTGATGAAGGGTAGGCCCCTGAGGGATCGTCCGTTTGGAGGTAATCTTCAGCCAGGCCGAGGCTATAAACGGGTATATCAAGTATGATGCCCTCACCTCCTATGCCTTGAGCACTAGAGCCATCGAACGCCATTTCGCACTTGTCCATTTCCTCTACTACACATGCTCGGAAGTTCTCCCCGAGTAGTTCCTCATTGGGGGGCTCAAAATTTCCCCTTGGGAAGTGGGCTAAGAAGTCTTCCACTTCTTGACTCTTGACTACCTTAGGCATTACACACTTTAAATCATACTTTGAAAATATCAGAAACCATCTCGCTGCTCGTCCTACAATTAATGTTCTTACTAATATGTACTTTATAGGGTCGCACTTGGTGATTATGTGAACTGTGAAGGCTAGAAGATAATGTCTCAACTTCCGAACCACAAAAAACAAGGCTAGACAATGCCTCTCCACACTAGTGTATCTGGATTCTGTTCGAGAGATTACTCTTAAGAAGTAGTATACTGGATTTTTTACTCCTTCCTTATCTTTGTGCTAAGAGTTCCCCTATTGAACTCTCTGTTGAGGTGAGGTAGAGAAACAACAGTGCTCCGGCTTCTGGTGGGATCATCGTGGATGGAGAAGCTAAAATTTCTTTAACCTTCTCAAATGCTTTTTCTGCTCTTCTCCTCAAATCGACTTGGCTTTCTACTTCAACAGGGGAATTAATGCGTGAGTTGCCTCCCCTAGCGTAGGTATAAACCTCCTCAGATAGGATACCTTTCACAGAAAACTCTTAATCTGCCTCTGGCTCTTGGAGGTGGCATCATCATAATGTATTTTCTCTTCTTTGCGCCAACTTGCACCCTTTTCCTATTCATGACAAAACCTAAAAACTTTCCTGCAGTAACCCCAAAGGCACACTTAGAGGGATTCATCATCATCTTATACCTGTGACACCTCTTAAATACTATCCCAAGGTCCTGTATATGTTTGCTTTCCTTCTTGGATTTCACCACCAGGCCATCCACAAACTCTAGTATATCATGAAATAGATTATTAAAGATTTACATCATGATCCATTGGAATGTGTCCCCAACATTCTTCAGTCTAAAAGGCATGATTGTGTAATGGAAATTCCCTAATGGTGTGCGAAAGGCAATATTGCCCTTCTTTACAATCGGCACTATGTTGGAGAGCCATACAGGATGATGAATGGGCTTAATGAACCTTTCTGCCAGTAACTTCTCTACCTCCGCTTTTATCTTAAGGTCTAGGTCAGCTTAGTATTTGCGTGTAGCTTGCCTCACTAGGAGGGCATTGGGGAGTATGTTCAATCTATGGGATTTCACCTTTAGTTCTATCCCTGGAATCTTTGCGTACTTCCAGGTAAACACATCGGTGAACTCCCTGAGTAAGTCAATGATCTGTTCCTTCTGTTTTTGTTCTAGACTCATGGAGATTAGGATGGGTCTTCTCTTACCCCCTTCTAGCCCCAAATTTATCTCATCTAATTCTTGAAGTTTCTCTCCGAGTCCATCCTTCATGCATTCTAGAGCTTCTTTCGGTTCCTCGTCACGCTTAATGATATGGGATTCATCAACAACAAAACACTCAGGTTTTAGGTCGACGGTCTCATCCCAGAACACCACCTGTGTGGATCGTTATAAGTGGTAGATTACCTTCCCATCAGACAAGACCACCTTTTTGCAAGTTTAAGGAGGCTTAGCCACCTCCGCCACTTTCCTCTTGCCATTTTCTATATGGGGGATCACCCTTACTCCCAAGTGATCATGAACAGTCTTTTTCTTCTGGATATTTCCTTCAACTATTTGCTTCCCTTATAACTTTCTTGCAGAGACCTTCCTTTCCTCATCTAATTCTGTGTAGAATGCATCATCCACCATATGGGCCTCCTCAACGGCGAAGGGTCTCTGCATGGCTTTGATGACTATCTGTGTACCTCTAATGTTGGACTTTACACATTAATGCTAAGTGGAGGGCACTATGCCATGGGTGTGCATCCATACCCTCCCAATGAGTAGTTGGTATCTAGTGTTAGCATTGATAACATGGAACTTGATGTGGGAAGTGAAATTTCCCAACTTGATTCCCATGTTTACATATCCGATAGATTGCATTCCATCGTTGTCAAATCCAAAAATCACTAGCGGTTCTGGCACTACCTTCTCCTAGTCAATTCATGTTTCATACAATGTACTGATGGGCATGATGTTAATATATCATCCCCCATTCATTAATACTCTGGGAAATGAGACTCCATTAATCTTAGTTGTAACATACAATAGACGACTGTGGAAGTAAGGCAGATGCGTATCTGCCTCTGAAAACACCACCTCAGAAGTATACGTCTTATTCAACCTTCTAATTAGCCCCTGACAATTTAGTGAGGGGTCTTCGCGTTGTCGCACAACTTCTAGGACTTTCCTTGTGATGGATATTATTGTATCATATTTCAACCCTATCTGGTTGAAAAAACATTTGAACTTAGGGCGCCTCGCTATGGCCTCGCATTCAGAATCTAGGTCTACCTCATACGTCTGGGCATTGCAAACATACGCTGCATCAGATGTCCCCCTTCATCCAAAGAGAGGATGACATCTACCTCTCCCTCTGAGAGGTTCACCTGCCCAAATCCCCTATTTCCATCCTCTTCTTGTTCTGGAGTGAAAACCACTCATCTCGCTTTCTTTCTAGCTCAACTCTTCTCAGAGATAAATTTTCCAATCCTTAACATAACTGATCACCATTCTCCCACTCCATCAACTCTGGGGTTGCTTCTTCATCATCAGCAACTACCATGTTAGCAGTACCGAAATGATGTGATGGTAGTGGGTTCTCATTAACATCCAAAAGAGAGATCTGCAAGGTACCGTTAGCCACCTTCTCGCTAATGATACTTCTCGAGTAGTAATAGTCTTTGGTGGAGTGTTTCACCTGCTAGTGTAGCTCACAGTATTTTGGGTTGGCTTTATTAGCTGCAGTTGGGGTTTCTTCTTTTAAGTGGGGAGGACCTGCTACCTCTTCTTGTACCAAAGGATGATAAGAATCCATAACATCTACTACACAGTAGGGTAGTGGTGGTGGGGCATCCTCCCAAAACATTCTCTTGTTATTAGGACTGTTATTCTTGGACCCAGAGCATCCCTTACTTCCTTTGGTATTTCCATCTACATAGTTAAGTTCTTGCCTCCTCGAAACTTGAAACCTCCAAAAAGTCATTGGTACATATGTCCTCTAACTTGAGGCCCTTGGATTGATAATCATAGTTATATTGTTGGTGGCCCTAGTGAACTCTCTAAAAGTTCCATCTCTAGTTTTATTGATAAAATGCAACTTGTATTCCTCCAAGAGTCCTTCGACACATATTTGTAGTTGCCTTGCCTCCACTACATCCTCGTGGAAATCCAATGATATCTCACTAAGGCGTTTGATATATTACATTAACTCATCACCAGGCTTCTGGACCTCTTGTGCCAGGTGCCTCAATATGAATTCATCCTCTTCCGCGAAGAACTTTTGAAGGAATTTCCTGTGCATCATAAAGATTTCCCTCAACCTCAGATTCTTGTCACCAGAATGCACTCCTAAGTACTCAACAAACCTTGTCACGTGCTCTCTTGGGTTCTCCCCTTTTCCACTGAACTTGATAAATATTGGTGGTATATACCCCTCTGGGTATGACTTCTTATTTACTTCCTGCAAATAGGGGTCTTACAACTCCTCATATAGATGAGGACCCTCCCTCTAAGAGGAAGAGAGAAGCCTCATCACCTCCTCCATGGTAACAGCCTTGGAGGGTGACTCCTCTAAACCCATGCTCTTATCTATTGGTGAGCCTTATAGTGCTGTAACCTGCTCCAACACCACCTTTCGTAGAGGAATCGTCTCTGTCGGAATTGCAACTGGGGTGTCCACCCCTCCAGAGGGGGCAGCAACTGGTCTTACACACCCTTAACCCAAACTTGATAGATCTACATTATTTTGCTTGAAGAAGTCAAAAAACATTTTCATGAGATTCATACCTACCATCAAAGCCGCTACTAATGAGTTGATCTACCCTCCCTGAGGAGTAGGTGCCTTGGCTCCGATCACCACCACTTCTTCCTGAGTAGTCTGGTCACTGTGAGCTCCATTACCAGATGGAATGTCTTCAAAAACTATCTTCTTAGAAATGTTGAAACCTTTTTTTGTCCATTAAAGCAATAATACCTCCTGAGCGGAGTCGCTAAATATAAGAGAGTAGTGAGACTGGGGTCTATGAATAATTCGAAAAGGTGAGGTGTGACCCACTCCAATCGACGTTGTCTGCAAGGTTCTCAAGAACTTCTGGTGCTATTATGATGAAACCTTCTCCTTTTGGTAAAAATGGAGCTCAAGCTGGAACTCAATCCATGAAAGAAGATGCCACAATAAGAATTGTAAATTTTCTCAAGAAAAACTCCTTAGAATGATGGTTGTCAGGTGAGGAGTGGAAAAACAAGTCACTTAGCACTAAGAGAATGAGTAGGGAGATATATTAGGTAGTTCTGGTGTGATTTTGGCAATGTAACTTGAAATCTATCCCTCTTAACCTTGCCCAGGGGTCCTATTTATAATTGGGCACTAAGGTTGAGTTGACACTTTTGGGCGCCAGAATTGAGAGGGTTGGTGAGGGACAAGGTTTGAAATGTACCATTTGTCCCTACCTGTGTGCAGCTGCCTATCCCCTCTGACAGGTGCCACCTGGTGCAAACCAAAGTCAAAAAGAAAATATGTCTCCCAATGGAGACAAAATACCTGATTTGGTAAATATCCTTTAAAACGATAACTTGAGGTACAAACTTTGTAAACTTGAGAGAGGAGCCCTGGAGGACCTATTTCTCTAAGACTATCAGTCTTGAGGGAGGAACTTGAGGACCCCTATACTCTAAGATCATTTTTCTTAACAGCGGTCTTGAGGCCCCCTCTTGTGAGAAAGTTATTTTTGTAAAAGTTCATTTTTTTGCGAGCATACCTTTGGTTGCTCACTTCACTTGTGACTAAGTGTGAGGTGTGTGTGGTCTTCAGTCACTCCTAGGGTCTCCCTAATAGTATTCTCTCAATCCTAAAGTGTTAAGTGGTTGAGCTTGCTCAACAAACCTCATTCCTCAACTGCCAAGCCAAAACTCCCAAGAGATCCCAACTGGGCCCTGCCTGCTCAACTAGGCTACCTGTACAAGAAAGTAAGTGTTGGTACTTTTATTCTTTTAAAGAATGACTTTTCACGGTGAGGGATTTACCATGGTAGACACTCCCTCATCCTGGTTTATTTTCTAGAAGCTATGGGGGAGGACCTTGAGGGTTCCTCCCCTAAATGTGTTCTTGCAATTGAGGGAGCAAAACCTTGAGGTTTTGTGACTAAACGCTTTCTGGCGTTTGAGGGACCCTGGGGGTTCCTTATCCCGTATGAGTTTTTATGTGGTTGAGTGACCTTGGGGGTTCCTTCTCTAATATGAATTTCTTTTGTTGAGGGACCCCGGGGGTTCCTTCTCCATTATGACTTTCTACTATTGAGGGACCCTTGGGGTTCCTTCTCCAATATAGTTTTTCTGGCGTTGAGAGACCCTGGGGGTTCCTTCTCCTGTATGAGTTTTTCGGTAGTCGTGGGACCCTGGGGGTTCCTTCCCCAATATGAATTTATGTTATTGTGGGACCTCGGGAGTTCCTTCTCCGTTATGAATTTCTACTGTTGAGGAACCTTGGGAGTTCCTTCTTCAATATGAGTTTTTCAAGTGTTGGGAGACCGTGGGGGTTCCTTCTTAATATGAATTTTTGTTGTTGAGGAACCTAGGGGTTCCTTCTCAATATGAATTTCTGCTATTGAGGGAGCTCAGGGGTTCCTTCTCAATATGAATTTCTGCTATTGAGGGACCTTGGGGGTTCCTTCTCAATATGAATTTTTGTTGTTGAGGGGCCCTGGGTTCCTTCTCTAATATGAACTTATGATGTTGAGGGACCCTACGGTTCTTTCTCTATATGAATTTCTTTTGTTGAGGGACCGTGGGGGTTCCTTCTCAATATGAATTTCTGCGGTTGAGGGACCCTGGGGGTGCCTCAAACTCATCTTTATTGTAGGCTAAGGGGGGTATCTAAGGGACCCTCACCCAAAAATATAATAAACAAACTTGAGGCACCCTTCTACACATAAAAATTGACTTTATTTGGAAATGTGTCCTTACAGTGGGTAGCCTGCTCAAGGGCTGGCCAGGGAAACTCGGTCCTCCAACCATATTTGTTTGATCCGAAAAACATTGTGACCACCAAGAAGACTAAAAAACATGAGTTTCTATCTTCCACCACATTCGTAATGTTGTGGATGTGCTTAGCTACAGTGGGTATAATCCATATTTTAAAAAAAAATTAGAGTCTTGATCATGACACTCTGTGTAAGATTCTTCACCGCGGGTTCTACGTCATAAGTTATTCTTGTTCTTTGTATTTTGTCCTTTTGTTGACCTTTTTTACTCTTTGTTGATAACCTTAACTTCTCCTTCTGGTTGCAATGGTCGGTACTGTTCTCTTTGAGAAGGGCCTAAGTAATTACCATGCCTATGAGGAATAAAAATAAGACATTAATGAGCTCACTAAGCAGAACACGCAGTTGAAGCAAAAATCTTAAAAAGTTTGTAAAAAAGACAAACATGACGTGCGATTAGATTTGGGAGAGGGGTGACCAGCTGGTGGCTAAAACATTGGACCTTAGATCTGTTGAGGAAAAAAATAAGAATTTGTAGGAGCAAGAGACTACTGACGCCGTAAAGAGGAAATGTCTTGAGGATGCCCTTCTATAGGCTAATGATGGCCTTGCTAAGGTTAGAAAGAGAGCTATTGGGTAGTTGAAAGCCTATGGTGACTTTATTGTTGAAAGTATGACCTTATTCATTAAAGGTTATGAATAGATGATGAAAAGGATGGTCAAGCATTACCCTGATATTCTTGAAGTTGTCAGCAAATTGGAGCTTTATGACCACGAATCTAGATATTTAGCAGCCGAGGATGAGAAGGATGTTAATGAGGCAGCTGAGGATGAGGTGATTGGCATAGCCTACTGATTTTCTTATTTGCATGCATGTATTGTTCATTGTGTTTAACATTTTGTAGGTTATTTTGGTTAACTAAGATATTAGACTTCACATGTGATGAAGTGCTTTTGCAAAATGGTTTTACAAAGTTGAAATGGTCGAATCTAGTCTGCCTCCCATTTGTTGTGGTCCTATAGTTAAATTTTGTCAACTTGACCTTATTTACTAGATTTTTAAGATAGGCCAGCCAGTACTTTATTCATATGGTTTTGGGATCGGATATTATTGACCTAACATGACTTATTGGGTACTGGGTGCATGATTCATCCTGAATTAGCATTTACCATTGCTTGAGCTAACTTACTGGTCATTTGGACATACATTATTGTCTTGATCATGAGTCATAATTGGTTTCCTTAGTCGAACAAATGTATTAGGATATATCCTTAAGCTAGTCATATTAGTGATTAGTTATGGTCAGATCTTATCGACTGACCATGTGACTGCACTAGATTTCCTTGATTTGGATAAACTTCTTTATTGTGATTTTCTAAGATGACATCATTTATGAGCTGTGGTTTGATTGTATTCATTCTAATATGCTCATATTTAGGATATCTTTGCCCTGGAATTCTTGATTACTCTTACCTCGATGAACTAGGCATTGAATAATGAAGAAAATTTGAAATGAAAATATATTGTAAGGGAAGAATTTATAATTCTAATTTATTATTAAAATTTAATTACATTGAACTATAAGTTGTTTAATATTCTGCTCTTCCAAATTATAATATTTACTTCCCTATTGATAATACTAGTTCAAATGTTTAGTGTTCCATGGATTGTTGATTTGCTCGAACTTTAAGATCTCGATCTGATAAGTCCCAGGTCAGACTACTGCATAAATTCAATATGGCCCATGCCATTTAGGTTTTAATTTATTCTTTTTATGGATAACCATCTTCAACATAATCTCCTTCCTTTAACGTACTCGACTTTACTCTTTTATTATAAAATCGAGCAGTTCGTTACTGGTAGGCTACCACTCGAAGTGTTGCACGCCCCCTAACTTTTCGACCAAATCGAGATCACATTCTTTGCATGAAATCACTCTTTGAAGAGTTGAAGTTAATTACTCTCTAGCTAGGTAAGACTTCTCAGTAGGCACCATTACCTCGATTCCAAACACCAACATGAAGGGGGTTTTGTCAGTGGATGTTATGACATGTAGTCTGAAAGTACAATATGCAAATCATTAATCCCATTCCCTGTAGATTCATCCAATATTCTTTTAACTCCATCCAATAGGGTCCTATTAGTGATCTCTATCTGCCCATTGCACTGAGGATGGTCATGTGTAGAGTGGAACTTCTTAATTCCCGAATAATATCAATACTCCTCAAACTTGTCATATTAAACTATGTGCCATTATTCATGATGAAGGCATATGACATCCCATATCAACATATGATACTTTTAAATGTAAAATATAATACCTTCTCATACAACATTCTACCAGTGGTTTAGATTCCACCCATTTTATGCGATAATATACTATAACCACCAATTGTTTGAATCTTCCCCTTGTCTTTGGCAATGGGTCGACCAGATCAATCCTCCACATAGCAAAAGGATAAGGAAATGAGATTGAATCTAAAGATTCCCACGGTCTTTTATCTATAAATGCGTAGCAATAACATTTCTCACATTTTTTTTATCATAATTGGTGAAGTCATCCTCCATGGTCGACCAATCATAACCCTGAGTGGTGAACCACTTTACAATTAATTTATCAACTGAATGGGCTCCACATAAGCCTTTGTAGACCTTTTGATCACATCGTGAACTTTATTAGGATGAATAGACCTTATGAGAGACAAAATAAATCCCTTTTTGAATAGAATTCAATCCGCAAGCACATATCTCGTCGCCCAATAGCGGAGTGTTCGTTCCTTTTTTGGGCCTTTCGGTACTACACCGGTATCTAAAACTCTTCTCATATGGGATCCACCCAAGATGATCCCATGTTTAATTTCATAATGATATTGCTCTTTTCTTCGATCCTTCATAGCAACCAGATTTCGACACGAACGGTTCTTCTAACATTTACCCTTATAATTAATGCCAAATGAACTAATGCATCTACTAGAGAATTTTCAAATTTGGGATTCTAATCATTTGTATAGCTAGGAAACATGGCAATCACTCTTTCACATTTGCCAAATATTTCTCCATAGACTCCTCTTTGGCTTTATAAAGCCTAAGGACTTGGTTCCCAACCAGTTGAGAGTCACTATGCACTAATAAGCGCTCGATGCCCGATGACAATGATGGTCCCAGTCCTAATACAATGGATTCATATTCTTCCTTGTTATTGGAGGTCTCAAAGTTCAACACGAGGGCGTCCTCAACATGTTCTCCGTCAATTTTTTTAATGATGAACCAGGCTCCACTACCATTGGCACATGATTAACAATCTACAAATGACTTCACACTGAAGGATCTTTCACAAAGACACTTTCAACCAAACACTCATTTAAAAAAAATCATTTAATCAAATTCCTAACCTCTTTCTTCCTACTGAGTCGATGACTCTAGTCTCTCACTAATCTCCTCGGCTAATTTTTCTGCTGTTTTCTCAACTAGCTATTCTTTAAAAGTGAACTATGCTATATATTGAACCACTACCAGTCCTTAATTATCATCCCTGGCTCATACAAGATGTCATACTCTTCAAGTTCTATGACCCAATCCATTAGCCTGCCGTAAATAGCTTGTTATATAGAAAGGTTTGTATACACGACGATTGTATGTTCATGAAAGTAAGACTTGATTCTTAAAAAACCTTCAATCAAAGTAAATGCCAAATTTTTTAGACTAAGGTACCAAATTTTAGCTCCACAATGTGCCTTCCTAATGTAGTATACATACTTCTCCACTCCATCCTTTTGTCAAATAAGTGCCGATAACTATTGATTTGAACACTTCCACGTATAAGTATATATTTTCACCCAGGACCAGCCTTGATGGTAAATGCCAAAATCCTAAGTACTTCTTCAATTTGAGGATGGATCTTTTAAACCCCTTATTCCATGTGAAGGTCTCTCTGTAAACCTTTAAGAATGGAAGACAATGGTCAGTCACCCTTAATACAAACTGATTCAGAGTAGCTACTTATCCCATTAGGATTTTGAACTCCTTCTTATTTTTGGGATGCTTTATTTTTAACAACACCTAGAACTTATCAGGGTTAGTTTTTATGCTCCTCTTATTGACAAACATGAGGAACTTTATTTCTCTTACAATAAAAATTCACTTTGATGTATTCAGCTTCATCTGATACTTCTTTAGATGATCTAATGTTTGGACGAGGTCATTATTGTGATTAATTTATTTAATGTTATTCGTCATAGAGTATCATCAACATAAACCTCCTTGGTATATCCGATATGCCACTCAGAGACTTTGTTCACTAACCATTGGTACATTGCTCCAGCGATTTTGGTCTCAAAGGGCGTAACGTTGTAGCAGTATCTACCTCGACTAGTGATGAATAATGTCTTTTCAAAGTCTTCAGGTTGAATCCTGATATGATTTTACACTGAATAAGCATACATGAAGTTGAGTATCTTATGCACATAAGTGGCAACGACCATCTTTTCAATTCATGGCAGATGATAGTGATCATTGGGGCAAGCCCTGTTGAGGCTGTTGAATTTGACGCACATATGCCACTTTTCATTTTTCTTTCGAACCATAAAAACATTGGGGAACAAATCTGGGTACTTTCCATCCTCAATTAAGTTTTGTTTCATCAACTTATCAACCTCCTCTTAAATGTCCACGTACTTATCCTGCTATAATACAAGATGTTTTTTCTTGATGGGCTTTACATCTTTCATAATAGTGAGTTCATGGCATAGGACCGCTGGATTTATCCCCTGCATGCCCTCGTCGATCCAAACGAACACATTCCTTCTTTGCCTTAAGAAATTTTCTAATTCCTTCTTGAGAGCGACATCGTGTGACGAGTCGATTTGGGTTTTACTTTCTAGATTCTCATCATCCAAAATTACTGACTCAATCTACTCAATAACCTTATTCTTAACTAGTTTATCTTCATCGCAAGGATCTACGATCTCGATATGATAAGTAGTGGCCAATTTCTCATGTTCTTCCTGTTGCATAGACTTTTAGTAACATTCACGTGCTTCAACTTGATTTCCCTTCACTATCCCCACACTATAGCTTATTGGAAACATAAAAAATTCATGGTTAGTAGAGGAAACAACCTCAAACTTCTTTTAGCCATCATTAACTAAGGTATTATTATAGGCTAATATGGTGTTCTTGTCAACGATGAATAAATTCATCTTCTCAGTTTGGGAGGTCTAACATGTGCCGATGGTGACCTCCAACTCAATTGTTTCTAATCTATACACCTTTTCCCCTCAAAAAATAATAAGTGTCATGTGATATGCCTCCAACTTTCTATCGAATAATCAAAACTTCTTCAAAAAAATCATAGAACATCACATCTGCAGAACTTCCATTGTCCACCAAGATTTTTGTTATAATACTTTCATGGAACATCATTGTGATGACTAAAGGGTCATCATGAAAATACAACACACCAAAATAATAAGACATTCTTGTTCACATTTTAAGGATGGGTTGCTATAACATCAACTATATTCACCTTTCGAACATGCACATAAGTTTTCACCTCATTGAGGTAAAATTTCCTCTTTGCTGGTCCATCACAATCACCATCATCTCCTCCAGTTATAAAGTGACAACATAAGGATATCATGACACCTCGTTAATCGGCTCCTTGGGTTTCTTAGGTATATCTAGATCAAACTCATCATTAGAGTACTTATCTCATGAAAATTTCTCCTCGTCTACCCTTTATAAAGGAGACTTAGATCATCTCCAGGGCTTCTGCTCGTCCCTTAGATTATTGGCTTACCCATACATATTGACGTACTTTGTGAGCTTGCCCCATCAAATCAAAGACTTTACTCGTTGTTCGAGTCCAATCATTTGTTAGTGGTGTGGTCATGATCATTGTGGAATTTACAATACTTTCTCTTATCCATTTTATTTGGAGGAGATTTTAATTTCCCCAACCACCTGAGGTTACTACTTCCTCGGTTCTCATCGAAGATGTGGTGGATTCCCACAGTGAGTTAAGTGTAGCCATTATACTTTTTTATCTTTTCAGGTTTCTTAGAGTCCTTAGACCTCTCCTTCTTATCCAAGAATGTTCTAATATCAGATTTAGCATGGCTAGACACTTTTGTTGTCATTGCCTCATTAGCATTCTTAATTTTTTTCCTTGTCCAGGAGCTTGATCATTGTGCTTGGTAGTTATTTTTTCCAATGCCTGGTATAAATTTTCAGGTAGCAAACCGCTCATGTTAGAGTTGATGGCAATCTTTTCACCATAATCCAATACCTCAAGCTTTTCCATATTGAAACGCATGATGAACTCCCTTATAGTTTCACCTACCTTTTGGTTGATTCTTAACAAGTGAGCCATACTCTTTCTTGTCTTGGTGCCGAAGAAAATATTATTAACAAAGAGATTATCCACTACTTGAAGTTTGAAATATTCCTTATGGAGATTGTTGTACCATATTCGGGTCGACTTAGTAAAAGTAATGGAAAATGCCCTTCAATGTATCTGGTCATGAATAGAATATATATAAGAAGAAGCTTGATGGTACTCCGTATTTAACATGGGATTATATCTCCCGTCATAACTAGGAGTAATAACAACTATCTTGAACTTCACAAGTACTTTATGACCCACCACTGAAGCTGTAAATGGAGATTCATGAACATAACCCCTCTTTAAAGATTCATTATCTTTTTTAGATGACTAAACAGTCTTTTAAACTCTTAATTAACCATTTTAGGGTTGTTCCCCTGCTTGTACTTCACGGTCATCTCTATTCATCCTCTAGCTTTCGCTGATCTATCTTCCTTAATGTTAGTCTATTCAGCCTCAACCCACCTTCCCACACTATTCCTTGACCTGAATGAGCACTCAACCCTCCTAGTTTAAGTTCTCCTTGAGTCTTCTTTGTGCTCCCTAAGCTTTCTAGGGTCCCTGTATTAGTACGTCCACACAGCTTTTGGGCCCAGTCAATAACAAGAAGACCCTATTCTCCCTCTTACCAAAATGTTTGGATGTTCTATTGACTATGTTTGATCATCATCATACTCCCTTGATTTGATGGTGGATGTTTCTCCAGTTTTATAGGACCTATCAACTCATCCAATTTCTGAGTATCTAGATCTGCTTCCTTCACCTCTTGAGACTAAATCGAACCTTATTCAATTCTCTATAGCATTATTATGGAAAACTTGTCTTATAGCAGCCATAAAACCTTAAGAGGCCACAGCCTTGTGGGATGACCCGATGTGTAGTTGAACTTATTAGAAACATAGGTTAGTGAACGGTCCTGTGCACATATGGAACCCATAGGCTAGAACTTAAGGTGAAAAAGCTACCGACATACTCTAGAAGACCACAACCAAAGTTGATGGCCACGAATCTTAATATCCTTCGTAGCACGAGGAATGATGACATGCCTTTATTATGTCATGGCTTGAGGAGAAAGTTTAAAATATTCCAGAAGACTTGTTAAAAGGGGTAATTGGGGTAAAGTATGTCCAAACGAGGAAACCCTAGGTTCCCCACTAAACCTTTAAATAAGCACCAGTGTCACACTTCCCAAAACAATTAGAAACCCTAAAATATATTCTAGAATGAAAGTGAGGTTTGTGTGTGAAGAGGATAAGGTTGTCAGAGCAAGGCGACAGAGGGCTACTATTCATTGGAGCAAGGCATCAGAGGTTTATTGTTCACTGTAGAATTTAGCGATATAAGGAAACTATTCTTCAGATATATCCACTGAGGTAAGGGATCTATCCTCACTCCCTTCTTCCTTATTAAAAACTCAATTTTTCTTTGTCCTTATTCATTTAGATGTGCCCTTATGTGAAATGTGGAAAATGTCCATCGAGTAATATTATTCATTTCAGATTTTGGGTTTCTAGTTTTTAGACCATGGTAAGTTATTGTTCATATAGGTTAGAGGTCGTGCAGTGCCATGAACTTTAATAGATTTCCAGACTTAGATTTATTACTGTTCATGAAGTAAATATATGATTTTGGATGTTTTGTACTAGGATTTTTTACATGAGATTCTACATTTAGAGAATGGGATTTTGAGGATGTTCTTACTTAACCTTAGAAGTTTTATTTTGGGCTTTATATTTGATCTTTGAGGATTCAATATGGGAGTAAATTGGGCTTTCAAAACATTATTTTTACTATAATTCCATTGTTGTTTCTAATCAAGAGTTCTAACTCCTTTCTTAAGGCCGCGACCTATTAGAAGTGGTCGTGGAGTTGAGAGGAAGTATCATATTGTGCCTGAAGCATAGTGTCTATTTGAGGACCTCCTCTTCAGTTATTGAGATTAACATGGTTAGAGTAGGGATATTGAGCCTAGGATAGATATGAGGCTTAACATCACAGTAGAGCTTGGACAAAGTGTAGAGTTAATCGCAGACTGTGGATCCCCGACAACTGAGCCATTTCATAGAGTTACTTTTGCGTATATTTCGTCGTTGTTGAAAAGCTCCTCTAATAAAAAAATCTCAAATACCTACAAAATATAATAAACTAAAGTGTAGTGGTAAGTGATGTATCAATCCACATCAAAGGAGTGAAATGAGAAGAAAACACATGTAATTCAAATTTATTATTATCTCTTTTCGGATTTTTGCTTTTTCTATTTTTTTTAGCTTTTCCAATATTGAAACAATTTTTGTTGTGAGGGTGAAATAAGACTAAACTAAATTAAGATGTAAATAAAAGTAAGTGAAGATATTAAGTAAATCTAACTAAATAAAAATCTAAAATATGAGATGGGTGAGGAAATAAAAGTGAGGACTAACAAGGGATATGATGACACAATATATTTTAGTTAATTAAAATTAATTAATTCATTAAATTAATTATCCCAAGTTAGTATCAAAATCACAAATCAATTCTCGTTGCAAATGTAATTTTTATAATAACATTTTAAAAAATTAATTCCAACACTCCTACAACTCTTAAAAGGTAGATCCAACACCATTTAACAAATCATCCGCTAGGATCGATTTATTAAATTAGTTTAAATCATAAAAGTAAGCCTAGAGTTGAAATTAAATGAATAATACCACACGTGAGAAACCCCTATCTCTAGTTCGAATCTAAAATGGGTATTACAATTACAATTTTGATTTTCTCTCGAAAATTATTTACCCTCTCTTGAGTCGTAAATTAAAATGTAAGAGTACAAAATTAATCATCAAAGGGACATTTAATTTAAATTGATTAATTAAATTAGGATTAACTTCAAATAATGGGTCACCCCACCCCTTGAAAGGGGTTTTAGCCTAACATGATATTAAACATGATGAACAAATAATCAAAGGCATATAAAATAAAAGAGTAGAGAAAGAGAAAAAATCTTCAACAACTCTCCTTGAAATTGGCAATTTGAACTCTATCTTCTTCAATACAAATCAAATCACTCACAATTAACTCTCACCAATTCTCTAAAAAAAATAGAAATAAAACTATTTACAAAATATTTTTCTCCCTAATTTATTTTCTACTCTAAACTATCTCTCTTCTTCTCCAAGTCTCTTCTAAATGATCTCCAAATGAGCTTTTGGGTCTTCATTTAGAGTGAAGCACATGGTGATAGGGGCAAATTGGGGAATGATTTAATTAAGGTGCATGTGGTTGATGAGGTAATGGGAGAGGGAATAAAAATTTATTTTGTTAAAAAGGGGTTGGGGTTATTTTGGGGAAAATGGGGTTCAAGTGGTTTTAAACACATATGGTGTTTATAGTTAGTTTATTTTTTCGCTTGGCTTGTTTGGTGAGCAGGTGGGAAAATCTTATGAGGCTTGGATTACAAATGGGTTTGACAGGGGTCGTAAGGTAGGAGGGCAGGGTCGCGAGTTTCGAGTCGATGGGGGTTGTAGATAAGACAGGGGCAGGTGGGGTCGAGTTAGAACTGGTAAGTGTCGGTCAGAATCACGAGTTGAGGCAATGTCGTGGGTTACAGGTTTGCAGTTTGGGAGTTCGGGTTTCGAAATTGATTCTTGGTTCGTGGGTTTAGCTCCGACGGCAGCTATGGCAGGGATGATCGAAGGTCGTTATGGGCAGAACCCGAGATGGGTCGTCAGGGGGTTCCGAGTTGCTGGGGTCTAGGGTTTGGTGGAGGATTGTGGGTATTTAGGAAATGGGTTTGTATAGAGTTGGATTATCGGTTATGGGGGTTTGAGGAGAAAGAGAGATTTGGGTGAAAGTGATTATGAATAGTATGTGGGGGTTGGTTTTGGGTGTGAGTGTGGGTGAGGTGTATAGTAAGGGTGGTGTATGTGTGTGTTTTTATTTGGGTGAATGAGGGTATATGTGATAATGTGTGTGTGTGTATTTGTTTGTACCCAACTAGAAAAATAAAAATAAGAAAATAATAAATAATAAAAATAAAGCTAATAAAAACAAGTAAAAAGATAAAAAATAAACTAAACTAAAAATAAAATTCTAGTAAACTACTAAAGACTAATCCTAAAAATAATAAGAAATAAAAATAAACATTAAAAATCAAATAAAACTAAAAACTAAAATCCTAAATAAAAAAATATAAAAGATACAAAATAAAAATAAAAATAAAAATCTATTAAAACTAAAAATATAATCCTACTATAATAAAACTAAAGAAGATAAAATCTAATAAAACTAGAAAATAAATTCCTAAAAACTAATCCTAATAAAAATAAAATTAAGATAAAAATTAAAAACTAATGAAAATCAAAATCGAAATAAAGAAATAAAAAATTAGAAAATAAATCCTTGAAAATTTAAAATAAATCTAAAATAAAAGTGAATCAAATAAAAATCTAAAAAGAATAAAAGTACAAACACAACACACACACGGGGTTCAGGTGACGGTTTGGGCTAGGTTAGGCTTGGGATAAGGTTCAGGTTACGGGATTAAGCCACTTTTATCGCGCATTTGCCCCGAATTATCACTTTAAACTCCACAAACCCTTATTGAGCTACAAAATAAACAAGTATTGTTATAAGTCAAATTTTATCGAGAATTAGCAATTAAAAACTGTCTATTGGGGATTTTATTTAAAAACTTTGGGGTGCTTATCAATTAACATGGTTAGAGTAGCGATATTGAGCCTAGGCTAGATATGAGGCTTAACATCACAGTAGAGATTGGCTAAAGTGTAGAGTTAACAGCAGATCGCGAATCGCATATCCTGGATTTGTGTTGGAGAGGAGTTTGTGGCCTGTGGCATGACTAGGTTAAAGATAGATAGAATAAGGCTGTAAAGTTTGAGAAGTCGAAGGTTATAAAAATATATGTGGAGGACAATGAGGGAGAACCATGGGAGATTAAGCCGTGGGAGAAGCCAGGGAGTTGAGACGTGTAGGAGATTGAGCAATAAGTCATTAGAGGATCTAAGGGATTAGAAAATACTATTCTTTCTTTCTTTATTTGCTCATAAGGCACAATTATTATTCTTTATTTTAATTGATTACATTATATCATTTGTATATTTGTTGCCTTTGTAAATACCAACTTTGGCAGGCGAATGAGTACCTTTGAGTTAACCCTTGATGAGCTATTAGGGCTCAACCATCCTATATTCTTTATTTCCCCGCGTTAGGATCCAAGGACACTTTTAAAGGCTATTGAATTCAAGAAGACCTCGGAGATAGTTTGCATAGTGCCTTAGGATTGTTTATATAGATTTCACAGTTAATTTTACTTATTTTAGCTTTATAGTTTATGTTAATGGTTGTATGATGAAGGACTAATTCATTGGAATTTATTAGAGACTATAATGGAATTAATGAAATTAAAATATCTATTTGAGGATTCCTATTTTATGATGTCATATTATTCTCATGAATTATTAAATCTTCCAACTCTGATATATAAAATTCAAGGCCTTTTCTAGGCCACGAAAGTGTAGGAATTTCCCTATTATGATTAAACTATGAATCCTAGAGAAATCAAATGACTAAACGTCTGCGGCCAACTTGTGCAAGTCGCGGGACGTTACAGATGGTATCAATGTATTCGACCAATGAGAAATTTATGAATGTTAGGAATATTTCTATTACATATACTTACTTAGTGAACTAATTATAGGAATATATTCTGATATGTACCAGATTATCTTTGATTAGGAAAGTCATGACAAGAGGTCATCGCAGAGCTAATGGTGCTACAAACCATAACAACACGACCACAAAATAAGTGCCGAAGTGGGTAGTATGGTTCATGGAAGACCTAGCTAGGGCCAAGGCTTCAAGGGAAGTCGAGCAAAGGCCAGTGGGATGCACCATTGAAAATTTTAAGAAATTGGGATTAGAGTCTTTTAGAGGAGAATCTGATCCTTAAAAGGTTGATGCCTGGATTGAAAAGGTGTAAATGATTTTTTTTTAATTGCACTAGATATCGAAGGTCTCCTTCGCCTCCTTAATGCTTGAGGGTGAGGCGGATCATTGGTGGTCCATGATCAAGAGGACACAATTAGGAGGAAAAGCCTTGGCTATATGGTGCACTTGATTCAAATCAGTCTTTTTAGAGAAGGAGATATCGGCCACGGATAGGGAGAAGTTAGGGGTAGAATTTATGGATTTAACTCAACCACGTTAGTGGGCCACTATGAAAAAAAGTTATAAGAATCATCCCAATTTGACCCTATATTATTAACATTGAGTAAAATGATTCTAAGAAGTTTGAGAGGGGCTTGAAGCGAAGACTTCACAACAGGGTGGTGGAACTAAGGCTAAGAACTTACATGTAATTGACTGAGGTGACCCAAATCGTGGAATAAGATTTCAAGGATGGGTTAAAGGAAAAGGGAAAAATAGAAAGGGAAGAGAAGATGGAACAAAGAAGGAAGATAAACCACGACAGTAAAAATAATAAGCTAGAAACGAATCAAAGGATGGAGGAAGGAAAAATTGACACCATAAATATTGTGTGCTTTAACTGCGGTAAAAATGGACATTTTGTGAAAGATTTCCTACTAGGAATGAGCTGGTATAGTTATGAAAAACCCGGTCACAAGGCGAAAGGCTACGAATTGCCAAAGAAGGATGTTGAGACGCCACGAGATCCTTCCAGAGTCCTTTCCCTCAACACCAAGGATGCATTGCGCAAAAAATTACGAATGGGATGTGAACCTTAGATTAATCATTGGTGATTGATCCCCTGACAGGAACTTCATCAGAGGTTACAGTAATATATGTGGGTTATGCAATGGATATAGGCTATTAGGTTTTGGAGTTAGTTTAATTCCCTTATAAATGGAAGACTTCGACATGATCTTTGACATGGATTAGTTACACAAACACTGTGCTATAGCAGATTGTGTCATTTAGGAAATTAACTTAGGTAGACCTAGAGAGGGTGAGGTGAGATTTAAGGGAAATAAATTGAGTATAAATTATTTTCTAATATCAAATATGTGGGCTAGGAAGATGATTAAATGAGATGTCGTGGATACTTAGCATATGTCAAGAGTCGTGATTAAATTGGTAGTTGTACCTATCTTGTCCTCACCCAAGGAAGGGGAAGCTTACATGATTTATGGTGGTCACGACTTTGGTTGTGTACTAATGCAGAATGGAATAGTGATTTGTTATAACTCTAGGTAGTTGAGGCCTCATGAACATAATTACCTGCCCCACGACTTAGAGCTATCGGTGGTAGTTCTTCCCTTTAAAATTTATAAACATTATTTATATGAGGAAAGTTGTGAGATATTAACAAACCATAAGAGTTTAACCTATATCTTCACCCAAAAAATATATAAACATGAGGCAATGGAAGTGGTTAGAACTGATCATAGATTATGATTACTCAATTAAATATGATCTGGGAAAGGGAAATTTGGTCGTCGATGTTATTAGTAGAAAATTTTCCTTAGAGATTTGAGGATTACTAGGCAAGAACACATTCCTAGAGAACATAGAAGAAATAGGGATTATGGTCATAGGCTGTGGACGCTATGGATGCCTTAGGGATCTAGTAGATGAACCATATTTGATTGAGAGGATAAGGGAAACACATGCCACAGACCCTGATCTCTAGAAAATTCGTGGACTTGTAGAGAAAAAAAAGAAGTCAAACTTTTGAGTTAATGATCATGGAGCCTTATGATTTGGAATAAAAGATTATGTGTGTCGCATAATAAAGAGATTAATTATGAGGTACTGGAAGGAGGATACTCCTCACTCTTTTCCATTCACCCCGAAAGCACTAAGATGTATAAAAACATTTAGGAAAATTGTTGGTGTCCTAACATGAGAGATAGGCCGCAGAGATTATCGCTAAGTGTTTAGTGTGCCAGTAAGTTAAGGTCGAGCACCAGAAACTAGGAGGGGTGCTCCAACGCTTGCCTATCCCAGAAGGGAAGTGGGAATATATATCCATGGATTCTATAGTTGGACTACCGTAGACACAAAGAGGAATGGATTTCATTTGGGTTATTGTGGATAGATTGACCAAGTCTATGCACTTTTTAGTTGTCAAGATGACAACCCATGTTGACCAATTGGCCAAACTTTTCATAAAGGAAATTATAAGACTCCACGGATTCCCTATGACCATAGTATTTAACCACGACCCTAAATTTACCTCAAGATTTTAGAAGGGATTTCAAAAGGCAATGGGGCCATAGCTAGACTTCAGTACAACTTTCCATTCTTAGACAAATGGATAAGTGGAAAGAAAAATAAAACCCTTGATGATATGTTGAAAGCATGCATTTTAGATTTCCACAATAATTGGGAAGATCACCCACCCTTAGTAGAATTTATGTATAGCAATAGTTACCAAAAGAGTATTACCCCCTATGCATCATTATCTGGGAGAAAATTCCATAGGCCATTATGTTAGGATGAGGTGTGTGGAAGATAACTTATAGGGCTAGAATTGGTAGAAGAGGCCCCAAATAAAGTTATACTTATTCAAGAATGGTTACGGAGTGCTCGGAGTAGACATAAAAGTTGGCTTGATGTCAAAAGAAGGGACATGGATGTAAATGTTAGGGATCACACCTTTCTTGAAATCTCCCCATGGAAAGGAGTTATGAGGTTTAAAAAGAAGGAAATAAAGCCCACGGTATATTAAACCATTTTATATCCTTAAAAAGGTTAAAAGGATTTTGTTTAGGCTATCTTTGACCCTCAAAAATTTCATATGTGAATAACGTGTTCCCTATTTCAATGTTGAGGAATTACATTAGAGACCCCAACCATATACTGAACCATGAACCTATTTAAATTCGCGAAGCTTAAGTTATGATGAGTCCATAGTTGAGATCATGGAAAATAAAAGCATTTGGGGTCAAAGACAATCTGCCTAGTCAAGGTGCTTTGGACACATCAATCCATGGATGAGGCCACTTGGGAGATGGAGTCCATCATCAAAGAAAAGTATCCACAATTATTCCAAGGTATGAATTAATTTATACTTTTAAGTAATTTAACTTCGAGGAAATAATTTCCTAAGTTAGGTAGGTTATAACAACCCTAAAACCATAAGAGGATACGGCCCTATGGGAGGCCATAATGTGCAGTTAAACTGATCGAAAACCTAGGTTAGATTAGGGGTTCGTAGACATATTGAACCCCAAGGCCATGGGTTAATGTGAAAAGGATGTGGGAACACTTTAGAAGAGAATGACCTAAGGTCATGAACGTGAATCTTAATCTCTTTGGCAGCACGAGGGATGATAAAGTGGCCTTATTATATCATAACTTAAGGTGCATGTCTAAAAGATTTAGGAAGCCTTTTTAAAATGGGTAATTATGTAAATCCATAATTACCATTAGTAACCTTGAAATCCATTCTATATAGATAAAGTAAGGTTTGTTTGTGAAGAGGATAAGTTCGCCAGAGCAAGGCGGCGGAGGGCTACTATTCACCAAAGAAGGAGGCGACAAAAGGCAACTATTCATCTGTTTAATCCACTAAGGTAAGGGATATGCTCTCACTCCCTTACTCCTTGTTCAAAACTCTAATTTTATATATACTTATTGACTGAGATGCTCCCATATGTGAAAATTGAAAAATGTCTATGGAGTTCACCGTTCATCTGAGATATAGTGTTTCTGAGTTTTAGGCCACGGTAAGCTACTGTTCATCAAAGTTATAGGTTGTGGAATGCCATGGATTCAGAGATATTTGGAGACTTATACTTATTACAATTCATTAAGTAAATCTATGATTTAAATATTTTCTATTAGGATTCTTTAAGTGAGATTCTATAGTTGGAGAATGGGATTTTAAGGATGTTGTTATTTGACCTTAGGAGTTTTATTTGGGGTTTTTCATTTTATCTTTGAGGAATCAAATTGGGAGTAGATTAGGGTTTTAAAAAATTATTTTAACTATAATTCTATTGGTGTCCCCGAGCGAGAGTTTTAATTCATTTCTTGAGGCCACAACCTATTAGAAGAGGTCGTGGAGTTAGGAGGTAGTATCATATTATTCCTTTTAAGTTAGGGATTCGATGTTGAGAAATTAAAATTCATTAGAAGGGATAAGGAATCACGTTTATTTGAGGACCTCATGCTCAGTGCTTGAGTTTAACACATTTAGTCTTGGGAGATTTATCGTACGCTAACCATGGAGCTTAAAACCGTGATAGATATCGACCAATGTGTAGAGTTAACATCAGACCATGGTTCTCTCATCCTCGATTCAAATTGAAGAGGAGGTTGAAACCTATGGCATTAATATATCAAAGATACATAGACTAAGGAAGAAAATTTTGATAAGTCTAAGGTTGTAAAAATATATGTCGCGAATAATGAGGGTGCACAATGAGTGGCCAAGACGTAGGAGAAGTTGGGGAGTTGATACCTATGGGAGATTCATCCATAGGTCATTAGGGGATTTGAGAGACTAGGAAACACTATTCTTTCCTTTCATTTCCTTATTTTCTCATAATGCACAACAACTATTCTCTATTTTTAACGATTACATTATATCATTTGCATAAATGTTGTTATTTTAAATATTAAGTTTGGTATTGGATGAGGACCTTTGAGTTAACCCTTGTTGGGATATTTGAGATCACTCCTTACATATTCTTTATTTCCTCAGGTTAGGAGTTGAGGACACTTTTAGAGGCCGCGAAGTTCATAACGACTGCATAGTTAGTTTGCATAGTTCCTTAGGAGTGTTAACATAGATTTCACTCTTAAATGTACTTATTTTAGCTTTACAGTTTATGTTAGTGATTATGTGAGGAGTGACTAACTATATGACATGTACTATAGACTATTATGGCATTAATGAAATTGAATGATCTAGTTTGTGATTGTTCTCTTATGTTGTAATATTATTCTGATGAACTATTAAATCTACTAACTCTGACGTGGAAGCCAAGGCCTTTACCAAGCCGCGACAGTATAATAAATGTCCTATTATACTAAAATTTTATATCCTCAAGAAATTGATTGACTTAATTTATGCAACTGACTAGGGTAGGTCACGAGACAATACATGCCTCTTGTCCCTATATAGGACTAGAGGTGGCATTTCACATAACCTTTTAGAGTTTTCCCCAACTGTTGGGGTAATATTGTTAATCTCAGGATAATTATGTCAGCCAAAATACTTTGCGCCAACTGCTTCATGTTCTCCCTCATAGATTCACGGCTCCTAGACAGGCACTATAAGATCCCCTGTAGGTCACCCATACCCAGAGGCATAGAGGGTGGGACCCCACCCCGGCTACTTTCTAGGTTTTCATCCATTTTCATAGAAATTGTAGAAAATAAAGTATTATAATAGGAAAAATAGAGTATTCCAAATGTGGTAACATAAATTACAGGAAAAATAAATTTAAAACATGAAAACGCAAATCTTATTGAGAATTCAAGGAATTAAAGAAAATCAAACGAAAATTGATGATTAACAAACTATAACCCCACAAAACATAACAGAATTGGAGTGTGATTTGTTGGTTTACCAAAAATGGGTATCCTCGAGTCTTAAAATTCTAAAATAGTGCAAAGCAATGATGGCTCACAAATGGTTCCAATCAGTTATTGCCTAAAACTAGTATATTGATTTGTCTTAAATTGAGTATACAAATTATAAGAAAATAATAGATAAGGTATATAATCTAATGTAATAGTAATTAAGGGAAAATAGTAAAAAATGAGAGAGAGAGAGTGAGAGAGAGAGAGAGAGAGAGAGAGAGAGAGAGAGAGAGAGAGAGAGAGAGAGAGAGAGAGAGAGAATGAGAGAGAGAATGAGAGAGAAATAAGATATTCGTGGTTCATCCTGATGCAGTTCTTACATCCACAGGTGAAGGTGTTTGATGTATTGATTACTAGGAAAAATCTATGGACGAATGCAGATGAAAGTAATGGGATTGATCTTTTAGGAAGTTTTTCCAAGGATCTTGATCAAATTTGAATGAAAAATAACATCAAGAATCCATTGAAAAATCTATATATGAAACTAGCCGTAAATCCCCAGCCTAATCTTCTATTTTTACCAAATCCTTTTTCTTCCTTTGTGTGACAACTATGGATTCAACCCTAACCATCAGTCCTAAGACTCCTGATACCATCTCCAACCCAAATCTTCCCTTTGTATACAAATCTTTTGCTTCCCTTTTTGGTGGTAAACTTAATAGTGACTGTTTCTCATTGAAATAACCATGCATGTGTGACACCCCGACTAATTAAATACCGGGTAGCTACTCCTTTATTAAATTAATTCAAAATGCCAAGTTGGTCCAGTTAATAGCATCACTGTCGAAAACATTTTAATGATTATTAACCACCTAGTATTTAAAAAGTAAGTGCCAAATTTTAATTAAAGTCTGATTAATATGCAATAAGTGTAATAAGGATAATAACACCATTCACCATAATGAAGTAAATAGAATAACCATCACAAAACGTAAATAAAGTCTGGAGGAAAAACTCCTCACTACAAATCCCACAACTGATAAGTAAACTGAATACTAAATCAATACATGCCAAAGTCTGAAAACGGTAATGGAAATGTAACTCTAATAGAAATGGGCAACATGCCCTACAACTGATAGATAATGAATCTGGAATCCAAGTGATAGAGGCGTCTACAAGCAAATCCCTGTAGCTTCCACAAACAGCTACAGCTCGTCACCTGAATGAGTATCCTATGCATGGTGTCCTTGTGGCTGGGCACCTAAAATGGTTTTACAAAGAAAAATAGATTTGAAAGCAAACGGGTCAGAGCCCGAATGTGGAGTTATATTTTAAAAACCTGCAAGTGCTTTAAAAACATTTAAAACATTAAATGCAAAGTACATGTTAGGACGTGCACTCACATGATATTCTCACCTCTCGTCTAACTGTGCACTCCTAACGTAAGTACCCATCTACAACGATACAAACCACTAGCTAAGTGACATCATATCTAACTAGACTATCATAGGTCCTACCCATTTTACTCGGTTCTATTAACATTATAACGCTCGTAATTAAGTAGGGGTTTAATGTAAACTCAGATGCTCAATATGCAATATATTTCACTATCAGCTAACTCGTTATGTTTCTCGAAACAATACCGTAATTATATTCACAACATTAACATGAAGGTTCCCATTAATTAAGTGTATATTATTCACATCATAAATATACAATACAAGCACCCCGAGAACTAAGATGCGGTGCACACATACTCTGCTATCCATCCCGATACATCACGTACATAAGGATTACATATTTCGAATCTCTCAGGAATAGTTCACAGATAACAACATCACAAATAATGGAGGCGAACACAGTCACATCACATGGGTCACGCACATACCTACGCTCCCACGATCAGCGGACTTATTAATATCCCAATAAGACTTTCTAGGACCTATGTTCATCAAGGTAACCAGTCGAAATCCGGGCAACACAAGGATTAGAGGGCCCTAAGCGAACGCAAACCTCCCGTGATAGCAAGTATGGTAGGTATGTCATACACACAATTTATATACCAATACTACGTAAACACGCATCTTAGTAATCAACGTAGTTTAATCGTAGTACTATTCTCATTCTAGTACCAATATATAATTTACACACTTTATACGATTCTGGTTTATAATCATACGCGTCATAATCTATTCTCACGTCGTAGTAGACACTCACGTCTCAACCTCAACGGTTCATTGAATTTAACTCTCGTATATAATTTCCTTCTCCTAAATACCCAAAAGTCCCAATTCTATCATTACATCATCATCGGAATGTTATCTATATCCTCGAACAAGTTTACAGGACTCCAAAAATCAAAACAGTCCTAAAAGGCCCAGACTGCCAGCTCGTTAGAAGTCTCGTTCGAACGAGACTGTTTGAACGAGATTCCACTGTCAACTCGTTAGAGGTCTCGTTCGAATGAGACTGTTCGAACGAGATTCCAGTTCGTTCGAACGAACTGTACCTTCTAACGATATCTCATTCGAAAGAGATTATCGAACGAAGTTCCCTTTCGTTAGAAGCGACTGGTCAATTCGTTAGAAACTCGTTCGAAAGAGTTCGTTCGAACGACCTGGTGAGGGGCTTCTAACGACCTGCCAGTTTCGTCCCAGATTTTCCTAAATCTCGTTTTTCACCATTTTTACTCCTCAAATCTCTTCTAAACTAAGTCCCAACAATCGTTTAAAGGTCTCTAAACAATCCTAAACATATTATAATCACATCCTAACACGTTTTAAAGGATTAATCCATCCTAACATTAACCAAATTTACCAATCTCTAAACTTTTTCCCCAATTATCAAGAACATGAACCCTAACTTTTTGAATCATGAATTAATCCAATATAAATCCGTTTTAATTTCTTCCAATCACAATATCATGAGAATAATCATTTGCCTATCATTCTACATGTAATTCTCCTCAAGATTTCAAGTTCTAAGCTTCAAAATACATGGGTTTTCATTATCTTTCAAGAACAATTGATATTCTTCAATTTTCTAACATGGAAGGAACATTCTACGAATTTAAATATAATTAAAACACTTGCCTTGATTGTCTCTGGGTTTGGTGTAGGTTTAATGAAGCTTTTATGCAGAATTTCTTCTCTCTCCAAGCTCCTTCTCCAATGGTGGCTTATGGTGGCTAGGGTTTTTCTTTGGGAAAGTTGTAAACCTAATGATAGACCCCGTAGCTTAATGGGTTAATATGGGTTGGTTAGTGGGTTTAGTGGGTTAAGTGCACATGAGATTTAGACTCCTAATTTTCGTCATTATTAATTCCTCAAAATACAAAATTACCAAAATACCCTTTAAGTTGTCGGTATGGCCTAAAAATACCCCGGGACCCAAACTACACCCCCGGCTAGTGTTTTCTGACTATCTCAACCCTTCCGAACGCGTTGGCGTACTCAAAACGACCATACGGATAATAGAAATAAAAATCTCTTTTGTAATTAACATAATATACCATGACGCGGTGGTCACACGCGTCTCAACAAAATTCCCAAATTGTCGTATATAAATTTCACGACAAATTTCATAATTCCAAATTCATATATACTCATATATGCACATAATTAAATACCAAATCACATCTCGTTAGTATTTATAACCTGGATTAATTTCCAATTAATACGCATTTAATTAATTAATCCCAAAAATAAATATAGCCAAAAATACGGGGTATTACATACTTCCCCCCTAATAACTGAATTTCGTCCCGAAATTAAAAACTAGAAAGTACCTGCTAAAAATAACTCTGGATAACATTCGCGCATCTCATCCTCGCGCTCCCATGTGGACTCCTTGACATTGTGATGTCGCCACTGAACACGCACTAACGGAACTATCTTTGACCGCAGTTTCCTCTCGCTTCGGTCCAAAATAGCAATTGACCCCTCCTCGTAGGAGCTATTCGGCTAGAGATCGATGTCCTCCATAGCAATGTGAGAATGAGCCAAATTATATCTAAGGTATTTCCTCAATAAGGAAATATGGAACACATCGTGAATCCGATGCAAATGCTCCGGTAACCCGAGTCTATACGCAACCGGTCCGATCCGCTCAATAATATGAAACGGACCCACATACCTTGGTGCCAACTTCCCCTTCTTCCCGAAACGCATAATCCCCTTCATAGGAGATACCCTGAGCAAAACCTGGTCCCCTACTTGGAACTCCCTGAAAAATCTCTTCGCATCAGCATAACTCTTCTGCCTGTCTTGAGCTACCCGAATGCGACTCCGAATCAACTCAATCCTTGCCGAAGTATCCTGAATCACTTCCGGCCCAAGCAGTTTGTTGTCCCCCACCTCTAACCAACATGCTGGGGAACGGCAAGGCCTACCGTACAATGCCTCAAACGGAGCCATGCCAATAGTGAACTGATAGGAGTTGTTGTAAGCAAACTCCACCAGTGGAAGGTACTGCTCCCATCCACCCCCAAAGTCAATAATGCACATGCGTAGCATGTCCTCCAACATCTGATTTGTGCGCTCAGTCTGCCCATCAGTCTGCGGGTGATAAGCCGTACTCAACCGCAATTCTGTGCACATGGCCTCCTGGAAACTCTCCCAAAACCTCGAAATAAATATCTTGTCTCTGTCAGACACGATATTTAGGGGCACACCGTGAAGTCTCACAATCTCTGAAATGAAGAGCTGGGCATATTATCCCGTAGTGTAGTCAGTCCTTACGGGTAAAAAGTGAGCGACCTTGGATAACCTGTCCACAATTACCCAAACGGAGTCGTGACCCCTCTGCGACGTAGGCAACCCCATGATAAAGTCCATGGATATGCTCTCCCATATCCACACCGGGACCTCCAATGGCTGTAGCAATCCTGCCGGTCTCTGATGATCCACTTTTCTAAGCTGACAAGT
Organism: Sambucus nigra; assembly: GCA_949130495.1. Lineage (NCBI taxonomy): Eukaryota > Viridiplantae > Streptophyta > Magnoliopsida > Dipsacales > Adoxaceae > Sambucus > Sambucus nigra. The sequence goes on from OX422208.1 coordinate 283,577,780, forward strand.
GGCGCATTTCGAAACAAACTCAGCGATATCTCTCTTCATACCGCTCCACCAATACTGGCGTCTCATGTCTTGGTACATTTTGTCGCCTCCGGGATGTACCGCGAACCTTGAGCCGTGCGACTCTTCCATCACATCGTGTCGCAATTCATCCCCTTCCGGAACTACCAATCTCCCATTGAAGCGTAATCCCCCGTCTGAGCTAACGGTATAGGACTCGGCTCCCTCTGCTAGTAATCGAACTATCCGCTCCTGACAGAACGAGTCATTAGCCTGTGCCCGTACTAGCTTCGTGACGATATGCGGTGTAACGGTCATCACAGACATGAAAGATCGGGCCACTGCATCCTGGTGTCCCAATTCTTTCCACTTAGCCTTCCACACCTCTGCCACCTCATCTGCTGGTCTACGGCTCAATGCGTCTGCTACCACGTTAGCCTTACCTGGGTGATACTGGATGTCGAACTGGTAGTCCTTCATAAACTCAAGCCACCTACGCTACCGCATATTCAATTCCTTCTGCGAGAACAGATACTGTAGGGACTTGTGGTCCGTGAATAGTTGGAACTTCTCCCCCAAAAGGTAGTGCCTCCAAATCCGTAGGGCAAATACCACTGCCGCCAACTCCAAATCATGCATGGGGTAATTCTTCTCATGAGGCTTAAGCTTACGGGAAGCATAAGCTATGGCCTGTCTCTCCTGCTGCAATACACCTCCCAGTCCTTGCAAAGACGCATCGGTGTAAACCAAATACTCAACTCCCGGTCTCGGCAATGCTAACACAGGTGCTGAGGTCAATTTGTCCTTCAATTCATCAAATGCCAACTGATAGGCATCACTCCAGATGTAGGGCACACCCTTATGAGTCAGATGTGTCAAAGGACCTGCTATCTCCGAGAAACCCCGAATAAACCTCCTGTAGTATCCTGCTAGACCCAAGAAACTACGAATCTCAGTCGGTGTCGTGGGATGTCCCCACTCCGTCACCGCTGATACTTTCCCCGGATCAACAGATATTCCCCGGTCGGAAATGATATGTCCCAAAAACTGGACTTCCTTCAGCCAAAACCCGCACTTCTCATATTTTGCATACAACTCGTTCTGACGAAGTGTCTACAAAACTTGCCTCAAATGCTCGGCGTGCTCCTCCTCTGTCTGGGAGTAAACCAGAATATCATCGATGAAGACAATGACAAACTGATCTAGGAAATCCCTGAATACTCTGTTCATCAAGTCCATAAACACAGCTGGAGCGTTGGTCAAACCAAAAGGCATAACCCGAAACTCGTAAGAACCATATCTCGATAAGAACGCAGTCTTCGAGACATCCTCCTCCCTGATACGCAACTGATAGTATCCCGATCTCAAATCAATCTTTGAGAAGAAAGAAGCTCCTCTCAACTAGTCGAATAAGTCATCGATTCGAGGCAACAGATACTTATTCCGTATCGTGACCTTATTCAACTCCCGGTAGTCCACACACAATCTCAGTGAACCATCCCTCTTCTTCACAAACAAAACTGGAGCGCCCCAAGGTGAGGTACTCCTGCGAATAAAGCCCTGACCTAACAGCTGCTCTATCTGATCTCGTAACTCCCTCATCTCAGCTGGAGACATACGGTACGGTGCGGGTGCTATAGGTCTCGTACCCGGTAGCAAATCTATAACAAAGTCTATCTCTCGACTGGGGGGTAAGCCTGGTATCTCCTGAAACACATCTGAATACTCCCTGACAACTAGGATAGACTCTAAAGGAATCACTACCTCCTTAGAGGCATCCTCCTCAATGTAATACAGATGAGCGGTCGATCCTCCCTCTGGGCGAGGCATCGCCACTATAAACATTTTGCCCCGAAATGGGAAAAACAATGCTCCCGCTGAAGCAATCAATCATGGCCCTATAAGCTACGAGCCAATCCATACCGATAATCACATCGTGAATATGCATATCTAATACTAACATGTCTGCAGGTAATACCAAACCACCAATCTCTACCCCCACTCCCCGGCATATAAAGAAAATAAGTGACCCACTCCCCAATGGTGAGTCGACACACGTCATTGTGCTCTCTGCCGTAGCTAACAATCCTAAAGCTTTCGCGAAGTGTGTAGCTATAAAATAATGTGTAGCACCCGTATCAAACAATACTCGACCCATAGTGCCATGGATAGGAAACGTACCCTCAATCGCGGGCGGTGCCTGTGGAACTGCAGCCTGGTGGACGTTGTAGACACGTCCATACTATAGCTGCCCCTGCTGAACTGGGACAGCTGGAATGGGTGGCAATGCTGCCATCTGTGGTGGTGCGGGGAGAGCGGCGGGAAACATAGGCCTCTGTGGCTCCTGGCGAGCACCCTGCTGCTGCTGCTATGGGGCCCTGCCCCTATCAGGACAATCCTGTCGTTTATGGTCAGTCTTGCCACAAACAAAACACTTCCCTGGGAAGTTCCCTCCTCTCTGCCCCTGCTATCCCCGGCCCTGGTGGCCGTTACCGTTCCTCCCTTGGCCCTGCTGGCCCTGGTGAAACTGCTACCCATTCTGCCCCTGTTGGCCCTAATGGCCGTTTGGACCCTGATGGCCCTGACGGAAACCTCCTTGTCCCTGTCTGTAGTTCCCTGACCGGAACCTCTTATTATCCCCCTGCTGGGAGCCCTGCTCATTCTGTCTCTGCCCCTGACCAGATTGTGCCCCGCTGGCACCATGTCCTCCAGTCCTGCCCTGATGGCTAAACTCCCCCGACCTATTGCCCTCGGCCATATGAAAACGGTGGTCCTGGCAGTGTAACAATGCAGCGTTAACCACATCAGAATAGGTGGCCAATGATAGGTTCCCCAGCAGATGCTGACGGATCCTCCAAGTTAACCCGTCGATGAACTTCTCAATCTTCTTCTTCTCTGTTGGTATCTCATCTGGAACGATATTCAACAGATTCGTGAACTCGGCCTCATACTCGGCCACGGTCTTACCCTCCTGCCTCAGATTCATCAGCTTCCTCCTCATTTCCGTATGAACAGCCGACGGAAAGTACTTGCGGTCAAACCGCACCCAGAAGTCCTGAATAGTGAGAGTATCCCTCTCCTCCATGGTGGTAATAGACTCCCACCACTGCAGTGCAAATCCGACTAGCTTGAAAGTAGCTAGCACCTGCTTCTGGACATCCGTGCACTCATACATCCTCAAGTGCCTCTGCATATCCCTCCTCCACTGGCTCGAGACTATCACATCTGAGCTACCTACAAACTCTGGCGGATGCACTTTCTGAAAAGCGTCACGTACACGCTCCCAAGAAGACGGGAATGCATTTGCCTGTACTGGCGCGGCAACCGGCGCCTGACGTGGTGCCTGCTGAACAACGGCAATTGCGGCATTTACCGCTTGGACTACTATAGCTGCAACCTCAGCGGCGTTCATCATGCCCTGAACTGGAGCGGGATGGGGTTCGGGCGTTGCATCCCTGGGAACTCGTCGTGCACGTCGTGGAGGCATCGGAAATAAGAACAAAGTTTATAAGTTCGTTGTTTATAAACTTAAGATAGCTGAAGAACGAAGCATACACAAAAAGATTACAACAGTCCTAAAATATAGGGCTCTATATCAAAGAAAGCTTAGCGGAAACATAATAAGCCGTCAGATCCTAAAGGACACTAGAACCTGATGCTCTGATACCACCTGTGACACCCCGACTAATTAAATACCGGGTAGCTACTCCTTTATTAAATTAATTCAAAATGCCAAGTTGGTCCAGTTAATAGCATCACTGTCGAAAACATTTTAATGATTACTAACCACCTAGTATTTAAAAAGTAAGTGCCAAATTTTAATTAAAGTCTGACTAATATGCAACAGGTGTAATAAGGATAATAACACCATTCACCATAATGAAGTAAATAGAATAACCATCACAAAACGTAAATAAAGTCTGGAGGAAAAACTCCTCACTACAAATCCCACAACTGACAAGTAAACTGAATACTAAATCAATACATGCCAAAGTCTGAAAACGGTAATGGAAATGTAACTCTAATAGAAATGGGCAACATGCCCTACAACTGATAGATAATGAATCTGGAATCCAAGTGATAGAGGTGTCTACAAGCAAATCCCTGTAGCTTCCACAAACAGCTACAACTCGTCACCTGAATGAGTATCCTATGCATGGTGTCCTTGTGGCTGGGCACCTAAAATGGTTTTACAAAGAAAAATAGATTTGAAAGCAAACGAGTCAGAGCCCAAATGTGGAGTTATATTTTAAAAACCTGCAAGTGCTTTAAAAACATTTAAAACATTAAATGCAAAGTACATGTTAGGACGTGCACTCACATGATATTCTCACCTCTCGTCTAACTGTGCACTCCTAACGTAAGTACCCATCTACAACGATACAAACCACTAGCTAAGTGACATCATATCTAGCTAGACTATCATAGGTCCTACCCATTTTACCCGGTTCTATTAACATTATAACGCTCGTAATTAAGTAGGGGTTTAATGTAAACTCAGATGCTCAATATGCAATATATTTCACTATCAGCTAACTCGTTATGTTTCTCGAAACAATACCGTAATTATATTCACAACATTAACATGAACGTTCCCATTAATTAAGTGTATATTATTCACATCATAAATATACAATACAAGCACCCCGAGAACTAAGCTGCGGTGCACACATACTCTGCTATCCATCCCGGTACATCACGTACATAAGGATTACATATTCTGAATCTCTCAGGAATAGTTCACAGATAACAACATCACAAATAATGGAGGCGAACATAGTCACATCACATGGGTCACGCACATACCTATGCTCCCACGATCAGCGGACTTCTTGATATCCCAATAAGTCTTTCTAGGACCTATATTCATCAAGGTAACCAGTCTAAATCCGGCAACACAAGTATTAGAGAGCCCTAAGCGAACGCAAACCTCCCGTGATAGCAAGTATGGTAGGTATGTCATACACACAATTTATATACCAATACTAAGTAAACACGCATCTTAGTAATCAACGTAGTTTAATTGTAGTACTATTCTCATTCTAGTACCAATATATAATTTACACACTTTATACGATTCCGGTTTATAATCATACGCGCCATAATCTATTCTCACGTCGTAGTAGACACTCACGTCTCAACCCGAACGGTTCATTGAATTTAACTCTCGTATATAATTTCCTTCTCCTAAATACCCAAAAGTCCCAATTCTATCATTACATCATCATCGGAATGTTATCTATATCCTCGAACAAGTTTACAGGACTCCAAAAATCAAAACAGTCCAAAAAGGCCCAGACTGCCAGCTCGTTAGAAGTCTCGTTCGAACGAGACTGTTTGAATGAGACTCCACTGTCAACTCGTTAGAAGTCTCGTTCGAATGAGACTGTTCGAACGAGATTCCAGTTCGTTCGAACGAACTATACCTTCTAAAGATATCTCATTCGAACGAGATTATCGAACGAAGTTCCCTTTCGTTAGAAGCGACTGGTCAATTCGTTAGAAGCTCGTTCGAACGAGTTCGTTCGAACGACCTGGGGAGGGGCTTCTAACGACCTGCCAGTTTCGTCCCAGATTTTCCTAAATCTCGTTTTTCACCATTTTTACTCCTCAAATCTCTTCTAAACTAAGTCCCAACAATCGTTTAAAGGTCTCTAAACAATCCTAAACATATTATAATCACATCCTAACACGTTTTAAAGGATTAATCCATCCTAACATTAACCAAATTTACCAATCTCTAAACTTTTTCCCCAATTATCAAGAGCATGAACCCTAACTTTTTGAATCATGAATTAATCCAATATAAATCCGTTTTAATTTCTTTCAATCACAAATATCATGAGAATAATCATTTACCTATCATTCTACATGTAATTCTCCTCAAGATTTCAAGTTCTAAGCTTCAAAATACATGGGTTTTCATTATCTTTCAAGAACAATTGATATTCTTCAATTTTCTAACATGGAAGGAACATTATACGAATTTAAATATAATTAAAACACTTGCCTTGATTGTCTCTGGGTTTGATGTAGGTTTAATGAAGCTTTTCTGCAGAATTTCTTCTCTCTCCAAGCTCCTTCTCCAATGGTGGCTTATGGTGGCTAGGCTTTTTCTTTGGGAAAGTTGTAAACCTAATGATAGCCCCTGTAGCTTAATGGGTTAATATGGGCTGGTTAGTGGATTTAGTGGGTTAAGTCCACATCATATTTAGACTCCTAATTTTCGTCATTATTAATTCCTCAAAATACAAAATTACCAAAATACCCTTTAAGTTGCCGGTATGGCCTAAAAATACCCCGGGACCCAAACTACACCCCCGGCTAGTGTTTTCTGATTATCTCGACCCTTTCGGACGCTTTGGCGCACTCAAAACGACCATACGGATAATAGAAATAAAAATCACTTTTGTAATTAACATAATATACCATGACGCGGTGGTCACACGCGTCTCAACAAAATTCCCAAATTGCCGTATATAAATTTCACGATAAATTTCATAATTCCAAATTCATATATACTCATATATGCACATAATTAAATACCAATTCACATCTCGTTAGTATTTATAACCCGGATTAATTTCCAATTAATACGCATTTAATTAATTAATCCCAAAAATAAATATAGCCAAAAATACGGGGTATTACAGCATGTGTAAAGGAGAACTTGTTGTCTTATTCTCTAATGACTATATCAAAACCCTTGTTGAACCTTTTATATTTTACCCTTGCTGAACCTTTTAGATTTTCCTTGGTTGGACAATTCTCATATGGCTGCCCTTCGATGGAGGTCATCCATAAAATCTTTGATTCCATCTCTCTTATAAAAGACTTTTTAGTAGGGTTGCTTGATGCGAAACATATTCTCATTAAACTTATTTATGATGAATATTCCCTCCTTTTATGTAATGCCCCAACATGAATTTATGGGTTACCCATAGTCAACTCGATTCGACCCGAGCATTTGGTGTAAAGTGTAATGAAACAACCTATATAATGTTGCTAATACAGTTTTATTTTAATTAGCATTTCACCTACTTAGAATGCTGTTCCAATATCAAATCAAACTACATGAGGGACCCATGGGGAGAACCCCGAATTCCAAGCATACAGAGCTACTAACGTAAAACAAAAGAGAGTATTTACCTGTATAACACTCGTAAATTATGAAACCGCACCCAACCTATCGTAACAAAATGGGGGAGTGAGATGAAGGCTTAGTGGGAAACATACAAATGCAGTATAGAATCGAACAACTCCACTTGAATTGATCGAAAGCCATTTCTTACCTAAATTACCCCTTTTTATTTTACCCAATTCACATTAATATTTTATTGAGAATGACCCTTTCAACACACGTGAACACCGTGTTAAAAAATACTTATTTATCCATTGAAAACGTTTTACGACACACTCTTGTGTTAAATTATGTTTTGAACTACTTAGGTTGCTTAACCACCTATTTAACCACTTACTTTACCTTTTTCCTCACCTTATGCACATTAATCAATTTTTATGTTTACTACTCCATTCTAACCTTTACCAGAATATTTATTAATTCATTCAAGTTAGGTTGTCTTGACACGTTTTTACCACACAAACCATTTCTTGACATGTTCCCTATTTCTTTATCTTTATCTCGGAATCTTCCATTAATCACGTACTTCAATGGGCTCCACACCGTCGATGACGCCACCATATGCTTTGGCCAGTGTTTTGAGTCTTTCATCCCAAGGCTCCGGGTCCTCCTTAATTTTCCTAGTATCATCTGAGCTCCTTTTTAATGTGTTTTAACATTTTTGTAAATGTCCACATTATTCCAGTCTTCCTTTTATCAAGCCGTAGCCAAAATCCAGGGCTTCGCCCCAACTTGTGTTACACCTTTAAAATCTTCATTTCATGTCCTTTACACTTTAACTTTGATTTTTATTCCAAAAATCATGTTCATTAGGAGTATCATGTGTAACCCCCGTTCCAACTTATTTTCATAAAAATGTTCCTCTTTACCTAAAATTACCATTTTACCGACTCGTTTCCAAACTCATATTTTACTCAACTTTCACAAGTGTTAATTTCCCAAACACCATTAAGTTACCCACACTAAATTCTTAAGTGTTTTTAACACCTTCACACCTTTTTAACTCTTTGGAGTAATAGTCTTGTCAATTAGAAACATCTTTATTCCATTATTTCGTTTCCAAATTCATAAGTGTTAATCTTTCAAAAGATTATTAAGTTATACACGCCAACTTCCCAATGTTAACCATTACACTTATTCAACACCTTTACTAACAATATTTCCAAATTAAAAATTTATTTACTTTCTTTATTCAAGAAATCTAATTACTCTTGAAGACTACTTTTATAAGAAAATAGTATTTCCTTTTATCAATACATGTAGTCTTACAACCTTGTATTCATTTCACCTTTAACTCCCTTTTCACATACTTTCAAGATTAGAATTTCCACTTTTCTTATTTCTTGTTTAAACCTAACAAAACCTCCATTAAACTTTTTCACATATTTATTATCAAAATACTATAATTTATATGCATGAGAAGATGGAGTTTAAGTCCTAAAATCCTATTTAAATGGGTTAAACATACATTTCATTCTAGAATCTCACAATACTTGCAAAGTTATGCCTTTTAAGACATAAAGACATTTTTAATTTCTTCAAACTTAACAAATATCCTTTTTTTCTAAAATCTCCATTTTCTGCAAGAAACTTTATTTCACAGACATTTAGCAAAAATCAACATCATTTTTCATAAAATACCAATTTGAACCCTTCAAAACTTTGAAATGATCACTCATCCTTATTTCTAAAAAAATGGCATTTTGTAGACATTTTATTCCATAAAAATATTTAATATCAGTCTACTAGAAACCATCATTTATTCATCTGCATTCTACTTATGTAATCTAACAACAAGACTGTTAATAATGCAAATCGAGTCTTAAATACTAAGGATAGATTTTCTAACCTCAAAAACTTAAAATGGTGGAAGAGAAGTTACTGTAAGAGGATCAACCCCCATCTCGAAAGGTGGTCTCAAGGGATTACCAAATGCATCCTCTATGTGTGTTCCATATAAGCTTCCAAGCAAATTCCCCAAAAAACTCTCTTCAAACTCCATGGAAGCTTCCTTGTCCATATTTAAGAGCCCCGAACAAAGCTTCACAAACTCACAGCTCCACTCAACAATGGTGGAAATGGGTGTTGTAGGCTTGAATATGATGGAATACTTCAAGAATGTAGTGTTTTGTGGTTGTGGAATGGGGGTGGGATGGTGGAGAGAGGCTAATAATTGTAGAAGACTACTCCACCCTCTCTATCTCACCTTTCATCTTATTCTATCTTCAAAAGGCCCCGAATGAGCCAAACAAACCCTTATAAAAACCCTCAAAAGCCTAAAATTCCCATTTTACCCAATCTTGATAGCTCATCAAATCAAGGGTCCATAATGTGATAGTGCACAAGGGAAGTCGGATACACACAATTTCAAAATGCATCATTCGAACGACATTGAGCCTCGTTCGAGCAATAAGGGAATCTCGTTCAATACATGGCTTCTATTGACCTACAAATGACTCTTGAAAGTTACATAGTGGGCTCTCGTTCAAAGCTCGTTCGATCTCCTACTTCTAGCGAGACCTAAATCTCATTTGGTCCTTGTCTTTTAATGACCTTTAAATGACCAACCTTTTTCTTTTATCCAAATGCCAATTTTTACTCACAATTTCAAAAATTGTCATAGAACCTCGCTTCATAACAATTTATGGATAATTTAGATGGAACATTGGGGTAGGTGTAACACCCCGTAATTTTAAAACTTTAATAGTGCGTTTTAAATTAAAAGTCGAAAAGATATTATTTATTTTTTGGGTGAAATTAAAATTTTTGACAATTAAAAGGTGGACTATTTTAATTAAAAGATTTTTTACTAAATAAAGTGTTTTATGGGATTCGAAATTTTTTAATTGAATATGTATTGATAAACCCTTTTATTTTATAAATATTGTAAATCCAAACATTAAAAATTTTGGCATGTTAAAGATATAGAATCTTTATATAAAAAAAAATTTAGCATTATATAATTTAACAAAATGGGAGCTTTGTAAAATAAAAAATCTTTTTACTTCTTGAGAGAGAGAAAAAGCGGCGTTGATCTTTTTTTTCCTACCCTGTGCCCATGGCCTCCCATTTGAGAGGAGGGGCTAAGTTGGCTTTGTTTTATATTTTTTTTATTTTATTATTCTCATTACTTTTGATGCCTTGTTCCTGTTAACTTTTACGCATGTGGCTGCCTCCTCATGGGTTGGGACGGATGGCAGTTAATTGAGAACGCTGGCCACTTGGTTGGATCCGTGTTATAAGGTTGGGTTATGCACATAGGGACAAAATATATATATATATATATATATATATATATATATATATATATATATATATATATATATTGAGAAGTTGAAAGGTATTATGAGTCTTTTCCACACCTTTTAAAAGGAACATGTCACGCCACTTTTTCTTTCAAAACTCTTTCTTTCCAAAACAGCACAGGTTACTCAGGCCCTTATATTTCAACTCCAAACCTCCATTAAACAAAACTTCAATTATATTTTGGGAGGTCTAAACCTATATATTTTCAAGAACGCCCAAGAACGAAACTTGCTTATTTTCGCGAGGCGAACGCAATCGAGTATTCAGAATTTTCAACCGATGATTTCTAGGCATAAATACTCTATTCTTTTCTTTTAGTATTATAAATTTTAAGTGTCGCCTAACCCTTAATAATGCGTTTTTTTATTAAAATCAATTAGTAACTTAATTATAGAAAGTGGACACTAAATTTTGGGACTGTTTTTATGAAAATTCGAAAATGATTTAATCTTTGAAACCCTTGGGTGCATAGGTTAGATTTTTGGATTTTTATGGTTTTGGGTATAGGTTCTAATGTATAATTCTTATGGATTATTTATATGATATGTGGGATGCGTATACACCTATAAAAAAAATTATGTGACTTATAGAAGAGGACAATTATGACGAGGTGAATATATTTATTTTTGCATGTTGATTAATTTAACATTATTTATTGGAAATAACTATCCTGAAAATCGACGACGATATTAGTATTGGAATTTCAACTAATCGGGGGCTTTACATTTGATTGCTATATTGCTAACATAAATTATGTGTTGTGTGATTTATTAGTAGTCACTTTTGTCATCGCGAGGAAGAGGGCCTCTCGGGTAGTATATTGCTCATCCCATTTTTTTAAAATGCTTGCTAGGTATAGGACTACTTAGTGTAGATTCGTGGGGATTTCCTATTTTGTGGTGGGGCAGATTTTTATGTTTTATCGATATTACGCTAGCCTAAGCATGAGACTAGGACGTGTTAAATTTTATAAATCCACCCTATATATAGGGTAGGATGTATGTGTACTTTGGGGACCCTTCAGTATGGGACTAAGGGGTATTTTGAGGATCTCACGTCAATAATAAGGGTGGGGTAATTTTATAAATTAGAAATTGAGAAAATGAGAATTAATGCCTAAGGTAAAAATGGGTATTAAAATTTATGGTGACATAATGTGTCAGGGACCGACAGTTTAAATGGGTCAGCGGGCAATTTATGTCATGTCGTGTGTGGAATCTTTTCATGGCGCGGGATCGACAGTTTAAATGGATTAGAGACCATTAGACAAGGGGAAGTGTAAAACTTTGGTGGATTACCACCCAAGGTGGGAGGACCGCTATAATTAAGATAAAAATTATGGAGAATAATAAATTGGGTTAATTTATTAAAATTAACAATAGGGGACTTGTATATTTAAAATCATATTGGTGTGAATTATTGAATTTGAATTTTCGAGGGTAGTTAGTGATTTATATTTATCCTGTTTAATCATTATCTTGTTTAATTAAAATACTCTATTGTGATATTTATTACGTATAATGCTACTATCTGGATTTACGGATCCTATTTAGAGGGAGTAGTGTGGATTCATGCTCTAACCTCGTGTGTCAACTAACTTTTCAGGATAAGTTTTGGGGAAGCTACATTGGATTATCGGAGTTTATCATTTGGAGGTGCAGCTGGAGTTTATTCCCTTTATTTCTTAATTTAGTTAGACTTTCTTTTCAGTCATATTTCATTATGAGACTTCATTTGGGTTTTTATTGGGCCATTCGGTTCCAAAGTTGTTAGATAATTTCAATTGGCTTATTCACAGTTGATTATTATTTGATTTTTAAATAAATCATTATTGGAGATTGGGTTTATTCAAAGTTTTAGCATGCGATGGATCCTTTATCGCTGATTTGTTATTATCATTTGCGATTGATTCAATTATTTATCTTGTGGATTGATTTATTTATATCTCATATATGTCTCATTCTAAGGATGGTATTTATTTACTCATGCTAGGCATGGTTCGACAACGGTGGTTGGCCACCCGATCTGTCGGATTTTGCGAGGTGTGACAGATGGTATTAGAGCATGGTCTTAGGTCTCGTACGTTATGAGTCAATTTTAGCTTCCGTGTTGCTTATCTTTGATTCATTTTGATGATTTTTACTGTTAGTTATTCCGAGTCTGATGTTTTTTTGGTTCCTATCTTTTTAGATGGCGAACACAAGGAGAACTGGAAGTAGGAGAGCGGAGTCTGTTTCTGGTCTCGTGGCTCAGGAAAGGCAGTGGTAGATTGTTTTGAATGTCGAGGAGTTAGAGGATATCATTCATGGTGTAGAGATGTGGAGACGGAGATGGGTGACTTTAGAGGCACAGCAGTAGGGTACACCAGTGTCGGATTGGGATAGGGTGAGAACCAGTTTTCTTAAGGGCAATTCTCCCACCTTCATAGGGGGATCTGACCCAATGGTTGCTCTCTAGTGGAGGAGAGATATGGGGAGGAACTTGAGGATGGTGGATTGCACGAACTTGAAGAAGCATATGTTAGCGACGTTTAAGCTAACATGGGATGCATTAGAGTGGTGGGAGAGTGCCACCAAGTCGGAGAATAAAGATCAGTTGGGTTCTACAGATTTTCTGATAATGTTTAACAATAAGTACTTTCCGTATGCAATTAGGAACGCGAAGAAGAGAGAATTTATGGATTTGGAGCAAGGTTCAAGGTTGATCATCGAGTATGAACAGGAGTTCACCAATTTATTTATGTTTGTACCGGAGGAGGTTAGCACTGAGGTGAATAGGAAGGAATGTTTCATTAAGGGATTATCTTAATCGATTAGGCAGATGGTGTTGGGACCCATCGTAAACTACTTATGCTCGGGTGGTGGAGGTCACAATGTTACAATGGAAATAGAAGGCTAATTATCGAAAGAAGTTGGGAAAGAGACAAGAGTCAAATGGACAAGGAGGTGAGAATAAGGGTCACAATGAACAAGCATGGAAGAAACAAAAAACCAATCAGCAACAGAAGGAACAAGGAGAAGAGAGAGCGATTACCAGACGGTATCGACCTTTTAAGGGTGAATGCTTTTTCTGTGGGAAACTAGGACATCCAGCGGCTAAGTGTTACAAGAGAGCGGGCCAACAAGACCAAGGAGTACAGGCCCAATAAGGACAACAAGATAAAGGACTTCAGAGGCAGCAAGGACTGAGGCCTCCAGTCTTAGTAATAGCAGGTGTTCAGGGAGCCCTAGTAGCACTGACAGCATCAGGTGTTCAAGGGGAGCCAACAGCAACGACAACGTCAGGTGTTCAGGGAGAGCCAGCAGCACCAGACCAAACCGGGTATGGGAGGTTCTATTTACTTCATCCTCGGGCAGAGCAGGATAGATTGTATGTCTAGTGGAGTGTCACGGTACGTAATCACTATTTTCTAGATACTTATATGTGTAGGTGAATATATAGTGTATTTTGGGATCGTGGGTTTTCCTACGTGTAGGATTAGGTATATGGGCACCTAATCATGATACTCTATGAGTAGTCATATGTGAGCCTTATTTTACGTTGTGTGAATTTACGCATTGATGTGTATGCTGTGTCTAATTTCCAGAACGAAATTCTTTTGCTAGTGGGGAAGTATGTAACACCCCGTAATTTTAAAACTTTAATAGTGCGTTTTAAATTAAAAGTAAAAAAGGTATTATTTATTTTTTGGGTGAAATTAAAATTTTTGACAATTAAAACGTCTACTATTTTAATCAAAATATTTTTTACTAAATAAAGTGTTCTATGGGATTCGACATTTTTTAATTGAATATGTATTGATAAACCGTTTTATTTTATAAATCTTCTAAATCCAAACATTAAAGTTTTTGGCATGTTAAAGATATGAAATATTTATATAAAAAAAATTAGCATGTTATAATCTAACAAAATGGGAGCTTTGTAAAATAATTAATCATTTTACTTCTTGAGAGAGAGAGAAATAGGCGTTGATCTTTTTTTTCCCACCTTGTGCACATGGCCTCCCATTTGGGACGAGGGGCTGAGTTGGCTTTGTTTTATATTTTTTTTATTTTATTATTCTCCTTACTTTTTTTTTCTTTTTTTGAGAAGTTGAAAGGTATTAGGAGTCTTTTTCATACCTTTTAAAAGGAACATGTCACGCCATTTTCTCTTTCAAAACTCTTTCTTCCCAAAACAGCACAGGTTACTCAAACCCATATATTTCAACTCCAAACCTCCATTAAACAAAACTTCAATTATATTTTGGGAGGTCTAAACTACATATTTTCAAGAAGTCCCAAGAACGAAACTTGCTTATTTTCGCGAGGCTGACGCAGCCGAGTATTCAGAATTTTCAACCGGAGATTTCTAGGCAAGAATACTCTATTCCTTTCCTTTTGTATTATGCATTTTAAGTGTCGCCTAAACCCTTAATGATGCATTTTTTATTAAAATCAATTAGTAACTTAATTAGAGAAAGTAGACACTAAATTTTGGGAGTGTTTTTATGAAAATTTTAAAAATGATTTAATCTTTGAAACCCTTGGGTGCGTTGGTTAGATTTTTTGGATTTTTATGGTTTTGGGTATAGGTTCTCATGTAGAATTCTTATGGGTTATTTATATGATATGTGGTACGCGTATACACCTATAAAAAAATTATGTGACTTATAAAATAGCAAAATTATGATGAGTTGAATATTTTATTTTTGCATGTTGATTAATTTAACATTATTTATTGGAAATAATTGTGTTAAAAATCGATGACGATATAAGTATTGGAATTTAAATTAATCGTGGGCCTTTAGATTTGAATTTCTATGTTCCTCATATAAATTATGTGTTGTGCAATTTACTAGTAGTCATTTTTGCCTTCGTGGGGATGCGGGGCTCTCGGGTAGTATATTGCTTACCCCATTTTTTTATATGCTTGCTAGGTATGGGACTACTTAGTGTAGATTCATGGGGATTTCATATTTCGTGATGGGGAATATTTTTGTGTTTTATCGACGTTATGCTAGCCTAGGCTTGAGACTAGGACGTGTTAAATCTTAGAAATCCATCATATATATAGGGTAGGACATATGTGTACTTTGGGGACCCTTCGGTATGGGACTAAGGGGTATTTTGAGGATCTCACGTCAATAATAAGGGTGGGATAATTTTATAAATTAGAAATTTAGAAAATTAGAATTAATGCCTAAGATAAAAAAAATAATGGGTATTAAAATTTGTAGTGACACAATGTGTCAGGGACCGACAGTTTAAACGGTCGACGAACAATTTATGTCGTGTCGTGTGTGGAACCTTGTCATGGTGTGGGATCGACAGTTTAAACGGATCAGAGGCCATTTAACAAGGGGAAGTGTAAAACTTTGGTGGATTACCACCCGAGGCGGGAGGACCACTATAATTAAGATAAAAATTGTGAAGAATAATAAATTGGTTTAATTTATTTAAATTAACAATGGGGACTTGTATATTTAAAATCATATTGGTGTGAATTATTGAATTTGAATTTCTGAGGGTAGTTAGTGATTTATATTTATCGCTTTTAATCATTATCTCGTTTAATTAAAATACTATATTATGATATTTATTCCGTATAATGCTATTTTCTGGATTCACGGATCCTATTTGGAGGGAGTAGTGTGTATTCATGCTAGGGGCTCTGACCTCGTGCATCGACTAACTTTTCAGGATAAGTTTTGGAGAAGCTACATAGGATTATCGGAGTTTATCATTTGGAGGTGCAGCTGGAGTTTATTCCTTTTATTTCTTAATATAGTTAGACTTTCTTTTCAGTCATATTTCATTATGAGACTTCATTTGGGTTTTTATTGGGCCATTCGGTTCCAAAGTTGTTAGAGAATTTTAGTTGGCTTATTCATAGTTGATTATTATTTAGTTTTTAATTAAATCATTATTGGAGATTGGGTTTATTCGGAGTTTTAGCATATGATGGATCTTTTATTGCTGATTTGTTATTATCATTTGGGATTGATTCAATTATTTATCTTGTGGATTGATTTATATATGTCTCATATCTATCTCATGCTAAGAATGGTATTTATTTACTCACGCCCGACACGGTTCAACGGCGGTGGCTAGCCACCCCATTCGTCGGATTTTGCGGGGTGTGACAGTACGGTATTACAAACTTCCCTCCACAGGAAATTTCTTCCTCAAAATTCCCAATTTTTCAATTTGTCAACTTATGGGGTTCACCAACTTCTACTCTAAGCCATATAAATACTCCATGACAAAATCATCAAAGTCCTCAACACTATGGTCACACTACATGTCCCCATACGGGGTTTATCACAAAATAAACAACATGCTCTTATGCTCTCATGCTCGCCACTTCGCTACTTATGAGCTTCACATAACTGACTTTGAGTCTCAACTATCTTGATGATTATGTTCAAACAATTACTAGTACTACCTATGATAGTACCCAAGGCATATTGGCGCCTCCGCAGGAAACCCTCTCTAGCAATCAACACTCACCCAATGTGAACCATAATATAACCAGTCATCGTATTTATCATCAAATCAATTTTATCTTAGGACTTCACATCCTGCATCCCACATATTTTTAGGCTATCCTGATTATACGACTTTCATGAGCTTTTTAATAACCATACAATGCTAATTTTTCACTCCAAGTGGTAATATACCTACCAAATCACCACCACGCGTTCTCCTGACACTTTTTGCCGTGTCACTCTGATGACCCTAGTACTACCCTAAGTGTCTCACCTTAGTGAACTCACTTAAGTCTCACACTGCTCCACTCCCCGTGGGAAAGCAACACTATCTACAAAGTTCTCCTCGGTCCCTAACTCTATATCGTATCCTCAAGTCACCATCTCGTTATTTCAAACCAAAGCCACCGACTACCATGTCGATCAGTCAAAAGGTTGCCAATCCTAAAGAAAGAAAATATTATGAGCACACCACATAACCAAAATTACATCCACCCATGCATGGAATTTTTTTCAGTAGCAAGAATACCTCAAATAGGGCGCACACAGTTATCGAGCTACATTGACCATACCCGGACCACCGCACTCTACCAGGCCCAACCACACCATATCATGATATGGCACCAATCCGAGCTACCACAAATATGAGGATATCGATCCCTGATTATCGAAAGCGAAAGGGACACATAAGACCCAGAAGGAACATGCAGCCATTCTGAGAAAATCCCATACATACGCGTCAAACTACGACTTACAAAAGTGAACCTACGCCATATTCTTGAAATCTTATCACTCATCCCAGATGTTGTCATTGGGTGCTAACCTTGCCATATACCTTGGCTTGGGTCGCCATTCATGACGAATCGAATCACAACCATTTATCCTCGTAACACCAAAGTAACATATGAACTTGTCATCAACTAGAAGGTCAAATGCCCGAGTTACCACCTTGGGAGTGGGGCCCTTTCCCTCACATCCTTGGAACACATGAACCACTAAGATTGGAGAATGCCTAGAGCCCTTTCTCACACTAACCTAGTCCATTTACCAGTGACAACGTCATCAACCTACTACACCTAGGTTACAGTTTGAATTATCATATCATTATCGAAATCCCAAATTACCCTAGGCATAACTCAGTTCAAGATATACATTCACCTTACCGTGTCCTTTGACTATACGAGATTGTCACGAAGCTTACTTCCAGGTCCTACCCGAACTGAACTCACGTGATGACCACACTGTCCGCCATTGGCATTCTAAGGGTAGCAAGTACCACTTAGGTCTACCTTTTCTAATCTGTACTATCTTGGAAGGTCATGCTAAGAACTAATCCCTAAATTAATAAAGTTATCCTAGAGTACCATTGATACACACCAACATTCTAGTCATGCCTAGATATTACCCCAACTTGGTTTCCATTTTCAAGTCTCCACATGGAGTCGACAACTTAAGCCTCTAATACATTTCCTAGTATTCCTCAAAACCGAGTGTCAAAACGCATATACTAATCATTTCATGACATCCGAGCATCACCTCTATAAATACACAATCTTTCAACTTACTGTAGGTATTTCACCCCCTGTGTGTGCCGATTCGAGGAAACCACACCCGACACGTACGTTATTTGACTCTTCCAAACCTTAACTAGAAACTTGAGATCATCACCTCAACCTCAACGTAATTACTTTTAGGATGCTAATGTTTCTTCACAGCGGACTTAACTGGTCTCCCAAGCACACAAAACACAATCCGTGTAAAAGTCCCCAAATTCGATAAGATTTCATCATCCATACTTTTATCATTGTAAGTGAGCTCTACAAACCTTCAATACCCTCATTGTGATTACTAGAGGATCACAAGGACACTAGCCCATGAGCTTCTACATATACTTCACCCTAACCATCAAACACCCCAAGGTGTCTCAACAGTCAATTTCTATAACTAATGACACCACACATAATTAATCCTTCAGACACTCCAGTGTACCCTTAAACCGCACTCACATAAGGATCACCTCGCACTTAGCCATTACTTCGGTGATTAAAATGAGCCTTTACACTTAGATAATAATCTTATCTTTCTTCCAAATGGTTGTGACCATACAAACCATGACTAAAGCTACTAAGGATAATATCAGGATACAGGACATCATCTACAACCTACAAACCTTAAGGTATGCATCACCGTCATCACTAACAATCCTTTTCCTTAAAATCACATCATATTTTCTAAAGCCCCAAGATAGAAGACTACCTATAGTTCATTCCTATGTCTCCTCAATCATCATAGTCGCTTACATAATATACTTATATCAATTTTCCCATAACTCTCATCGTACCCCACAAGGTACAACCTTCCATCAAGTATAACCAGGACACTTACAACATTATTTTGTTACCGACCCAAACCAAGTACACATCCCAGGTGTTAACCAACAGGGTTCATCAAACCCACTAAATCATCAATTTCCTTATGACTTGATACCATCCCAAGGATCGAATTCTCCTAACCACATCATTAGTACTAACTACCCGAAGTACCTACTCAAAGGATTTTAATGTATTTCTATCACCAATCAACACTGTCCAGGTATAACACACTAGATACCTAATCTCCATGGTCGACTTCACATGAGTCATGTTTCTAACTCAATAGACGTCATTCATCATTATCTACACCTTAATTGTGTTTTCGTATCATTATGGATTGACATACATACACCTCACGCTGAAAACTTATGGTGTTGACACTGCTAGCTTGTACGAACACGAACAACTCACTAGCACATCTAAATCAATAGCGTAAAAGTGAATAACAACATCTAACATAGTCATCTATCACCTAAAAATAAATTCACGCGTCGTACTAAGCTTTTTGACTTCACCATCGTGGACACGAACTAAACCGTCACAAAGACCTCCATGAAAGGCCCAAACCAACACCAATGTCGAAAGATATATTAACAACCTCTCCACGTCTAACCCGAAAGTAACCTTGAACCTAGAGCTCTGATAAAATTTGTAAAGCCTTGACCAGGATTTATGGATTACCCATGGTCAACCTGGTTCGACTTGAGTGTTCGGTGTGAAGAGCAATGTAATAACCTATATAATGTTCCTAAAACAGTTTTATTTTAATTAGCATTTAATTTACGTAGCATGCTATTTCTATTTAAAAACAAACTACGTGAGGGACCCATGTGGACCACCACAGAGTCATGGCATACAAAGCTACTAACATAAAAAAAAATAGGAGAGTACTTACCTGTATAACGCTCTCAAATTACAAAACCTCACCCAACCTGTTGTAATAGAATAAGGGAGTGAGTTGAATGCTCACTGGAAAATATACAAATGCAATATAGATTGGAACAGAAGAAAGAAGACTCTAACACCTTATTTCTACATGCACAAGCAACTACCTTATATATATATACAAATACACATACGTATATTTATGCATGGAAATTGTTTTACTTCCGAAGACCTTATTTATCTAGATTAATTCACCTTAATCTTGTCAAAGACTTCCTTTTTCTCATTTTAACATACATCCCTTTATTTAACACACACGGTTGAATATTTGAAATATTTCCACTTGAATTGATCGAAAGTCATTTCTTACCGAAATTACCACTTTCACTTTACCTAAAGAACATTAGTATCTCATTGAGAATCACCCTTTCAACACACGCGAACAACGTGTTAGAAAATATTTGTTTATCTTTTGAAAATCTTTTATGACACACTCTTGTGTTAAATTATGGGTTGAACCTCTTAGTTTTCTTAACCACCCATTTACCCACGTACTTGAACTTTTTCCTCGCCTTAAGGACATTAATTAAGTTCACATATACTTGTCCATTCTTACCTTTACCATATTTATCAATTCATTCAAGTAAGGTTGTCTTAACACGTTTTCACCACACAACCCATTTCTTAATATATTCCTTATTCTTTTATCTTCATCTCATAATCTTCCAAGAACCTTGTACTTTAACGGGCTCCACACCACCGATCCTACCACCGTATGCTATCGACAGTGTTTTAAGTCTTTCACCCCATGGATCTGGGCCCTCTTTAATTTTCCTAGTATCATTTGAGTTCCTTTTTAATGTGTTTTAACATTTTACAAATGCCCACATTATTCGAGTCTTCCTTTTATCCGACAGAAGCCAAAATCTAGGGTTTCACCCCAACTTATGTTACACCTTTAAAATCATCATTTCATGTCTTTTAAACTTTAACTTTGATTTTTATTTCAGAAATCATGTTCATTAGGACTATCATGTGTAACCCCCTTTCCAACTTTTTTATTTCAAAAAATGCTTCGTTTTACGTAAAATTACCATTTTACCCACTTGTTACCAAACTCGCATTTTACTTAACTTTCAGAATATTTAATTTCCCAAGCACAATTAAGTTACCCACGCTAATTTCTTAAGTGTTTTTAACACCTTAACACCTGTTTAACCCTTTGGATTAACACTCCTTTCAATCGGAAACATGTTTATTCCATTATTTCCTTTCCAAATTTGTAAGTGTTAATCTTTCAAAACATTATTAAGTTACGCATGAAAACTTCCCAATGTTAACCATTAACACTTATTCAACACCTTTACTAACAATATTTCCAAATTAAACATTTCTTTACTTTCTTTACTCAAGAAATATAATTACTCTTGAAGACTACTTGTATAATAAAATAGCATTTTCTTTTTTATCAATACATGTAGTCTTACAACCATGTATTCATCTCACCTTTAACCCCCTTTCCACATACTTTGAAGATTAGAATTTCCGCTTTTCTTATTTATTGTTTAAACCCAACAAAACCTCCTTTAAACTTGTTCACATATTTATTATCAAAATACTACAAGTTTATATGCATGAGAAGATGGATTTTAAGTCCTAAAATCCTATTTAAATGGGTTAAACATACATTTCATTCTAGATTTCTCAATACTTGCAAAGTTGTGCATTTTAAGACATAAAGACATTTCAATTTCTTCAAACTTAGCAAATGTCCATTTTTCCTAAAATCTTCACTTTTTGCAAGAAACTTTATTGCACAAACATTTAGCAAAATCAACATCATTTTTCATAAAATACCAATTTTAACAATTCAAAACATTCAAATATTCATTGATCCTTATTTCCAATAAAGGGACATTTTTCCAACATTTTTATTCCATAAATTTTTTTAATATTAATCTACTACAAACCATTATTGATTCATGTTCATTATACTTATGTAATCTAAGAAAAAGTCTACTAATAATGCAAATAGAGTCTCAAATACTAAGGATAGAATTTTCCACCTCAAAGACTTCAAATGGTGGTAGAGAAATTGGGGAGGAGCAACCCCCACTTCGAAAGGTGGCCTTAATGTGTTACTAAATGTATCCTTCATGTGTTCTCCATATAAGCTTCCATGTAAAGATCTAGCAAAACTCTTTTTAAACTCCATGGAAGCTTCCTTCTCCATCTTCAAGAACCCCCATCAAGGCTCTACAAGCTCGTATCTCCACTCAATAATGGTGGAAATGTGTGTTTTAAGATTGAATATGCTAGAATACTACAATAATGTCATGTTTTTAGATGGTGGTATTATGGAGAGAGGTCAACAATGGTGGAAGACTACTCCACCCTCTCTCTGGTCTCTCTCTCTCTCTCTCTCTCTCGTTCATCTTCTTCTCTCTTTAAAATGCCCTAAATGAGCCAAATAAACCTTTATAAAAACTCTCCAAAGCATAAAATTCCCATTTTACCTAATCTGGGCTCATCAGAGCTCGATAACTCATAAAATCAAGGGTCCAGAATATGACAGCACAAAAGGGCAATTTGATACACACAATTTTGAAATGTGTCGTTTGAATGACATTGAGCCTCATTCTAGCGACAAGGGGGTCTCGTTCGATATATGGCTTCTATCGACCTTCACACGAATGTTGAAAGTTACACAGTGGGCTCTCATTTGAAGCTCATCGACCTCCTGCTTCTAGAGATAACCAAATCTTATTTAATCCTTGTCTTCGAATGACCTTCAAATAACCCTCCTTTTCTTTTTGTCCAAATTCTAATTTTTACCCACAATTTCAAGAATTATCATCGAACTTCACTTCATTACAATTCATACTGAATTTAGATGGAGCATTAGGGTAGGGTATTACAGTTTATGGTTGAGGAATAAATGGGACATTGACAAATCTCCCTTGCAAGTTCTTAAATAGACTACTCAGTTTAAGACCAATGAAAATTGCTTTATGGATCCTATTTGGATTTCACTACCTTACCTTCACATCCAATTCTTATCTAAATAAACCTTATTCTCTATAGCTCACCTCATGGGTAATCCATTAAAGATTGATGAATCAATAGTAGGTGTGGCCAGGCCTATCATGGCTCGTATATGTGTTAAAGTGGGTCTCCTCAAGATCCTACCTAAGAGGGTATGGATTGGTAATGGAGACAATGGTTTTTATCAAGATATTGAATATTAGAAATTACCAGGGTTTTATAGACCATGTAGATGTTAAGGTGTCTTTGATTTGGATTGAAAGAAGTACTAATAGGTAAAATAAAAAGCTCTGGTGGATAATTATACTCGTCAGAAAGACAATGCCCCCAGACAAAAAGGAGAGGTCACTAATATTAAAAAATGTAAACCAAGAATGGATCAAGATCAATTCAAAATTTCACATGGGTGAACCTAGTGAGAAGGCTGATATATCTAAGGAACATGAGAACAATAATTGCACAGTCCCAATTGGTCAAGAGGAAGTTGGTTTCAAGAAGCTGATATCTGCAGATGTTAAAATAGAGGATCCTTCGAATTTACCAATAAATTGAGCTTAATCTTACAAGAATTAATTCACCAAATGAGGAGGGTGAAATTATTCAAAGTGATACTGATATAGACAAGTATGATCAACCTTCAATGCTTTTGCCAAAATTCTCAAAGAGAAAACTTTTGCTTCCTACCAAACATTGGCTATAATCCAATAATTTATCTCTTTGACAAAGCTTGTCCCTATCCAAAACATACTCTTTAGATTGGAGTTCAAATAGCCTATCTAATGGTGATGGGGAGTTTGAAAATATTGAGCACAACATGTTATCAGAAGATTGCAAAAAAAAATCCATTTTTATTTCATGGAATTATGCTTGTCTCAAATATGTGGAGGAAGCTCCCACTTTCCAGAAGAAGAGACACAAAAAGCTTATCAAAATACACAATGTATGAGTGGTATCTATCATGGAAACAAAAATTAAATAAACTCATCTCAAAGACTTAATAATGAGGCTTAATTTCTCCAATGGTATTGTTAATACTAATAGTGACATTTGGATTATGTGGAATCATATATTGGACATTAAGCTCATCCAAAACTATTATCAATCATTAAATATTGAAATCTAAGATTCTAGTCTTTATTCCCCAATCAAATTCATTATTGTGTATGGTATCTCTAACAATGATGAGAGGAAAATGTTGTAGGATTACATCTTTAATCAATGCAATTATAACATCCCAGTTATATGGGAACGTATTTCAATGTGGTATCTATCCATCTTGAAAACTTGTTAGGAATTTAGTTGATTATGAGGATGTGTTCCCATTCAATAACATTCTTGAGATTATAGGCCTTACAGAGTCTCCATTCGGCGGATCCAAATTCGCTTGGTGCAACCATAGAGATGGGATGATAAGGATTTAGGAAAGATTTGACAGGGTGTCTTTTAATCATTAGTATGGGAAATTTTTCACTTCTTCTCCCGTACCTCATCTTAATAGGACTAATTCTGACCATAGTCCTCTTATACTAAATTTGGTTCAATAAAGTGATACAATCCAGATAAGCTTCAGATTTCAGAACTTTTAGATCAAACACAATGACTTTTTTTAGTGGTGGAAAATGCATGGAAGTACAGGTTTAGTGGAAGTCCATTGATGTTGTTTTATCATAAACTAAAGTCTACCAAATAAGCTCCATTGCAATGGAATCAAACTACTTTTAAAAACATATTTTAAGAAACTAAAGAAGCTGAGGATCTTGTGCCGCAAAAATAAGTGGCTTTGGAGTCTAATTTCACTACTCAAGCCAATGCTGAAAAAATTGGCTATAGAAAATCTCAAATACCACTTATCTATGGAAGTATACAATTGGAGACAAAGGTCAAGGATCAATTATCTGAAATATGGAGACAAAAATACTCATTTCTTTCATTCCATGGTAAACCATAAGAGGAACAAGCTTCATATTTTAAGAATTAAGAACCCCTCAGGTAACTGGACAACTAATGAGCTGGAAATATGCAACACTTTCACTGAGCATTTTAAATGTATTCTTTCCTCACCATGCTATGTTTCTTATGATTTCTCAATTCTTAATCATATTCCTAAACTTATCTCTGATCAAGATAATGAGCTCATCTCTTCCCCTCCAACTATAGAAGAGATCAAGCAGGTGGTTATGGAAAAGGATCCCTATAGTTCTACAGGTTCTAATGATTTCAATGCAATATTTAATAAATAATGCTGGCATATAACTAGTGAAGATCTGTGCAAACAAATCTTAAGTTTTTTTCTTGTGGAGTTCTTCACCAAAAAGCTGGATATCAACCTTCATTTCTCTCTTCTCCAAAAGAGATAATCATTCTTTCTACAATGATTATAGACCAATCATTATGTGTAATACCTCTAACAATATCATTTCAAAACTATTGGCAAATATATTGGGGCTTTTATTAAATTCAATTCTTTCTCCTAATCAAGCAGGCTTCATCAAAGGAAGGGTGATTACTCAGCAGTTTCTTTAAGAACTAGAGATGATGAATAATTTCAATAAGAAAAGGAAAGGGAAGAATATTATTCGCAAGCAATATATGTCAAAGGCCGATGATATAATGTCTTGGATGTTCATCACTCAAGTTCTCAGACAATTTGGCTTCAATGAAACATTCATAGACATTACTTGAAGACTAATCTCAAACTGATGGTATTCTATTCTCATTAATGGATCTCCTCAATGCTTATTTAAATCATCATGTGGAGTGAGACAAGGTGACCTTTTGTTTCCTTCACTATTTGTCATTGTTGTTGAAGTTCTAAATAGAGGGTTGCATAATATCTTTCTGGAAGGACAAATTGAGTCATTTTTAATTCCTCCTAGAAGTCTTATGGTCTCTTGCTTTTCATTTGCTGATGATGTCCTCATTTTCACCACCGGATCCCAAACATCTTTGAAGAACATCATTAAATTTATAAAAGAGTATGAGTACCAGTTTTGACAAATCCTAAACCATTCAAAATGTAAAGCCCTAACCTGGATTTATAGGTTACTCAAGGATCAAACCGGTCCAACCTGAATGTTAGGTGTGAAGTGCAATGAGACAACTTAAATAATGTTTCTAGTTAATGTTTATTTTATTAACTTTTTACTTGTTTAGCATGAAATTCCGATTCGTATCAAGCTACATGTGGGATAAGTGGGAAGTGTCCCCGGAGTTCGAGCATTCAGAACTGCTAACATAAAATAAAAAGGATTTTTATATGTATGACGCTCTGAAAATATGGAACCACACCCTACATGTTGTAACAAAGAAGAGGGAATGAGCCAAATGCCCAATGGAAAATACAATAACTCAATATTGAATCAAATGGTCGAAAAGAGACTTTAAAATGTTATATCTGCGTGCACAAGTTAATACTGCATATATATACATATACATAGTTAATGCATGGAACCATTCTTATTCCAAAAACGTTACTTGTTCCGATTAACTCGCATTAATCCTATAAAGAAACCCTTGTTGCTTAACTCACAAGAATTTCCTGATTTAATGACCCTGGTTAAATACTTAAACAAAGTACCATTTGTTTTGAAAGAATACTTTTTTACCGAAATCATTTATTTACTCTCAGCGAATTTATCATATTATTTTCCCTAAATAGAGTTTTTTAACACAATCATGCACCATGTTAGACAATACTTGTTTACCATTGAAAGGCTTTCACAAAAAGGCACTTGTGTTAATTATGGTCATTATACTTAGACTTCTTAATAACCCATTTAATCACTTCACTTTACCATTCTTTCACTTCATATGGTCATTATACAATTTTTCATATTACTTGTCCACAATATCATTCAACTCGAACATTTATCAATTTCATATCAAGTTGGGTTCTCTTTTCTTATATTCACCACACAACCCATTTCTTGACATGTTTCGTTTTTCTCATTATCATTTCTCAGAATCCTTCAAATAACTGCGTACTTTAACGGGCTCCACACTGTTGGAAACGCTACCATATGCTCTGGCCAGTGTTTTGGGTCTTTCACCCTAGGGATCTAGACCCTTCTTCGTTCTTTCCCAACCTCATTTGAGTCCATATTAATTTCACTTAACATTTTTCAAATGCCGAAATTATTCGACTTTATCGGTCGAAGCCAAAACTCGGGGATTTCACCCCACCCTGTGTTACACTTTGAAAATCACCATTTCTTATCCTTTACATATTTGCATTGATTTTCCACCAAAAATCAATTTCATTTAGGACCATTTGTCTAACACCTTTCCAAAAAATTTTATTTCATAAAAATATTCCACTTTATGTAAAATTACCATTTTACCCCTTTATTTCCAAACTCGTCCTCTTTCTCCATTTTTACAAGTGTCGATTTCCCAAAAATATTAATAAGTAATATACACTAACATCTTAAATGTTTTTACTCATTAAGCTCTTTGGAGATAACAAAGTTTTCAATTTTGAAATCTCTTTATTTCATTACTCTCTTTACTTAGGAATCCATTTGACATTTTGAAGAGTACTATGCAGGAACACCATTTTTCCTCTCTTATCATATGTAGTCTTTAAATACTCATTTATCAAATTTTCTACACTTATTCACACACTTTAAGGGTTGAAATTTCCATTTTCTTTTATTCATGTTAAAAACCCTTAAAACCTTCATTTGACTTATCTATATTCTCATCACCAAATTACTACAAGTTCATACATACAGGAAGAGGGATTTTAAGTCCAAAAATTCCATTATATGGATTTAACACATGGTTCCTTCTAGAAATTTTTTAATATTTAAAAAAACATGCTTTTCAAGACAAAGGCATTTTTGTTTCTTTAAAACTTGAATAAATGTCTATCCTTATAAAAATTTTAATTTTTTTCAAGAAAACTTTGAGCCATTTTTTCATAAAATATAATAAGCAAGATAAATATTATTTCAAACATTTTTTTCTACAAAATATTTAAATACAAGGTTCTCTTGAAATATATCATTTTTCTTAAACCCTTGAAATCATTTGTAAATCATTTTACAGAAAACCATAAGAATTAACCTTCTTAAATCATATTGCATTCTACTCTTACAAACTCTAACTACAAGACCAATAGTATGACTGCACTATTATTGCATACAAACTTTAAGGTATAGAAATTCAGTTTAATAACACTAGGGCCACTACATTACCCAACTTTGACACATGATCCATCTTAAAAAGTGTAAAGCCTAAATGGGTCATATTAAGTCACCAAATTACACGGCTATGGTGAAAACTGCGAGGGTGGGTGTTACACAATATGCAATTAAATGGTTCATTCAAACTATTAGTCTACAAGGAAAAGAATTATAGAGAGGACTACTCAATTCCCTTTTAAATAGCCTCCTTTGATTTATCTTGGTGCTCCCATTTATGTAAGTAGAAAAAAGAATATATTTTTTAATGATTTATTGGATATGATCAAAAAGGGTATAATAGGTTGGTCTTGTAAGCTCTTGTCTCTAGGTGGTAAACTTACCCTCGAAAAAAATGTCTCCCAATTAATGTATTATCATTTCTTTGCATCTCTTGATCCTCCTAAAAGAACCATCAATGCTTTGGAAAATATCTTCCCTAATTTTTGGGGTGTTACTAATGGAAATTTAAATGGACATTAGAAGAATTGGAAGGCTCTATCCCTTCTTTAAGAAGAGGGGACTTGGAATAAAGAAGATTTCTAATTTTGTTACATCCTCAACTTGTAAATTATGGTGGAGACTTTTGACAGTTGATTCCAATTATTCCTTATACATGAGGAATAAATACTATAAGGGGTGAAGTCCAATTGATTCTATTTGTAGGATCTCGTCATCTCATGTTTGGAAAAGGATGCATACCTATATTGAAATGATGATAGAATGGATGGACTTCTATACTAACATCAAATTGAAGAGTAATTCTAATGGCCTATTCTCATTGGATTCAGCTTGGAGCTTTATTAGACATAAGTGTTGCATCCAATATTTTTATATTTATGTATGGAATATAAGACTCCCCCCAAAAGTATCTATTTTCATGTGGAAACTATTCAATAATATTGTGCCAATAGATAAAGACAACACTAGACTTAATATCACATTAGCATCCAAATGTTATTATTGTGATTCTCATCAGTAAGAAACTCTAAATTGCTTATTTTTTGAAGGAGAAGTGGCTAACCAGATTTGAAATCATTATGGTGGGGTAATGGGTATCAGATCTTCTGCCTTTAACATTAGAGGTCATTTGATGCCCTGGTGGATCAAGAGTAGAGGTAAGGATTTGATAGCTACGTTGTGCACTCTAATCATTTCCTGTTAGCTTTGGAAAGGATAAATGGAAGAAAATATGACGACTCTCCTATGAAGACTGATTTTATTGTTTCAAAAATTTATTAAAACATTAAAGATATATTAAAGTCTAAACCTTTCATAGGAAAAAAATCAAGATCACATATTAAGCTCATTAATCACTTTAAAATCCTCTGTAATTAGCTTTGTATATGTCACTAGAGAAGGGTTGTTTTTCTCCTATGAATAAATTCTTCTTTTCTTAAAAAATATAAAAAAAAGTTCATGCAATTGCAGATCTTATTATCGATTCGTGATGTGGAGACGAGTTGATGTAGAATCTGATTTGTAACATCCCTTTTCATCAAGTGTATGATGCCTTGGATGAGGGAGAAGGGTTGTCTTCTCCCTTAAAAGAAAGCTTTGGAGATTTTCATTGACAATTTTTTTTACTCTCTTCTTTTATCTCTCTCACATTAATCCAATTTTGTTTTATTTACCCCACCTCGTTAGCCGAATCTTATTTATCCTCCTCAACCTAAAAATGTGATGGGAAGAGTTGGACCAAGTATGGACTCCCCCAAAATCTCTTAAAGAGGTTCCTTTAGTTAATTAAGAGTACGAGTGACCAAACACAAAATTATGAGCTTAATAGAATGAGGTACTACATTGAGGACCTAAGGCTAATAACTAAAATTGGCTTCCAAATAGAAAAAATGAAATTCCAAATTACTCTCTCGTAATTTAATTATTTTTCCATTTAATCATAATTATTTCCTCTAAATAACAACGACTGCACTCCAATTTTAATTACTCAAAATTACTACAATAAAGAGGCCAAATATTTGCACAGTTGGATGACACATAATATGATTCTTCGCATAAAGTGTATAATACCCTAATTGTAAAAAATTGGATGTTGATTGCTATTCATCTACATCTTATAAACATTCCTTGATCTAAAATAAATCTTATTTGACATATCTACCATATTATAAAATCCACCGGCCGGGTTTACTAGTAGAGTCAAAACTTATTAGTTTATTTAGGGGGTATCACATTCTAAGATACTTCCTAGATGCATATTTATGGAACATGATCTCAGATATATTAACATAATCCCTGCCTGTTGATACCAAATTTAGTGTGTTGACATGGCTCAATTGAGTGAAGACACATGGCAATCTGCGTGGCAATAACAAAGACTTTCGAACAACACCTTGACCCACTCAGATACTCCGAGAAATAGATGCTCTCCGAGGAACCATACTACAATGAGGAACTCTGCTTCCCCGATCAACTCATACGCTCCGACCAACAAGAGTTCTCCTAGGAACTTTAATACACCGAGCAACTTATGAGTACCGAGCTACTTAGGCGGTCTGAGCAGCTTAGGCGGTCCGATCTGTACCTCGAACAGAGCATTAATAGGAGGATAACCAACAGATTAACTGTGCAATAAATGCTTATTATTATCATACAGATGTATACGCCTAATGGATAGTTATGTATTAGCCTTTCACATGTACAGCCTGAGGGCTATAAATACATTGTATCATCCTCATTGTAAGGGGACCGAGAATTTCTTGACTAAACTAGTAATCAAGAATTCCCAAACAGTCAGCAATAATAGAAACAATGAACGTAGGCCATTCTTACAAGGCTGAACCACTTTAAAATTTCTTTGTCTCATTTTATTTTATCTGTGATTAAATAATTAGATATAATCTAATTCTTTACATCAACAGATTGGCGCCATCTGTGGGAAACGACTGGTAATATCATTTTTCATCAAAAATAATTCATTACGAATGACTGATAATCCAGAACCCAGCAATCGAAACACTGGAAGCCCTCCAAATCCATCTGCTCCGCCAAACGTTCCAGATTTGGTTGGAATAATGACAAATCTGGCCCAAGGCCAGACAGCCATGCAAGAAACTATGCGATAACTCATACAAACCCTTCATGGCGGAGTACCGACCCATTCAGGACATCGAAGTGTTCAAAGAAATACCTGTTTACTTTCTTCGCGTACTAGGCCTACGGATTCATATCATACTGAGGAGTCTGAAGATTTTTCTTATCAACCTGGACGAACTTCGTCAGTACGAGCCACAGATACTGAACAACGTATCACTCTCTCTCCAGAAAGGACTAGTGCACTAGAAAGGTTAAGCAGGGTATCTCATTTTGATCGATTAGGTCCTAGGAGGAACAAAAGTCCTCCTAAGGCTACGTCGAGGAGCTTTCGACGATCATTAGACTTAAGGGAAGGATCTTCCCAGTCGCGACCAGCTGATCGTCAAGATAAATCACAGGAAGCCACCTCAACGTGATCAGTTGCTCGAACCAACAGGCCCGAGGAAGGAAATGATGCGTGGAAAGGCTCTATTCAAAGGCTAGAAAATAGACTAGGGGAAATAGCTAAGGCCAAGAACCCCCTACAACGAACTTTTGTTCAAGGGACACCCTTGTCCAGGCCATTGTGGATTTTCCCACACCATCAAAGTTCAAAGCACCTGTTGTGACTCCCAAATATGATGGAAAGACCGACCCTGTTCTTCATGTAGAACAATACCAAGCTGCAGCGGACATCTATGCTATTCCAGATGAGATGAGATGCAGAGCATTCTAAGGAACTCTTACCGGATCTGCTCAAATATGGTATAATAATCTTCCTCGGGTGTTAGACAGAAAGCTGGTGAGAGTACCAGAGATTATATAACTCGTTTTAATAACGAGAAACTCGAAGTCATTGATTATAAAGAAAAGACAGTGATTACCGCCTTGATGAGTGGGCTGCTGCCCAACAAGTTGTACTACACTTTGGCCAAAGATCCACCCAGAACCATGTCAGAACTGATGGCAAAAGCAGCCAAGATCATGAGTGCCGAGGAGGCTATGGCTGCGAAGAAGAATATGGACGCCAAAGAAACCAAGGTGGAAGGTGATATAGTTAAGAAGAAAGAGCATAAGAACAATGGTGGTGACAAACAATCAAAAACAAGGTCGTCATGGGAGGTATTGAAGAAATTTGATAATTACACTCCTTTGAAGATAGACATCAACCATGTTCTAGAAGAAATCAAGAACAACGAGGAATTAAACTGGCCAGAGAAAATAAAGGCAGACCCTGACAGGAGGAATAAGGCAAAATATTGTGATTTTCACAAAGATCGTGGCCATATGACCAAAAATTGCATAGCTCTTCAGAATGAGATTGAAACACTTATTAGACGAGGAAAATTGGCAAAGTATGTTGATCGTAGAAATGAAAGAAGAAACAGAGACCGAATAAGAGAGAGGTCTAGATCTCCTCGTCGAGCAGAGGAGAACAAGAAAAGAGACCATGAAGTTGATCCAGAAGACGACCTCGATCTTCCCAAGAGACTAAGGCAGCCAGAACGTGAGGTATTTTTAATACGCTTTGGGCCATTTGATTGTAATGTTATTACATGTGGAGATGCATGAGGAGGAGACCTTACTGCAAAGAGAAAAGATTACCTCTGTGAGGCTCAATATTGCTCATACATTCAACGAATAAATCTAGCTGAGGAGGATCGCCCGAGAAAGGTAAACAAAGAGAAATTGGTCATTGGTTTCTCAAAGAACGACCTCGCAGGTGTTCTATATCCTCATGATGACCCATTAGTGATCAAAATGAGGATGAAGGAAGTAATGATTTAAAGAGTAATTGTAGATAATGGTAGCTCGGCAGACATCATATTCTACTCGTGCTTCGACAGTTTAAATCTAAAGCTATCTCAACTGGAGCCTTATCATAGACCCCTCCTCGGTTTTTCTGGCGAGAAAGTTTTTCCACTTGGGACGATCAAATTGGATATATTCATTGGTACATGGCCTACTTGCCGAACAGAAAGAATACGTTTCTTCGTGATGGATAAAAATGTTCAATCAGCCAACAATATCATCATAGGAAGGGTAGGATTGAAAAAGTTCGAGGCAGTGCCATCTGCGGTACATCAATGCCTAAAATTTCCAATAAATTTTGGAGTAGGAGTTGTGAAGGGTGATCAAAAATTTGCTCGGGAATGTTACTATTCATCTACCGAGCAAGAGGAACTGGAGGAATCAAGGAAAAAGACTACTACCTATCAAGTGGAGGAAGGTGCAGAAATTGAAAGATTGGATCCTAGAGATGAGTCCCAACTCGGGAAAGGCCAGGTGGTGGAAGCTACTGAAAATATCATTCTGGACGACGAGCACCCTGAACGAACAACTCAAATAGGTTCGTCATTGGAGGCCTCACTAAAACATAAATTGATAACTTTCCTAAGAAGTAGAAAGCAAACTTTTGCATGGAGTCATGAGGATATGCCCGGAATAAACCCAAATTTCTTATGTCACGAACTCAACGTGAATAAGGAGATCAAGCCAGTAAAGCAGAGAAGAAGAGTATTCAGTCCCGAGAAGAATCAAGCTATACAGGAAGAGGTCGAGAAGCTCCAGAAAGCTTGCTTTATTGAAGATGTTAAATATCCAAACTGGTTAGCAAATGTGGTGATGGTAAAGAAAAAGAACAAAAAATGGAGGATGTGTGTAGATTTCACCTACCTCAACAAAGCATGCCCAAAGGACCACTTTCCCTTGCCCCGAATTGATCAATTAGTAGATGCTACCTCGGGACACGAGCTGTTGAGCTTCATGGACGCTTATTCTGAATACAAACAGATTAAGATGAAACCTGAAGACCGGGGGAGTACTTCTTTCATTACCCCTAGGGGAACTTACTGTTATAATGTTATGCCTTTTGTTTGAAAAATGCAGGTGCAACATATCAGCGGCTGATGAACAAGGTGTTTGCAGAACAAATCAGTTGCAATATGGAAGTCTATGTTGATGATATGCTGACAAAGAGCAAGAAAGCTGCTGATCATCTAGCTGACTTAGGCCAGACCTTTGATCAACTAGATAAATATCAAATGAAGCTGAACCCGACGAAGTGCATATTTGGAGTACGAGAAGGCATGTTTCTCGGGTACATTATTAATCAACGAGGCATTGAAGCAAACCCTGAAAAGATCAAAGCTCTGTTAGAGTTGCGATCTCCAACGATGAAGAAAAAAGTGCAAAGTCTTACAGGACGAGTAGCAGCACTCAACAGATTTGTATCGCGAGCAACTGATAGATATCTCCCATTCTTCAAAATGCTCCGAAAGACTTTTGAGTGGAATGATGAATGTGAGAAGGCTTTTCAAGACTTGAAGAAATATCTGGGAGCACCTCCACTATTGTCCAGGCCAGTGATGGGAGAAAAATTATACTTGTATCTGACAGTGTCAGAGATTGCAGTTAGCTCGGCATTAATAAGAGTGGAGAATGGAGTGCAAAAACTGATTTATTACACTAGCAAAGCCTTTCGAGGAGAAGAGATCAGATATCCAAAGCTGGAAAAATTGGCACTAGCATTGATCGAGGCAAGTAGAAGAATAAATCCATACTTCCAAGCTCATACTATAGTCGTATATACCGATATGCCATTGAGGCAAGTTCTTCGTAAACAAGAAAAATCAGGAAGATTGATGTATTGGGCAATAGAGCTCGATGAATATGACATAATTTATGAACCCAGATCATCGCTTAAAGGGAAAGCAGTAGCAGATTTTATAGCAGAGTTCACCTATCCTGATACCACCGAGGAGCAAAAGCTGCTCACCGATCAACCTGTGGATGTTACAGAATCATCAAACCTAAGCCCAGACCAACTTAGGTTGGTAAAAGGGCAACTAGATGTTACAGAATCATCAAACTCAAGCCCATACTAACTTAGGTTGGTAAAAGGGCAAGAAGTGATGATCGACGAACAGCAAGAAATATTAGGAGAGGGTGAAAGGAAGCAACAATTTTTTTACCGAGGAACTCTGTCAGATC
This sequence comes from Sambucus nigra, assembly GCA_949130495.1. Taxonomy (NCBI): domain Eukaryota; kingdom Viridiplantae; phylum Streptophyta; class Magnoliopsida; order Dipsacales; family Adoxaceae; genus Sambucus; species Sambucus nigra. Next base: position 283,613,207 of record OX422208.1, read on the forward strand.
AGAAATTTGAAGACAAGTTACCTATATGGAGTTTATATGTGGTTGGCTCATCTTGCACAACAGGCTGTGGGGCAGGGATTGTTCTTAATAGTCCAGATGAGGTCGACATGGAATATGCCCTACGCTTCTAATTCAAAGCTTTGAATAATGAGGCTGAATATGAAGCCATAATTGCAGGTCTTAGTTTGGCAAAAACCATGGGGGCAGAGCAAGTTATTTTCTTCAGTGACTCGCAATTGATCATAAATCAAATGATGGGAGTATATGCAGCCAAAGGAGAATTAATGATCATGTATCATGCAAAGGCAAGGGAATTGGTATCAGAATTTGTTGCTATTCGGCTGGTCAGAATACCAAGAATGCAGAATGCGAGGGCAGACGCCTTAGATCGATTAGCATCAGCTGCTCATACCGAGCTACGAAGAATAATCCCAATTGAAGTTTTAGCTGGTCGGAGTATAGATGAAGATTTGACGATGAATTTTATTTCCCTTAATTTAGGACCATCTTGGATGGATTCCATCAGGGCATATATTGAGGAGGGGGAATTACCAACTGAAAAACTTGCAGCCAAAAAACTGAAGTTTAAAGCTGCTCGTTATGTACTGAATAATGGTATTCTATACAGACGAGGAATTATAGCAGGTTTACAAAGATGTGTGCATCCCACCGAGGTGAAAGACTTGATTAAAGAGATCCATGAAGGGTCCTGTGGAGCCCATGTAGCAGGTCGGACGCTTTTGCAAAGGGTTATGACGCAAGGATACTACTGGCCAACGATGAGGGCTGATTGAATAGCCTATACTAAGAAATGTGACAAGTGTCAGCACTTCTCCTCCATCCGAAGAAATCCCCAAGCGTTGTTGACACCCATTACTTCCCCTTGGCCATTTGCTATGTGGGTAATTGACTTGGTCGGACCACTTCCAACGACCAGAGGAAGATTTAAATATCTCATTGTCGCAGTGGATTATTTTACCAAGTGGGTAGAAGATGAGCCTCTTGTCGACATGACGTACGAGAAGGTGTGCCAATTTATTTGGAAATATATCATCTGTAGATATGGTCTTCCCCATGCATTCATTACCGACCATGGAACACAATTTGACAACGAGGAGTTCGCTGCCTATTGTCATCAGACAAATATCTTGAAGATCCACTCGGCACCAGGCCATCCCCAAAGCAATGGACAAACTAAAGTAACAAACAGAACGCTACTGAATGGCTTGAAGAAAAGACTAAATGACGCGAAAGCAAATTGGATCAACGAGCTACAATCAGTACTATGGGCTTACCGAACTACTCCTCGAGCAGTAACAGTGGAATCTTCGTATATACTGGCATTTGGAAGTGAAGCCGTTATACCTGCTGAGTTGGGTCTCCCGACACACAGAGTACTGAATTTTAATTCCCCTGTCAGCGACTTAATGAGAAGATTGGATTTAGACATGCTCGAGGAAGTTAGAGAAGAAGCAGCCATCAGGAATGTTGCTTACCAACAACGAACAGCTTTGTTCTACAACAAGAGAGTAAAGAAGTGCGACCTGAAAGAAGGAGACTATGTGCTAAAGAAAGTGATTCAAAAGCACAAAAAAATTAGAAGCAAACTGGCATGGACCTTACCGAGTTACAGAAGTTGTTCGACCAGGAACCTACAGAATAACAACTTTAGAAGGGCATGAGTTTAAGAATGCATGGAATGCAGAACACTTGCGCAAGTATTATCAGTGGTGTAAACTCTCATGTAATACATTTTTGTTAGTATGAATAAAGTGACAATGTTCTGCCCAGTTCTCTCCTTTTGTTGGAAATTTTTTGCGGAATATTAGTGCTACACACTACTCAGCAAAACTCAGACTACTCAAAAATATTCGTAAAAATGCCAACTAAGGTTGGTTAGGAAGAAAAACTATTCCTAAAAATGCTAACTAAGGTTGGTTAGGAAGCAAAACTATTCCTAAAAATGCCAACTAAGGTTGGTTAGGAAGCAAAACTATTCCTAAAAATGTCAACTAAGGTTGGTTAGGAAGTAAAACTATTCCTAAAAATGCCAACTAAGGTTGGTTAGGAAGTAAAACTATTCCTAAAAATGCCAACTAAGGTTGGTTAGGAAGAAAAAATATTCCTAAAAATGCCAACTACTGTAGTTGGTCGAGAAGGAAAATTTACCGACCTTGGTTGGTCGGAAACATTTTATGAGTACGAGAAAGTGATCGAGCAAAATTTTTGATACTCGTAACTTTTTAAATTACTACCAAGTTGGTAGAGAAACAAAACATCATTAAGTTTGGTTAGTTGTCAAATGATTACCACAAATTCAAACTAGTCTATAATAAGCTTTAATCAACTCTAAGTTGATCGACAAATAACACAATGTTGTTATCTTTTTAACAGATATACATATATAAAGTGTTTTACAACCACAAGGCAATGGCAATCAAGATTGTGAACAAAAATAAAAGTCTTTCATTAAATCCAAAAACAGAATACATTGAGAATGAAATAAAAATTAATTATTACATCAAGATTCCTATTCTATTGGTTTCTTCCCCTCTGCTTTTGAAACAGGTTCCTCGCCAGCAGGAAGATCATCTAAAGCATAAGGGGAGTTTATGAAATTAAGATCTTTAAGCATACTGATGTTCATCAAAGATGGTCGATCGAGTAGGTGCTTGGGGGGAGATATTTTAGCATTGGAATGGAGACTATAATCGCCAAGGTATTTAGAAATCAAACACTGAGGGATTTCTCGGGCAGGGATCCAGCTCATGTCGAGTTTGAAGGGTGGCACTGGCAAGTCGAGCAACCCAGGATTATGATAATCCCACAAGTAGTGACCTTGTTCCAGTTCCAGTACACCCAGGGCATTCAACCACCCTTGTTTGTAACCTTCATTACTCTCATTTTGGATCCGATCATCCAAATGGTAAAGAGCCTCATTGTATCCAGCCATCCAAAATTCTCTGGGCTGCTTGTGGAACTGATAAGTCAACCTTTCCAACGGCTCGTGAAGACTTTTTATAAAGAGTTCTTTATTCTCCAAGGCAGACTTCTGTGTAGAAAGCTGCTCGTCTAGATTCCTGATCTTCTTAGACATCTTAGCCAATGCCTGGTTCTTTGCCATCAGTTGGAAGGCCTAGTTCTCCAGAGAAGATTGAGTTCTCTGTTCCTCGACAGTAATCCGAGCAACTCTTGCTCGTCCCCGAGTAGATGTAGAAGGGCCAGCTCTCTTCAAGGTTTCTAATTCATCCCACAGGTTGGCATTTTCGACCTCCAAAAAAGAGAATCCCTCGTCGTTCATAGGGACCAAAGCGTTTGATATGGAAGCTGCAGACTTCAATTGAGACACCTCTCTTTGTAGGTTATTATTTTCCTGCTCTAACAACTCAGCTATCTGTCTGTGCTCTTCGACCCCAGCCTTCAAAGTTCTCTCCCTCACATCGTAAGCAACAAACAGTTTATCGTATCCCTTATCAGCACTGAGTTGATGATACTTCTTCTCGTATCCTTCGTGCAAAATGGTTGTAGATTCCTTATATTATTATTGAAGCTCTTCAAGAGTTCCTTGGAGATCTTTAATCATTTCATAATATGCTACATTGTTAGCCACTACACGGTCAAGCAGGCACTTCAAATATTGGTAGGCTAAAATTGCTTGCTCTGAAGCACCTTGACCGAGGATGTCAACGATTTGTGCTGCACTCATATCTGTATGACCAGCTTTGAAGTACTCATTGCATTGCCTCAACAATTTTGTATCATGAGCAGACAATAACTCCATCATGGCCATAAACTAGTAAAGGAAGAGAAAGCAAGAATCAATAAGAGTTCAAACAGAGCATGAAGAAGAGAAACAATAGTATGAATAGGCGAAACTTTAAATTTTATTACATCATAAAGGAGAAATACAAAATTCAGAGTTACATTTGATAAAGAAAAATAAACAGAGAGAAAAATCCAAACAACTCTACACCTTTTCCTTGTCTCCCAAAACTTTCTCGGGAGGCTGGGACGAGGAGGTAGGTTGCTCGAATGGTACAGATGGTTGCTCGGGGAGTGATGGAAGTTGCTCGTTTGAAACAATTGATGGTTGAAGTTGCTCGCTGGTGGACTGGATAACTGGGGAATGAGGAATTTGATCTCCCATCACCATGGAGGATTCCTCAGAGGCGACTTCGTCCTCTTCTTATTCTTCTTCAGGAGTTGGAGGGGGGCCCGGGATGTGTCACTTAAACAGGTCATAATTTTCATCGACCTTCATCTCTTGTAGAGCAGCGACCTAGCCATCCCTAAAGTATTTGTGGCTACCATATTCCACCTGCGACATCATGGCAGCCAGACCTTTATTCCACCCATTATCCCAGCCAGTGCTGAAAGACTTTTTTATAGCCAACTTCCTTTTCTCTTTCTCCAAGGAAAGCTTCTCGGAAAGAAGATCCTCGGTAACCTTCAGCTTATTCTCTATTTCTTCCTTTTGACGACCTACTTCACGAAGTCGGCCCAACTCTTCTTCAGCATTTTTGAGCTTACTTTTAAGCTCCCTAGTATTTTTGAGCTTCTCATCGAGCTCTTTATTCTTCTCTTCCAAGTTTTTTATTTTTTTCTCCAAACCTTTGGAGACTTCAACAACTTGGTTTATCTCCTGCTCGGTGGAATTAAGTTTCTCCTCCCAAGAAGCCTTATCATCATCATACTTCTGATGAGAATCTTTTAAAGACTGCGTCAGGCCCACCAAAGCTTCCTCTACACCAAATGAGGAGCTTGAAGCTTTAATAGCTTCATCTTTCTTTAAAATGGTATTAACATAGGTCACCAACTGGGAAAAGAAAATGATATCAAGTCAGTACACAGATGTAACAAGGGAAAAATGAAAGTTGAGGACAATGATACTTACAGAAGCTATATGACGAGCAGCTAATGAGGTAACCATGTCCCAAGAAAGATTTTCTTCCATACCTTGGATCTCGGGATTGATCCAAGACTTCACCGAGCTCATGGCAGAGCTCGGGGCAACAAAAGTGGGAACACCACTTCTAGTAATCAGGGACTGAGAGCTGGATTCAGCCAAATTGACCAAGGAGCTCTTTTTCAGCTTCCTCGGGGGAACATGATTGGTCTCGACTAACGATGTAGTCTTAGTCGAAGAGATAACAATCACCTCACTTGGAACAGCGGCTTTTCTCGGAGCCACTGGGGGCTTCTCGGCAACTTTCACAGTAGTAGCCGTAGGGGGTGCATCAATCTTCTTTGTCCCCTCTTCTGGAACATCATGTTTACTTCTCTTTGCCTCTCCAGCAACAGAGGCAGATTTCTCGAAGATGGCAGGAGTTCTTCTTTTCTTTATTCTTTCACTCAGAGGGATATGAGACTCAGGTGAAGAACTTGCAGAAGCAGGTACTGGTTCTACCTCACTTATCATCGGACGAGCAGTAAAAGATGAGGTGTAACTCTTATACTGCAATAAATATGAAGCTGACCTGATATGCTCATCAGCAACAGTCTGATGCAAACCCCAGATAAGTTTTAGATGTTTTAAATTAACTTCTGTCTCTTTTGGAGACCTTCTTTTGCTGTCAACTGCAAATAAATGAAAATTAAAATATCAGTGATACATTTTATCAAACACAAAGGAAGCATAATTTCAAAAATAAAATAAAATAAAAACAACCTATCCCATTGCCATAGGGAGGACATCTAGGACCCTCAGTGGAGGGTGTTTTCAATTTTTCATAACAACCCCGTGCTCGAAGTAGTTCCTATTGGCATCTGGGAGACTGACCACTAAAGCCCTATTTAAAAACCTAGTTTTTAAATAAAAAGTATTGTCACCAACAGCCCATCTATAACAGAATATAATTTCTGGAATTCCTATACGAGTTCCATGAATTAGATTTAATCTATGAACTCCGTTAACTATTCTCCACGTATTGGGGGCTATTCTTGCAGGAACCACGTCAAAATATTGATAGAATTCCAGACATAAAGGGTTTGGGGGAAAGAAAATCCACATTCAGCGACAAAGAGACTAGGGAACGAATGTCCCTCATCCAAACGAGAATAATCTGAAGGCTCAGAAAGTTCCTCTAAAATAACCCATGAAGGAATAGAGAAATCATAACGAAACTTATCAAGCGACTCTACAGGGTAAACCATGATGAGTAAAGGAAATCAAAGAGAAAGAAGAAGATCTTACAGTAAAAAGGATGAGTCTGTTGACAACGAATGATGAAAGGGATGAACGCACAGGAGAGAGAGACAATGGAAAACTCAAAGAGACAAATTTGAAAAAGTAGAAGACGAGGGGATTTTCTGCAACGCTTAAATACCCTGTCTTGCGAATGGGTAAAGATAATGATTACAAAAAGAGACGGTTACGTTACCAGCGGCTAAAAAGACAAAAAGGGCGCAGGAATCGAAGCGGTTATAAAAATTCAAAAAGTCCGATTCTATGAATTTGGAAGGAGAAATAAATACAAAAGAAAATACTCCTAAATTTCAGGATGACCATTTAAAACCGCCATATTTCAAGAAAGAATGTTCCACACTCCTCAAATTTCAAACTGTGAAACATTGGGGGCTTCTGTTGATACCAAATTTAGTCTGCTGACATGGCTCAATTGAGTAAAGACACGTGGCAATATGCGTGGCAATAACAAACACTTCCGAACAACACCTTGACCCACTCAGATACTCTGAGCAATAGATGCTCTCCGAGGAACCATACTGCAACGAGGAACTCTACTTCCCTGATCAACTCAGACGCTCCGACCAACAACAGTTCTCCGAGGAACTTTAATACACCGATCAACTTATGAGTACCGAGCTACTTCGGCAGTCCGAGCAGCTTAGGCGGTCCGAGCTGCACCTCGAACAGAGCATTAATAGCAAGATAACCAACAGATTAATTACGCATTAAATGCTTATTATTATCATACAGATGTATACGCCTAATGGACAGCTATGTATTACCCTTTCACATGTACAGCCTGAGGGCTATAAATACATTGTATCATCCTCATTGTAAGGGGATCGAGAATTTCTTGACTAAACTGGTAATCAAGAATTCCCAAACAGTCAGCAATAATAGAAACAGTGGACGTAGGCCATTCTTATAAGGTTGAACCACTTTAAAATTTCTTTGTCTCATTTTATTTTATCTGTGATTAAATAATTAGATATAATCTAATTTTTTACATCAACACTGCCCAACTTATAGTAAATTTTCACCGAATATAAAACTTAATCGCATCCATCAGCAAATCAAAGAAATGACGATACGAATACATTGATCCTCATATATCTCGAGATTAAGAATCTATTCACCCTATGCAAACCATGAGGTTATGCAAGTCTTATTAAGTCAGCATCAAGACTTGACTCTCATCCTTCGTTATGTTCAATACTTACCTGAAGTACCGGTACAATACTCCTTGAATACTCAAACAAGTTCCTTCACCATCATACATGTTCTGGTAGTCAGGATAAAGTACTAAGATTGTATTCAGAACTTTAATGATAGGATTTCAACACTTCGATCTAGAATGTGAACAATTAAACCATGCTAGAATTGAAACTCTAATCTTCTGTGCCCACACCAGAATAATTGTTCGACATTACGATATATTTACAAACAAATATAAATCACTTATATAATCATGATTTTTTATTTCAAATGGTTTATGATGATACTTTATGACTGAATAGTATATAACCATCATAAACAAGGTTTTAAGAATAAAACCCCAACATAAGAATTGAACAACATAACAGTGGGAAAAGATATCTTGGATCCTTAAAGAGTGTGGGTGTAATCTATTTATAGGTTATTGAAAGAGAGATAAAAAAAGAGTGATGGGTGTCTTGCCATTTTAGGTTAGGCGGGTACATACTTTACATGTTGGTGAGAGACTAATCATAAAGTTAGTTATTGGAACATTAGGGAAATATTTCCATAGCTCCCATGTAATACCCCTACTTAACGTTGCATTTACTTCAAAATGTAATTCGTAATTAATGAAAAGAAAATATATGTTGAGGGTATTAATGAAAAGGAAATATATACCTAAGGTATTAATAAAAAAGGATATCTATATATATATATATATATATATATATATATATCAAAGGGATGAACTGTGAAAGGAAGAAACCAACCCCTATTTCTGTTGTCGTTCAAATGACACACAGGGTCCTTCAAACAAAGGGACGTTGTCGTTCTAATGACGAGCTTTGTCGTTCGAACGATGCGGTAAATATCAGGCCGAAACCTTTGCTGTCGAGCTCCCACTAGTGGACTCAAAATCAATGTATGCTCTTAGAGCCTGACTATGTGGAAATGAATTATGAGTATATGTATAAGACCTATGAGAGAAAGAGACGTGAACAAATTAATTAACATGTTTGCTTATATTTATTTCGTTGTCTCAAAGGGCTCCGTTAGATCTCATGAGATGTCAATCATTGGGAGACTCAACATCTGATATGGGAGAACCTGGGATAATAAGGCTTATTTATTTGATAACACTCCATTTACTTAAGGTTATAAGAGAGGGACGGGAGGGGAGAGAATCCACAATTAAAAACCATTTCTCACCGAAGGAGCCCACAGCTCCCTCTCTATGTAATACTCTAATTTCAACCATTTAGAGCACTAGCCATAAACACACACACACACACCATAAATACCTACTTTCACCATTTTTAAGTTAGATATTTAAATAGAGCTATGAAATATGAAGATATATTGTTAGAGAGTTTTGAATTGGTATTGAAGGGGGATATTCTGGGGGGAAAATAAATATATGAGTGTTCATGGAGTTGGTAGAGGGCACTTTGAGGGTGAAAAATAAGTCCTTGAAGGACTCTTGGAATTATAATGGAGTCAAAATTTGACAAGGGATTTTAGAGACCCCTTTGAGTCCATCTTTGGAGGTGGGGGGTCCTCCATCTTCTTTACCATCTCCACCATGTTTAGAGCTTCATTAAGATGGGGGGAAAAACTAACTTTGAATTAAGTTTCAAGTGTAGTATATTTCATTATTTTATTTACATATAATAGGTTACATATATGTGTGTAGGATATTGGCTTCCATCCTAGTGTTGATTATTAACTATCTTGACATTTGTATGGAATAGGTATCAAAAGATGATTTAAAATGGTCTTGAAACAGAATAAATTTCAGATAACAAATAGATAGCATTTTTATGCAATAGAAATGTGGAATAATGTTATTCTTATGTATTTCTAGTGAAAAAGAAATAACAAAACTTTTTATGGAATAAAAATGTAAGAAAGGTAATTTGGTGTATTTCGAGTGAAAAAAAAATAATACATATTTTTATGGAATAAAAATGTAAGAAAATATAATTTTGGTGTATTTCTAGTGAAAAAAGAAATAATAAACATTTTTATGCAATAAAAATGTAAGAAAGGTTATTTTGGTATATTTCAAGTGAAAACGAAATAATAAACTTTTTTATGGGATAAATATTTAAGAAATGATATTTTTGTGCATTTCTAGTTAAAAAGAAATAATGGACATTTTTATGAAATAAAAATGTACGAAAGTATTAAATGTGTGTATTACTAATAAAAGGCAATAATGGATATTTTTGTGAAATAAAAATGTGGAATGATGTTAATGTTGTCAAAATATTTATGAAATAAATATTTTTATGTTTCTTGCAAATTAGAGACTTTGTGAATAAAGGGACATTTGTTGAGTTTAAAGATATTGATAAATGTCTTTATTACTTGAAATGTATGTTCAATCCACTTGGTAGGATTTTAGTATTGAAAGTTCACTTTCTATGCATACAAACTTATGGTATTTTGGTGATGAATATGTGATCTAGTTTAAAGAAAGGCTTGTTAGGTTTTATCCATGAAATAAGAAAAATGGAAATTTGGGAGCGTAAAATTTAAAGGGTGTTATTTTATGTATTAAAGGTGTTAAAGTGACAAGTGTGAAAGTTGGGCAAAAGTGAGATATTAAATAAGTGTTAAAATTTCCAAAGTGTTTTACATGTTAAGTTGAAAACTTAATAACCATTTTGAGAAATAACACTTGTTAAGGACCTAAATTGCAAGTTTGGTAAACAAAGGGCAAATTAGTAAGTTACCTAAAGCGAAACATTTTTATAGAGTAAAAATGTTAAAGAATATTTTTACACTAATGTGTGTGAAAATGAATTAAGTTCTAAATCGTGAATGATTTTAGTATAAATCACGTTTACGTGGGTAAGGGACTTAAAGAAGGAAAGAAACAATTTTCCTAAAGTTAATGGAAAAACGGAAGGTTATGTTCGAGTTTTGGCTTCGGCCAGGTAAAATTAAGGAAATGAAATCATGTGGACATGTGTAAAATGTTAAACACATTAATAAGGACTCGGAAGCAACCTGGAATAAGCAAGAATGACCCAAATGCCTTGGTTGAAAAGCCCTAAATCACTGGCCAGAGCATATGGTGCATATAACCGTTGGTGTGGAGCCCATGTAAGTATGAAATTAAAGGAAGATCCTGGGAAAAGATAAAAAGAATAAGGAACGTTTCAAGATAAATGGGTTGTGTGGTAAAACTTATTAATACAACCTAACTTGAATGAGTGAAATAAATGTTCCGGTAAGTTTGAAATGGACAAGTAAATGTGTAAGTCTATTAATGTCCATAAGTTAAGGTAAAAAAGGTAAAGTAAAGTGGGAAAATGAGTGGGTGTTTAACTTAAGATCTTAAACCCATAATTCTCATAAGTATGAAACGAAAAGGTTTCCAAATTATAAACAAGTATTTTCTAATACGATGAATGCATGTGTTGAAATGTTAATTTTCAATGAAAATACTGAAGTATATCTTAAATCAATAAAAATGGGTGATTCTGATAAAGGAATGGGTTGGAATAAATCAAGCATAGTAGTATTAAGTGTGGAACCGGGCGTACTAAACAAAGGGAGGAATCCTAAGTAGGAATAAAGGAAGTCTTTACAATATTACGATAAATTAATTTGGATAAGTAAGGTTTTAGGAAGTAAGACGGTTAATGCATTTGAATATGTATTTTCCAAAGGTGATATATATATATATATATATATATATAAGGAGTAGAATGTTTTTACTATTCCATAAGATGATAACACAATTAGGGGTGGAGATTATGCCAACAAAGCTAAAAATGGAGGGTTGAGATTGTTTTATTCTATTTTCCTATTTTAACCTTTTAGTTTTTGATTTCCCCCTCTTTTGTATCACTACTATTTGATTTGTCTCTCTTACTTTAATTCAAACCAAGGGTTGAATTAATAACTTTCTTTTTCCTTACTAAAATCTACACAAGTCCCCCTCTTTTGAGGATGAGTCTTTTTCTCTCTCCATTTTTCGGTTGTTCCATTTTTCTCTCCTCGAAAGTGCGATCTCCATCTCCATTTTACGATTCTTCGGCTCTATCTTCTAGGTACGATCTATCTCCATCTCTATTGTTATTGTTGATTAACTTCATCTCCATCGAGAAAGTTCATGTTGTGTACAACATATATTTGGTTAATTTTGTTATTGTTGATTGAATCATAGGTGCTCATTTTGTTGATGGAAGTGTAAGTTCATGTTTGGTTTATTTTATTATTGTTGTTGATTAATAATTTCTGTTGTTGCTGATTAATATTAAGTGGTTTTGTGTATTTCTAACAGGGGCGTGGTTCAGCTAAAGCATTTCTACACAATATTCAGCAATATATTTGGTTTTACACAATATTTGGTTATCCTCCCTTTTTTACTAAGGTAATCTCCCCCTCACTTTATATTTATTAGATTCTTCCTTCAATATAAGAGTAAAACCCTTGACTAATTGATATTTGATATTTGTTGATGTTTTTTGGCTTGGATTTTGTAGATTTCTATGTGGGTATTAGGTTTTTCTTTAAAGATTGCAAATTTGAAGGTGAGTATTGTTTTAGGATTACATGTTTTTGGTTCTTGGTAAATAGTTATTTTATGGTTTATCGGTTTCTCATTGATTTTATTTTATGTTTTTGGGTATTTTTTATGGACCTTCACTCATTTTTCGATTTATTATTATCAATATATGAGAAATTTACTAATATTAATTTTTTGTGTTACATGTACGAATTATACTATTTAACAAACTCTCAGGTACAACTCATAAATTGTTTTAGTTATTTGGCCTGTCTCTTAGGTAATATAACTTAGGGTTAGGGTGACACCCAAATAAGATTTTTCTTGAAATTAGGATTCCAGATATTGTTAACGTGATTTTTAAATTAACTCTATTTTTTGTAGGGTGATTCGATGAAGGAAGTTCTTGGAGGAAGTCTTCCTATATATGTTTAGTAAGGTGCTTTAGTTAATCACTTTTGTTTGCATATCATTTTGTGCATCACAAAAAATCTCTGATATGAGGGGTTGATATATATGGTTGTGTTTTTGTTGAGTAAGGAGCACACTTTCAATTTGCAAACAAACGAATTTGTTTGCCTCTCAAGTATTTGATAAAATACCCCATTGGGAGGCGAATCGCTGAGAGTTGTAAGACATAAACACCTAAGTGGATTAAATACCTACAAAGGATACTTGAAATAAAAAGTCAAAGCTGGATGTTGAGGGATAAGGAGAGGTTGAAACTGCTAAGGAGTGTTCCGATACAGAAAAAACTTCTCAAGGTAACCTTAAAGAAAAAATATGGAGCAGAAGAAGTTTACTGTTTAATTAACATCATAATGGGATAAGACTCAACCAAAGGCCCCTTAGGTAAACTAGGGTATTAGAAGAACATTATGGCACATATGTTTCCCTCCTACGTACCTAATCTCCCATTGACACTGCTAGAGTAAAGGTCGATACTATGCCTTATGTGGTTTAAATTTTTTGTTTAATATTTAAAATTTGTGTTAATGTACACTTCATTACCTAATTTTGATACAATATACTCTGTATTTTTGTTCATAAATATAATTATTTAGTTGGTACTTTGTACAATGCTTTAGATGAATGGAGAATTTGATTAAAAAGAGGGTCACATGGGTGGTTAATGGGACTGGACGATTAATTTTCAAGGAAGTGGGACATGAGATAAGTCAGTTAGGCATTTGGGGAACTAAGGTAGGTCTTTTAGAATGGTAGTGGTTTTGACAGGTTGGTGGGCTAATGGGAATGTAAGGTACAAATAGAGATTTTTTCCAGGTACACGATACCTCCATGAATATTGGGAGTGATTAGCTTCACAATCCTACTTTGTTGTTAATTATTGACATTTAGTTTAGTATTGAAGATACATTGAGGATAAATGTAGTTGATTTAGATCCCAAAAATGTCATACTTAAGAGTTAATGTGATTAATATTGTTATGAGAGAGAACATCCAAATGTTTGTATATTGGAGACCAAATGCTAATTTCATTAGAAAAAACATGGGCATAACACAGTGTTCCATTAAAGGGATTAGGTATGATCTAAACAACAAGAGTTCAAGGACAAAGTCATGGTCATCCTAACTATTTCTCTTTGATAATAAAAAAATTAAATAAATGCTTTTCTTTACAAAGCCTGGTACAAAGTACAAACATAAATAAAGTGCCTTTCTTTTTCTTAAATTCTTTTCATTTTGACATCGTGGTTGTTATTCAAGATGAATCTGATCTAAACACCATTCACATTGAGGTTTTTTAATCCAGGTTTTAGTTACTTTGCAATATTATACTTTGGCTTTTAATTTTATTACAAATCATATAATTGCTGCTTACGTGTATCAGTTACTGTGTTTTTCAAAATAGGGTTCTGAATTGAACACTGATTTTGAACTACATTCAATGTAAGTAGTAGTTCCTATCAACTTCTTTATATCCTCTCTCTATGAAAGTATTTTGAACTACATTGATGTCTTTTACCCATTCGAACAAATCCTCATTTATTAAGGCTGAATTGAGGTCTGCTTTAATATTTAATGATCTTTCTCTCTATTGACATCTTATTGATACTCTTCGAATGTCATATCATCCTTGAGTAAATTATCTTCCACTGATCACATGTGGTATGTTGCAGACTTTAGGGCCTGGGGCAGAGGATAGCCAATGGTAATTGATATACCAAGGGTATAATTAATAATGAAAATTCATTCTTTATTGGTTGTTTTTATTGTATAGTGGATTTGCATGTCATATACGATTTGGTTTTGTTTTTATATTCGAGTTCCTTTTTAATTTGACAAAAAGTCTAAATGGAATTTGTTTTGTTAACAATTGAATCAATTTGTTACCATGTGAATCGTTGTCCATATGTATGAAGAGAAAGATAGTTCTTTGCTAGATGATACTATTAGAAATATTGATATGTTTTAGAGTACATAATGTTTCTCTAATCTTATTTCTAAAATCATTTCATTTTTTCTACCCTTTTGAATGATACATACAAAGAGCTTATTAGACACACTAATAATAACCTTTGATAAAATGTTATCTTTTGGGGTTGTTGTCTTCTCCCAAATTTATGAATCCATTGGATATGGTGTGAATGTTTCTGAGTTATTTTTAGACTTTTTTCTTTCCTTTTTCCTTTTATATGGATATATGATCTGTTCTCGCTAAGAAAAATATTCTTATTGATGATATTTTTTTTTTATATTAACAAAGTTATACTTTTTGTTTACATAATCAGTACGTGTTTTTAATTGCAATCAGGTTGTAATGTACGAGGAACGCATTAGTGTAATCTATTAATATGGGATCCGATTTGAATTGATATGTTGGATTGAGAGTTTGTATCTTTATTTTGTGTTTTGTAACTCATTATGTGAAATGAATTATTCGCCTACTTGAGAGAGCTATATTTATCTCACTTAACTCCCTCTATTTACTGAAATGGTTTCCATGATTTGATATCTTTTATATTTTGGTACAGATCGAAGAAGATGCTCAAAGTGACACTGAATTGGAGATCATCATACAAGTTTGAAGAAATATGCTGACATGAAGTTGAAAGTGAATGTGAGACTGGAAAAGTATACAGAGAAAATTTTCATGACTTCTATAGGGGGATTATTCTTATACTGAGTTTAGGAAAGCAGAATACAAAATCTATTGATAATCATAGCCAACATCGGGTGGTCATTCAGCACTAACATGTCATTATCTCCTTCTCTTTCTATTTTTCGATCATTAATTAACTGATTTAGTCGAAATAGTTATCTATACATACAACTTTATCGAATTATGAATTAATTATATGTTCTGATAATTGGTCTCATGTAAATGATATTATTTTGGATTATCAAGACCAGGATGGCAATTCGAATAGTGATAAAATGGCGATTGTTTTTAGTTTATCCCTTTTTATAGATTAAAAAACATTTAGATAAAAAATATGAATAGGCCTTAGATGGTAATTTGTATGACTTTTGGTTGATATTTCAGTGTCTTCTCCTTTTCAATTTATGAAGTTTTTGATGATGTGCCTTTATGGAGATACCATTTAGTGCTCCCATTGGATCTCGATTTGGGGATGTGAACCTCTGACATCAACACCTCTGAGCAAATTCAGACTTGTGACATCAACACCTCTGAGCACCAAAATAGTGCTCACATGACCTGATAGTTGAAAAGGTACTTCAAAAGTGTAAGTGCGGTAACAATCCTCTACCCCCGAACAGTGTGATATCGGTGCAGCGTCAGCTGAGAGTTGATATTGTTTATCATTGCCTTTGTATTAGAAGCAGTCCTTGCTCCACAAAAATAAATGCATGGTTCCATGTAATAAATTTTCTCCCATTTTTTATCAGCAACAATGTGTCCTTTAGTGTCTTGCGTATCCTAGCCCCTATTCTCAAGAAATAAGGAAGTAGCAGACACAAAGTTATTAGTAAAATGTAAGTATTTATAAATCATCCAAAGGAGGTATTCAATTAGGTAGTTTGTGAGTTTTAACACCAAAGTAAAATGCAAGTACTTGTATTTTTAAACAAGCTAACATGAAATATTAGTTGAAAGTGGCAACCCAAGGTAACATAAAGGTTGAATTTTGTTTTCTGTTCTATCTCATTAGCATAAAAAGGGATCGGCATCCTTTTTCTCCTCTCCTGCGATCTTTCACGACATTTTATTGTGAATAGTAATAATAAACTTAATTGATGGTATTTTTATGTTAAGTAGGTAATGGAATCAAGAATATTATTAAAAATAATTTCCTTAATTAACATAAAAATATCCTTTGCAGCATACTAATTAAGGATAACCTTGATAATGTTATCTTGGCTATTCTTTTTTCACTTTACAGATCGTGTCACGACTTATATTGTAGTTTTATTTTGGTTTTCTTTTGCAGATCTTTCCATGGAAGAAGCCTTAAACAAATGAAGAGTTAATCTGTCCACACTACTTCTTCATAGAAGTAAAAATAGAAGGTAACATTACTTGATACACTGGTGTTTAGAATTCAAATCTTATGAGAGTTTGTTAATTGAAACATTAATGTCATTTTTTAGTCCCACAATTTTAACGATTTAACCAATAGTTAAAAAAAGGGTCTTCTGGATGGTGCCTCCGGGTTTTTTAATTGAAGTGTTTTTTTAGTTTGGTTGCATTTGCAGGTTTAAGTATTTTACGGAAAGTGCCTCCGCAGTTTTTCAGAAATAACGATCGTGCCTCTGGGTTTTTTCAAATCCAACGATGGTGCCTTCGGGTTTTTTAGAGCTGTTGTTACAGTTAAGATCTTTTTGTAGAGATATTCAGAACTGTTTTTCACTTTTTCCGCCGATTAAGATTGCTTTTTTTTTCTTATGTAATTATTTTTGTTTGGTTGTATATACAGGTTTAAGTGAGGGTTGTGGATTTGGGCTTTTCTTTATTTAGGCCGAGATATGTCCCAAATACAAAAAAAAAATCCACATAGAATTTAAAGTTGGGTAATTTAAAGTAGGACCATGTGATTCAATGTAAAGTTGGGTAATTTTAATTTAACGTTGTGATGTTTGATATTCAAAACACATTAAGGCATATAATTTCATCCATCGCGTAAGATCTTGGTATCTATAGCTACACTTCAGGGGTAAAAGATATACTACTTTACATGTAAGTTTATCCGAATTTTAATTATACATGTAATCTTGAGTTTAAGTGCAACACTATTCAGTTTATATCATGTTCCAATTAAACTTTGTTTCTTTCTATTCTTTCCATATTATGATTTGTGCGAGGGTGCAAAAGTTTATAAAAGAACAGTTATGTGTTTTGTTTACTGGTGCAGAAGGTGGGAATGCTTCCGTTAAGTTTCATTCCAGGGGATCCAACTTCTAATTATCATTTCAAATAGATATAAACCATATATTATTTTAGTACCTCAATATATATGCTTTGGTTAAACTTATTAATGACGACTGAATTTTATACATTCATCCGATCTTGATTTGGTGCATCAGTTATACTTTATTTAACAACATTTCTGATATATTTTGTGGTGAGATGAATGGAAGTCTGAGGTTGTTTTCATGTTATGTGTACAGTGTATTAATTAGATGGGATTTTTTTTCTTAATCAATCCATAGAGTTTATGTTTTTCTTTAATTAATTTATTAGTAAAACATTTATTGCATTCACTTTTATAGTTCTATCATTACATCTAGGGAAGTTTATTTCCCTTAAATATATATATCCCCCTCTCTTCCTTTGTTTGTTGGTCACATTGAACATGTTTTTTGATAACAAAAGTGCTAAATTGTAAATGGTATGCCTGAAGTTACTTGAGAACTTGTATCCTATTTTTTATGACCATACCAAGCAGTGTTGCCATGAAGTTTACTGTATAAGAATACTCTATTCCAGCTTGCTTGGAATGACCCACTTAGCACTTGAGGTCGGGTTGTCCATAGAGAGGATTAATTAATTTTAAAGATAACACAAATTTAAGATTCAAGTGAAAATCTTTGACCAAAATTATTGAAAACACAACTAAAATATTTGTAAGTATGGTATTTTTAAATTAATTTTATTGATACTTTTCGTAGGTACTATTAATTTATTTATACTTCGTAGGATTGGGATGAACTACCAACTAATACAATATAATCTATGCAACTAAATTATTTAAATGGGGATATTTGAATAAGTTAAACTCAAGCTTTTGTATTATTTGATTTATCCTTTCTTTTATAATAATTGTTATAATTTTTTTAAAACGTTACTAATTGGTATGAGTTGTTATTTGAACATTTTCCCCCACTACGCCAAATCTCATGGACTACGTCACCCCAAAATTATATGGATATAAAAAAAGTACAAAAAAGTTACACAATGTGATGTGGCATTGTAATAAAGTGTTGTATATTATTTTGAATGAGTAACGTACAATATTTCATTGCATTGACAAATCACTTTGTGAAACTTTTTTAGTAGTTTCTTTGTACTCATCACTTTGTGTAACTTTTTTAATCGATGTTGTTTGTACAAGATTCAGGATGAACTATTAGTGTTGTTAGAGAATTTTTTCTTTAACGAGGTGGATAGTCCTTCAAGCGAAGGAACTTATGTCTAAATTTTCTAAATTGTTTACCCTAATTGTTGGGGAACGAAATTTGTGCTATTTCGCAATTATGTACTTGGGAAATTTTCGTCATTTTACGATTATGTACTTCGCATATTTTCGTCATGCCTTCAAGCACGGGCATTCCACTAGTATATATATATATATATATATATATATATATATATATATATATATATATATATATATATATATATATAAAATAAAGTAGAAAACTTATATATGTCATAAGATTGATTGATGATGTCATGAGATGATTTTATTTTTAACTTCCTATTTTGCCCTTGAAAATTTTGGGTTCCCCCTCTTTTGACACACTCTAATTTATTTGCCCCCTTTCTTCAAAATTCAAAAACATGGGTAAAGTAGTAATCTTACTCTCATTACCCCTCTCTCTCTCCTCTCACATGACTCTCCTATCTCTCTTCTCTCAGATTTCTCCCACGATGCCTCTCAATCACATATTTCACTACCTCTTCTGTCTCCCTCTTCTTCTCCCATGATGCTTCCCTCTCACGATTATTCCCTCACCTCCGTGTTTCCACCCTCATCCGTCCCCCGCTATAGGTGATCTCTCTCATACACACACACATGCGCACGCACACACACACTCTCTTAGATCCGTCTTACACACGCGTCACACACGCACATTCAAGACATGTTTACATATAAAGGTATTTTATTTGCTAATAAATTTAGGGCTTTGTGTACATATTTTGTGCATTTTGTTTAAGATTTATTTATATTTGGGGATCTAATTCTATTTTGTTATTTATTTTTTATTTTCAGATCAGGATCTGTTTATGTGGGATTTTATATTTACATCAGGTATACACTTTATCTCTACTTCTTAGTTTAGTTATAAGTTAATTGTTTATTTTTCCTTTTTACTATTGTCAAGTGGTTAGTATTTATTTAGATCTATTCTCAAGTGTAAGTATTTTGAAACTCTGTTTTTTACAATGTATTTTTGAAATTGGAATTAGGATATTCTTGAAACTTTGTTTTTACTATGTATTTTGAAACACTTTATCTCATGTTAGTTTCAAATTATTTAAACATTTCTTTGCCTAAATTATTGTGATTAATATAAAATTTCTAGGTTCTTTTAAGATCAGAGTTCATAAACTCAAGTTCGTAAGAGCGCTCTTTACTGAAAAATTCGGGTAGCTGGCTTGGGAAGTTCACAATAGGAAGAAATCAGGTACTCAGTGCTCGCGAGATATATTCGAAATCTTTGATAATAAAAGTAATTTTCGATCTTAATCCTTTTTCTTACATTGGTTTGTTTACTTTTCTTATTTGTATTATAAATAACAGCTTAGCTAGGTTTTTGATGTGTTTTTAATGGATTTTATTAATTGCATTTCTCATGCATCTTGAACTTTGTGACTGTGTTATTTTAGGCTTATGAGAAGGGTCTTATGATTGCAGTTATTCCTTTTAATGTTTTTTTGTCTTTACTTTATCATGAGCTATTGTAAGATCAAAGTTGGAATGGATTGCTACTATGAAAGATTACTAATGTTGGTCATATAACGATTCAAACAAATCTTCATAAGATTTTATTTTGCCAAGGCTGAATTGAGCTTAATCTTTGAAGCTCTTTCTCTTTATTGACATCCTATTGATCATCTTGAAATGCCACATAAGCCTTGAGTAAATCATCTCCAACTGAGCACATGTGGTATGTTGTACACTTTGGGGCCTGGGGTAGATGATTTCCAATGGGAATTGATATACGAAGGGTATATTTAATAATGAATATTCATTCTCTATTGGTTTTTTTGTCGTACGAGTAATTTGTGTGTCATATATGATTTGGTTTTGTTTTTATAATTGAGTACCTTTTTAATTTTACATAAAGTCTAGATGGAATTGGTTTTGTTACCATATGAATCGTTGTCCACGTGTATAAAGAGAAACATATTGCTTTTGTATATTCAATACTCATTTGAGTAAATGATGGATATTTACTCTTCCCTGATACAGTTGATTTGGTTTATTATCTTCTCATTTTCTATAAGAGAAGTTGATGATTATTCATTTGGTAATATACTGAAGATGATGGTCCAGTGAACCAATGCTATGTGATTCAATATGCATATTCATTACTTTGGTGTTGTGTACCAAGAAGCCTTTTCCACCGATGAGAAGCATGCTCCTGAATTGGTTGCAAAATTAACAAATTTAGCAGGCGTAGGAATTAGCACCGAGTTTCGTGAGGCAGTCCTTATAGAGGCTAGACCTCCTTTTTTCAGCAGGTGTAGGTTTAAGTTAAGAACATGTAGATTACAGAGGTCAGACCTCCTTTTTCGTATAGTTTTCAATGCTTTGTGAATTTCCATCATGGGATATGATTATGACATGTGTTCTGTGACAACGATAAGAACTTTTTAATAGATGGTTTCATTTTGAAACACAGTATGTATCTATTAGAATCTGATCATGTATGCAGAATTTGATTGATGCCAAGGTGGGAGAGTTTACATATGATCATATTTGATCATAACAGTTTTTATGTTTCCATTTTACATGTGCGCATATCTGAATCACATGTTTGCAACTCCATGCTCAAATAAAACATAAGGTTACCCCTTTAAAAATTAAATGCATGATTATTTTTTCATTTTCATTTTCCCTTTCATTTCACCCTCCCACCCCCTTTAGTTCTTCAAATCTTTACTTAATTGCTCTTCAGTCCCCACGGGAGCTGCTACTACTTCCAATAACAGAGTAATAGAGCTGCTGGTGCTTTTAAATTTTTTCGCATTTGCTCAAATCTTTCCTCATTGTTATTCATTTCCTCATCTATAATATATGCCAAAACACAGGGACGACGAGCATGGGAAAAAAGGGTTTGAGAAACGCTACACAGAAAGCTTTTGTTATGACATACCGACATATATTGCACTGCCTCACAGCCCATATAATCTGCTGTTGTTATACTTTCCACAACCTTCCTCCATTAATACTCCACTAATGCCTTAGATTTGGTTGCCTTCCTTTAAGATTTGTGTAACCCAACAACTTTACCTTTACTTGCCTTCGGATTTTCCATTGACAATTATTTGAGTTTCCTTCCTTTTAGATTTGTGTCACCCAACAACTTTACCTTTACATTACAAAATGAAAGGAGACATCATCGAATTGATGAGATAATCAAACAAGACGAAGTGATTGACAACCAGATGCAAACATCAGCCATTACGTGAGCTTAAGAGCATGATACCATTGTAAAGGGGCAAGTACGTCATCTGGAAAAAAGATTATGGAAAATCGTGTTCCAATGCTACCTTGAAACTTACTCATCCATTATATACATTATTTTATGTTCTTACTTTACCAAGCCAGAGTCATCTATAAGTCACAATATCCTACTAAATGTTCTTATCTTCTCATAATGTCTATCAGTCCTATGGTTGAATTATGGTTGCTCTGCTCTGATACTTTTAAATTGGGGTATTAATGAGTATTCTTTATTCTTCCGGAGCTAACTGATACTTTTAAAATGGTGTATACTTTAGTTAACTGATATTTTTGTTTTTCTAGATTTGTAATCACTTTTGTTAATTTAGATTTTTGGTTCAAGATATATTATTTGATCATTTTTGTTAATGAAGGAATGCTCACGGGGATACATCGATTTAAGATTCAATTTGTTGTGGGTTTTATTTCCAGTTATTCATCCAATGATAGTTTGTATTGGAAGTATTTCAGTTCACTTGGATTCTTAAATCCAAGTGTTTAATTTCTCTCACTCACCACAGGATATCGAGCCGAAGTAGGACTGTAGAACATTTAAATGCATTGTCAAATGTTATCTTTTGAGTTATGAAACTATATTCATCCCATCTACTTAACTCTCCAGTTGTGTAAACTTCAATGTTAATTGGTGTGATTGGACATTTCTCATGCCACGGTCCATGAATACCTTTATTGTGCGCTATGTTTTTTTATTAAAATCATGTAGTAGGATGTTGAGATTTTTTATTTCAAATAGAAGTAGTTTTAACTTTGGTATCTAACTTTATATCAGTTATAACATCTTTTTTAGATATTACAATCAAATGAATTTCAATTTTGTTAGAGATTTGAATCAATTGAGTTTTATATTACTATACAATTTATACATTCCAAGTCAGCACTAATATAGTAATTTTGTTATTGCGTTTAATTTTATATGACATTAGATAGCACTTAATTTTGTGATTTTTCCCATCTTTTTTATATGACATTGGATTTTTCCCATCGTGTACTCAATTATATGACATTGGATAGTACGTTTTTCCCATTTTTGTGATTTATCAATATTAAAGTTTGAATCTCTTTTTTTTTTACTTTATAATTATTCTATTGCAACAGGAATTTCCTTCGATTTTCGCCCGCGTTCTGGATGAAAGATGCAAACATGAATGAGAATTAGCACATAAGGTGTAACTTGACGTTAGTTGGTTGAACCCATCTAATCGATCGCATTCAAGCATTGAACGATTGTGAAAGAAATCAAAGATTTCTGATCCGACATCAAGTCCCTCCGATTATTCAATGTTCCATCTAAATTGGATTTCTGATCCGACCTTAGCTGCTG
The DNA here is from genome assembly GCA_949130495.1 of Sambucus nigra. Classification (NCBI taxonomy): domain Eukaryota; kingdom Viridiplantae; phylum Streptophyta; class Magnoliopsida; order Dipsacales; family Adoxaceae; genus Sambucus; species Sambucus nigra. The sequence continues at coordinate 283,636,333 of OX422208.1, forward strand.
CAGTCCTTGAAGTTAATTTTTTATTTGAAAATTTGTTGTGATAAGAATGCACTGTAGGATTATATACTGTAGGATTTGCAGAGAAACCCAAATCTCAGAGCTCTCTCTCTTCTCTCAAACCTTATACCTGCTCTCACTCGAGGATCAACAAAGGTAATCGATGTCTCTCATATGGTTTTTATGAATTTTTTGAAATTATGAGTTCAAAAAATTTGATTCCATTACCTATGTAACACTTTCAACCTGACCTATGGAACAAGTTAATGGAAAATTCACCCTTTTCTTTACACATTTCTTTGAACACCCTGATAGAGGCAAGAGTAGTAATAGATAATAATACATCTATAATAATGATATCTGCTTTCAGATAAATATTGTCAGCCTTCCAATTTTTTCACATGATAATCTTTAAGAGTTTTAAACTGATCAAGGATTGATAGTCCCTAGAAGACATATGCAGCCTCCAGGACATAAAACTGAATTTGCAAGAACTAAAATTCAAAGGTGTGTCAATTAAGATTTGTTGTCATCATGCATTTGAGGTTTGTGTTTTGTGACTGCGCTGCCTCCTTTGGCGATTTTTTTGCTATTTGAGACTTGGTTTAGATGTTGTTTTAGACTTGGTTTAGATGCTGTTTTAGAAACCACTATTTGAGACTCAACTTTTTTGTATATTTATTTAAACTAAGATTTGGTCCTTATTTTTATAATAGTGGCAGCCTGATTAACATGGAGGTCGAGTGTCAGCAGTCTATGCAGCCTGGACTAGAATAAGATTGAGGGAGAATTCTAATTACAGTTTTGTTTTTAATTGACGGAGAATTTTAACTCACAGTTTTAACTCACAGCAGTCTATTGGAATTTTTACATGAAGTTGTTCCTCTTATAGTTTATTCTTTGATCAGGTGCAAAAATTATGAATCATTTTAGTTTTGTTTAAATTGCTCGTGTTCGTATACGGTAAGAAACAGGATAGTGAGGTTAGGTATGTTCATGTCGTTTCAGAAGTGTTGTTGCTAAGCGAGAACAAGCTCACGCAAACGACAATATGGAACCTAAGCTCACACCTGTTGAATTCCATGAGAAGAAAAAGTGAAAGTTGTTTGATGACTTGAGGTTGACGTTAACACTGAGGAGGAGAGGTTGACAGGATGTGCTGAAGGTGAAGATCGCAGCAGCGTATAAGCTGAAGGTGTTTTCGATTTTTAACTGGTATGCTTATTTAATCTCCAGGTATGTCCCTTTCTGTTATGTGTTTATTTTTGTAAATATGGTATCATAGTTTCTTTTTCTTTCTTTGTTGGCATGGAATTTCTTCAATATTATTGAATGTTTATAGATATTATATATTTCAACTTTATTTGTTCCAAGAGTTCATTTTTAATAGATGATTAGACATTTTTGGTTCCGGAAGTTCATTTTCTCACTTACATCTCACAAGCATGGCACTCTTTCGAGAATCATTTCATTATCTCATTCACTCAACCACGTGTGTTTACTCAGTCTCTCCCCTTTTATGTTTTGTATTGTGTTCAATGATCACCTCAAGATATTAAAGTTGCGATTATGTTTTATTTTGTGTTCAATGATCACCTCCAACTAAGGAAGTTTGGACTCCAATAGTAGGGTACTATAGTGCTCCTATAACACTCAATTGTTCTTTTCTTTGCAGCGAGTGACAAAAAGAATTCAATAAATGGAAGCCGTCAGAGTGAAGACTAATGTGAAAACCTCTAACACATTAATACACGGGTGGATGAAGCCCGAAAAGGATGTGTACCATTTTTTGATGACGTCATTATTTTCAAGATCTTCTGTAGCTGAAGAATACATTTACTCAGAGTTGACTATTGATATGGTAACTGCAGTTCACTGGTATAAATCTTTTCAAAAGATTGAGAGGACAGATGGAAAAATTGCACAAGTTTTTGCAAAAGACATTCCCACCTGATTGCATAAGATCTTCTTTAGTTGTAGCTAAAGAATACATTTACTTAGCTTTTGCTTCCTGTTGGACAAAAACTTTATTAGTGAGTTCTTTAAGTTGTAGTTCCATTGCTGTTTTGGTGATAATATTTGCAATTTGTTTGGTTCTTTATGTATTAAGAATACTTTTAATATTAGGAGACATTATGATGAGATTGGACATATTTGTTAGTCATATGTGGTAATTTTGACTATTTTTCTTGATGTTATTACATTCCAGTGTTTCTAACAGCTAGAAAAATTATTAAGTGTATCTTTTTTTTTTATGTGTGGGTGATGAAATTGTAATCTCTATATTTTATGCATGCATTGTATTGTAAGTACGTAACATACCGAAAGTATGATTACATGAATAATAACATTATCACCTTGCCGAGGTCTTGACCTACTATTAGTATATTGTTGTTGGAGTAGCTTTTATTTTTTAAACATGGTGGATAGTCCTATAAACAAAGGAGGTTTTGCCCAATTTTTTTAAATGTTTATAATTACGTGTGTTATAAAAAACCTTTATGACTTAATTATACACGACTTTATACTTTTCAAAATTATCTGCGTGCCTTCAGGCACGGGCATATCCTAGTATATATATATATATATTCGCATGCATGTCATTGTAGCATGTGAGTACTCTTTTCTGTCGTTCGTTTCTATACTACTTTGTATATTCCCAATGGGCATATGCTCACACCCTCTCTTTGTTATGGCAGGTTGGGTGCGGATTCTTATTTTGAAGGCGTTGTATAGGTTAGTGTACTTTATTTGTTTTACATTAGTAGCTCTGTTTACTACTTGGACTTGGGGTGCTCCTCATGGGTTCCTCACATAATTTATCTTGAAACTGGAATCGCATGTTAAGTAAGTGAAATGTTAAATAAAATAAAATTTGACTAGCAATATTATATATGTTATTTAATTGCACTTCACACCTCCTAACTCGATTCGGACCGGGTTGACCACGGGTTACCCATCAATCCGAGTCGGGGAGTTACAAATGGTATCAGAGCTCTAGGTTCAAGGTTCCTTTCGGGTGTGATGTGGTGAGTTCGGTATTAGATCTTTCAACTTCAATGTCAGTTTGGGCTGGTTTGTTGACGGTTATGGTTCATCTCCTCGACGCTAAGTTCAAAGAGGTTACCACGAGAATTAAGTTAGTGACAAATGGCATACGATCAAGTTGATTCTTATAAATCGCTTTCGCAATTCTAATTAAGTATGTAATAATTTATGGGTGTCCACACAAGCTAGTAAGTGGGGACACCGTGGTTTATAGTGTGAGGTGTTTGTTTTAATCTTTTATGATGTAGAATCTTGGAGATATTAATAGAATGTGATGACACCCGTTGGGAAATGGCACCAAATTGTGAATAATAAATGGTAGGGATTAATTGTTAAAGTGTCATAATTATGTAAAGGAAAATTGTGATTTTTGATTTTATGTCGCCTTAGGTGTGACACATATGAGAGGTCAATATCGATGTGATGATTAGGCAATTTTGATCGTGGGGTAATATCGTGATTGATGGTAAGGGCAATGGGCATGTAAATTGATGTAGGCCACCGCTAGAGGATAAGTCAGTCTTAGTTACTAGGATGCTGCCATTATGGGTGAACAACTTAGTGTTCATTGGTTGATGAATGTAATTACAAGTGTTAGCTACTTGATGAGAAAGTATTAAGTCCCTTGGTTACAGGCTTGAGTTTAGTGTATCCCGATTCATGTGCCTTGACTATTATATTGAATTAGATAATCATGATGATTGAGGTAACCTAGGAGTGAACCTAGATAAATCATGGTGACTTGTATTAAGTAACTGAGTGTGATGTTTTAGTGTAGGACCTCTTCCGGCATCATTAGGGTGGGCCTCCTCTTGGGAAATACCCAACATCTCGTGTCCTGCCAAAGCTCTTAATGGTACTAATTAAAATTTTGGTGATTATAGTTTAGCATTGAGAGATAGGATCCTTTGTGGCATTCATAGGCATGGTCGTTGTGTTCGTACGCAATGATCGACATCACGTACCCTACCAAAAAATATATAGTTATGTTAAGTGGTAGATTAGCCCCTAGTATGAGGTTTACATAGTAAGGAAATTAAGTTGTTATAGTTGAATGCTCATTAAGGATTAAAAGATATAGGCCTGTGAAATGATCACGAAAATTTTCTTGGAGGTATATACTAAGGTTTATCTAACAAGATGTTGATGTGAGTGGTAGATTCCATATTGTATATCATAGGTCATGGTAAGACTTGCAGTTTCTTGTCATAGATGTGTAAGTAGTCTAGAGAAATAAGTGAATTTGATGTCATCGCCCATGAGGTATTGGGAATCACTGTTGTATTGAAGTTTATATAAGTGATTATAGACCATTAATGATTGTAGTGCAATTATGACTTATGGCAATGCCTTGGGATTGGTACTATGACTTGATTTTAGGCATATGTCATGAGGTAACCTTCGTGGATAATTTCGAAAATAGGTTGATCGATGCTAGGTGGTGCACCTAGGAGATATAGAACTCGATGAGATTCGTTATGACTTTTAGAAATAGTACTTCGTATGAAGTGTTCAGCATAGGTATAACACCTAAGTGTGCTATCTGTATGGTTAGTGATGACTCTGTTGAAGGAAATCATTAGGCATGAGTGATGTTTAAAAGTTGAGATGCCATTAGAATGATTAGGGACTGGGATCATGTAGGTTGTGCTAAGGGTAGTAGTAATGGTTCATAATTTGGACATCTGAAACTACGTGAGCGTTGTGTTTCATTTGATGAGAGTGATCTCAAAAATTTAGGTTAGACACCACTTGAGGAAATTTTGGAGGCCTAGATGTGATAGATAGGTAACTAATGATAACTGTTAAGAGAAGTAACTTCTCCTTGATTTAGGACTGTTTTTCTTTCTAATTATGGATAGATAGCATTAGTCCTCAGGAGGGAAGCCTAGTGTCTTAGCTTCTAAAAAGAATTGGTTTTGTATTTTGTCCGTTCGGTACGGACGGATGATTCTCGAGTATAATCAGTTAAGGTTAAGAGGCCAAGCCAGGGTATGTGGCAAGGCTAAGGTGATTAGTAAGTATTTGATTAAAGTTATAGAGTTCAAGTATACATTGTGAGTTCGTACTTCATGTGGTTCAATTCATTATTGGAAATTGATTGTTTCCTTTTAGCATGGTAATCGCCCAGTCTATAGCATTCTTATGTCTTCTTTGATCCCCGGTAATGGGAAGTTGTTGATCAGTTTTGATTCGGGTGTGGCTCTGCATAAGCTCAGTAGTGATGTGTGATAGGTTGTGTGAAACCCCACTTAATTAAATACCCGGTGATTAGTCCTTTATTAAATTAAATCAGAATATCCAGTTGGTACAAAAAATGCATCACTATCGAAAACTTATTATTAACACTAACCACCTAATATTTAAGAAGGTTAATGTCAAAATTTTATCTTTTAATTAACCAATTATTAAACACACCATTCAAACAAATCTCATATGAAATAAAATGAGTGAAATAATAAATGTGACTAGAGTAAACACTTCCAGCCTAAATACCAAATACAATAATCCAACAAAATAAACCAACAACTGAAAGGAGTAAATAAATAAATCCACAATCTCTAACTGTCTGAATAAGTAAAAAGGGGTCGACATGACCTAACTCAAGTAAATAACTCAAGATGAAGAAACAAAGGTCATGCAGGCGTCTACTACCAAGTCATGTAACTTCCACAGCAGCTACAGCTTGCCAAATGAATGGAACTCCTATACTTCGTGTTCCTGTGGCTGGGAACCTAAAATAATTTGACAATAGAAAATATGTTTGCAATAAATGGGTCAAAGCCCGGGTTGAAAATAGTTTAAAAATCAGCAAGTGTTTAAATGAAAATAATAGCACATATAGTGTTCATGTTAGATTCTCGTACTCTCACTTGAGATACTCACCTCCCATATAATGAGCACACCTAAAGCGTATACTTAACTCATCCTAGTTATCCAGCCCCGCCTAACTAGTTCGATAATGTACAAAAATCACGCCAATACTCTCAAGTGTTTATCCATATTGCCCGTGTCCCGTATGACCATATGTTTAAGGATAGTTATTCACATACACAACCGTTATTCTCATAGGCACTCTTTTCCTCTCTAAGTTAATTTAATAAATAGCATTATTTCCATATCTACTAAACATGCACAGTAGAATAAGTAACAGGTATACATATATTTATCTCTCTATACATATATATACTAATTCTACACCCTTGGGTTAGGGCCCCCTTGGTGCAGTGCATACTCTGCTATCATGTCCCGGTGCATTGCTATTTTCATGAAGGACTATAGGTTCAATCTCTTGCAAACCATCAAAACAAACACACATATTGGTGCCAAACATAGTTCCAAGACTATGGCTTATGCACATACCTATGCACCCATATGACCATCAACACAATCATTATCACTGATAGCCCGTACCTAGGTTCTGTATTCTAGTGGTACGAATTAAAATCCCCCTGAAGGATCCTCAAGATATAATCGTCCACAACGCGCAACCTCCACCTGATAGCAAGCAGCGTAAGTATCTTATACACACAATAATTCAGTCAATAGGTATATACATAACCTATAATAATCATTAGGTATTAATGCAACGTAGTATTATTATCTCTAATACTCACGTTACTCTATCCGTACGATTAATCTCTCTATCGTATATATTCCATAAGGCCCTCTTATTCCAACATATTCCCTTTATAGTTACACAATCGTCTCACCACTAGACTATGTAATGAATTCACTCAAAAATAGAGTAGGTAATTGTTTCTCACTTGAATCAGCCCTGTAAGGTTTTAACTTGTCCGGGCAAAAATTTGAACTTCTGAAATCTCGTTAGAATCTGGGAATTTCTCGTTTAATTAAAAATTCGAACAAACTAAGGCCTGGATTTTCGTTCGAAGCTCGTTCAAATGAGGTCGTGCGAACAACTTCAAACGAACCTACTCTCTGAATTCTCATTGTATAGGTCGTTGAAATTCTCGTTCGAACGAAATCGTTCTAACGAGATTACCAAACTTCGTCCCTGAACTCCGACACCTGCATTTTTTCAACTTTTTCATCACCCAAATCATCCAAAACTTTACCGAACTCAAGCCCAACGATTTTAAATTATGTCCACTAGTAATTGAAGGTTTTCTAACACATTTTTAACATCAAATCCTTCTAATTTCATCATAGATTTAGATTAATTTCTTAAGTCCTCAAAAAGCCCTAAGTTCATATTATCAACAGTAGTCACAATTAAACCCATCTTTAAATTCGTGATTTCAACATATAAAATTCAGATTTATAATCTCCAATATATGGTTATTCAACTACATGCAATACCTATGCCACAATCATAGATTAATACCCAATTTCAGTCCTAATTTCATTATATCGTGAATAAATTATCAATTAATCTAACATGGACATTATATGCTCTAAGTTAAGCAAGATAAACACTTAACTTTTTCACGAGGGTCTGATTTGTCGCTTGAAATTGGTATGAGAATGTTCTTCTCTTCCCGATCTACGTTTTGATGGTATTTTTAGTGAAAGAAGATTGGGTTTAGTCTTAGTGTCTCTATAAGTTCTCTCTTTCTTCCTCATGGGTTCCCTATCTAGTTTTGTAGAACATAACCATAATTGCTACTACATATGGGTTATTAGATGAGATTCGGGAATCTCATCCTCGCATTCCCAGGTAGACTCTTCGACATTATGATTCCGCCACTGAACACGTACTAGCGACACTACCTTTGACCTTAATTTCCTCTCGTTGTGGTCTAGGATAGCAATTGGCCCCTCCTCGTAGGAACTATCGGGATGTAGGTCAATCTCCTCTACAGCAATATGGGTGTGGACCATGTCATCCCGAAGATAGCTCCTCAGCGAAGAAATATGGAACACATCATTAATCCTATGCAAGTGCTTCGATAACCCAAGTCTGTAATATACTGGACCAATATACTTAATAATAAGGAATGTCCCTACGTACGTCGGTGCCAACTTCCCCTTTTTCCTAAACTCCATTATCCCCTTCATAGGAGATACTCGTAATAAGACCTAATCCCCCACACTGAACTCCCTGGAGAATCTCTTGCCATCGGCGTAACTCTTATGTCTATCCTAAGCAACACGAATACGACATCCGAGTCAACTCAATATTAGACAAGGTGTTTTGGATCACCTATGGCCCAAGTAACTTGTTGTACCCCACCTCGAGCAAGCACACTATAGAATGACAAGGTCTACCATATAGTGCCTCCAATGGAGCTATGCCAATAGTAAACTGGTAGGAGTTAGTATAAACAAGCTCCACCAGTGGGAGGTACTGCTCCCAACCACCGCCAAAATCAAGGATACACATTTGCATCAAGTCCTCTAACATCTAATTTGTTCACTATGTCTATCCATCCATCTTCGGGTGATAGACCTAACTCAATCGTAACTCCGTACCCATGGCCTCCTGGAAGCTCTCCCAAAATCTGAACACAAAAATCTTGTCCTGATCAGACACAATATCAAGCGACACCCCATGGTTCTCACTATCTCGTCAATGAAGATCTGAGTGTATTGCCCCATAGTATAATCGATCTAGAATGGCAGAAAGTGAGCTACCTTGGTCAACTGATTCACAATCACCCATATGGAATTATGACCCCTCTACGATGTAAGCATCCCTGTGATGAAATCCATAGAAATCCTCTCTCATTTCCACATAGGGATCTCTAACGGATGAAGGAGGCTCCCGATCTCTAATGGTCCACTTTCACCAGCTGACAAGTGGCACATTTTGAAACAAACTTGGCGATGTCCTTCTTCATTCCACTCCACCAATACTGTCGCCTCATATCCTGGTACATCTTATTCCCTCTGGGATGTACCGCAAATCGTGAACAATGTGACTCCGCGATCACCGTATGTCATAACTCCTCCTCTTCTGGGACTACTAGTCTACCATTAAAGTGTCAGCCCCCATCTGAGCTCACAAAATACGACTCTTCCCCCTCAACTAGAAGTTGTACAATCCTATCCTAACAGAATGAGTCTGCTTCCTGAGCATGTGTCACCCTAGTAACGATATTAGGTGTAATCGTTATCACTGATATGAATGAGCGGCCAATCGCATCCTGATATCCCAGTTCCTTCCATTTCACCTTCCATACCTCAGCCACCTCACCTACTGACCTACATCTCAACGCGTCGGCTACCATGTTAGCCTTCCCCCAGTGGTATTGGATGTTGAATTGATAGTCCTTCACAAATTCAAGCCACCTAAATTGATGCATATTCAATTCCTGGTGCGTGAATAGGTACTGCAGTGACTTGTGATCTGTGAATAGGTGAAATTTCTCCCCCAAGAGATAATGTCTCCATACCCAAAGTGAAAATACGACTGCTGCTAACTCCAAGTAATGGGTGGGGTAACTCCTCTCTTGAGGCCTAAGCTTACGAGAAGCATAAGTTATAGACTTACCCTCCTACTGAATCACACCCCTAAGTCCTAGTAAGGATGCATCAGGATAAACCAGGTGTTCCATCCCCGGCCTGGGTAGTGCTAGAGCTGGTGCTGAAGTCAACTTGTCCTTCAGCTCATCAAAAGCCATCTGGCAGGCATCATCCCATATAAAGGGCACCCCTTTGCGAGTCAAATTTATCATCAGACCCACTATTTTCTAGAATCCTCAGATAAATTACCTGTAGTATCTGGCTAGCCTCAAGAAACTACATATTTCTGTTAACATCGTGGGATGTCCCCACTCCCTCACTGCTGACACCTTACCCAAATCTATGGATATCCCTTCTTCAGAAAAAATGTGCCCTAAAAACTAAAGCTTTCTCAGCCAGAATCCACACTTCTCATATTTCGTATACTACTCGTGTTCTTGTAGTGTCTGCCAAACCAGCCTCAAATGCTCGGTATGCTCCTCCTTAGTCCGAGAATAAATCAGGATGTCATCAATGAAGATAATGACAAACAAATCTAATAACTCTCTGAACACCCTGTTCATCAAGTCCATAAATACGATAGTGCTATGGTTAGACCAAATGGCATATCCCTGAACTCATAGGATCCATATCTCGTCAAGAAGGAAGTCTTAGGCACGTCCTTCTCTCTGATACGTAACTGATGATATCCCAGCCTCAAGTTTATCTTCGAGAAATAGGATGCACCTCTCAACTGGTCGAATAAATCATCGATTTAGGGAAGTGGATACTTATTCTGTATCGTGACCTTATTCAACTCTTGGTAGTCCACACACAACCGTAATGACCCGTCTCTCTTATTTATGAACATTACGGGAGCACCCCAGGGCGAGTTACTTCCACGGATGAATCCCTAACCCAAAAAGTGTTTGATCTGATCTCGTACCTCCCTCATCTCCGCCATAGCCATACGGTAAGGTGCACGGGCTATCGGTTGAGTGCCTGGAATCAAATCTATTACAAACTCTACCTCCCTGTTGGGTGATAGCCCTGGTATGTCCTAAAATACATCAGCAAATTCTCAAACAATCGGAATCGAATTAAGTGGTATTACCACCCACTTAGAGGTCCCCTCCTTTATATAATATAAATGTGTGGATGAACCCTCTCAGGGTGAGGCATCGCCACCAAAAATATTTCCTGACCTAGTATAGCGAACATAATATTACGACTATATCAGTCAATCATTTACCTATACATAACTAGCCAATTCATCCCGATAATAGCATTATACTCGTGCATATCTAAGACAAGCATATCAGCCGGTAAGATCAATCTCCTAATATTTATGCCCACACCCCTACATATAAAGAATATCAATGACCCATATCCCAACGGTGAATCTATACTAGTAACTGTGCTCTCTGTCGTGACTAATAACCCCGTGGCGCATGCAAAACTAGTGGCAAGGAAACTATGTGAAGCCCCCGTGTCAAATAATTTCTGCCCCAAAGTCCCCTGGATAGAAAGTGTACCCTCAACCACGGGTGGAGCCTAGGGAAGTGCGGCTTGGTGGACCTTGTAAACATGCCCATACTATAGTTGTCCATGCTGGATCGGAACTACTGGAACGGCTAGCAAAGCTGGTATCTGCGGTGGTGTTGGGAGGGAAACTGGAAATATCGGTCTCTGGGGATCTTAACGAGTGCCCTACTACTGCTGCTACTACTGGGCTCCACCCTTATGAAGAAAATTCGAACGTTTGTGGCGAGTGTTGCCATAAGTGAAGCATTTCCCTGTAAAGTGTCATCCCTTCTATGCCCTGCTGCCCTCGGCCCTAATGGTAAATTCCATCCCTCCCTTGGCCCTTCTAGCCCTATCTAAGACCTCCATGTCCCTGCTTATAGTCACTTTATCTGGACCTCTTAGCAAGGTCCCCTTATGGTAACTTTGCTCACCATGTCGCTGCTGACCCTAGGCTGATTGTGCCCCACTGGCACCATTACCTCCTGTCCTGCCCTGCTAGCTAGACTCCCCCACTCGTTTGCTTCCCTTCATATGGAAGCGGTGATCCTAGCAGTGTAGTAGGGCAGCGTTAAGTACATCAGTGTACGTACCCAAAGAAAGATTGCCCAAAAAGTGCTGACGAATCCTACACATCATCAGTAGGTAACCCATCTGGCACCAGATTAATAAATCTCGTAAACTCTTCCTCGTATTCCGTAATGGTCTTACCCTCTTGGGTGAGACCCAGTAATTTCCTCCTCATCTCCATCTGAACAGCGAAAAGGAAATATTTATGGTCGAACCACACCCAGAAGTCTTGGATAGTCATGTTATCTCTCTCCTTAGCAGTGGTAATAGACTCCCACGACTGCAATGCCTCTCCTATTAGCTTAAAAGTAGCTAGTATGTTCTTATGAACCTCAGTTCACTTGTACATCCTCAAGTGCCGCTGAATGTCCTTTTTACACTGGCTCGCTCTTACAACATCTTAACTCCCTGCGAACTCCAAAGGGTGTGCCTTCTGGAAGGCATCTCTGACTCGCTCACAAGCAGAAGAGAATGTGTGAGCTGGTGCTGGGGACACCACCGGTGCTTGGGGTGGGGCCAGTTGTACCACGGACAAAGCTGCATTTACCGCTTGCGCTACGATAGTGGAAACCTCCGCAACATTCATCGTGACCTGGGAGGAAGCTGGCTAGGGATCAGGCTGGGCATCCCTAGGAGCTCGCTGTGCACATTTAGGGAGCATCTGAAATGAGAGAGAAGTTTTATAAGTCCACAGTAAATATCTCAAATAGCTGAATATGTAAAATGCGCAATTAATAGATACAACACTCCTAAATATAGGGCTCTATATCAAATGAAGATACGCTGGAAGCATAACAAGCCGCAGAGATCCTAAGGACTCTAGAACCAGATGCTCTGATACTACCTGTGACACCCCGCCTAATTAAATACCGGGTGATCTGTCCTTTATTAAATTAAATCAGAATATCCAGTTGGTACATAATATGCATCACTGTCGAATATTTATTATTAACACTAACCACCTGATATTTAAAAAGGTTAATGTCAAAATTTTACCTTTTAATTAACATAAATCAAATTAACCAATTATTAAACACACCATTCAAACTAATCTCATTTGAAATAAAATTACTAAAATATTAAATGTGACTCGAGTAAACACTTCCAACTTAAATACCAAATATAATAATCCAACAAAATAAACCAACAACTGAAAGGAGTAAATAAATAAATCCACAATCTCTAACTATGAGAATAAGTAAAAAGGGGGCGACATGCCCTAACTACAGTAAATAACTCAAGATGAAGAAACGAAGTTCATGGAGGCGTCTAATACCAAGTCATGTAACTTTCACAATAGTTATAGCTCGTCAAATGAATGGAACTCCTATCCTTGGTGTCCTTGTGGCTAGGCACCTAAAATAATTTCACAAAAGAAAAGAGGTTTGATATAAATGGGTTAGAACCCGAGTTGAAAACAGTTTAAAAATCAGCAAGTGCTTAAATGAAAACAATAGCACATATAGTGTTCATGTTAGATTCTCATACTGTCACTTGAGATACTCGCCTCTCATCTTATGTGCACACCTAACGTGTATACTTAACTCATCCTAGTTATGCTACCTGACCGAGCGGAAAAAGTGTGTTCGTGTGAGGACACAATCGTTGTGTGTTTCGCCGCCGCGATACAAAAAACCTAAGCTACTACTACACTTGACAAGCAAGCACAGCGGTAAGTCGGGTATCGTAAGAAATCCACAGGGAGTGATTGAATTTTAGATTTTTTATTGTTTAATTACTTCTGGAATAAAATTGTAAAATAAATAAATGAAAAGGTGATGGTTGGGAATGGAGGAAAAAGAAGAGAGAAGTTAACGCCAAATTAAAGTAAAGCGAGGATCGGGATCACATACACACATTCACGGGCTAAACAACTACTAATTAGAATTTCGATTCGAAAACATTTAATCGATCATTTTCAATTAAGCATAAACATCACGCAATAAAGAATTTAAGCCAAAGTTGCGAGATTAAACATTTAATCAAAAATGGTCACACGCGAATTAAATTCGGATTATCGCTATAAACACTAAAGTTGCGTGACAAGTAAAGTTAAACGCATAACAATCCAACTTTAATACACGCGGATTCAATTAAATGCAATTTTACATGAAACCCTAACTTTGGAGGTCCAAACCCGTAAATGGCGTAACGAAATCCCGACCCTATTTATCTAAGGGCACGACATGGAAATAAACTAAATTAAACTAATTAAACTACGAAAGCAAGAAATAAAGCAAGTAAACTAATTAATAAAGCATGTAAACTAATTATCAAAGCAAGAAATTAAGAAATACAACTATATTAATGTAATTAAAGTTAAGGTACAACTTACAAAACAAAGAGTACAAGAGAGGAGTAGGATTTAGCTCCCAACTACAAACCCTAAATTCTAAGACAAAATGGAGAGATGTCTTCAAAATGAAGAGGAAGAGTATTCATACAAAACCAATCCCATGGAAAACTTGTAAATAAAAGGGGAGAAAAAAAATATCATCAGGGCCGAATCGATTCGGCATTGGGACGAATCGATTCGGTTGGAGAATATCTCGAGACTGCCAGAGGAGCGAATCGATTCGGGTGAAATCTGAATCGATTCGGAATGGTGGGCGAATCAATTTGGGTGAAATCCGAATCGATTAGGAAACAGAGGAACTGGAATACTGTCACCAACCGAATCGATTCGCAAAGGGGCGAATCGATTCGGACCTACAGGTCTTGAATTTTTCCCCTGCTTTTGGTTGAGTTGTCTTTGTCTTCCTCTCAAAAGCCCGTAACTTCTTCGTTCGGACTCGGAATCGCGCACCGTTTGTGGCCACTCGAAGCTTGTTCAGAGGGCTTCAACTTCCGTGAAGACATCGGGCCAGTTGCCCAAATTGTAAAATGACTAAATTGCCCTTGCGCGTGCGATTGTGTACGGAACTTCGCTGGAATGCATCCAAACTTCATACTAAGCATCCAAATACCTACAAACGCTCAATTAACCCCTGCAAAACACGTTAACATAGAAATCCTAGGTTGTATGGTTAACGAGCATAAATATAGGGATTAAGATACCCGAGGGGGCTAATAACGCGTAGGTTAACGGGTGAAATACGCAATATTTACGTTGTATCACACCCCCTAACTTACACATTGCTAGTCCCTAGCAATGAAATAGGAAACAATAAGAACTACAAGAAAACCAAAAGCAGGATACAAGAACAAAATGGGATTAAAAAGTAATAAAAAGATAAGGCCACTTTCGTGGGTGAACAATTGCATTTAGCATATGCAATAAGCCGTTAAACCCCTAGGTTACCCTAGTGGACGAGTGTCGTCTCGTGAGGGTTTTCAGGGATGAAACCCACAAACATCGTATGGTTTCCTCAAAATATGCCCAACACAACATGCGACAAACTCAACAACAACGAAAAAGATTTCAAATATGTTATTAGCATATTGAACGAATTCAAGCTAAAGTCCGTTGTTATTAACAAGTTGAATGCACCTCATAGAATTGAAACTTTAAAAGTGGGAGGGGGGAGAGCAAATGCAAAATATGATTTGGAAAAAAACTTATATAAATCGGATACTAATCAAAGCAAACATACATTCAATCCTCACGGGCATTACGCTCAACAAATGAAATCACTCGGAATGGGAGGTAATACACGGGACATGCGGGCATAAAGAGTGAATGTAAATGGAAACTAGGCCGCACACATGTCACAAATGAAGAACGCTATATATAAACTGAAAAATTGTAATCTCAATGAAAAATACCACTCATCAAAAGAGGCGAAATGCATTTTCACAGATTATCAAAACTATTATGACTTTTAAATTAAATGCACCCTAAGATCACATAGGACTTTATAGGGTTGTAATGTAGGTTTGGGGTTAAGGTACGAAATGAAAGGTATATGTACGGATTCAAAGTGTTCGGATATGAAAACTTGGAATAATGGGAAGGATGCGGGCAATATCAAAACTGGAAAGTAACTTCCAAACAAGCATTAGATATAACAACTGGAGAGTAATCAAAGCCTATTGAACTATACACAACATATACAACTTTCTCTTTCTTTTCTTTCTTCTTTTTCTCACTTTTTCTTTTTTGTTTTCTTTTGCTTTTTGATTTCTCTTTTTCTTCACTTTTTTCACATCACTTTTCTTTACTTTTCAAACTCTCATATGCTTAAATTGCAACCACACTACAATAACATCATTCAATCCCAAGTATCATTCCAAACAAAGGTATGGAAAGTGTATGTATGGGCTAAAACTCCAATGCGGAGTTGGTTATGGGAATGGGGTTATGAAACGAAAGGCTATATTTTGGCACAAAGGGGTTGACTAGGGTATAAGGTGAGGTCAAGGCTAATGTGGGTGATATAACAAAGAGGGCCTATGATCATTTCCAAAAGTTTACGCAATTCTCGAGTCAAAACAATATATGAAAATCATGCTCAAGTAAAACATTTCGAGTATGAACTCAATTAATGAACGATCAAATGAAAGAATAGAGAGATTACCGACGAATTCAACGTTTTCAAAGAGAAAAGAATAGTGTATAATACTCACAAACGACGAAAGGTACAAAGCTTACTCGGTGCAAGTATATACAATGCAACAAAAGATTCCCGAGTTATAAAAATCTTAAACCAAATCAATAGAACAAGGAAAGTGCATATGCTCATGGGATAAAGTTTAATTCATGAAGTTATTCACAATATCAATGATTTGAGGACTAAAGTCTAATAACTTCTAAAATTGAGAACATGCATCATTGAGTTGTCTATTGGATCGGGCAATTATTGAAATTTATCATCGAAAACAAGGCAAAATGCCCAACAAAGGAGAAAAAAGAAAGAAAATATTTTTGAAAATTTTTAAATTTTTCACAAAAAGGTATACTTAGTAACTAACAAGTAAGCAAATCCATTGACAAAACAAAGAAATGGACAGAATATCCTATACCCCCTAACTTAAATGTTTCATTGTCCTCAATGCGCATTAAGAACACAACACAAAGAGAGGAAAAGAACGATATTACCCAAAATTGGAGAGATCTCCATAAGTACGAGTCCAATGAAATCTACAAAACAAGTTAGTACCGATCATAGCAAAAACAAATAACAAAAAGTTAACTAATTACACTATACTAAATTAAAAGGAAAGAAAAGTAGGAAAGAAAGAAAATTAAAAAGCTAACTATTTACAACCTACTATTTAGACTTCACACTAACTATACACTAGAAGTCTAAATAGTTGAGGGTCCACCATAAGAACGATTTGACTTTGGAGGATAACCGGTGTACCCTCACATACAAGCATGCCTTTCAAAAAATATGAATTCCGTTTGAACAACGGAAGGCATGTGTAAGGCGAAAGAAATGAACCATCGTCAATTAAAAGTTTTGGAGGGACGATGGGGGATTTGGATTCTACGGGGGACAAGAATAAATTAGTCTCAGAAAAATCAGAATCACATCCCCAAGATTCTTCAATTAGAAGGGGAGGTGGGGCAAGTGCAAGTGAAAATCCCATGAGATGAAGCATCTCAAAATAACATTCTCGTTCAAGAATCGGGTCAAAAATCCTCAAGACTTTCAACCGATTCTTGCGATAAATTTAATTGTTTGGGAATAGTAGGGAGTAAAGGAAAGGAAGGACCAACAACCTCAATACAATTGGAAGAATTAATAAGAGGTTGAAAATCGAAAGTGCTAAAGCTTGGCTCACTCTCAAATATTTCTTCAACAAAAAGGGGTGGAGATTTAACGCAAGTTTCAACCTCGACCCGATTTTGTAAAGAAATAATCTCATCGAGCATGGCATCAGTTTCTAGAAACCAAGCTTGAGAACTTTCGGATCGGTCATTAATTTCCTTTATCATTAACTCATAATCAAACGAACAAGAAGACATTTCATCATCTTGTGCGGGTTGCTCATAGCTAGCGGATCCCCCGCATTCAAAATTACTCTCACAAGGCAATGAGGGATTACTTACATACGCTTGAATTTCACGCTCAATGCGCTCATTTTCAAGAATTTTTAGGCATTCTCTCATTGCTTTGGGAGTATAACTTGGAAAACAATTCTCATAACAGTTAAGGTTATCTAAAGCGTAATAGCGAGACATTTCAAAATGAGTTATTCAACAAAAGCGACAAGTACCAAGATTTCAATTTCTCGAAACAATCTAGCAAAAGTCAAAAAGAAAGGGGAAATTAAAGAATACAAATATGAATGAAAGAAATACTACGAAATAATAAAACAATTATTATCTAAAACACACTCGCCGGCAACAGCGCCATTTTGTGACCGAGCGGAAAAAGTGTGTCCGTGTGAGGACACAATCATTGTGTGTTTCGCCGCCGCGATACAAAAACCCTAAGCTACTACTACACTTGACAAGCAAGCACAGCCGTAAGTCGGGTATCGTAAGAAATCCACAGGGAGTGATTGAATTTTAGATTTTTAATTGTTTAATTACTTCTGGAATAAAAGTGTAAAATAAATAAATGAAAAGGTGATGGTTGGGAATGGAGGAAAAAGAAAAGAGAAGTTAATGCTAAATTAAAGTAAAGCGAGGATCGGGATCACATACACACATTCAAGGGATAAACAACTACTAATTAGAATTTCGTTTCAAAAATATTTAATCAATCATTTTCAATTAAGCATAAACATCACGCAATAAGGAATTTAAGCCAAAGTTGTGAGATTAAAAATTTAATCAAAAATGGTCACACGCGGATTAAATTCGGATTATCGCTATAAACACTAAAGTTGCGTGACAAATAAAGTTAAACGCATAACAATCCAACTTTAATACACGCGGTTTCAATTAAATGCAATTTTACATGAAACCCTAACTTTTGAGGTCCAAACCCGTAAATGGCGTAACGAAATCTCGACCCTATTTATCTAAGGGCACGACATGGAAATAAACTAAATTAAACTAATTAAACTAGGAAAGCAAGAAATAAAGCAAGTAAACTAATTAATAAAGCATGTAAACTAATTATCAAAGCAAGAAATTAAGAAATACAACTATATTAATGTAATTAAAGTTAAGGTACAACTTACAAAATAAAGAGTACAAGAGAGGAGTAGGATTTAGCTCCCGGCAACGACGACATTTTGTGACCAAGCGAAAAAAGTGTATTCGTGTGAGGACACAATCGTTGTGTGTTTCGCCGCCACGATACAAAAAAAACCTAAGCTACTACTACACTTGACAAGTAAGCACAGCGGTAAGTCGGGTATCGTAAGAAATCCACAGAGAGTGATTGAATTTTAGATTTTAATTGTTTAATTACTTCTGGAATAAAAGTTTAAAATAATTAAATGAAAAGGTGATGGGTGGTTATGGTGGAAAAAGAAAAGAATAAGTTACTCTACACAAAAGTAAAGCGAGGATCGGGATCGCATCCTACCAAACGGATCAAAACAACTACTAATCAAGATTCCGGATCGAAAGCAATTTAATCGAGCATTTACAATTAAGCATAAACATCACACAATAAGGAATTTAACCCAAAGTTGCGAGATTAAACATTTAACGGAAAATGGTCACACGCGGATTAAATTCGGATTATCGCTTATAAACACTAACATTGCGTGACAAAGAAAGTTAAACGCATAAGAATCCAACTTTAATACACGCGGTTTCAATTAAATAAAATTTTACACAAAACCTAACTTTCGAGGTCCAAACCCGTAAATGGTGGAAAGAAATCCCGACCCTATTTATCTAAGGGCAATACATGAATTAAACTAATTAACAAAGCAATAAACTAATTAAGCAAGAAATAAATTAATCTAGGCAAGAGATAGAAATGACATCAATGGAAATAAATCAAGAAATCAACTATATTAATGGTAGGGGTAATGAAAATCCAACTTACAACACCCAAAAGTTGTCACACCAAATGAGGAAGAAGAAGAGCTCCCAAAACCCAAACCCTAAAACTAAGCTAAAATAAAAGATATCTCTTCAAAATGGAGAGGAAGAGTATTTATACAAAACAATCCCATGGCAAACTTGTAAATAAAAGGGGAGAAAAACAAATATCAGCAGGGCCGAATCGATTCGGCATTGGGCCAAATCGATTCGGTTGGAGAATATCTCGAGACTGCCAAAGGAGCGAATCGATTCGGAAACATAGGAACTGGCATACTGTCTCCAACTGAATCAATTTGCAAAAGGGCGAATCGATTCGGACCTACAGGTCTTGAATTTTTCCTTGATTTTGGTTGGTTTGAAATTCTCTTTCGCTCAAAAGCCCGTAACTTCTTCATTCAGACTCGGAATCGTGCACCGTTTAGGGCCACGCGAAGCTTGTTAAGAGGGCTTAAACTTCCGTGAAGACATTGGGCCAGTTGCCCAAATTGTAAAATGACTAAATTGCCCTTGCGCGTGCGATGGTGTACGGAACTTCGCCGGAATGCATCCAAACTTCATACTAAGCATCCAAATACCTACAAAAGCTCAATTAACCCCTGCAAAACATGTTAACATAGAAATACGAGGTTGTCTGGTTAACGAGCATAAATATAGGGATTAAGATATCCGAGGGGGCTAATAACGTGTAGGTTAACGGGTGAAATACGCAATATTTACGCTGTATCACTACCTCGCCTAAATAGTTCGATAATGTACAAAAATCACACCAATACTCTCAAATGTTTACCCATATCGCTTGTATCCCGTATTACCATATGCTTAAGGATCGTTATTCACATGCACAACCATTATTCTCATAGGGATTCTTTTCTTCTTTAAGTTAATTTAATAAATATCGTTATTTCCATAAGTACTAAACATACACAGTAGAATAAGTAATAAGTATACATATATTTATCTCTCTATACATATATATACTAATTTTGCACCCTTGGGTTAGGGCCCCCTTGGTGCAATGCATACTCTGACATCATGTCCCGGTGCATCGCTCTTTGCGTGAAGGACTATAGGTTCAATCTCTCGCGAACCATCAAAATAAACACACGTATTGGAGGAGAACATAGTTCCAAGCCTATGGCTTACCCACATACCTAATCACCCATATGATCATCAACAGTATCATTCTCACTGATAACCCGTACCTAGCTTCTATGTTCTAGTGGTACGGATCAAAATCCTCCACAATGGCTCCTTAAGATATGATCGTCCACAATGCGCAACCCCGGCCCGATAGCAAGTAGCGTAGGTATGTTATACACACAATAATTCAATCAATAGGTATATACATAATCTATAATAATCATTAGGCATTCATGTAACCCAAATCCCCGAATTTATACGTAGTATTCTTATCTATAATACTCACGTTACTCTATCCGTATGATTAATCTCTCTATCATAAATATTCCATAAGGCCCTCTTATTACAACATATTCCCTTTGTAGTTACTCCATTATCTCACCACTAGACTATATAATGAAATCACTTAAGAATAGTGTAGGTCATTATATCTCACTCGAATCAACCTTGTAAGGTTTTAACTTGTCCAAGAAAAAATTTGAACTTCTGAAATCTCCTTAGAAGTTGGGAATTTCCCGTTCGAACGAGCTAAGGCATGAATTTTCATTAGAAGCTCGTTCTAACGAGGTCGTTCGAACAGCTTCAAACGAACCTGCACTCTGAATTCTCGTTGGATAGGTCGTTGGAATTCTCGTTCGAACGAGATTACCGAACTTCATCTCTGACCTCCAATACCTGTGTTTTTCCAACTTTTTCATCACCCAAATCATCCAAAACTTTACCGAACTCAAATCTAATGATTTTAAATTATAACCACTAGTAATTGAAGGCTTTCTAACCCATTTTTAACATCAAATCCTTATAATTTCATCATAGATTTAGATTAATTTCTTAAATCCTCAAAAAGCTTAAGTTCATATAATCACCATTAGTCACAATTAAACCCAAATTTAAATTCGTGATTTCAACATATAAAATTCAGATTTCTAATCCCCAATATATGGTTATTCAACTACATGCAATACTTATACCACAATCATATATTAATACCCAACTTCAGTCCCAATTTCATAATATCGTGAATAAATCATCAACTAATCTAACATGGACATTATATGCTCTAAGTTAAGCAAGATAAACACTTTGCCTTTTTCATGAAGGTCTGATTCGTCTTTTGAAATTCATATGAGCTTGTTACTCTCTTCCCAATCTACGTTTTGATGGTATTTTTGGTGAAAGAAGATTGGGTTTGGTCTTAGTGTATCTATAAGTTCTATCCTTCTTCCTCTTGGGTTCCCTCTCTATTTTTGCAGAACATAACCCTAACTACTACAACGTAAGGGATGATATATTAATCTAATTTTCGTCCATTAATAAATCACAATTTTTCAAAAGTTTAAAATACCTGGGATGTCTGGTTGGCCTAAAATTGCCCCGGACTCCAAACTAAATCACTAAGTAGACTTTTCTGACTATCTAGACCCTTACGGACACACTGACATACTCAAAATGGTCATCCGAATAACCCAAAATAAAATTACATTTTAATTCCCCATTTAAGTCCTAAAGCGACTTACACGCGCGTCCCAACTAAGTGTACTGTAACTGCCATATTTTTCACTCAGGATAATTATAATATTCTCATAATCATATATCACTTTATTCATTAAGTAATCTTCAACATAATTCTCACCAATAAATACTAACTCCCATCATGCTAGTAATTACTTGATTAAATTCGAATTAATTATAAATAATTTCCCCATTAAATTAATTAATCCCATAATTAAAATAAAATCTTTCAATAATACGGGGTATTACAGGGTGGATATGGCTGATGCGTCACAGTATGTGAGTGCCCTATGCTTTGAATGCACCCTTCTTCTACACAAGTCTTTGTGTGCGCATGATCTCACGTTCTTACATTTAGTTGCATGAGTTACTGGATTACTATAGGTTAACATGTTGTTAGTTAGCCGGTATAATTAGTTATGCCTTGGTCGTGTGTCGCAAAGTTATGACTTGACAGTATTATGAATATTGGAACCTGACAAACATTAGATCATAGTGTTGCACTTGGTTCAAAATTTTGGAGATCTAGGATATGATCACTTGTATATATACATGTTGTAATAACCGAGGTGGCCCTATGTCAGCATAAGGATCTCGTAGGAGATATCGATCGGGTAGAACTATGTGATAAGGTGATTATCGTTGATGTGTGTATTAAAGAATGTTAAAATTGTATCAGCCTAGGCTAGGCAAGATCCAAGATTGTTTGAGGAAATATAGGTTGTGAATCATAATGTAGGAATCAACCGTATTGATAAATTCATTAGTGATATTGTGATATTTTGTGACTATCAATCATCGCAAGGTATTCTTTTGGTAGACGCATTAGGCATGCTTGAGGACTGTAATAAGACCTTAGGATTCGTTGCGATTGGATTAACAACGATGGTTGATTGAAACTGGATCTTTGGGCTCAGACCATAGTGTTGAGGATGCTTAGGATTGGAAGTGGGTCTTGGGTGACTGGATTATAGATTGTTATAATCAAAGAATTTTAAGGACAAAATTCCCGAAGGAGGGAAGTTTGTAATACCCCGACTTAACGTTGCATTTATCTTCAAATTGTAATTCGTAATTAATGAAAAGAAAATATATGTTAAGGGTATTAATGAAGAGAAAATATACTTTGAGGGTATTAATGAAAAGGATATGGATACATATATTTCGAAGGGACAAACTGTGAAAGGAAGAAACCGACCCCTATTTCTATTGTCGTTCAAATGACACAGCGGGTCGTTTAGGTGAAGGTACGTTGTCGTTCTATTGATGAGCTTCGGCATTTGAATGATGTAGTAAATATCAAACTGACACCTTTGCTGTCAAGATCCCACTCGTGGACTCAAAATTAGTATCAGATCTTGGATCCTGACTATATGGAAAAGAATTTTGGGTATATGTATAAGACCTTTGTGGGTGTGTGGGTGTGAGATAGAGAGAGAGAGAGAGAGAGATAGATGTGAACAAATCAATTAACATGCCTACTTCTATTTATTCCACTATCTCAAAGGGCACCATTAGATCTCATGAGATGTCGATCAGTGGGAGACTCAATACTTGATATGGGATAACTTGGGAGAATAAGGGTACTTTACTTGATAATACTCCATTTATTTGGGGTTATAAGAGAGGGACGGATGGGTAGAGAACCCACGATTGAAAACCATTTCTCACCTAAGGAGCTCGCAGTTCCCTCTCTAGGTAATACTCTACTTTCAACCATTTACAGCTCCTTCTATACACACACACGCCATATATACCTACTTTGACCATTGTTAAGTTGGAGATTTAAATAGAGCTACGAAATATGAAGAGCTATTGTTGGAGAGTTTTTAATGGGTATTGAAGGGGGGTATTCCTGGAAAAAAAGATAAATATATGAGTGTTCATGGAGTTTGTAGAGGGAACTTTGACGGTATAAAATAAGTTCTTGGATCACTCTTAGAATAATAATGGAGTCGAAGTTTGAGAAGGGATTTTAGAGACCCCCTTGAGGCCACCTTTGGAGGTGGGGAGTCCTCCATCTTCTTCACCATATCCACCGTGTTTAGAGCATCATTAAGGTGGGGGGAAACTAACTTTGATTTAAGTTTCATGTGTAGTAAATTTCATCATTTTATTTACATATATTAGGTTAAATATATGTGTGTAGGATATTGGCTTGGATCCTAGTGTTGATTACTAACTTTCTTGTCATTTGTATGGAATGTATATCAAAAGATGATTTAAAATGGTCTTGAAACAGAATAAATTTCAAAATATAAATACATAACATTTTTATGGAATTAAAATGTGGAATAATGTTATTCTTATGTATTTCTAGTGAAAAAGAAATAACACACCTTTTTATGGAATAAAAATATAAGAATGGTTATTTGGTGTATTTCTAGTGAAAAAGAAATAATACACATTTTTATGGAATAAAAATGCATGAAAATGTTATTTTGGTGTATTTCTAGTGAAAAAGAAATAATAAATATTTTTATGGAATAAAAATGTAAGAAAGGTTATTTGGGTTTATTTCTAGTGAAAAAGAAATAATAAACATTTTTATGGGATAAAAGTGTAGGAAATGATATTTTGGTGCATTTCTAGTGAAAAAGGAAATAATGGACATTTTTATGGAATAAAAATGTAAGAAAATATTAATTGTGTTCATTCCTAGTAAAAGGAAATAATGGACATTTTTGTGAAATAAAAATGTGGAATGATGTTAATGTTGTCAAAATATTTATGAAAAAAATATTTTTAAGTTTCTTGAAAAATGGAGACTTTATGAATAAAAGAACATTTGTTGAGTTTAAAGAGATTGATAAAATGTCTTTATTACTTGAAATTTATGTATAATCTAATTAGTAGGATTTGAGTATTTAAAGCTCACTTTCTATGCATATAAACTTTTAGTATTTTGGTAATGAATATGTGAGCAAGTGTAAACAAATGCGTGTTGGGTTTTAAGCTTAAAATAAGACACATGGAAATTTGGGAGCTTAAAATGTAAAGGGTGTTATTTTATGTATCAAAGGTGTTAAAGTGACAAGTGTGAAAGTTGGGCAAAAGTGAGATATTAAATAAATGTTAAAATTTCCAAAGTGTTTTACATGTTAAGTTGTAAACTTAATAACCATTTTGATAAATAACACTTATTAGGAACTAAATTGCAAGCTTGATAAACAAAGGGTAAATTGGTAATTTACTTAAAGCGAAACATTTTTACGGAATAAAAATGTTAAAGAATGTATTTACACGAATATTTGTGAAAATTAATTAAGTCCATAAGCGTGAATGGTTTTAGTATAAATCACGTGTGTGTTGGTAAGGGACTTAACGAAGAAAAGAAATAAATTTCCATGTGTTAATGGAAAAACTGACTGTTAAGTTTGGGTTTTGTCTTCGACTGGGTAAAAGTAAGGAAATGGAAAAATGTGGACATGTGTAAAATGTTAAAAAAATTAATAAGGACTCAGATGAAATCGGGAATATGCAAGAAGGGACCGGAGCCCTTGGGTGAAAATCCCTAAATCATTGGCCAAAGCATATGGTGCGCATAACCATCGGTGTGGAGCCCGAGTAAGTATACGGTAAAAGGAAGATTCCGAGAAAAGATAAAATGAATAAGGAACTTGTTAAGAGAATTGGGTTGCGTGGTAAAACGTATTAATATAACCTAACTTGAATGAATGTAATAAATGTCGAGTAAGGGTGAAATGGAAAAGAATATGTGTAAATCTATTAATATCCATAAGTTAAGGTAAAAAGGGTGAAGTAAAGTGGGAAAATGGGTGCTTGTGTAACTTAAGTTGTTAAACCCATAATTCGTATAAGTATGAAATGAAAAGGTTTCTAAATGATAAACAAGTATTTTCTAACACGGTGAATGCGTCTGTTGAAATGGTACTTTTCAATTAAAATACTAAAGTATGTCCTTAATGAATAAAAAGGGGTGATTCTGGTAAAGGAATGTGCTAGAATAAATCAAGTGTAGTGGTGTTAAGTGTTGAACCGAATGTATTAAACAAAGGGAGTAATTCTAAGTAGGTGTAATACCCCGTAATTTTACTGACTTTTAAAATGGGTTATATTTTAAATTAATGGATTAATTGGATCTTATTATAAATTAATTCATTTGGGTTTTATCCGAATTGTGGATATTAAAATGGATGATTCTGAATATTACTTAAAGATATTTAGGTAATATATTAATGTGATGTCATTGATACGACGGTATGATATAAATTCGGTAATTTGAATTTTTAGTCAGACGCGGTATGGGACGTGTCGGGACTAATTTATTAAATTAAAAAAGACATTTATTTTCTATCGACCTTATAGTCATTTCGACTGCGTCGTTGCGTCCGGAAGGTTCGAAATAGTCAGTAAAGTCTATTTGGATGTTAATTTTGAGTTTCGGGTCATTTGGAAATGAAAAGACAACCCAAAAGGGCATTTTGGTTATTTTTACAAGGGGGATGAATAGTGATTTTGGGTTTTGTCTTATTATAAGTATTTGGAGATTAGTGTATGTATGTTCATTTCATCTCTTCTACACAAAATTGAAAATTCATCTTCTTAGAGAGAGTGGAAGGTTTTTTGGAAAGAAATGGAAGTTTGCTTGGGAAGGAGGAGAACCAAAGGTCAAAGGTCACCACCACCATCACCACCTATGTTATTCAACTCCAAAGGATCAGATCTTCATTAGAGGCAAGTGTTTGATATTTGCAATTTAAGTTCGTATAATGTCCATGTTAGGATAGTTATAAAAAGAGATGATTTTCATGCTTGGAAGATGAAAGGATATAGTTGTTAATGGATTTTTGGAATCTAAAAATATATAGGAATTAAACTCATGTTGTAGGTAGTTAGTAATACAATAAATATTCAACCATCTGTGGAAGAAATTTTGAAAATCATTTTGTGTTCTTGAAGATAATATGTTGATAATTTTCTGGAAAAAGAGGCAAAAACGAGTGGAATGAGAAGAGCCAATTTGGAAGGTTTAGATCTTATTTTTGAGTGCATTTGGATGAGATTTAAGAAAAACTCAAAACACATACCTGACTCAATTTTTCGTGTAGAATCCAAATCTGAAGTCGGATTGAATATTTGAATAATTTTTGGACCTAATTTTTCTGAGTATTTAAAATATGAGAATTCATGATGTTGTTTCTTTTTAATGTTGGTTCTTATCCCAAAACTTTTGTAGATCTTCGGTGATTATTAATTGGATATTATGGGACTTAGAGAAGATCAGTAAGCCCTAGTTAAGATTTGAATTAATTTGATTGGGATTTAATTGATTATAATTATGATAATTAAAGTTAAAGAGATTTCGGTTGTTAGATTCATGGGTTGGATTCTAATCTGTTTGTATGAGGATTAAGGATAGTTCAAGTAGGGGAGATTTAATATAACACCTGGGTAGCCTTAGGGTTACAATTTAAACATCAAGGACTGATTTTAAGCTCATTATTGATTTCACAAGGGTTGAGTGTAGTACAAAAGCGTAGTGGTATGGCTCCTGGATAGAGATGGGAGTCTAGAACACATTTGGTTGAAATAGGGGATGAGGTTATTCCGATCGCATATTTGAAGTTGACGAACCTCCTCGATCGACAAAGTTAAGTAGTAGTGTATTGGAGGGGTTCCTTGTTTGGATTTCGCTTTGCGAGACGCTCCGCGCATGAACCTTAACGACATCGGCAGTGGAGAGATGTTATAGGATGCGAGGATAATTAAATTATGAAGTAAAGATATGATATTTTAATACGTGAAATTTAAAAGAGATATAATGCTACGTATGGGAATTATCTTAGGGTAGTGATATTACCTTATTGATATTATATTATAGGTATGATAATACATGTTTGATTGATTGATGATTTAT
Source organism: Sambucus nigra (assembly GCA_949130495.1). Classification (NCBI taxonomy): domain Eukaryota; kingdom Viridiplantae; phylum Streptophyta; class Magnoliopsida; order Dipsacales; family Adoxaceae; genus Sambucus; species Sambucus nigra. The sequence continues at coordinate 283,664,310 of OX422208.1, forward strand.
GTGTATGACATACCTAGCTTACTTGCTATCGGTGGGAGGTCTGCGCGTGAGGGCAGACATATCCTGATGAATCCATGGGATCTTTGATTTGTCGCTCGAGAACATAGGTCTATGAAAGACTTATCGGGGAGTTGATAAGTCCGCTGACTATGGGTACGTAGGTATGTGTGTGACCCATGGGTATGAGAACTATGTTCGCCTCCAATGATTGTGTTGTTGTTAATGGTTCGTGGTATCCTCACCGAACCTTTTGTCCCCTTTTCGGCGACCAGCGATATTGGGACATGATAGCAGAGTAATGCATTGCACCGCAGCTGTGACTCGGGGTGCCGTATTATATATGAATATATATATATAACGGATTAAATGAATGAATGGATATTTATTATGGTTAAATCTATCTACGGTGATAATTGTAGATAACGGTGAATAGAGAAAGATAATTGAATTAAGTTAATGAATGTTTGTTGAAAAACTTAATTCATATTAATGAGAAATGATTCATGTTAATGAGAAACGATGAGAAATGTAAATGAATAATAATGTGAAGTATGGTATGGGACATACGGGGATTATGATATTGGGATGGAATTATAATATGGAGACTAGAAAAGAGGAACCATTAACTAGGAGGTTAATAGGAAACGTTAAGTGTGCACTCTAGTTGAGAGGTGAGAATGGCAAGTGAGAGTTGGGTCTAACATGTACATAATAAAAGATTTATTGCACTTGTTAAATACTTGTTGTTTTAAAAATCATTTACGCATTCGGGCTCTGACCCGTTTCCTTGCATATTTTCTTTTATATTGTATCTTCTATATCAGGTGTCCAGCAACAGGGACGCCAACCTTAGCGAATTATGACAGGATATGGATTTATGGAGTTTTTCTTAGACGCCTATCATTATTTGATTCACAGTATTCTCTTAGTAGGGCATGTCGCCCAAAGGATTCAGTTATCTTCTTCTATCGGGGTCAAATACTATTGTATTCAGGTCTTTTTAATACATTTAATATTGTCGGATTACTGTAATGGATTAATACTAATTGGGAATGTTTATTCCAATTGCATTCAAATCCTTTTGTGTTATCTAATTGGTTATCAGTATTGTAGAATAAAATGTGTTGGGTTATTCTTAAACTGGAAATGGCTTTTTGTTAAATTAAAATTTGAAAAGTTTTAATACCGGCTTAATTGAGTATTGGGTGAGTTGTAAATGTTTTCGACAGTGATGCTAAGAATGAGCCAACTGTATATTATGTTTTAATTTGGTATGGGACTGGCAACCCGGTATTTAATTAGGCGGGGTAATACAGGTGGTATCAGAGCATCAGGTTCTAGTGTCCTTTAGGATCTGTACGGCTTACTGTGTTTTCAGCTTAGCGTTCTTTGATGTAGAGCCCTATGTTTAGGATTGTTGATTTCCTTGGTGGGATTCCGTTCTCCTGCTATAACGTAGATATTAGTGAATATTATTTGCGTTCGAACGGGTTCGTACAAGAAGTATGGCAGATGAGGGCCATTGGATGGATAGCGGAGATCGTACTTAGGAGGTTATGAAGTATGTTCGAGTATGATGACCGTAGTCGAGGTCACCCCTATTATGGAAAAATTGAGGAGAGTCATTAGTAGAAGTTCTTGAAATACGGGAATTGTGTGTGTTACCTAACGAAGGCAATATATTCAAAGGCTTGGGCATATAGTGGAGTGTGGTTAACTAGAACTGAAAATTTGGGGTAAAATTATTCTTGACTCATTGGAGCAAAGTTATAATAGTGGGAGTCAACAACCACCACCCACGAATGAGGGTATGTTTCCTATCTAAGGAATTATGAGGCGTATTGATTTTTGTAGCAATTAATATTGTGTGGGCAAAATGAGTTGCTAAACTTAGCCTATAGCATCGCTATTTACGTAGACTCACTAAGGGGTGTGGGACACCTATATATTACATGTTATCACGTGGGTTTGTTTTTTTTATCATGGGATTACTTACTTTGGGCATGTCCGAGCATGATGTGACTATCGGCATGCATTGACTTGTGGTATACGAGAGCGTATGTACTACTATTAGCCAGCATCTTGTCTTCTAGAGAAGAGTAGATGAGTAGACTCTATTTGAAATCAATAAAACCTAAAAAATTTTGTTTAAATCGAAAAACCTGATTTTTTTTTTCGATAAACCAAATTTTTATATACTATTGACTAAGGACCTTGGGAGTTTCGATGACCGACTACTTTAGGAAGTAGTGTATCGGGGTGGTTCCCTGTTTGGATTTCTCTTACGAGACACCCCACACATGAAACTAATAATCGTTGGGAGTCGAAATAAGATAGGTCTTTAGGATATGAGTTTATAACCTTTGCTATTATAATGAAAGTTGTACGATAGGGTGTATGGGCGCCCTGGATGATTGGATTGTAGTAGTTTTCAAAATTGAGAAATAGTAAGTAGTTGTGACTTCAGGATTTATTTGTTTAATAAGTGAGGATCATTTTTCCCAAACTTTGTCACGAGGACGGTGTTGATGTAAAAAATTAGATTACTCTAATTATTCAATCACAGATAAATAAATGAGACAAAGAATTTTAAAGTGGTTCAGCCTTATAAGAATGGCCTGCGTCCACTGTTGCTTTATTGTTGAGTGTTTGGAAATTCTCGATTACAAGAAATTGCGTTCTGGATCCCAAAGTTTGGATTCAGAATCAGCTCCCCTTACAATGAGGATTGTACAATGTTTTTATAGCCTTGAGGCTGTCATCTGAAAGGGTGATACATTAAATGATATACATATGAAAGGGTAATACATTTAATGCCCTTTAAGCGTGTGCGTCTAATTGATAAGCATTTAATGACCCAATTGAACTGTTGGTTATTCATCAATTAATGTTCTGTTCTAGATGCAGCTCGGACTTCCTGAGTAGCTCGGACCGCCTAAGCTTTCTGGTATTCAAGAGTACCTCGGAGAGGTCTGTTCCTCGGAGCGTATGAGTTCCTCGGTGATGTCTGTTCCTCGGATCGTATGAGTTCCTCGGAGTAACATGGTTCCTCAGAGCGTGTGATTATCTCGGAAGTGCTTATTATTTCCATATAGACAGCCACGTGTCTTTGTTTGATTGATCCAAGTCAGCAGATTAAATTTGGTATTAACAGAAGCCCCCAATGTTTCATATTTCAAAATTTGAGGAGTATGGAACATTCTTTCTCGGAATATGTTAGCTTTAAATAGTTCTTCCTGATTTTTAGGATCATCTCCCTTGTATTTATTTCTCCATCCCAATTCGTAGAATCATGCTTTTTTGGACTTTTCTGCTCGCTTCGGTTCCCGCGTCACTTTTCGCCTTTTTAGCCGCTGTTGTTCGCTTTGATTCCCGTGTTAATATTTAATGCTTTTTAGCCGCCGGTAACGTAATCATCTTTTTTGTAATCATTATTTCGCCAGTTCCCAAGGCAAGGTATTTAAACTTCACAGAGACTCCCATCGTCTTCTATCTTTTCAAATTTTCATCTTCGAGTTTTTCATTGTCTTCTACTCTCTTGTGCGTTCATCTCTTCCGTCGTTCATTGTCAACAGCTTCAGTCTTTTTTCTTTAAGATCCTCTTTCTTCTTCTTCATTTCTTTTAATTCATCATCATGGTTTACCCAGTTGAGTCTCTTGACAAATTTCGATCTGATTTTTCCATTCCCTCTTGGGTTGTCTTGGAAGAGCTTTCTGAGCCTTCTAATTACTTCAATTTGGCTGAGGGACATTGGTTTCCCATTCTCTTTTTTGCTGAGTGTGGATTTTCTTTTCCACCAAATCCTTTGTGTTTGGAATTCTGTCAGTACTTTGATGTTGTTCCTGCACGAATAGCCCCCAACACCTGGAGAATAGTTAATGGGGTGTATAAATTAAATCAAGTGCATGGAACTCGTATAGGGATTCCAGAAATCATGTACTGCTATAGATGGGCAGTTAATGATAATATTTATTATTTAAAAACTAGGTTTATAAATAGAGCCTTAGTAGTCAATCTTCCTGATGCCAACAGGGATTATTTTGAACATGGGGTTGTTGTAAAAAATTGGCAACACCCTCCTTTAATCGGAGATGAGGTCTACCAAGGTCCCAGATGCCCTCCTTATGGCAATGGGATAGGTTATTTTTATTTTATTTATCTTGAAATCATGTTTGTTTTATGTTTGATAAAATGTGTTACTGATAACAATGTCTGTTTATTTGCAGTTGATAGCAAGAGAAAGTGCCCAAAAGAAACAGATGTCAATCTAAGGCATTTGGGACTTATCTGGGGTCTACATCAAAGGGTTGCTGACGAGCACATTCGATCAGCCTCCTATCTGCTCCAATACAAGAGCTATACAACTTCTTTCACTGCTCGTCCAGTGATTAGTGACGCAGAGCCAGTACCACCCTCTGCAAGTACTTCGCCAGAATCTCACGTTCCGTTGAGCGAAAGGATGAAGAAGAGAAGGACTCCTGCTCTATTTGAGAAAATTGCCTCCGGCTCTGGGGAGGTAAAAAGGATTAAGATTTATGTCCCAAAGGAGGGGACAAAGAAGACTGGCGCAGATCCTCCAGCTGCTCCTGCTAAAGTCTCTGAGAAGGTTGCTGATAAGCCCGCAGTGGCTCCGAGTAGCTCTGCTGCTCCTGGAAAGGTGATTGTGGTATCACCGACCAAGGATTCTTCCTTGGTTGTACCTGTTCCCCCGAGGAGGCTGAAGAAGAGCTCCTCGGTTAATTTGGCTGACACCACCATTCAGCCCCCTACTGCTGGGACTAAGGTTCCCACATCTTTTCCCCCGAGCTCTAACATGAGCTCGGTAAAGTCCTTGACCATTCCCGAGGTGCAAGGTAATGAAGATAACCTTACTCGGGATATGGTTACTTCTTTGGCTGCTCGTCATCTTGCTTCAGTAAGTACCTTTACTTTGAACTTTTCATATTTTCCTTTGTTATTTCTCATATTTGTTTCTGATTTTGCGTTCTTTTTCTGTTTACAGTTGACGAGCTGCTTCAACATAATCCTTAAGAAGGATGAAGCAATCAAAGCTTCTTGCTCCTTGTCCAGTGTGGAGGGAGCTCTGGAAGAAGCTACCAAGTCCTTGGAGGAATCTCGCCAGAGGTACGATACTGATAAGGCAGTCTGGGAGAAGAAACTTGCTTCCTCCGAGCAGGAGAAAACTCGGGTTGCTGAGGCCTCCAGGGATTTGGAGAGGAAAGTGAATGCCTTGGAGAAGGCTAACAAAGAGCTCGATGTGAAGCTCAAGACTGCTGAGGAGTTTGAAAATAAACTCAAGGTTGCTGAGGAGAGGTTGGTCCAACTCTAGGAAATAACTCGGCAGAAGGAGGAAGCTGAACAAAAACTAAAGGCTGCTGATGTTTTGCTGTCCGAGAAGCTTGCCTTGGAGAAGGCCAAAAGGAAAGCTGCCGTGAAGAAGTCCTTCAGCTCTGTCTGGGACAAAGGTTGGGATAAGGGATGTGCTGCCATGGTCTCTCAAGTGGATTATGGAAGTGTAAAGTATTTTAAGGACGGATGGGTTGCTGCCCTTCAGGAATTGAAGGTCGACGAGTCATCCGAGCTCTTCCAGAGAAACATCCCTGGTCCCCCTCCTACTCCAGAAGAATTAGAAGAGGACGAATCTACCTCTGAGGAGTCTTCAATGGTAGTGGGAGAACATGCCCTAACCAGTCAGCATGCTGCCGAGCAAGGAGTTTCTTCTTCCGAGCAGCAGCTGGTGCTCTCCGAACAAGTCACAGTTCCCTCCGAGCAACCTGCCTCCTCTTCCCAACCTCCCGAGAAGGTTTTGGGAGATAAGGAAAAGGTGTAGTGTTGTTCGGTTTTCTCTTTCTATTTTTCTTTTTGCTTGTCAAATGTAACTCAAAACTTGTAACTTCAAATTTCATGATCTAATGAAACTTGAGTTCTTTTCTTCCATGCGATTGTCTCTTTTCTAATTTGTACTCTGTCTTGATCTTCTTTTTTATGATTACTTTTTCTTTCTCTGCTAGTTTCTGGCCAGGATGGATCTGCTATCTTCCAATGATACAAAGCTGATGCAGCAATGTAATGAATATTATAAGGCTGGCCACACAGACCTGAGTGCATCAGAAGTTGCCGACATCCTTGGTTATGATGCTTCAGAGCAGGCAGTAGAAGCTTATTCGTACTTGAATTGCTTACTTGACAAAGCTATGGCCAATAATGTGGCTTACTACGAAATGATCGAGGATCTTCAATGTACCCTAGAAGACCTTCAAAATCAGTACAAGGAATCAACTGCCCTATTGCATGAGGGGTATGAGAAGAGGTATCAGCAGCTTTTTACCGAGAAGGGCTACGAGAAGCTCTTTGTTGGGTATGATGTCAGGGAGAGAACTCTAAGGGGTGAAGTTGAAGCATGTAGACAGATTGCCGAGCTGTTGGAGCAAGAGAATAATAATTTGCAGAAAGAGCTAGCACAGTTGAAGTCTGCAGCCTCTTCTTCAACAGCTATAATCCCAGTGACTGATGAGGGATTTTCATTTTTAGAGGTTGAGAATGCCAAATTGAGGCAAGAGTTGGACACCTTGAAAAGGTCGGTCCCTTCCACATCTCCTCGGGGACGAGCAAGAGCTCGTCGGGGATGAGGAAGAGCAACTCGGGTGTTGGTCGAGGAATAGAGGACAGCATCTGCCTTAGAGAACCAAGCCTTCCAATTAATGGCTAAGAACCAATCTTTGTCTGACATGTCAAAGAAAATTAGAGACCTGGAAAAACAACTCTCTGCAAAGAAATCAGTGTTGGAGACTAATGAGCTTTTCATCAAGAGTCTTCACGGAAGCTAGATAGGCTAACATATCACTTCCACAAACAGCCCAGGGAGTTTTGGATGGCTGGATACAACGAAGCATTATTCCACTTGGACGACCGTATCCAGAATGCCAACAATGAGAGCTACAAGCAAGGCTGGTTGAATGCCCTAGGTGTGCTGAAGCTCAAACAAGGACACTATCTATGGGACTACCATGATCCCGATTTGCTTGACCTGCATGTGCCACCATACAACCTGGAGATGGAGTGGATCCCTGCTCGGGCCATTCCACGAAGCTTAATTTCAAAATACCTCGGTGATTATAATTTACATTCTCAAATTGAGGTATCTCGTTCGGAGCATCTTCTAGATCGACCTTCTGTGATAAACGTCGGGATGCTGAAGGATTTGAACTTCATCAATTCTCCTCAGTCTTTCAATGATCCGCCTGCTGGCGAGGAACCTGTATCGAAAGCTTAGGGGAAAAGACCAATAGAATAGGAATTTTTAATGTAACAGTTAGTATACATATCAGTGTAACTTTCATTTTATCATCAATGTAACTTGTAATTTATTTTGAATTTAATGAAAAACTTTCATTCTTGCTTGCAAATCTCAATTGCTATTATATTGTAGTTATCAAATACTTTACATCTGTGCATATGTATAAGTTAAAAAGATAACAATATTGTGTTGTTTGTTGACCAACTTAGTAATAAAAAAGTTACAAGTATCAGTAATGTTGCTCGATCACTTAATAATAAAGTAATGAGTATAAAAATGTTTAAAAATTTTTCTAACCAACTAAGGTTGTTAAATTGTGCTCGTCGACCAATTATAGTTAGTGAGAGTTGATCCCCGACTAACCATACTTGGTAAATTTTGGAATATTTTCTCCTCGTCGACCAACTATGTTGGTACAGTTTGGAATATTTTCTCCTCGTCGACCAACTATATTGGTACAGTTTGGAATATTTTCTCCTCATCGACCAACTATGTTTGTACAGTTTGGAATATTTCGTTTCCTATCCAAACAGTTTGGCATTTTTAGGAATATTTCTCCTCGTCGACCAACTATGTTGGTACAGTTTGGAATATTTTCTCCTCGTCGACCAACTAAGTTGGTACAGTTTGGAATATTTTCTCCTCGTCGACCAACTAAGTTGGTACAGTTTGGAATATTTCGTTTCCTAGCCAAACAAGTTGGCATTTTTAGGAATATTTCTCCTCGTCGACCAACTATGTTGGTACAGTTTGGAATATTTTCTCCTCGTCGACCAACTATGTTGGTACAGTTTGGAATATTTCGAATATTTCGTTTCCTAACCAAACAGGTTGGCATTTTTAGGAATATTTCTCCTCGTCGACCAACTATGTTGGTACATTTTGGAATATTTTCTTTGACTAGTCTGCCGAGCTTTGCCGAGTAGTGCATAGCACTAGTATTCCCCAAAAAAATTTCAATAAACAGAGAGACTTGCAGAATATTTTCATTTTATTCATACTGATGGAAACTGTGTTACATATACATCAGTGATAATACTTGCGCAGGTGCTCTGAGTAGTGCATTCCAGGCATTTCTAAACTCCTCGCCTTCTAAAGTTGCTATTCGATAAGTTCCTGGTCGAACAACTTCTGTAACTCGGTATGGTCCATGACAGTTTGCTTCCAGTTTGTTATGCTTTTGAACTACTTTCTTCAGCACATAGTCTCCTTCTTTCAGGCCACACTTCTTCACCCTCTTGTTGTAGAACAAAGTTGTTCGCTGCTGGTAAGCAGCATTTCTAATGGCTGCTTCTTCTCTAACTTCCTCGAGAATGTTTAAATCCAGTCTTCTCATTAAGTCGTTGACAGGGGAATTGAAATTCAGTACCCTGTGTGTTGGGAGGTCCAACTCGACAGGTATGACAGCTTCACTTCCGAACGCCAGCATGTATGATGATTCTCCATTTGCTACTCGGGGAGTAGTTCGGTAAGCCCAAAGTATTGATTGTATCTCGTTGATCCAGTTTGCTTTCGCATCATCCAATCTTTTCTTCAAACCGTTCAGCAGCGTTCTGTTTGTCACTTCAGTTTGTCCATTGCTTTGAGGATGGCCTGGTGCTGAATGAACCTTCAAAATGTTTGATTGATGACAATAGGCAGTGAACTCCTCGTTATTAAATTGTGTTCCATGGTCTGTGATGAAAGCATGAGGAAGACCATATCGGCAAATGATGTTCTTCCAAACAAATTGGTACACCTTCTCGTAGGTCATATCAATTAGTGGCTCAGCTTCTACCCACTTAGTAAAATAATCCACTGCGACGACGAGGTACTTGAACCTTCCTTGGGTCGTTGGAAGTGGTCCAACCAAATCAATTCCCCACATGGAAAATGGCCAAGGGGAAGTTATGGAATTCAACAATGCTTGTGGAGTTCTTCGGATGGAGGAAAAGCGCTGGCACTTGTCACATTTCTTGGCATAGGCTATACAATCTGCCCTCATCGTCGGCCAGTAGTATCCCTACGTCATCACCCTTTATAAAAGTGTCTGATCTGCTACATGTGCTCCACAAGACCCTTCATGGATCTCTTCAATCAAATCTTTCACCTCGGTGGGATGTACACATCTTTGTAAACCTGTCATAATTCCTCGTCTATATAAAACACCATTAGTTAGTACATATCGAGCAGCTTTAAACTTCAATTTCTTGGCTGTAAGCTTATCAGTTGGAAACTCTCCTTCCTCGATATATACCCTTATGGGATCCATCCAAGATGGTCCTAAATCAAGGGTGATAAAATTCATCCTCGGATCTTCATTTATACTTCGACCAGCTAACACTTCAATTGGGATTGTTCGTCGTAGCTCGGTGCAAGTAGCTGATGCTAGTCGAGCTAGGGCGTCTGCTCTCGCATTCTCCATTCTTGATATTCTAACCAGCTGAATAGCAGCAAATTCTAATAACAGTTCCTTTGCCTTTGCATGATATTTGATCATTAATTCTCCTCTAACTGCATATACTCCCATTATTTGGTTTACAATCAATTGAGAGTCACTGAAAATCACAACCTGTTGTGCCTCCATAATTTTTGCCGAATTAAGCCCTGCAATCATAGCCTCATATTAAGCCTCATTATTGGAAGCTTTGAATTGGAAACGCAAATTGTATTCCATGTCGACCTCGTCTGGAGTGCTTAGAACTATCCCCGCGCCACATCCTGTAGTGCAAGATGAGCCATCTACATATAGCCTCCATATAGGTAACTCGTCTTCAAATTTTTGATCAGTCAGAGTTCCTCGGTGAAATATTTGCTGCTTCCTTTCATCCTCCCCGTATTTTTCTCACTCCTCATCGATCACCTTTTCTTTCCCTTTTACCAACCGAGGTTGGTCTGAGCTCGAATTTAATGATCCTGTAACATCCACTTGCCCTCTTACCAACCGGAGTTGGTCTGAGCGAGTGTCTGTCGATTCTGTAACATCCACAGGTTGATCAGCGAGCAACTCTTATTTCTCGGGGGTATCAGGATAGGTGAACTCTGCTATGAAATCTGCTACATCCTTCCCTTTTTGTGATGATTTGGGTTCATAAATTATATCATATTCTTCGAGCTCTATTGCCCAGTACATCAATCTCCCTGATTTCTCTGGCTTATGAAGGGCTTGTCTCAATGGCGCATCGGTGTACATTACTATAGTATGAGCCTAGAAGTACGGCCTCATTCTCCTACTCGCCTCAATCAGCGCCAGTGCTAATTTCTCCAGTCTCGGATATCTGATCTCTGCTCCTCGGAAGGCCTTACTTGCTTAGTAAATTGTCTTTTATACTCCATTCTCCACTCTGATCAACGCCGAGCTAACTGCATTCTCGGATACTGCAAGGTATAAATACAATTTTTCTCCCATCACCGGCCTGGACAATAGTGGGGGTGCTCCCAAATATTTCTTCAAGTCTTGAAAAGCCTTCTCACATTCATCATTCCACTCAAAAAAATTTCTGAGTGTCTTGAAGAATGGGAGACATTTATCAGTTGCTCGTGGCACAAATCTATTGAGTGATGCTACTCGTCCTGTGAGACTCTGTACTTCCTTCTTCGTTGTCGGAAATCGCAGCCCTAATAGAGCTTTGATCTTTTCAGGATTTGCTTCAATGCCTCGTTGATTGACAATGTACCCGAGGAACATGCCTTCTCGTACTCCAAATATGCACTTCGTCGGGTTCAGCTTCATTTGATATTTATCTAGTTGATCAAAAGTTTGACTTAAGTCAACTAGATGATTTGTAGCTTTCTTGCTTTTTTGTCAGAATGTCGTCAACATAGACTTCCATATTGCCACTGATTTGTTCAGTAAAGACCTTGTTCATCAGCCTCTGATATGTCGCACCTACATTTTTTAAACCAAAAGGCATAACATTATAACAATAAGTTCCCCTAGGGGTTATGAAAGAAGTACTCTCCCTGTCTTCAAGTTTCATTTTGATCTGATTATAACCAGAATAAGCATCCATGAAGCTCAGCAACTCGTTTCCCGAGGTAGCATCCACCAGTTGATCAATTCGGGGCAGTGGAAAGTGATCTTTTGGGCATGCTTTGTTGAGGTCGGTGAAGTCTACACACATCCTCCACTTGTTGTTTTTCTTCTTTACCATCACCACATTGGCTAACCAATCTGGATATTTTACATCTTCAATGAAATAAGCTTTCTGGAGCTTCTCGACTTCCTCCTGTATAGCTTGATTTTTCTCGGGACTGAATACTCTTCTTCTCTACTTCACAGGCTTGATCTCCTTATTCACATTGAGCTCGTGGCATTTGAAGTTTGGGTCAATCCTAGGCATATCTTCATGACTCCAGGCAAAAGTTTGTTTTCTGCTTCTAAGGAAAGTTATAAATTCTTGTTTTAGTGAGGTTTCCAATGATGAACCTATTTGAGTAGTTCGTTCGGGATGTTCGTCGTCTAGAATGATATTTTCACTAGCTTCCACCACTTGACCTTTCACGAGTTGCGACTCATCCCGAGGATCCAAGGTTTCAATTTCTGCACCTTCATCCACTTGATAAGTAGTAGTCTTTTTCTTTGATTCTTCCAATTCATCTTGCTCGGCAGATGAATAATAGCACTCCCGAGCTACTTTTTGATCAGCTTTCATAAATCCTACTCCAAAGTTTGTTGGAAATTTTAGGCATTGATGCACTGTAGATGGTACAGCCTCGAACTTCTTCAATCCTACTCTTCCCGTGATGATATTATATGATGACTGGACATTCTTATCCATCACGAAAAAGAGTATTCTTTCTGTCCAACAAGCAGGCCACGTACCAATGAATATATCCAACTTAATCGTACCAAATGGAAACACTTTTTTGCCAGCAAAACCGATGAGGGGTCTGTGGTGAGGCTCCAGTTGAGATAGCTTTAAATTTAAACTATCGAAACACGAGTAGAACATGATGTCTTCCGAGCTACCATTATCGACCAGTACTCTTGAAATCATTACGTCCTTCATTCTCATTTTGATCACTAATGGGTCGTCATGAGGATATCAAACTCCTGCAAGATCATTCTTTGAAAGCCCAATGACCAATTTTTCTTTGTTCACCTTTCTCGGGCGATCTTCCTCAGCTAAATTTATTTGCTAAATGTACGAGCAAGCTTGAGCCTCTCCGAGGTAAGCTTTTCTTTCTGCAGTAAGGTCTCCTCCTCCTGCATCTCCTCCTGTAATGACATTGCAATCAAATGACCCAAAGCGTATTGAAAATACCTCTCGTTCTGGCTGCCTTTGTTTCTTAGGAAGATCAGGGTCATCATCTGGATCATCTTCATGGTTTCTCTTCTTTTTCTCCTCTGCTCGACGAGGAGATCTAGACCTCTCTCTAGTTCGGTCGTTGTTTCTTCTTTTGCCTCCCCGATCAACATACTTTGCTAGCTTTCCTCGTCGGATGAGTGTTTCAATCTCGTTCTGAAGAGCTATGCAATTTTTGGTCATATGGCCATGATCCTTATGGAACTCGCAATATTTCTCCCTATTCCTCGTGTCAGGGTCTGACTTCATTTTCTTTGGCCAGTTTAACTCCTCGCTGTTCTTAATTTCTTCCAGGATGTGGTTGATATTTTCCTTCAAAGGCGTGTAATTATCAAATTTCTTCAAGACTTCCCATGACGACCTACTTTTGGAATGTTTGTCACCACCATTGTTCTTATGCTCTTTCTTCTTAGCTTTATCACCTTCCCCCTTGGTTTCTTTGGAGTCCATATTCATATTCGCAGACATAGCCTCATCGGCGTTCATAATCTTGGACGCTTTTCCCATCAGGTCCGACATGGTTCGAGGTGGGTCTTTGGCCAAATTGTAGTACAACTTGTTTGGCAGTAGTCCACCATCAAAGCAGTAATCGTTGTTTTCTCCTCATAATCAATGACTTCGAACTTCTCGTTATTAAAACGAGTTATATAGTCTCTAATACTCTCACCAGCTTTTTGTCTAACACTTAACAAATGTGCTACTCATTTAACTAGATTTGCTCCGAAGTAGAAATTCCCAATGAATAACTCGGCCAGTTGAAGAAAAGTTAAAATCTTACCTCGAGGAAGATTATTATACCATATCTGAGCAGATCCGGTAAGAGTTCCCGAGAATGCCCTGCATCTCATCTCGTTTGGGACAGCATAGATGTCGGCAGCAGCTTGATATTGTTCTATATGAAGGACAGGGTCAGTCTTCCCATCATACTTGGGAGTCACAACAGGTGCTTTGAACTTTGATGGTGTTGGAAAATCAATAATGTCCTGGACAAAAGGTGTTCCTCGAACAAAGGTTCATTGTAGAGGGTTCTTAGCCTTAGCCATTTTCCCTAATTTATCCTTCAGCCTATGAATAGATCCTTTCCATGCATCATTCCCTTCCTTGGGCCTATTGGTTCGAGCAACTGATCGCGTTGAAGTGGCTTCCTGGGATTTATCTTGACGAGCAGTTGGTCGGTCAGCGGATCCATCTTGACGAGCAATAGGTCGTGACTGGGCAGATCCTTCCCTTAAATCTAATGGTCGTTGAAAGCTCCTCGACGCTGCATTAAGAGGACTTTTGTTCCTCCTAGGGCCTAATCGATCAAAAGGAGAGGCCCTACTTAATCTTTCCAATGCACTGGCCCTTTCTAGGGAGAGGGTGACACGTTGTTCAGTATCTGTGGCTCGCATTGACGAAGTTCGTCCAGGTTGATAAGAAAAATCATCAGATTCCTCATTGCGATATGAGTTAGTACGCCTAGTACGCACAGAAGGCGCACGGATATTTCTTTGAATGCTTCGTGATCCGGAACGGGCTGGCGCACCACCATGGAGGGTTTGGATGAGTTGTCGCATCGTTTCTTGCATGACGGTCTGGCCGTGAGCCAGATTCGCCATCATTCTAGTCAGATCAGGAATAATTAGTGGAGCAGATGGATTTAGAGGGGTTCCAGTGTTTCGATTATTGGATTCAGGTATATCAACCATTGGTATTGGATTGTTATTGGTGAGAGAACGATATTACCAGTCGTTTCCCACAGACGGCGCCAATCTGTTGATGTAAAAAATTAGATCACTATAATTATTCAATCACAGATAAATAAATGAGACAAAGAATTTTAAAGTGGTTCAGCCTTATAAGAATGGCCTACGTCCACTGTTGCTTTATTGCTGAGTGTTTGGAAATTCTCGATTACAAGAAATTGCGTTATGGATCCCAAAGTTTGGATTCAGAATCAGCTCCCCTTACAATGAGGATTGTACAACGTATTTATAGCCTTGAGGCTGTCATCTAAAAGGGTGATACATTAATTGATATACATATGAAAGGGTAATACATTTAATGCCCTTTAAGCGTGTGCGTCTAAATGATAAGCATTTAATGAACCAGTTGAACTGTTGGTTATTCATCAATTAATGTTCTGTTCGAGATGCAGCTCGGACCGCCTGAGTAGCTCGGACCGCCTAAGCTTTCTGGTATTCAAGAGTTCCTCGGAGAGGTCTGTTCCTCGGAGCGTATGAGTTCATCGGTGATGTCTGTTCCTCGGATCGTATGAGTTCATCGGAGTAACATGGTTCCTCGGAGCGTGTGATTATCTCATAAGTGTTTATTGTTGCCATGTAGACAGCCACGTGTCTTTGTTTGATTGATCCAAGTCAGCAGATTAAATTTTTATCAACAGACGGTATAGGGAAGATTGGGTATAATTTAAATTTGATTCAGTTGGAACTATATGGTGAGACTTAGTGTAACATCGATGGGGATTTTCATTAATGAACTGTATGGGCGGTACTACTTAGATTTCTTGCGAAGTGAGATTTATACTCGGAGTTGACCTTATCAGTATGGTTAATTTTTCTGAATTTCGGGACGAAATTCTGTTATAAGGGGGGAAGTATGTAATACCTCGTAATTTTACTGACTTTTAAAATGGGTTATATTTTAAATTAATGGATTAATTGGATCTTATTATAAATTAATTCATTTGGGTTTTATCCGAATTGTGGATATTAAAATGGATGATTCTGAATATTACTTAGAGATATTTAGGTAATATATGAATGTGATGTCATTGATATGACGGTATGATATAAATTCGGTAATTTGAATTTTTAGTCAGACGCGGTATGGGACGTGTCGGGACTAATTTATTAAATTAAAAAGGAAATTTATTTTCTATCGACCTTATAGTCATTTCGACTGCGTCGTTGCGTCCGGAAGGTTCGAAATAGTCAGAAAAGTCTATTTGGATGTTAATTTTGAGTTTCGGGTCATTTCGAAATGAAAAGACAATCCAAAAGGGCATTTTGGTTATTTTTACAAGGGGGATGAATAGTGATTTTGGGTTGTGTCTTATTATAAGTATTTGGAGATTAGTGTATGTAGGTTCATTTCATCTCTTCTACACAAAATTGAAAAGTCATCTTCTTAGAGATAGTGGAAGGTTGCTTGGAAAGAAAAAGAAGTTTGCTGGGGAAGGAGGAGAACCAAAGGTCAAAGGTCACCACCACCATCACCACCTGTGTTATTCAACTCCAATGGATCAGATCTTCATTAGAGGCAAGTGTTTGATATTTGCAATTTAAGTTGGTATATTGTCCATGTTAGGATAGTTATAAAAAGAGATGATTTTCATGCTTGGAAGATGAAAGGATATAGTTGTTAATGGATTTTTGGAATCTAAAAATATATAAGAATGAAACTCATGTTGTAGGTAGTTAGTAATCCAATAAATATTCATCAATCTGTGGAAGAAATTTTGAAAATCATTTTGTGTTCTTGAAGATAATATGTTGATAATTTTCTTGAAAAAGAGGCAAAAACGAGTGGAATGAGAAGAGCCAATTTGGAAGGTTTAGATCTTCTTTTTGAGTGCATTTGGATGAGATTTAAGAAAAACTCAAAACACATACCTGACTCAATTTTTCGTGTAGAATCAAAATCTGAAGTCGGATTGATGATTTGAATAATTTTTGGATCTGATTTTTCTGAGTATTTAAAATATGAGAATTCATGATGTTTTTTCTTTTTAATGTTGGTTCTTATCCCAAAACTTTTGTAGATCTTCGGTGATTATTAATTGGATATTATGGGACTTAGAGAAGATCAGTAAGCCCTAGTTAAGATTTGAATTAATTTGATTGGGATTTAATTGATTAGAATTATGATAATTAAAGTTAAAGAGATTTCGGTTGCTAGATTCATGTGTTGGATTCTAATCTGTTTGTATGAGGATTAAGGATAGTTCAAGTAGGGGAGATTTAATATAACACCTGGGTAGCCTTAGGGTTACAATTTAAACATCAAGGACTGAGTTTAAGCTCATTATTGATTTCGCAAGGGCTGAGTGTAGTACAAGAACATAGTGGTATGGCTCCTGGATAGAGATGGGAGTTTAGAACACATTTGGTTGAAAGAGGGGATGAGGTTATTCCGATCGCATATTTGAAGTTGACGAACCTCCTCGATCGACAAAGTTAAGTAGTAGTGTATTGGAGGGGTTCCTTGTTTGGATTTCTCTTTGCGAGATGCTCCGCGCATGAACCTTAACGACGTCGGGAGTGGAGAGATGTTATAGGATGCGAGGATAATTAAATTATGAAGTAAAGATATGATATTTTAATACGTGGAATTTAAAAGAGATATAATGCTACGTATGGGAATTATCTTAGGGTAGTGATATTACCTTATTGATATTATATTATAGGTATGATAATACCTGTTTGATTGATTGATGATTTATGTGTATGACATACCTAGCTTACTTGCTATCGGTGGGAGGTTTGCGCGTGAGGGCAGACATATCCTGATGAATCCATGGGATCTTTGATTTGTCGCTCGAGAACATAGGTCTATGAAAGACTTATCGGAGAGTTTATAAGTCCGCTGACTATGGGTACGTAGGTATGTGCGTGACCCATGGGTATGAGAACTATGTTCGCCTCCAATGATTGTGTTGTTGTTAATGGTTCGAGGTATCCTCACCGAACCTTTTGTCCCCTTTTCGGCGACCAGCGATCTTGGGACATGATAGCAGAGTAATGCATTGCACCGCAGCTGTGACTCGGGGTGCCGTATTATATATGAATATATATATATGTAATGGATTAAATGAATGAATGGATATTTATTATGGTTAAATCTATCTACGGTGATAATTGTAGATAACGGTGAATAGAGAAAGATAATTGAATTAAGTTAATTAATGTTTATTGAAAAACTTAATTCATATTAATGAGAAATGATTCATGTTAATGAGAAACGATGAGAAATGTAAATGAATAATAATGTGACGTATGGTATGGGACATATAGGGATTATGATATTGGGATGGAATTATAATATGGAGACTAGAAAAGAGGAACCATTAACTAGGAGGTTAATAGGAAACGTTAAGTGTGCACTCTAGTTGAGAGGTGAGAATGGCAAGTGAAAGTTGGGTCTAACATGTATATAATAAAAGATTTATTGCACTTGTTAAATACTTGTTGTTTTAAAAATAATTTACACATTCGGGCTCTCACCCGTTTCCTTGCATATTTTCTTTTCTATTATATCTTCTATATCAGGTGTTCAGCAACAGGGACGCCAACCTTAGCGGATTATGACAGGATATGGGTTTATGGAGTTTTGCTTAGACGCCTATCATCATTTGATTCACAGTATTCTCTTAGTAGGGCATGTCGCCCAAAGGATTCAATCATCTTCTTCTATCGGGGTTAAATACTATTGTATTCGGGTCTTTTTAATACACTTAATATTGTTGGATTACTGTAATGGATTAATATTATTTGGGAATGTTTATTCCAATTGCATTCAAATCCTTTTGTGTTATCTAATTAGTTATCAATGTTGTAGAATAAAATGTGTTGGGTTATTCTTAAACTAGAAATGGATTTTGTTAAATTAAAATTTGAAAAGTTTTAACACCAGCTTAATTGAGTATTGGGTGAGTTGTAAATGTTTTCGACAGTGATGCTAAGAATGAGCCAACTGTATATTCTGTTTTAATTTGGTATGGGGCTGTCCACTCGGTATTTAATTAGGCGGGGTGTTACAATAGGAAGAAAGGAAGTTTTTACAAGATTAAGGTAAATTAATATGGATAAGTAAGGTTTTCGGAAGTAAGACGATTAATGCATTTAAATACATATTTTTCAAGTTCTCCCTATATGTTCCTCGCGTAGTTTATCTTGAAAATGGAATCCCATATTAAACAAGTGGAATCTTAAATAAAATAAAACTGGACTAGTAATATTATATAGGTTCTTTCATTGCACTTCACACCTAACGACTCGATTCGGACCGGGTTGACCACGGGTAACCTATAAATTCGGGTCGGGGCATTACATCCAACATGTATACATATAATTAATTCTACCGACATGATCCCTTTACAATGTGCATGATTTTTGTAAAAGAATATTAACAGTGTTGATTGACTACTAAATGAAGGAGTAAGGTGATCTATGAAGGCTCACGGGGCCGACCAGATTGCCTAGACCGACCTGATGAATATCTGAACCGATCTCATTTCTTCAGATGATGCGTCCATAAGTCATCTTCTGATTGGTTCATGGGCCATACAATATTTATGATATAACACCCAATCATGTTCTTAAATCAAACTTCAATATATAAACAATCCATCAAATCAAACCTAAACCAGCTAGAAAGCATGATAAATGCTATAATGGAATTAAAGAAAGTTATGAAATAAATAAATAAATAAATAAATAAATAAATAAACAGTGAATTAAACTAATAAAGTTTGAATTATAAAAGAAGATAATGAATAGTAACTTAGAATCAGACCCTGTGAGAAAGAAAGTAGAGAATCTATTAGTACTAAACCTAAAAATATCTAAAATCTAATATATAACTTGATGCATAAAAAGAAAAACCCCACTTACTAGTTGTTGTAAGTAAAATAAATTAAAAGAAAACAAGGCAAAAGCTCTAAAATATCATAAATCTAGGATGGTCAATCGATTGATGATTATATTAATGATTCAAAATCCAATGATTCTATTAATGGCTCAAAATCCAATGCACTGCCTTTATATCTTTACAAAACTCAGTAGAATCAATCGATCGATGTCTGGTTTTTTAGCCCACTTTTTTCATCAAAAAGAGAATGTTGCCTCTCACGAAATCAACCATTACTTCATCATCCGAACTTCAAATGACACATAGTTTATGGAAAGTAAAGATAAGTCTAAGAGATACACAACCATATAAATCCAAGGTCAAAATTCATAAGTATGAAATTATGAAAACTCCCTTAATATTTTATCTTGCGGTGAAACTTTCCCCAAACATAACTAATTTCTCTACGTAGCATCCCAACACATATAAAAGCTCAAATAGAACTTGGAAACCATATATATATATGATTATCTAATAAATGAGCATAAATATAGGAATTAATGGACATAATCATGCTACAATACGCAAGAATAATATGGTACTATATACAATACTCATAACTAATCACACACCCAAACTTACACATTTCTAGTCCCTTGTGACGAAACAAACTTTAATCCATACAAATCCAGTTTAATGACACTAGGGCCACTATATTACCCAACTTTGACCCATGATCCATCTTAACAAGTCTAAAGCCCAAATGGGTCATACCAAGTCGCGAAATTACACGGGTACGATTAAAATCGTTGGGGTGGTGTTACGCAAAATCCAGTTATATGGTTCATTCAAACTATGCATCTATAATGAGAAGAATTATATTGATGACTACTCAATTCCCTTTTTAAATAGCCTCCTTTAATTTACCTTGGTGCTCCTCTTTATGCAGTTAGAAAAAATAATATCCTTTTTAATGATTTATTGGATAGGATCAAAAGGGGGATAGTAGGCTGGTCTTATAAGCTCTTATCTCTAGGTAGTAAACTTACCCTCATAAAACATGTCTCCCAATTAATGTATTATCATCTCTTTGCATCTCTTAATCCTCCTAAAAGCATCATCAATGCTTTGGAAATAATCTTCTCTAATGTTTTTAGGGTATTACTAATGGAAATTTAAACGGGCATTGGAAGAATTAGAAGGCTCTATGCCTTCCTTATTAAGAGGGGAAAGGGTTGTAATAAAGAAGATTTCTAATTTTATTGCGGCCTAGACATGTAAATTGTCATGGAGACTTTTGACAATTGATTCCAACTATTCGTTATACATGAGGAATAAATACTGTAAAAGGGGAAGGCTGATTAATTCTATTTGTAGGATCTTATCATCTCAACTTTGGAAAAGGATGCATACCTATATTAAAGTGATAAAAGAATGGGTGGAGTTCTCTACTGACATCAAATGGAAGGGAAATTATAATGCCCAATTCTTATTGGATTAATCTCAGAGAATTATTAGACATATGTGTTTCATTCAATATTCTTAAATTTATGTATGGAATAGAAGATTACCTAAAAAAGTCACTATTTTCATGTGGAAATTACTCAATAATATTATGCCAACAGATGAATCCATCACTAGACTTAATATCCCATTAGCATCCAAATGTTATTGTTGTGATTCTCATCAGGAAGAAACTTCAAATTGTTTATTTCTTGAAGGATAAGTGGCAAACCAAATTTGGAATCATTATGGTGGGGTGGTGGGTATCTAATCTTCCCCCTCTAACATTAGAGGTAATTTGATGGTCTGGTGGATCAAAAGTAGAGGTAAGGATATTATAGCTACTTTGTGCACTCTCGTTCTTTGTATCATTTCCTAACAACTTTGGAAAGGGAGAAATAGAAGAAAATATGATGACTATACTATGAAGACTGATTTTATTGTTTCAAAAATTTATAAGGAAATATCAAAGATATATTTATGTCTAGACCTTTCATAGAAAAAAAAAATAAACACTAGATATTGAGTTGATTAATGACTTTAAAATACTCTGTAATTAGTTTTGTATTTGTCACTGGAGAATAGATGTTTTTCTCCTATGAATAAATTCTTCTTTTCTTAAAAAAATAAAATAATGTCCATACCTTTGCAGATTTTGTTATAGATTCATGATGTGGTGCCGAGTTGATGTAGAATCTGATTTGTAAAATCCTTTTGTCTTCTAGTGTATGATCCCTTGGATGAGAGAGAAGGGTGGTCTTCTCCCTTGAAAGAAAGCCTTGGATATTCTTCTAGAGAATTTTTTTCACTCTTTTCTTTTATCTCTCTCAAATTAATTTAATTGTGTTTTATTTACACCACCTCCTTAGCCGACTCCTACTTATCCTTCTCAACTTAAAAACATTACGGGAAGAGTTTGAGCAAGTAAGGACCCCTCCAAAAGATTCTAAAAAGGTGCCTTTAGTTAATTAAGAGTACAAGTGACCAAACACAAAATAATGGGCTCAATAGAATGAGGTACTACGTTAGGGACCTAAGGATAATAACTAAAATTGGCTTCCAAATAGAAAAAAAATGAAATTCCAAATTACTCTCCCGTAATTTATTTGTTTTTCCATTTAGTCTTAATTAATTCCTCTAAATAATTACGACTGCATTCCAATTTTAATTACTCAAATTTACCATAATAAAGAGGCCTAATGTTTGCATAGTTGGATGACTCATAATATGATTCTTTGCATATAGTGTAGAATACCCGCATGGTAAAAAATTGGCCCCTAACTGATATTCATCAACATCTTATAAATATTCCTAGATCTCAAACAAAACTTATTTGACATCTCTACCATAATATAAAATCCACTGGCCGAGTTTACTAGTAGAGTCAAAATTATAAGTTTATTAAGGGGGTATCATATCCCAGGATACTTCCTTGATGCGAATTTATGGAATATGATCTCGGATATACTAACATTATCCTTGCCCAACTTATAGGGATTATTCACCGAGTAAAAAATTCAATCGCATCCATCAGGAAGTCAAAGCAATGATGACATGAATATTCCGATCATCATATATCTCGGGATTAATAATATATTCAGCCTATGCAAACCATGAGATTCTTCAAGTCTTATTAAGTCAGCATCAAGAATCGACTCTCATCCGTGGTCCTGGTCAATACTTTCCTGAAGTACTTGTGCAATCTTTCTTAAACTCTCAAACAAGCTCCTGATCCTGAACCATCATACATGTTTTAATAATCAAGATGAAATATTAAATTGTATTTGCAACCTTATTGATAGGATGTCAACCCTCCTATCTAGGTTGTGAACTATTCAACCATGCTAAAATTGAAACTCTAATCTTCTATGCCCACACCCAAATTCCTACTGATCATAATTTATCGACATTACGATATATTTATAAACAAATATAAATAACTTATACAATCATGATTTTATATTTCGGATGGTTTATGACGAACCCTTATGGCTGAAGAGTATATAAATATCATAAACATGGTTTTAAGAATAAAAATCCAACATAAAGCGCAAAACTTCTCTCTACAATTGAACAACATAACAGTAGGAAAAGATATCTCGGATCCCCAAAGAATGTGGGTGTGTGCACTATTTATAGGCTATTGGAAGAGAGAGAAAAAAAGTGACATGTGTCTTGCCTTTTTAGGTTATGCAGGTACATACTATACATGCTATTGAGAGAATAATCATAAAGTTTGTTATTGGAACATTGGACAAATATTTGCATATCTCCTAGATGCGCACGTGTAATTAATACTACTGACATCATCCATTCATGTTTTGCATACTTGTTGTAAAGGAATATTAATAGTGTTGATTGACTGCTAACTGACGGAGTAATGTGATCTATGAAGGCTCCTGGGGCCGACCAGATTGCCTAGGTTGGCCTGATGAATATATGAACTTATCTCATTTCTTTACATGATGAATCCATGTGTCATCTTCTGATTGGTTCATGGTCCAGGCCATACGTATGGTATAAAACCCATTAATGTTCATAAATCAAACTTTAACACACAAACAATCCATCAAAACAAACCTAAGCATTATATCATAGTAAATAAATTAATTAACCCATTTGAGTTCAATAATCCCAACCAAAATTAACATAGCTAGAAAGTGTGGTAAATGATAACTACAATAATGGAATTAAAGAGAGCAATAAAAGAAATCAATAAATAGATGAAGAAAACTAGTTAACTAAACATTGAATTAAACTAAGAAAGTTTGAATTAATAGAGAAGATAATGAAAAGAATTTATAATAAAACCCTATGAGAGAGAATTGAGAGAACCTATTAGTACCAAACCTAAAAATATCTAAACTCTAATATATATAATTTGATTCCTACAAATAAAATAATCCCCCACTTACATAGTAAGTGGAATAAATCAAAATAAAACAAGGCAAAAGCTCTGAAATATCAGAAATCTGGGATGGTCGATCGATCGATGATTCGATTGATAACTCAAAATCAAACCGACTGTCATTAGATATTTACAAAACTCAGCAGGTTCAATCGATTGATGAACCATTGATCGATTGATGCTTGGTTTTTCAGCCCACTTTTTGCATTAAAAAAAAGAATGTTGCCTCTCTCGGAATCAACCATAACTTCATCATCTGAACTTGAAATGACACATTGTTTATGGACAATGAAGATAATTTGAAGAGATACACAACAATAGAAATCTAAGGTCGAAATTCATAAGTATGAAATTATAAAAACTCCCTTAAAGTTTCATCTTGCGACGAAACTTTCCCCAAACGCAACTAATTTCTCTACTTAGCATTCAAACTAAGATAAAATCTCAAATAAACCTTGGAAAACACACACACACACACACACACACACATATATAGATAGATAGATAGATAGATAGATAGATAGATAGATAGATAGATAGATAGATAGATAGATAGATAGATAGATAGATAGATAGATAACCTTTATATATATATATATATATATATATATCAAAAAAAGGTTATCTAATAAATGAGCATAAATATAGGAATTAATGGACAGAATCATGCTAGAACACACAAGAATAACAGTGTATTATATCCAGTACTCATAATTAATCACACCCCCGAACTTACACATTTCTAGTTCCCAGTGATGAAATAAAATAAGAACCACCCAAAAAAGAGAAAAATAATAATAAATATGTACAAAGGATAAATGACACTTTTCACGGGTGCACGATTGCATTTAACAAATTCAACACGCCATTAAACCCCTAGATTACTCTAGTGAACATGTGTTGTCTCGTGAGGGGTTTCGGTGATAAAACCCACAAACATCAAGTTTTCTCAAAACATTGGCAAATAACTAAGAAGACAAGCTCAACAAGAACGAAAAGTATTTCAACACATTATTAACAAATCAAATGAGAACTTACCCAATAGTCTGTAATCATAAACATTATTAGAATAACTTCATCACAATTGAAACCTTATATATGGGAGGAAGAGAGATCATAAAAGGAAATTATGATTTGGCAAAAGTTTTGTAGTCCAGATAAACATTAAAGCGTGTATGTCATCAAACATTATCCGTGATTACACTTAACAAATGAACTCTCAATGGGGTGTAGTACAGATGGAAGATGTGTGCATAAAGAGTAAATGTAAAATGAAACAAGGTCGTGCATATGTCATCAATGAACTCTCTATATAAAATGAAAAATTGTAATCTCTATGAAAGGTTACCTCTCATTAATGGAGGTGAAACGTACTATAATAGAACTTTTCAATTACATTTACCCTGGGATTAAATAGGAGTAGTATCGTAATGTAGGTTTGGGGTTAAGGTTATGAAAGGAATGAAATCTTTACGAATTCAAAGTGTTCGGGGAGAATACTCGAGATAATGGAAATTCATGGGCAATCTCAAAATTGGAATATAACTTCCATACAAAGAAATGAACTTACTTTCGACTATGACTCTCATTACTACTCTTTAAACAACTATGGGATTCTTACTTTTTTCAATCCATTTATTTTCCTTTGTTTTCTTTTCTTTTTGTCACTTAATCTTTTCTTTTCCTCTGTTTGTTTTTTACATCTTTTTCTTCAGAATAAAAGCCAACTCGTATGCTTAATTACAACAAAGAGACAAAAAATGTCATTAAGTTCCAAGTATCATTACAAAAAAGGTATGAAAGGTGTATATATAGTTTGAAACACCAATGTGAAGTTGGTCATGGGATTTTGGGTTTTGAAATATAAGGTTATATTTACACTCAAAGGAGCTGACTATGGAAATATTTAGGGTGGGGTCAAGGTAATGGGTTAATTAACAAAGAGAGCCTATGATAATTTCCTAAATCTTTCTCCATATTGAGTTAAAACAATGTTGTAAATCATGCCCATGTAACCCATTTCAAAATGATCTCATTAATGAACGATCAAAGAAAGAGTAGTGACATTACCGATGACTTAAACGATTTTAATAAGTAAAGAGTAATTTTTAAACACTCATAAGTGAGGAAAAGAGAAACGCTCAATTGATGTAAGTATATACAATGCAAAAAACGATCATCGAGTTATAAAAGCCTCAAATCAAATCACTAAATAAAAAAAGCACATATGCTCATGGGGTCAAACTTTAATTCATGAAGGTTTTCATAATATAAATTATTTGAGGACTAAAGCCTAATAAAATGAAAAAAGAAATACTGCATCATTAAGTTATATATTGGATCAGGCATTTATTTGAATGATCACTAGAAACAAGGGGAAAATGACCAACAAAGGAGAAAAAAGAAAGAAAATATTCTTGAAAATTTTAATTTTGTTACAAAAAAGCCTTGCTTGGTTAATAAAATTATTCAAATCAAAGAAACTACTAATGAATGGGAAGAATAACCCACACCCCACACTTAAATGATGCATTGTCCTGAGTGTGAATTAAGAAAACGTGATATAAAGAGGGAGATGTAAGAGCAAGTTGTATAATTTCTATGTTTATTTTTATTTCAGCTTATACCGTTAGACCTACACTGCAGCTTCATGACTTCTTCAGATTCGAAGACTAAGTTTATGATTTTTGGAAGATTGAAGAATCTCAACAACCTTAGAAGAAGTTGTGGATGAATTTGGTAAAGATTTATTTTCCAGAGATGTTAAAATTTTTAAGAATTTGTTTTTCAAAATTTTTTTAAAGAAAACTTTGAAAAACTAGCTATCTTAATAGAATAAGAATAGCTTGTCGTTCTAATGAACTAAACAATGTTGTTAGAACGAGTTATCTTGATTCGAACGAAATCTGGAATATCGCCTTTTGGCAATCTTTGGAATCTCGTTAGAATCCTCATTAGAAGTCGTCTGAACGAGATAGGGTCAGTCATTAGAACAAGTCCTTCAAAAGATCAAACGAGGTATTTTTCATCAACCTCTGAAATGTCATTAGATATGTGTTTAGATGGTTGATCGAACGAAAATGGGTATGTCATTCAAATGAGGTACTTGTCGTTCGAATGAAAACGCGATATTTTTTTATATTAAATTTGATCCAAATATCTAGTATTTAAAGGAAGAGATGGGATTAGAGACTTTAAGAATGTGACACCTCATCTAGTTAAATACCAAGTGATCAATCTTAAAATCGGAATCTCATCGGGTTTCATTCATAATATAAGTATCAAAAATATTTTAAAAATTTACTAACCACCTAGTATTCAAAAAGACAGTGCCTAATTCGATCACTTTATTAAAGAAGAACAATATGCGGAAACAAAAACACTAACCAAGCCATTCACGCACTAATAAAAATCTGAACCAATCACAAGATAAATAACTGAATAAAATAATACCGAATAAACCCTCAGTTCCAAATACAAAAGTCCAACTAAATATCTACTGAAATAAAATGAGTCCAAAAATACAAAGTCTGATGAACTGAATTAAAAAAACTAACTGAAGGGGAGACATGCCCAAATGAAATACCTAAAATGCACCCTACTCTAGGAATGAAGTGACTGAAGCGTCTAATCTAAATCATGCAAGCATCCAAAAGTGCTGCAGCTACGCATCCCTAGAACAGATCATCAAGCTTGGCGTCCTTATGGCTGGACAACTAAAAGGTTTTAAAATTTTTTTTGCAAGACCGGTTAGAGCCCAAGAAAACCTTTTAAAAAATATTTAGCAAGTATTTATCACAGTTTAAAAACAGTTATTGATTACACATGTTAGTGCAACGCACACTCTCTTGAGTTCCTCGCCTCTCAACTAGTGTGCACGCCTAACATCATCTACCTAGCTATGCTACCCTACCCACTAGGTTTCATCAATAACTAACTAACCATATCTTGTTTATCTCACCCATATCGCCCATAAAGTTTGCTACAGTATACCATTAATTCTCATTAAGTCCTTAGTTAAATTTGTCTTTAACTCCACGGTACCGCCCATACAGTTCGTTATCGTAGTACCAATAATTAACATTACTCATATGTTATTATTAAACCATGTTCTTAATATTTAACATATACTCAATATAGGTTTTTTCGTTTTAATAACTTTCCTTACTTCTTGAGTATATTTTGTAACACCTGTCCATTTTAATCGAGCTAATTAGTTTCAACAACTACCTAAAATTCCCATTATCTCCCTTATATGGTATTCAAATCCAAAAATATCCTATCAAAGATGAAACTACATTATTAAACCTATGACTTTGCTTATTACCCAAGTACCCCATGAAGTTTTAAATTTACTAAAATAACCCTTGAACTTTTCAAACAAGCAAAACTTGACCTATACATAACCCCTAGACCCAAATTTTATATCAAATTAAACCTCTAGATTTTAAATAATTAGAATTTCTAATCCTAACCCTTGAACTTTCATGAAATTACAAATTGCCCCTAAAACTTGAAAAAATCCCATATTTAATACCAAATAAATATAAAACTTTCAAACCAAGGACTAAAACTTAAAATCCAATATTTACACATCCCCCCCCCCCCCCCCCCCCCCAATCGCCCTCCACATGGGTAGAAAAGGCTGAAATCACATGGTTACACCATGTAACCATGTGAAAGGTTAAGTCCTAACATTTTTATTTTTTTAAATAAAGGACTAATCCACCTCCTTTCTATCACACCTCGCTAAATCCTGGCATCGACCGCCACCAAAACTAAGTCAGGTGCGAGTAAATAAAATATAGTTCATAGCATGTGACATATAAGAGACATTTAAAAATCAATCCACGAGATAAATAATTTAATCAATCCCAAATGATAATAACCAACTATTCGATAAAAGATCCATCATCATGCTAAATTCAAAATACTAAACTGATCTCCAATGATATTGATAGTACAAATATAGCACCCTGTCGTGGATGGGATACTCGACTGCATATGTTTTCATGTTGGGGCCTACCTCAACATAGGGCGCAACCATACTGAACTCAGGGCGCGGCCCTCCTCATCCTAGGGCGTGGCCCTCCTCATCACAGGGCGCGGCCCCTTCAACATCCGTGGAACCATCCAGTACAGTGCGGCATTTTTGTCTTTAGTCTTACAGGATGCGGCTCTCACGTTGTTTGCCTTACAGGCCGCATCCCTCTCCATTACAACTCTAGACTTTATGTACGTCACGTGCTCATTGCACGTGAGCATATCTCCTATAAATAGACGACTACACCTAGAAAATAGAGGAGGGAGAGATCAATTCCACACGCCCGAGGCAAGTTCTACAACATCGACTCTCTCTACCTAACCTCAGTACACAACTTAGGGGCTATTCATCCACATCGTAGACACCTCTCCGGCACACCGGAATCATCCATCATCATGTACTCTCCTTTATTTCATACTTGTACGACTCTTTAGGCACTAATATATCTTAAAATACTACGCATATAATGAGAATAGAGCAACACAGTGGACGTAGGCCTATTTTAGGGGCTCAACTACTCTATATCTTATTTTCTCTTTGTTTACTTGCTTTATTATTTATTTTATATTTTACACTTGACTTGTTGATGCGAGAGCGACTAGTGGACGATTTCTCGTATCATCAATTTATCGCTGTCTATGGGAACGAGATAGTTCAATCTTGCGTCTCTATATATTTGAGTTCCTAAACATCTATTTCGATCCCTGAGGATCCTACGGATCATCATCTCATGGGTAGATGATGGTTATTGAACTCTATTTTTATTTACACCCTTAAATGGGTATTTCGCATATTCAGATATATTCCAGGGTCTCCATTTTATGACCTCATATCTATTCTACATGCCCCTGTGATATCATTCCATCTAGATAATGCTAAAAAGCATGATGGGCTTTAGCCCCCAAAAAGGTGAATGATTAGGGAAGAATTAGGTTTACTCCCTTTTTGCTGTTCTTTGCCTTGGATCTAGGGTTTATCATTAGAATTGTGCCATTCTGCGCACCGAGAGGTTATTCTCTCATGGATAGACCCTAGTGGGCATGCTCTCCCCGTATTTTGGGAGATGAACTCAGTTTCTGGGTTTCAATTTTGGGATTGCTCCCCCTGCCTAGCAGTGGGTGCGGCAGGTAGTTTAAATACCTTCATGTCGCGACCTCTACTGGGGAAGGTGTTACAGAAGGTTCAGAACATCAAGGAACGAACTTAGGTGGTCTCCAACACAACCTTGGTGAATACCATTCAAAGGCCATGGCAGTACACCTATGTGCCATACTGGTCATGGCCTCAACAACAACACTATGTAGCAGTGGAACGCTGCATCCCCACTTCCTACTTGGTCACTCTAATGTTTTTGTGATTACTCACTTCTGCTAGTTTTGTCTCAGATTATATATTTTTGTAAAGACTAACAAAAGTAGAAAATGAAAGGAGAGTCCAGCCAAAGCACAGAAATCAACGATGAGATTGTGCAGCTGTACAATCACCTCAACCACCTCTACGACAGTCATGCCTCACTCTAGACCCAGGTCAACTATTTAGCTCAGAGGGTGCTAATTCTTGAGGCCGCGACATCTCCCAATGTGGGTTCGGCACCCAATATCATAGCTTCAGCAACCTTTGTTGTCGCGGCAGTTCAAGAGGATCCAGCCGCGGAAGCAATCAACAGGTGCCAAAAAGGATAATGAAGAAGGTAGAGAAGAAATATGGGGCCTACACTCCGTTGGGTGTCCCGATTGAAGAGATCTTTGAGTTCATCAAAGAAGACAAGATGTTGAGGTGGACAGAAAAGCTGAGAGCTCCACCCCACAAGAGGAACAAAGCTACTTCGTGCAGATTCCATCAGGACCATGGCCATGACACGGAGCAATGCTATGCTCTGAAGGATGGAATTGAAAGTCTGGTTGGGCAAGGAATGATGAGAAGGTTCCTCAAAGATGTTTAAGGGATGCAGCCTTATCTCACATACCACATGCTCATTTTTCATGCTTATCCCTTATATTCCACCTGTCTCTACTTTGCAATGACAACCTCTATTATGTTGTTTTAAACTAAACTTTATATTATCCTTACGAAGTCATATATATATATATATATATATATATGAATAGTTGTAAAATCAAGTTCAATTTTATGGTGTCATATTTTAATTCTCATTTCCATGAAATGTTATCTTATAAAGACCATTTTTGTCTTAAACAGATCCTGACCTGAGACAACATGTTACATCGGGAATGATACTATCTAAATGGGCGACAATGCCTGACAAGACGCCTGATTGTCCGAAAATTGATGGTAATTGAAAGCGGAGAAAGCAAATATTGGAAGCAGTTATCCAAATTGGGTTGCGACATCACTCATAAGGGCTTCCAACGCTCATTCTTAACTTTTAGGAGGCGTCATTAAGTCGAGAGACTTGTAATATCTAACCAGGGATGGCTTACATATATCTATAGCTGTGGGTGGCTTAATAACATAACCCAACCTGAGGAGGCTTCAAAAATATCATATATGTTAGCTATGGGTGGCTTAATAACATAACACAGCCTGAGGAGGCTTGAAAATATTATATATGTTAGCTGTGGGTGGCTTAATAACATAACCCAGCCTGAGGAGGCTTCAAAATATCCTACATGTTAGCTGTGGGTGGCTTAATAACATAACCCAACCTGAGGAGGCTTGAAAATATCCTATATGTTAGCTGTGGGTGGCTTAATAACATAACCCAGCCTGAGGAGGCTTGAAAATATCCTACATGTTTGCTGTGGGTGGCTTAATAACATAACCCAGCCTGAGGAGGCTTGAAAATATCCTATATGTTAGTTGTGGATGGATTAATAACATAACCCAGCCCGAGGAGGCTTGAAAGTATCTCGTCTATCTACAAAGGCCTATGTTCAGATGGAAGGGCTAGAGGACTGCAGTAGTTCAATCAATACTACTACAACCGATAAAGCGACTAAGAGTTGATACTGTAATTACTCAGATTTAGATCTAATTGTAAAGCCACATAAGATGGGTTGCAAACACCCAAAGGTGTCGCGGCCTATTAGAGAAAACATGTGGTCTCTATTCAGAAAGGGGCTACGACCACTTTTAAATATTCAAGGTCATTGGCAATATGGCTGCGGCAACGCTTCTAACATGGAACGAATGGGGTAAAGGGTCGTGGCCCATGTACATAATCCATACGAGTTACAATCGCAACCTATAACCTATACGTATGAAGGTGCCGAAGCACTACTCGAAGGTGCCGCGGAAGTTCTAGAAGGGCAGCCTATGAAGAAAAATGTATGCTATTGTGCTGCGGACTTAATCTATTCTACAAGCTCGTTCAATCAATAAAGAATTTTCATTATATAAAGCAGTTGCATTCAAGCATTCACTAAAGCATTGAAGCAATCAAAGTGGTCCAAATACTTAATTGTCCGCGGCAAGGGATTTGATCCATAATATCTACTTGCTAGCTAGAGTACGAATGGGCAAAGATAGAGAAGGGGGTTGCAGCCTGTAATGTGTAATTTTAGGAGTCGATTACTAAAAAGCATCGCAGCCCACTCAGTATGGCTGCAGATACCAGAGTTTTTAAAAGCTTCGTGGCACCTCAAGCCTGATTACTAAAGGAATTAGAAAATTGAAGAAGAGTGGCCGCAGCCACAGCCACATGTTCACACCATTTAAAGTCTCAAGGCAAAAACACATCGGCATGCAGGTATATTATTTAGAAAAATAGTTGTATATTGGTGCCGCAAAAAGCTCATTCAATCAAGTAAGTATAGAGCATGTAAAAGTGGTTGCAGCCTTAATATTGAAGGTCAGAAATTAAAAAAATCTTGGCAAAATATTAAAGGTTACAGATAAAAAATAGCGCCCTAGGATGAGGAGTATAAATTACAAAGAGGGGACACAACCACCATAAAGAGGGGACACAACCACCATAAAGAATTCAAAAAAATTTAAAGAGGGCTGCAACCCTAAGATTCTGCATCATCGGCTTCATCCCCGTCTTCACCCTCTACGGCCATTATTGTCTCTTCATCCGCGGCAGCTGCCTCAGCCTCGGCCTTCAATCTGGCTTTGTCCTCCTCCGCGTCCTTGAGCTCAACAATGCATTCTTAATGCTCGGCATCACTGAGTGTCCTGGCGAGAACCCTTTTTAGTCTTAGGGAAGTCCTTTATTATTCTCTGCCTCAGCTCTTGGTAGCCATGGAGGTAGGACCTGTTATTGATAAGGAAAAAGTTCCTAGATCCCTTGAATGACTCCACTGTATGGTCAATGGTCAGCTGAAGAGCATCGCTATAGTCTGCCTCCATTTTCTTTATTGCCGCAGCATAGTCCAGGGCATCTTGGGCAGACTTGGCCTCCAGCTCCTTATACCTCTTTTGAAGGAGGCTAAGCTTATTGTTGGAAGATTTAGTGGCTTGGGTAACTTTCGCGGTCTGAGCCTAGGAAGATTTTAGGGATTCTAGGGCCTATTTGAAGTTTTCCTCTACTTCCTCCCTTGCGTTGTTTACAGCAGCCAAGTCCATTTGGGTTTCCTGAAGAGTTGCGATAGCAGACTTCTTCCCTGCCTCAAAAGATGTAGTCCGTGCAGTCTCTAGATCTGCAGCATGCACCCTCTCCGAGGCCTCTTTCAGTTTGTACAGGGCGTCGTACTTACTTTTTTGGGCTACCATGACGTTCGCGGCCTAAAATTAAAAAGTTAGTAGCAATATATGGAATGCAAAAGAAAAACGAATAAAGCACTAAGCACTTACCCTCAAAAGACTATCCAGGTCGCAGTCCTCTAGGTCATCATGGTCTTCTTCCACCCGCCTGTTGAGGTCTGCAGCATCAAAGGCCCTCTTTATCCTCCCCGTAGCCTTCGTGGTAGTGTCCCATGAGGACTCAGGGTCAGGTTGTCTTAATTGTGGCCATGGTCGATCGTCAGGGCCAGATCCCCAGCGGCACTCAGGAGGTGCCAGGTTTGCATTCACAGCAAATACAGGTGGCGGGGAGGAGAAGCTAAACGGATAGGAGCATCAGATGTGGACATCAAGCCCACTGTAGCCAGATTGGCTCCGATGTCATTATCAAACTCGATCTGGGGTTCGGAGGCAGCAGGGTTAGATTTTTTGGCTGCCAAATTTGGGGTCGCGGAAGGAGGATTCTGAACATTGGAAGGAGCCCACGGTTGGTGCCTTGGTCTTGGACCTCTTACTTTTCATTCTCCTCGTAATGTTATTGAGAACAACTGGATCCTAGTCCATCTTCGCCAGCTACACGGCCAACAGTTCCCTGTCAACCTCCTCACCTGAAAAGGGAAAGGCAACAGTAAATATAGCAGAAAGATACTGATGATCATATTATTACCTCCTGCGGCCATATCTTTTGGAATGGATTTACTGGGAAAGAACCCTGCTTCAAACATAGTTGCAGATGAAACAAGTGTGCTGAACTTCTTATGCTCAGCAGGACCTGCCATGGCCTCAGCAACTCTTTTCTCCTGTCGCTTGCTCAAGTACAAGTTGTTAAGAACTATAGAAAAATAATTCAAAGGTTAATAGAGATTAACAAGAAACTATGAAGAAAGGACGCAGATATAATACAAATACCTATCTTAGAGGGATATCCTCATTACCGCGGTAGTCTATACGATTTCTCTCTCTCGTTCTCCTCAGGATGAATCTCCCATCCTTCTTCGGAGATGTAGAAATACTTACCCTTCCAGTTCTTTACACTGGTCGGCCTCCCAGAGTTAAGGGTCTCGTCCCTGTTATGGACAGAGAATTAGTAGTACTCGGTGAACTTCACGGTGTTTTCCTTTGGGCGCTAGAAATGAAAGAACTCCGCAGGAGTAATGTCCTTTTTGAATTAATTCTCCCAAAGAATGATCGCGACAAGAACGGCTCTCCAACCATTAGGATCTAACTGAGCTGGGGCTAGTTTCATGGTTTGAAAAATACGTCTAATGGGTACAGGAACTAACAGCCACAGCCCGTAAACAAAGGCATGAAGTGGGAAGCAAACTCCATCATCAGCTAGAGCTGTGTAAGGTCTTTGGTTCGCGGCAGGTGCTGAGTACATCAAATTTTTTGGAAATTTGAAGGCCTCAGCTGCCTGGTCAACCCAATCTTGGGTCATAATGCTGCGGATGTCAAGCGCAGCTAAGGGTCTCTCATCCCTCCCAGATGGACCAGCTGGGTTATCCCTAGCTTCCGCATCATCATCTCCTACACCCAATGGGTGATTCCTTGAATTGGCTTCCTCTTCCATTGATGGGGACTCAAAATCCTTCCTAGAAGAAGAATCCGTGGAGTCTGAATCTAGTATCACACAGTTGGGGCAATCCCTCAGTTGGCAAGGCCCTATTGATCTTAGAGGGGGAACGAAAGAGAGTTCAGGAGGAGAGGTTCCAAAATTCTTTGCCCAAAAGCCTCTCAGAAATTCGTCTGGTTCAAAGCTCATATGGCTACAGCGGTACCTGAAAAATACTTTAAGAATCCGCGGTAAGATTAGTTATATGGCTACAGAGTCCGCAGTTAGGCACCGTAGCTAGTATGGTTTGAAAAATACGTTAAGAATCCGCGGTAAGATTAGTTATATGAATAGTAAATAAAAGTGATCAACAAGATTGGCTAAATGTGAAGTGGAGGTTTGAGCCCCAAAAGATAATTGTCGCCGTGGCATATTGGTTTGGTGGGAATTATTTCCCTACTATAGTTGCTAATGGGCTAAAACATTGCTGACCCTATTTATTGATCCTAGTGGATTACCCTCTGACCCTACCGGTCGCAACCATCTCCTATGTCACCAAGGGAGCTTATAGTGTCGCGACAACTTACTAAAATGAAGGATTATAGTCTACATGCCACAGCCATCTCTAAAATTACTAAAGACCCAGAATGTGAAGCATGGGCTTAAAGAACATTAAGAACATCCAAGAATAGTTTGATTTCAATATTATGAAGGTCAATTCAGGGAATTCTAGCAACAATTACAATTATTTATCAGGGACTTATATTTGATTCTTGGAAATTTGAAGATTGTTCAAAATGCAAGTGTGGGGATTCAGAGCCCTAAAAGACAACTACCGCCACGGTAGATTGATTGGATATGTTCTACAACATCGTGACTACTCACTATGCGTCAAATATTCGCGGAGGATAAATCTAAGAACCCAAGGGGCCGCAGCCATCGCCCACTGTATGCCGCAGCCAAGGTCCAAAATGGAATATTCAAAGGACAACCCTAGATTATTGATATTCTATCATATCGCGGCCTCTCTCTCAAATAGTTAAGCATCTAATGTTTAGTCGCTTTAAGATCGAATACACATAATACGAAGAGTTTATTTATGAACAGCAAGAACGATTATATAATTTCATGGGATTCGACACGGATACATGCTATGTTGTCCAAGCATTTTAAAGATCAGGGCTTCAGTTCAGCATACGAAGATGGATTCAAACAATTATTACAATTATTTTATCGTTCATGTGTGATGGCAGAATTCAATTGAAACCCTAAATTCCTATCAAGCAATCCAAAAAAATACAAGTGTTGAAGAACAGAATGACAGAATTCATGTGTTCGTGTAATTAAAGAAGAATTACGAACTACGAAAGGCTATTAAAAAGGACGTTGGTTGAAAAATTACATGGAAACAGAGAAGATGGCAATGCACCGCCACACACAACCTTGGAAGGTCGCCGAAAAACGCAAGAGAAAGGAAGAACCGAATTCACTCTCGATTTGCTCTCAAATTTTTGGAGACGTAATGAAGTCCACGGCCTGAACAATTTATATAAGAGAGCGCGGAAGACGAATCGTCGCCTTGGACATACCGTGGCACCAAAGAAAACTTAACTAAGCCGCAACCCCAATTAAATTCTCTTGGTACTATGACTTGGGGGCTTATTGATAGTACAAATATATCACCCTACCGTGAATAGGATACTCGACTGCATATGATTTTATGTCGCGACCTACCTCAACATAGGGCGCGGACATACTGAACTCAGGGCGCGTCCCTCCTCATCCTATGGCGCAGCCCCTTCAACATGTCGTGGAACCATCTAGTACAGTGCGGCATCTTTATCTCTAGTCTTGCAGGATGCGGCTCTCACGTTGTTTGCCTT
The DNA here is from genome assembly GCA_949130495.1 of Sambucus nigra. NCBI lineage: Eukaryota > Viridiplantae > Streptophyta > Magnoliopsida > Dipsacales > Adoxaceae > Sambucus > Sambucus nigra. The sequence goes on from OX422208.1 coordinate 283,701,039, forward strand.
ATAGGCTGCAACCCTCTCCATTACAACTCCAAACATTATGTACGTCACGTGCTCATTGCACGTGAGCATATCTCCTATAAATAGAGTACTACACCTCAAAAATAGAGGAGGGAGAGATTAATTCCACACGGACGGGGTAGGTTCTACAACACCGACTCTCTTTACCCAACCTCAGTACACAACTTGGGAGTTGTTCATCCACATCGTAGCCACCTCTCCGGCACACCGGAATCATCCATCATCATGTATTCTCCTTTATTCTCATACTTGTACGCCTCTTTAGGCACGATTATATTATACAATACTACGTATATAATGAGAATGGAACAACACAGTGGGCACAGGCCTATTTTAGGGGTTGAACCACTCTATATCTTGTTTTCTCTCTATTTACTTGCTTTATTATTCATTACATATTTTACACCTGACCTGTTGATGCGAGAGCGACTAGTGGACAATTTCTTGTATCATCGGATATAAAATTGAATAAACTCCAACTTAATCCATAATGAAATAACTGAATCAAAACTGTACAACTCTGGAACCGAATGGCCCACCAAATCCATAAACCGAGTCTCAATATAAATGCGAATGAATGAAAACTAAACTAAACCACTAAAAATAAGTAAATAACTCCACTAGCAAATCCAAGTTAATCTATAATAATTCCTATGCAGCTTCTCCAGACTTATTCCTAAAAAGTTTAATCAACGCACGAGGTTAGAGCCCCGAGCATGAATACACACTACTCCCCTCAAATAGGGTTCGTGAACCCAAACAGTAGCATTATACATGATATCACAATAGAATATTTTAATTAAACGAAATATAACTAAACGTGATAACAAAAGTCACTAACTACCCACAGTAATTATTATTCACAATGCACACCGATATGATTTTAAATAATTAATCCCCAGGTTGTTAATTTAATTAAATTAACCTCGTTTATTATTATTCTCACTTTATTATAGCTTTCCTCCTGCCCCAGGTGGTATTCCCACTAAAGTTTTACACATCCCATTGTTAAAGCATCCGCTGATCCGTTTAAACTGTCGATCCCGCAATTTGACAAGGTTCCACACACGACACGATATAAAATGCCAATTGACCTATTTAAACCGTCTGCCCCTGCTCATTATGTCGCCCAGATTTTAATACCCATTTTTATCTTAGGCATTAATTCTCAGTTTCTCAAATTCTCAATTATCAAATTACCCCACCCTTTTTCGATGTGAGATCCTCAAAAATACCCCTTAGTCCAATACCTAAGCATCCCCAAAGTACACATACGTCCTATCCTATTTATAGGATGAATTACCAACATATATCACGTCCTAGTCTCATGCCTATGCTAGCGTAATTCCAAATAATAATTTTAAATTAATTGACATGCAATAATCTTCAATATGACATAATTGTTCTCTTTATAAATTATTTAATTTTTTATAAGTGTGTACGCGTCCCATATAACATATAAATAATCCCATAAAATTCTACATGAGAACCTACACCCAAATCCACAAAAACCCAATAATCTAACCTACACACCCAAGGGTTTCAAAGATTAATTCCTATTTAAAAGATTCATAAAAACAGTCGTAAAATTAAGTGTCCACTTTCTCTAATTAAGTTACTAATTAATTTTATTACCAAAAACACATGATTAAAGGTTTAGGCGACACTTAAGACGCATAATACTAAAGGAAGAGAATAGAGTGTTCATGCCTGCGATTAAGATGAAGAAAATTTGTGTAGACGGTTGGATTCATCACGAAAAATTTAGCAAAGATTCGTTCTTGAACAATCTTGATTAAACTCTAATTAAGCCTTCCAAAACCTGTGACAAACCCTTGATTAAGTTGGAGGTTGATGTTTGAGGTTGAGAGGAAAATACTTTGGAAAAACTGGATGAAAAGTGATTATGAGAAGTCCCTCCACGAATTATTAGTGTTATATAATGACTAGGAATCCTAATCCCACTCAAACTCTATAAAAACCAAACCATATACCTCCTCTACCCCGACCGAATCGATTCGGCTATAGGCCGAATCGATTCGTCCCCTGTAGCTGTCACCCCTAGTTTAAATTTTATTTAACTAAAAAAGGTTTTCTCCATTAGTCACAACCCAGATCCGTGACACACATTTTTTCATTTTGACTCCTATTTTAATTTTGATTAAAATCCCACTTTTCATTATAAAAGCTCAACATTTTAAATTACTCAAAATTAATAAATTCCAAAATTTTATTTCTCCCAAATATCCAAATTAATTCAAATAAATCCATTTAAATTTATGGGGTGTTACAGAGTTCCCCACTAGCAATGGAATTTCGTCCTCAAAATTTGACAAAGCATAAACGTCATACGTAAATTGCGCAAAATAAAATAAGGCTCACATATGCCTACCCGTAGAATGCCACAATTGAGCGTCCATACACCCAATCCTACCCGTATGAAATGCCACGATCGATAATACCATATATATATATATATATATATATATATATATATATATATATATCACCTATAGATTTATGCATAACTGTGAAAATAACGGCGTACCACGTGGTCTCGCGAATCACCACTCGATTCTATCTCCAAAGTCATCAAAATGCTAAGGTCCTCAAATCAAATCTCAACACCAAATCGGTACTTGAGATATCTAATATCTACACTAACGATCTCCAAAATAAATCTCGTCTCCAATGAAAATTTTAGGTTCCTTACATTACATTACTATTTTCTAACCTCAATGCCTACATTATCCTTAACACAAACCTCTTATCTCAAAGGAATATATCTAATACGTATGCTAAACCTTCTACCTTAAGGAATTACAAATCGATAAAGGGAATCAAAGATCAATAATGCGGAAGCGAAACGGACTCACAACCTATGAGACCTAAGATCACGCTCTGATACCATCTGTCACACACCGCTAAATCCTGGCGTCGGCTTCCACCAAAACTGAGTCAGGTGCGAGTAAATAAAATATCATTCTTAACATTCGATAGATATGAGATATTTAAAAATCAATCCATGAGATAATTAATTTAATCAATCCCAAATGATAATAACCAACTAGGCGTGTTTTACTTTGATTATATCAACAACAAGTCGTGGTCAATCGTCCTACATGCACCAAAGCATCTAACCAGTAGTATGGATAACTTGGCTACTCCTACCAAATATCAATCCATTTTAGATGATAAGTCGAATTTGAAATAATTTTTAGATTTGTAATAAGTATTCCAATTATTTGTAATAACTAATAGCGTGTATTCGTCTAGTGTTTTATTATTATAGAACGACAGTTTAATGCTTCTAGTTAATTTGGACATCATCAATTTATGTTGATTTGAATCAAAATTGGTTTTTAGGTTAGTGAATATGTTAATTTGGATTTTTAACAATTTAAGAATTAATTCAAAGTCAGTGACATTGCCCGAATTTGAAACCATATTTAGATTTATAATAAGTATTCCAATTATTTGTATTCTTATAATGTCGTTAACTTGTATTCTTCTAGTGCTTTGTTATTATCGATTGACAGTTTAATATTTTTATTCAATTAGATTTGATCATTTTCTCATATACATGTTTATACTAATAACAATAACTTTTGCAGGAAATGTCTTCATCAGGGCGATATGGTGACGGAGGCGAGGAAGGCTCATCTGCCACTAGGCTCCTAAAATGGGGAAATTGGGATCCCTTATCGAGAACAAGATGGTCTTACATGCTAGGGCCTTGGAGTTGCTTAAGACAATCGTCGGTCCGGAGTACATGGATTGGAGGAAGGTGCCCGTCGAGCTCAAGATGTCCATCTGGGGGCACTGCAGGTAGCTACTCACTTTATTTTTATTTTCTATTTATATTTATATTTTATTATATTTTATAATTTAAATACAATTAACACTTACTTTCTTTTTGGTTTGTATTTGTTTGGCAAGAACAATTCGGCCTTCCCCCATATGTCCGCGACACAACGTTCGAACAATTAAGTGATTATTACAAAACGTGGAGGAAAAACATGTGGGCGTGGTACTTTGTCCAGGATCGGGAGTCCATATTACGTCTTAGGGACACGGTACCATCGAAGGAGACAATCTCATTGGCAAGTTGGCAGCAGTTTGTCGATAATGAGATCTCGGATCGACAGTTGTCTTCTTGTCAATCGGGGAGGTCAAATCGGGCCCAAAAGGTCAACGTGCACTACTCCGGGCATACGTCTTACGCCAAGGTAGAGTACAAGATGGATATTTTTAAATTTTCTTTCATTTTAGTTTTATGTTATTCTAATTGAGCATTACTTTACATTACTTACTAATTTTGCATTATTTTATTATAGGAGATGTGGAGTGGCCCTGGGGGTAGGCCACATAGGCTCGATGCCTATGTGGAAATTCGGATGAAGAAGGGCATGGATAAGGAGGTGTCCTCGAGCATGGCAGTCATAATTATAAGTTATAAAAATATCTTACAATTGTTTACTTTTTTTAATTACTTTATAAATTTTTTATTAACTTAACTAATCAGGTACTTTTTATAATTTCAGGAAAAGCTTAAGGAAGTGTACAACTCCCAGTCTAATGTCGACAAGGCATCTTTGGCTACGGACGCACAAAGCCAAGTGCTCGGGGAAGACAAGGGGATGAGCTCTTGGGTGGGGAAGTCAAGGGTCACTGGGATTGAGACGAGCAACACCGGGTAGGCCCACGAGGTGGACACCCATGGAGATAAGTTAGAAAGGCTGGAGGTAACGATCCAAAATATGTTCGAGGACGCCACTGTTTCGTCTCTCACCCCCTCACCGCCGCTATGCACCACCTCACAGATGCCCACCTACTCGTTGTTTGTATATGATCCATTCGCCACCTTGACCCCCGTCGAATGGCCTATGCCAATAATTGGTTAGCCGAGTGTGTATATAACAGACACACAGGGTGGAATGCCCATAGCAAGGAGGTTGAGGAACCCGAACACACACCCGAGTAGTTTTGTCCATGGACGTGCATTACAACCAATTAAGGAAAATGTTCGCATCACGCATATTTTTCCCAAAAAAGAGAATGAACTCTTATGGTTGGATGAACAGTGTTGCGTTTAGCGAATTAAAGATTGTCAATTCGTATGTAGTGTGGCCTACCTTCCTTCTGAGGTTTATTCTGTTCGTCAGACTTGATGGAGACTCAATTTTGAGTCTTAAGAGCTTGGTAAAGTAAATGTGCTATAAAGATTGATTCGTTTAGGAGAAAAGAGGCATGACTAAGGTCTTATACAACACCATTGCTTACTATTGGGACTGGCAGAGGTCTTTAGAACTAAGTATCACTATATATATGGTCTAAGATCGGTTGAGGGTCCTTTTTCCTTGTCCGAGAATCTTGAAGGGGTTTAAGAGTCTTTTTAAGGTCAAGGGTTTTATAGGGTATCATCAGTAACTGTAATTGGTTTCATTATATTAACTATGTCTCAATTAATAAGTGTAATTGTCTTTATTTTCATCATTATAATTATATCTAACTTAATAAATGCAACTGCATCTAAGTTCATCATTCTAACTATATCTGACTTGATAACTGTAATTGTATTTGTTTTTATAATTGTACTTGTATCTAACATGATAAGTGTAACTGTATCTATTTTCATCATAGTAACTAAATCTAAATTCACTAGTGTAACTATATATATTTTAATTATTATAACTGTAACTAAATAAAAGTGTAATTGTATTTATTTTCATCCTTGTATATAAATCAATAAGTGTAAATGTATCTTTTTCATCATTTTAATTGTATGTAACTTAATAATTGTATTCTTTTTCTCATTATAACTATATCTTACTCAATAATTGTATTTGAATTATTACTATAAATGTGTTTGTATTTAACTTAATATGTGTATTTATTCCCATCATTGCAATTGTATTTAGCTTAATAAGTGTATTTAAGTTAATAAGTGTAACTCTATCTATTTTCATCATTGTAACTGTATCTAAATTAATAAATAAAAATGTATCTATATACACCACTGCAAATGTATATGTTTCTACATTACTAAATATTAATCTATCTACATTAATAAATGTATATATATTTTTATTCTTGACTGTAATGTATCTAAAATAATAAGTATAATTATAACTATATTAAATATTATAACTCTATATGTATTCATCATAATCACCTTACCTACATTAATAACTTTAACTATATCTATAAAACCTCGGCCTGGCTTTGGTCACCATTGGTCAACCCTTATCGAGCTAAGGAGTTAAAAAGAGGGAGGGGAGATTTAGCCATTTTATTTAAGAAAACCTTTAAAATTGACTCATAAGTTTGGTGCTTGAGGTTCTTGTTTATGTTTTAAGAAAAAGGTGGCCACTATGGGATTAGTTATTTAGCAGGTGTCACACCCCGTAAAATTCGACAAACGGGGTGGCCAGTCACCGCCGCCGAACTAGGCCCGGCGTGAACTAAATAAATACCATTCTTAGCATGAGATAGATATGAGACATAAATAAATCATCCATAAGATAAAATAATTGAATCAATCTCAAATGATCATAAACAACTAAGTAATAAAAGATTCATCACACGCTAACTCCGAATAAATTCAATTTCCAGTAATGATTAAATAAAATATGAATAATCCAACAGAAATCCTCTAAACAACTTTGGAACCGAATGGCCCAATAAATCTCTTAATTGAGTCTCATAATGAAATACGATTGAAAGGGGAGTCTAAACTAAAACAAAACAATAAATCAATTCAGCTCCTGCTGCACCTCCAAACGATAACTCCGATAAACTTATGCAGCTTCTTCAATTCTAATCCTGAGAAAGACTAGTCAACGCATGGGTCAGAGCCAAAGCCCCGAGCAAGAATACACACTACTCCCCTTAAATAGGATCCTTGAATCTAGACAGTAGCATTATACGGAATAAATATGACAATAGAGTATTTTAAATTAAATGAGATAATTAAACGTGATGAATATAAATCACTAACTACCCAAAGAAATCCCCATTTAAAAATGCACACCAATATGATTTTAAATTCCCAAGTCCCACGATGTTAATTTAATTAAATTAACCAACTTTTATTATAGTTCTCACTTTTTATTAAAGTGTCACACTTCCCCTTGTCAATCGCCCTCTGACCCGTTGAAACTTTCGGCCCCGACACATGACAAGGTTCCACACACGACACGACACGACATAAATCACCCTCTGGCCCGTTTAAACTGTCGGTCCCGACACATTATTTCACCACAAATTTTAATAGCCATTTTTATCTTAGGCATTAATTCTCAATTTCTCAATTTATAAATTACCCCACCCTTTTAATCGATGTGAGATCCTCAAAATACCCCTTAGTCTCATAACTAAGGGTCCCCAAGTTATCAATCCGTCCCACCCTATGTATAGGATGAATTTCTAACCTAAAACTCGACCTAGTCTCATGCCTAGGCTAGCGTAACAACGATAAAGTGTCAAAAATCAGTCCACCCCTATGATGATAAAAACGCGATAATCTACCCTCACTAGTCCCAAACCTAGAAGGTGTAAATCATCAAAAGGCCTACCCACTAGTCCCATACCTAGAAGGCATCCTAAAATAAAGGGGGAGCAATAATACCCAACAACCCGTGGTCACAATGATATTTAATAATACCAACAAGTCACACAAATATGCATAATAAATCAATGTTCCAAACTACGCATGATAGTCCAGTCCATTAAATCTTAATTTAATTACCACCTCATCATAAACACCCAATTAATCTCATTTAATTATTTTAAATTAAATATACCACTATTTCATCATTTAAAACATCATAATTCCAACTTCATTATTTCAACACAAATTACATGAGTTATACGCCCCCAACTTCATTTATTTCAAAAACTAGGGTTTTTCTACATGCAACCTACACCAACAAAACCCAAAATCACTCATAAATCCTATGCACCCACGGGTTATGAATATTATTCAGATTAAAAGATTTAATAAAAATAGTCCCATAATTAGTTTCCACTTTTCCTAATTAAGTCACTACTTTCTTTTAAGAAAACATGTAATTAAGTGTTTACGCGATACTTAAAACGCATAATACTAAAGAAAAAGAATAGGGTATTCATGCCTGTGAAGATCGTGTTGAAAATCCGATTAGAAATCTGGATTCCTCTCGAAAAATTAGCGGATAAGTGTTCTTGAACAAACTTGATTAAACCCCAATTAAGTCTCCCAAAACTTGTAACAAAAACTTGATTGTGTTGGAGGTTGATGATTATGGTGGAGAGGAAAAACTTTTGGAAGAGTTCTTAGGTGAAAAACATGGAAAAAGTGATTATGAGAAGCCTCCCTTCGGATTAATAGTCTTATATACTAATTAGGAATCCTAATCCCACTATAACACTACAAATAAAATCACCGAACCGCCTCGAATCTGACATAGTCGATCGATCGACTCCCTAGGTCGATCGATCGATCAGGTACGCGACCACTTCCATTCCCCTTCGTTTAATACCATTTAACTAAAAATCAATTTTTTATTAGTCACGGACTAAAGTCGTGACAAATGTTTTTTTCTTTTTTTTTAGGCTAAACTTAAAACTCTCATAAAAACTTTATTTTAAATCCGATTTCGATTACGCTTGAAGTTTTATTCTTATAAAATCATAACCAACATATTTAACCAATAAAAATTATTAAATCCAAAAATTTAGTTTTTCTCGAATATTCCAATTAATTAAATAATAAAAACACGGGGTGTTACAGCAAGATATATTTATGAAAAATAAAGTTTATTCAAAATGCTAATTAAACTGAAAATAAGTCACACTATCCTGCATTATTATAAATTATGTCCAAGGCCCAAATAAATTCCACATGTTCAAAGTGCAAATACGAAATGTCCATTGTTTGAAAATTATCGCAAGGCATTCTAACGATGTTGGTCGCCCCCTGGAGCTTTACTCTCATCCTATCCGACATTCCTACTCATGGTAACTAGGACGGGGTAGGATTTTTAACATAAAGAAAATTAGGTGTGAGCGAATGCTCAGTAGGTGAATAATACTAAGCAATACTTTTTCTACGTATTTCTAAACATATAATGAGTGCTTTATTCAATTATGAAAAATGTAGGACATTTAATTACTCGTAATGCAACTACATGCAATGCGCCTGAGCGATAAGCTCATATTCACACTTACCCCATTTTTACCACCCTTTACTGGTTTTAGAGACTAATTACTCATATTTTATCCTTTAGTCTGAGTTATTACTTTAATTGTTTTTTTACTTGAATCATTAATACAACCGCTTAGTTTCCTTTCTTTACTATTTCTCGGAATCTTCCAAATACCGCGTACTTTAATGGACTTCTCGCTGCCGACGTCGCCACCATATGCTCTGGATAGTAGTTTTGGAACTTTCACCCCAGTCGGTCTTAATTTTCCTAATGTCATCCGAGTCTTAACTTTTATGTGTTTAACATTTATCCAATGTCCACATTATTCCATTTTTCTTTTCATCATTTCATTATCCATGGTTTTGAAGCATCATAACTTTAACAATCGTGTCAAAACTTATCTTTTGCCCATTTTTTACCTATAATTACACCAATGAGGTATCGAGATTAGACCTAACCCTTAGGACCCCCAAGTTTACCAAAATCCATTTTTTACACCTCTTTATTATATTTTGTGAAAAACATTCATTTTCTTCTACTCTTTAGTGGCACAAAAGTTAACTATTTCAGAATATTAAGTTTATCATTTCATGTTCAAAACCAAATCCTTCCATTTTATGTTTTACCATATAAAATAATGTTCAACATTCTTAAGACCATTTTCACCAAAGTTCATAGTCTTCTCTTATAATTTCAGGTAAATTCCAACATTTATTTCATTTCCATCATATCAAGTCCTAACAAGTTTGGGGTTATTTTTTTTTACTTGTTAGTTTGGAGATAAAATCCATCTTAACATGCTTGTTTAAGCCTACATTATCACATGTTAACATACTACATAATCCTACATGTTTATGGGAGGTTTTCAACCTAGAAATACCTCAATCATGCATTTATTATATATAACTCATAGCTTTATAATTTCACATGCTTTCTTCCAATTATCAAGGTATAAAATCCCATTTTCTTTATATATGAAAGACCCATTTAGGGTTTGTTTTGAAGAAAGTTTCATTTTTGCAAGACAAAACATTTTATAAATAAAACTATATATTTTTTGCATAAAAATTCTTCTAGCACTTCCTACACCAATTTCATAGCTAGAAGAACCTTGAAAGTTTGGAAAGAAACTCTAGCTTTGTTTTTGAAGAGGAGAACTACCAATGGGTGACTTGAAAGCTCCTATATTCTTAAGCTCCAAGACTCTACCTCCATAAAACCTTAGCTTCTTCAAAGCTCCACCAAAGTTTCTCCACAAGGGTGCTCCACTACCTCCTTCTTCAAGAAGAGAGCTTGGAAAGTAAAATGTGTAGAAATGGGTACTTTATGGTGTGAGAATGGTTGGCAATACTCAAAAATGGAGGAAAATGGTATGGAGGGGAGATGGGTGTTGTAGCTATTGAGAAAGAGGAAGAATATGACAATGGTGGTGGGATTTCACCAACCATATCTCTCTTTTATAACCAACACAAAACCTACATAAAACATATAAAATACCCCATAAAACTCATCACATTCGTCAGGCTCCAAGAAGCTGACATGTTTCCCACATCTAAGGCTCAAATGGTGACACACATTCGTCAGATTCTGATTTCATCAGGGCCACTCGAACGAGATCAACCTCGTTCGAACGACGGTAGTCCCTCATTCGATGTCCCCTTCTCGCGACCTTCTGACAACCTACTACTGTAATCTTTTTAATGGGTCTCTTGAAGTTCGATTCTAACGATTGAATTTCTCGTTCGCGCGAGATAAGAATATCGTTTGAACGATCCCAACCTCGCTCGAAGCAATAGGTTTCTAAGTTTTACACATTATACCAACAATATCATTAATTCATAAAAGAGTCACTAAACTAAACCGAAAGAAATGATAGAAGCTCTTTAAATAATGATCCTTTTTATTTAAATTCTCACGATTACGAATTATACAAAAAGAGATACAACATTGTGTCGGGGTATTACAATATCTAGTGTAATTGTATGTGTACTCATCATACTAACAATATGTAAATTAAAAAGTGCAATTCTATCATCATAAATAAGTGAGTATAACTCTAACTATGGTTGTATTCATCTATGTGATTGTAATTATATCTGCATTAAAAAAAATTGTAACGTTATCTACAATTCACTTGTTAACTTAATTGTATTTAAAATACACATAAATATAACTATATACAACTGATGGAATTTTCATACACAATAATATTAATTTAGAATAAATATAAATATTGTAATTAAACTATGAGACGTACCATCAAAAGTGAAACATATATTTCAACTTTCAACAAATTATATATATTTTTAAAAATTGAATCAGTCAACCACCAATTAATCAAACCATACTAGTTATAAGTGTCCATCTCTTCAAGATTTTCAACCGCTAGTACATGCTCCCATCTATTATAGAAGCCACTCATCGTGAAAACAAATGAATTACATAAATATAATACAAGATGTTTTGCAACATCTAAAATGTCCTCTTCTGTTTTCCCTTTTGCAGTATTTACTATAGTTTCTTTCAACATAGTACCCTTCACCATTTCGAAACCAACAAATCGTCTCTTGACAAAAGGGCTCATCAATGTAAAAGATACAATAATATTATTTTCATCTAACCCACAATTTATGACAAAAATGGCACTAAAATCATCATCCTTAATTTCCATATCCTCATTCCCAATGATAAAATACTTTTTCTTAAAATCAAAATATTTTAGAATAACCATTATGTCATCAATGTTCTTCGGATAAGTTTCTTGTCAAGAGTGCTTTCGACGATTGGCAATAATATCGAGCTAAAGGGAGTTTTTATAATGAATTCCTTATGTTTGTTAAACAACTCAATCTTGCTAAAAACCTCAATTAAACCATTAGACTAGACCTATATTGAGGCCTACAACCCTTTGCCTTCACCTCAGCATCGGTAAAATCGTCATCTTTTTGAATTTCCTTTAACTTCTTTGCTACACATTCATAACTAATATTTTTCATATCAATCATACATTTTTCTTATTCAAATTATTAGTTCTCAAATAATCATTTGTTGATTAAGACTTTGACACGGTTTTTTGCTTTCCTTAGAACTTGACATGATTTTTGATACACCAAAAATAATTCCAAAGATCTAAACTTAACAAAAACAAAAAAAAAGTATATAAAATTAGAAAAAAACTACAATTATAAGTACAATATATGCAACTACAACTATAAATGAAGGTATTATAATTTAAAAGTTGGAAAAAAAATTACAATTATAAACAACTACGATTAACAAATGCAAATTGTTACAAACAAATAATAGTTACAATTTGAATGTTACAATTACACAAAGAGTTACACAAATGAAACAATTATAGTTACATGAACACTTACACCAAGACATAATTACAATTAAAAATATTTACACAAATAAGAGTTACACTTAGTAGTTATAGTTACAAACATTTATATAAAAAAAAGTTTAGACAGATGAAATAATTATATTTAAACAAACACTTACAAAAAACTTACACTAAGTCACAATTATAATTACAAATAGTTACACAATAATAGTTACAGTTGCTATATAAAAATAAAGCTATAACTAATTACATATTTTCATAAAGAGTAACAAAAAATACTTAAATTTAAATAAAAATTACAATAAAAACCACTATCATAAATAGCTACACTTACACTAAGTCACAATTATAATTATAAACAGTTACAAACACAAAAGATACTGTTACCATTTTACAACTACAAACACTTAGACAAATCAAGTAATTACATTTATACAAATAGTTAAACAAACTAAAATTAGAAATATAAATATTTACAAAATCAATAATCACAGTTATAATTAGCTCATATATTTTATATATAAATATTTTATTAAGTAACAATGCCAACACAATCATTTGTCTAACCTAATATACCCGCCATGATAATCATGTGACTCATAAGATAGATACAATAGCAAAAACTAATAATTACAAAGGAAACAGATAAAACTATAAATAGTTGCAAAAATCATATATAATGCATATAAAGACACAAAAGCATTATGACAGTAATAAAACAGATACAACTACAAATAATTGCCATTTATATAAAGTAAAAATATCAAACACAAATAAACAATAAAAATGGAAATCAAAATATATCTCATACAAATACATCTAAGAACAGCTACAATTATATATGAAACAAATACAAATACAAATACAAATACAAACAGTTACAATTATCAAAAATCAAATATAATTTAGGGCCTGTTTGGTTTGCAACTATAATTCTGTTTTCTGTGTTTAAATACAATTCTGATAAAAATTTCCATTTGACAACCTGTTTTTAAACACATAATTATAATATTTCTGTGTTATAATCACGTTTTTCAGAAAACAGGTTTAGGGTGTTTTATAACTTCAGTTTTTTATTTTTCAACTCAAAACTATTCATTCTTAATATTTTAAAGGAGTTATAACTTAATATATAATATACATACATAATACATTAATATGTGTGTAATTCTTATAAATAAAAAATATACATGTACATGTTCACAAAATTACGTATGGAATAATATAAAATTAAATAATATTATTAATAGATACATGATACTTATATATAATTTTATACATGTATTATTAATATATAAAATACTATAAATATACATATAGTACATATTTATTAAAAATATTTTCAATTCATGTATGTATATAATTTTATAGTGAATTATATATGCAATATCATTATATATATATATAGGGAGAGGTTCACAAGTTAACCTAAAAGATGAACTTTTTAATGAACCTTAACAAAAAATACTTAGCAATTAATTAATTTTAATTCATATGTTGTAATTGGTCCGCGCCAGCGGCAACGGACACGTATGTCGATTGATCCCCAACACCCCCACCCACCCACCCAGGCGCCCCCCAACCCCAAGCCCCCCCCCCCCCCCCACACACACACACACACCCCATGGCAGCCCTGCTATAAGGGCTGGCATGGTGATGGTGGTGGGGGGTGCCGGGGGGTGAGAGAGTTGGGAATGGATCAATACGCGTGTTCGTTGCCGCTGGCGCGGACCAAGTACAACATATAAATTAAAAGTAATGAGTTGTTAGGTGTTATTTTGTTAAGATTCATTAAAAAGTTCATCTTTTAGGTTCACTTGTGAAGCTCTCCCTATATATATATATATATAACTTCCGTACATACATGATATATGAATGTATACATACATACATACATACATACATGTACATTTGTTATCATGTATTTTTAGGTATATCTAAAAATACATGTATATCAAATGTACACGTACATTTAATACATGTACATTTGATATACATGTATTTTTAAATATACCTAAAAATACATGATATCAAATGTACATGTATTAAATGTACATGTATGTCAAATGTACACGTACATTTGATATACATCTATTTTTAAATATGCCTAAAAATACATGATATCAAATGTACATGTATTAAATGTACATATATATAATGTATGTATGTATGTATGTATGCATGTATGTATATATACATTCATATATCATGTATGTATAAAAAAATTTATGTATGTTTATACACACACACACACATGTATGATATAAATATATATGTTTGCTAATTTTGTTAAATTTTTAAAAAAATGTATTTAAAAACAAGTTTACCAAACGCACACCAATAATTTTAAACACAAAAAACTGAATTTTAGAACTGTATTTAAAAACAGCGTTTAAATCAAGTTTTCAGAATAAATAACCAAACAGACCCTTAACAATTATATATATACTAGGGTGTACCCGTGCCGATGGCACGGTGATAAATGTGCACCCGAATATTTTTGGTTATCGCACACTCATATTCGTGTCAATAACACGACGATTAATTTATTCTCGAGTATTTGTGATTACAAAACACTCACACTCCCATATATGGTATTTTTCATTTGACACCTTTTTAACCGTACATATAAACAAATTTATGTTAATTTGACTAAATTACATTAAAGTATAAATATATGTAAAACCAAAAAAAGCAAATATATGTAAAACCAAAAAAAATGGAGAATGAGAATGCAAACACCACTTAGAAAAAAATATTATAAACCATTTAAGATATTAAATAATGGAAATTATTTACTTAATCAAAATTTTTAAAAGTTTAATTATAATTAAAAAAACTAAAATTTATCCTACAATGGTAAATCTTATACCTATTTTTAAGGCACAATAAATGTTCATCAATATTTTATAGCAAAGAGAAAATCAAAGCTCTCTACGATATCTTGTTATTTATGAAACTTAGTAAAAATTATTATTTATATTTTTAGTAATCACATTCACCAAGAGGTACACGAATGAAAAAAAAAATATTATGATTTTTTATTTTTAGTATACTTTAAGAAATTATTTAGTTAACTATAATTATTATATTCAAGGTATTAAAAGGTAAACAAACCAACTTTAAGGGAAATCTTCTTGAGTTTGTCAAATCACATATATAATATGTAGAATATTATAGTTAAAACTTGTATATTAATGAATGTTTATATATATTATTTTAACAATTAACATATAAACACAATATTTTTTCCACTGTCAGCCGTTGCCAATCATTTCTAACAACATCATAGGCTACATATGGAGACTATGACCTATGTCAGCAGCCTTGATCCTTCTGCACTCAATTGAGAATTGACAGCTACCAACCTTTGTCCTTTTATTTTGAACCATAACATTAGTAATATTAGAGCAACCCTTACGGGTAGGGTAAACCCGCATATATGCGGTATATGCGTATGTTATGGGTAAGGTACAATTTCAAATATAGCCGTGGATAGTGTAAAAAATAACAAAGATGCAATTGGACTAGTTGGTTTTTTGTGGGACTCACTCTCAAAACGGAACATCATGTTCCGCGCAAGGAAGGAAAAAAAAAGAAAAAGGCTTAAGCAGAACATCATGTTCCGCCCAAGCTTTAACCCTTTTCCCCTTATTTATGTTTTGACCCCAAATTATTCAAACAGTTTAAACGATTATATTATCCAATGTTTTTTTTATTTTTTATTTTTATAAATAGGAGGTTCAAAACTTTCTTCATTTTCAATTATATTTTTATATGGTGGTTGGGTATTAATATGGTGGTTGGATATTAAATTTTGGGTTAAAAAGAATAAGATAAGAAAGTTGGGAGAGGAAATTGGAAATAGGATAACCCCTTAAGCGGAACATCATGTTCTGCCCAAGGGGGTCAGCTCACCAGCCAATCCGACGACGTTTCAAGTCAATCCGACGACGTTTTTACTTAGTATGTTATATATGGCTTAAACCCATAACAATTTCTACACTTTCACGCTTGTAAATTTACACTAGTTTAATTCATTTATACCCTGTGCATAAGGGTTGCTCTTACACCCAACCAATATTTTACGCCTACACTCTAAGGACTTCTAGCCTTTTTATTTTATCGCTATTGTGCTATATATTATGCCTACCTAAGACAGCCTAAGACTAACAGGCTATATCACGGTCAATTGCTATACTTTTTTGACTGATTAAAGTATATATATATATATATATATACACTTTTACACACAAAACTTTGATGCCTTAACGTGTTGCTTTTTGCTCCTTGTCAAGCTACGACAAACATTATAGGCTTTATTTATCTATTAGACACCGACAACTAACTTTATCCCAAAATTAAAACAAAACAAAATTGCTTAAATAAAAAGGTTATCTTATTGTTTTTGAATGCCATTGTGCTCTGCATATCTGATAAGAATTTCCCCATAACAAAAGTTAATTGTATATCAAACACTAGGAAATAAATTGAAGGTTAACTAAAGCTCTATTTGTTTTGAGTCCCATTAGTCAAGCTTAACCAAACAAAACATAACTTTTACATCAAACCACCACGAAATCAAACTACATCAGCAAATTAAAACTGAAAATACCAACCTAACTAAATCTAAGAGTCTGTCCCAACCCAAAACGTAAATAATACTAAAATTTATATGGGAATTAATCTCAATGGTTTCATAAAACCATCCACAGAAATCCATTCAACTTTTCAAATAACAAACAGTTACCAATTAAAAATTAAAAAAAGAAGTAAACTTAAGGAACCTTGACAACAAAACCTTCTTAAAGCCCTTATTCTATACCTTGTTCTGTACCTTCAATGGACATGGAGGTGAAGATGGTTTTTTGTCCAAGGTAAGCTCGGTGTGGCCACCTGAATCATGTAAAAACAACACTCACACATTAGGCATAACTCAAGTACCGATATTTTCAACTAATTAGTCATCATTTAATAATGTTAAAGCAATGTACACGTTGGAATAAACTAATAAATAAAAGCTTTAAGGAAAACTGAACTAAAAACCAGCTTCTAAATGTATCAAAAATTAAGTGTTGAACTCTTCCTACCGCTTTGTATCCAACATCAAAATGGCTGGAAACTCTATACAACTTTGTTTCCTGGAAAAATAATAATAAAAATCAAGGTTCTAAAAAACGCGAGGCGTGATCGAAGCGTGGAGGCCAAGCCTTAAGCCTTAGAAGCCTAGGCCGGCCTTGGCGTAAAAAGGCGTGAAAAGGCGTTTAGGTCTTTTTAATATATTTTAATATTTTTTAATCATAATAAGGCTATTAAAATACTAAAATTGTACATATCATAAAAATATGTCTGAATATTTGCAAATAAAAATACTATTTGATTATTTTGGATGAGATAATGGTCCGGTTTGCAAAAAAATCTTTAAAAGGCGATATCGTTTCACTAAAGCATTGTTGTTTTTAGAGAAAAAGTATGCCTTAAGGGTTTTACCAAGCATAAGGCGTCAAAATCTTAAGGCGGGGCGTTTCTCCCAAGCCTTAAGCCTAGGCGTGCCTAGGCGGAGCCTAGGCGGGTTTTTTAGAACAGTGATAAAAACACACATCAGTCACAAAATGTCATATCAATAAATATAAATTGAAATGTCACGAAAAAAAGCCAAGATCACTAAGAAGTAAAATAAGAAAACAAAAATGTTCACATTTACAAATAAAAAATCATACCACTGCACACTTTACTTTCATGTGATGAATGGGGGTTAGTCCCCTGAAACATAATTAATCAAAATGAACTTTTAGATCTGTAAAAAAATGGGGAAAACAAACGTAATGTAAACCCGAGGTCTCAAAACATGAATCACCTAAAACATACCTATGAGGTTTAGCAACCGAGTACCAGACCCAACACTGCCTAAACCCAATCGGGTTGAACATGTGATAAACACCCAGAAAGCAGGAACAATCCTTTTACCCATCAACCATAAGGAATAAACTGAGCTCCGAAAAAATCTAACGTCAATAACCAATCACGATCGCTCAACCGTGGCTGATGAACCAACATGGAAAAATTAACAATAGAACGCAGTGCCATCTTCTCTACTTCTTCACCGGAGATCTGATCTGAAACAAAATAATAGAAAAATCCGCAAAACAATAGAAACCCCCACATTTTCTTTGTGTTGAGGTTCGGTTCAAGTGGCCATGGTAGTGTCGGAGAGAAAATGTGTTGAGGTTTTGTTCAAGTGGCCATGGTAGTGTATGAGAGAGAGTAGGGTTTTAGGATTAGTAGTGGTATGTTTCAAATGGAGGGTTTTACATCTTCTTTATTTATTGTCTCTTTATTTTTTTGTCTATAGTGGTATGTTTCAAATGGAGGTGGAGTGAAAGGGTGCGGAGAGAGGGGACATAAAATGAGTGATGGAGAGAGACTCTCTAGCCTTGTGCTCTGACCTCGAGCCATGTGTTGATCAAAGGTGTAAATGACCCCTTTCTCCCCATAACCTTTTCAAATTTACATCATTTATGACCGTTAGATTCAAACCCATAACAATTAATCGGATGTTGACAAAGATAAGAGACAAAGATAGATACAAAAGTTGTTTATATAGGTTTTGTGTATAAATTTATATGACATGACATGAATAGTAAAAACACCCTCCTCCTTTATTATATAGATATATATATAAGCCACAATATATACGTCTTAAAACTTAAAACACATGAAACATGAACAAAGACAATAAAGAGAGTGATAATTATATCACATCCTGTAAATAGATTCAAGATTTATAAGCCACAATATTTACGTCTAAAAACTTAAAACATATACATGTATATAAGCCACAACATTTACATCTAAAAACTTAAAACGCATGAAAACATATACAAAGACAATAAACAAAATGGTAATACTAAATCTTGTAAACAAATACAATATAGAATTTTATTCATAAACATGTACAATAATATAACTAAGACAAATAAATACACTACAATTATTAAACAAAAATACTAAAATTACTCCAAAACGTACCAAATAGAGTATTAACAAAATCATACACACACATCAATCATCGTCATATAATACACAAGCTTCCATTGCTATCAAGTAAAGAAAACTTCAAGTATGTAAACCACAATAATTGCAATAACAATGTCTCCAAAACCAACATATATACAAACTAACAAGAATGAAAAACACTTTATAATACTACAACAAACAACAATATTAGTCTACAGAAATACAAAAAACACTCCAAAATATACAAAACAAAGCATTAACAAAATCAAACACACAGATCAAATTTAGTCATATAATACAGAACCCCTAGCTATCATATTAAGAAAATTTGAAATTTGTAAATCACAATGGCAAGAACAATTACTCTAAAACTCTATCTTCAAAGCATTGACTTATAGAAAAACATACAAAACATGCGTCCTTATCATGAATTACTAAATAGTTAAAAAGAGATTTTTTACAATTTTCCGTTTATTAATCACTTTGTTCGGATTTTTAGACTTTCTTGTAAATTCAAAATGAAAACATTCAAATAATCAATCTGTTTAGTTTTAGATGGTAATTCAACAAAGCCATCATATCATAAATAGTTTCCAAATAAAGCATTGTATATACAGTAGTTTAAATTTGGTAGCACAAGCTCAAGTCACAAGACCATAAGCTGAGAATATCCCATAGAAGGGTGAGGGGACAATGGTGACAATGGAGGGTAATTTAATAAGTCGTTTACATTTTGTTCCCAATTCGACGAAGATAAATATATCGATGGTTCAGAAAGCGGCAACTTCTCCTTCTTCACCGCCTTTTGTTCAATTTCTAGTTCCAATCCTCTGCCTCTTTTATGGCCACCGGTGGTTTTATCCTCGCACGATGTTCCGATGTCGAGAGGAAAATTAAGAATTGCTTTGCTACCACGCATGTTGAAGGCGGCTCTATCGTATGCCTTTGCTGCTTCAATGGCGGTGTCGAATGTTCCCAACCACACCCTAGACCCGCGGCGGTTCGCATCTCGGATCTCAGCTGCGAATTTCCCCCACGGCCTACGTCGGACACCTCTGTAGTGGTTTCTCTCCTCTATTGGTTGTGGCTCGCTGAATATTTTTACCTGAGGTAAATCGACTTTAAGCGAAGGCTTTCGGTCGCTGGTTTTAGAAGTGGGTGTCGTCAGATCGATTACTTGAGGTTTCGATTCGGATTGGAATTCGAAATCGATTAAATCGAAGATATCTGCGGCGTTAACATCAACTAAGTCTATATAATCAGAAGTAGTGATTACAGAGGCACAGCTTTGGGTTCTTGAACACCAAGGATCGGATTCGGAACTCAAAGCATCAGCGGGATAGACTTCGTCGAGAAGGTGGTGTCTAATGAATTCTAGGGCTGAGACTTCATCCTGTGTCGCCATTAAATCTAGGAGTGAGAGAGAGAAAACAAGGGATTTTGAGGACAGTGGAAGAGAGTGGGGAAAGAGGTATGGATATATAGGGAGAGAATTGGGATCCTCCAAACAGCGACGTCCGGAGGAGGTTGGTTCTATGATGGTGGAAGGAAGCATCCGGAAAAAAAGCTTTAAGCTAAATCTATAGTTTATAATGAGTGATTCAATTCATCGCGTTTTGCTTTCACTTAAAATTTCTTTATTATATTGTGTAAGAGTAATGCTACGCTTATCGAAACGGAGTACCGAGTTAGTATCGGACACGCTTTATATAACTTGTATTTCGACGGGACCTACACCATAATATAAACATATAAAGTTGATCTGGTACTAATCCAGTACTAAGTCCCAGTAAGCCTGTCATTATTCATTGTGTGATGATACGGTATGGTATCAAAAGTGATGTCCCAACTTTCTATCCCATTCAATGTTTCAAATTCTCCAAAGTTAAGCAATTCTTTCAAATAAAATACCATCGGGCTTGAAATAAAGTTATATATTCATAAATTATTATATAATTCTAATTAAAATCATCACATTATTTTAAATAAATTCAAATCAAGTCAAAAAATTCATATGGATGTATATGAATAAATAATTAACGATATACATTTTTACCCCCCCCCCCCCCCTTTCATCAACGTATTTTCATTCTGTAGGGGGGCTTGAAGGTAATCTAGAGATTAGAGATAATCCCCCCATTAACAATAGTATTTGGGATTAAGGCAGCGATGCAGCTCAATAAGGCAGCGACGTAGCCCAAAGCGATGCAGCTCAGCAAGGCAACTCAAGCGAGGTAGTTCAGCGTGGCAGCCCAGAGGGATCCTCCGGCGAAGAAGTTGATCGAGAGAGCTCACCCTTTAGTCCTATTGGATTTAACTTAGTCTTGTTGCATCTCTTTATATATATTGATCATGAGTTGTAACGGTTATAATGATTTTTAGTGTGAGGTCGAACGGTACTCGCGAGAGACCAGGCTTGGCAGGACCTAGGAGGGCTTTCATGCTCTATCGAACGACCTCGTCGTGGGAACTTTCGAGGGACTTGATTTGGAGGATTGAGAAGTGGGGCATCGTTGGTGCTTGTCCTGACCATCTTAGATACACCTGGTAAAACACCAAAAGACCCTGACCGTAGAACCTCGGGCGGCGCAGCCTTGAGTTCCATCGGGTGTTGAGTTATG
This sequence comes from Sambucus nigra, assembly GCA_949130495.1. NCBI lineage: Eukaryota > Viridiplantae > Streptophyta > Magnoliopsida > Dipsacales > Adoxaceae > Sambucus > Sambucus nigra. The sequence continues at coordinate 283,723,229 of OX422208.1, forward strand.
AACCAAACAACCCTCTACTTAATGTCACACCTACTTTATGTGATGTCACTAACCAGCTAGGCAATGTCAAATCCGCTCTTGAGTAAACCACTGTGGTATTTGGGGCTGTCAGATGGTTGGTAAGCCACCCCTGTGACGATAACCCCCTGACACATAGTAGTTAGGCAAAAGGCATACCTTGGCATTTAATGTTTATGACGTGGAGCTAACTAGTGCATCAGACATTTAATGTTTGTGACATAAAGTTTGAGGGATGTCTTTCACAGTTATTAATGAGTGAGTTACCTCGGGAGTGGTGTGAGGGCTATTTAAGAGCCCTGATGATACAAGAAATCGTCCACTTGTCGTCCTCGCATCAGTAAATCATGAATAAAGTGCGTAATGAACAAGTAAAGCAAGTAAATAGAGAGAAGACAAGATATAGAGTGGTTCAGCCTTTAAAATAGGCCTACGTCCACTGTGTTTCTCCGTTCTCATTATATGGTTGCATTGTACAATATAATGATGCCTAAAGAGGTGTACAAGCATGAGAATAAAGGAGAGTACATGACGGTATGGAAGATTCCGGTGAGCCGGGAAGGTGGCTGGTTGTAGATTCGTAGCCTCCAAGGCGTATGTCGAGGTTGTATAGAGAGAATCTGTATTGTAGAGCCTGCCTCGGGCCTGTGGAATCGATCCCCTCTTTCGAGGTGTGGTCCTCTATTTATGAGGTAAGTGTGCTGAGTCACGTGCCTTGAGCACGTGACTTATACCAAGTCTGCAGTAGCTGCTGATGAGGTGGGGTGCGGACTGCAAAGCAAGCAATGTTGTATGAAGCTGTTGGAGGCATGTCGCGCATCATACGGAGGAGTGCCACGGCCTATAAGTGACAGGGTCGCACCCTGTGCCAAGCATCTGTGACGTCTTGAAGAGATGTCGCGCCCTGGGTGAGGTCTGTCCGCGCCCTGTATGACCTATGAGGTATGTCTGCGAACTGAATATAGAGAAGAATACATTCTGCGGCAGGGTGCTATATTTGTACTATCAATAAACCCCCAAGCCGTAGTGCCAAGAGAAATTAATTGGGGCTGCGGCTAAGTGGCTAAGGTGCCGCGGTGCTTCCAAAGCGACGATTCGTCTTCCGCGCTCCCTTATATAAATTGTTCCTGGCCGTGGACTTCATTACGTTTCCAAAACTTTGAGAGCACATCGAGAGCGAAATTCTGCACTTTCTTTCTCTTGCATATTTCGGCGGCCTTCCGAGGCTTTGTGTGGTGGTGCAAGGTGGTCTGAAGCTGAGCATTGCAAGTTCCTTCATTTCCAGGTGATTTTTCAACCACTTCACTTTCTTAAAAGCCTCGAAATTTACAGTTTTCTTCCCCTTTTGATATGATTTGCTTTTTCTGGATCATGTGATAGAAATCTAGGGTTTCAGTTGAATAACAAACAATCCATCTTCATACGCTGAATTAAACCTCTAATCCTCGAAATGCCATGAAAAAATCATATAACTGTTCTTGGTGTTCATAGTCGAACTTCTTCATATTCTGTGAGTTTGATCTTAAAACGGCTAAAAGTTGGATAATAAACTGTTTAGGATAGAGGCTGCGGCATGATAGGATTACAATAACCCATTCCCTTGAATTGATTCAATCCTTATCTGCGTCATACCGTGCCAAATGGCCGCGGTCCCTTATATTATCATCCGTGGCATCAAATCACCACCCTTGTAGTTTCGAATAGCCTTCAAATTTTCATGAACACAATACATATCCTTGTTAAATAACTGTAATTCCTACTAGAGCACATCAAATTGACTTTGAGCAAACTTAGGAGTGGCCGTGGCCAGGAATCTCTTAAAGCAATTCGATCTTATTATCGCGGCAGCCTATGTTCCTCTGCTGATATGGAGGTGGCCGCGGTTAGTAGGGACAATACGATCCCATAAGTTCAAGTAGTAGATTTGGCCCATTAATAACTACATTAGGGAAATAATTCCAAACACATTTTCAAGACCTATTAATAATTATTCTGCGATTTCTTAAAGTCTTTTCCAAACCATACTGGCTGCGGCGCCTAAATACGAACTCTGCTTTTTAGGTACTGCTGCAGCCATATGAGATTTGACCCCAGACGAGTTCTTGAGAGGCTTTTGGGCAAAGCACTTTGGAACCTCTCCTCCTGAACTTACTTCCGTGCCCCCTCTAAGATCAATAGGGCCTTGCAAGCTAAAAGATTGTCCAAACTGCATAATACTTGACTCAGACTCCGCGGACACTGCACCTAGGAAGGATTTCCAATCCGCGCCGATGGAAGAGGAAGCCAACTCAAGCACTCATCCAATGGATGTAGGAGACGATGCCGCGGCAGTTAGAGATAACCCAGGTTATGTATCTGGGAGGGCTGAGAGACCCTTGGTCGCACTTGATATCCGCGGCTCCATGACCCAAGATTGGGTTGAGTAGGTGGCTGAGGCCTTCGAATTTCCAGAAAATTTGACATGCTCATCTCCTGCCGCTAACCAAAGACCATGCACGGTTCTATCCGATGATGGAATTTGCTTCCCTCTACATGCCTTTATTTACGGGTTGTGGCTGCCTGTTCCAGTTCCTATCCGCCGCCTTTTTCAGGCAATGAACTTAGGCCCAGCATAATTGGATCCTAATGGCTGGAGAGCCATTCTCGCCGCAGTTGTCCTTTGGGAGAACTTGTTCAAAAAAGACATCACTCCCGCGAAGTTCTTTCACTTCTACCGCCCAAAGGAGAACTCAGTGAAGTTCGCGGGCTACTACTACCTCTCAAGTCACGGCAGGGACGAGACCCTTTCACTGGGAGACCGACCAGTGTGAAGAACTGGAAGGAGAAATATTTTTATATCTCCGACGAAGGCTGGGAAATACACCCCGATGAGAATGAGAGGGAAAGGTCATATATAATGCTGCGGCAGTGGGGGTCTCCCTTAAAATTAGGTAATAAGACTATAGCCGTGTACTTTCATTTCACATAAATATGCATAACTTCCACTAACCTTTGAATTGTCTTTTCTGCAGCCCTTGATAATCTTCATTTGAACAAGCGGCAGGAAAAGAGAGTTGCTGAGGCCGCGGCAGTTCCTGCTGAACATAAAAAGTTCAGCACACTTGTAACGTCAGCAATAATATTTGAAGTAGGATTTTTCCCAAACAAGTCCATTCCTCAACAGATGGGCGCGGAGGGTAATTAACTGCGCCATGATTTTTACTCTGCGGTCATTTATTCTCTTGAACTCATGTTGTTGCCTTTTCAGGTGAAGAAGTCGATAGGGAACTGCTAGCGGCGCAACTAGCAGAGATGGACGAGGATGCAGTCGTCCTAAACAACACTGCACAGAGCAGAAAGAGGAAGAGGTCCAAGGCCGAGGGACCTGCCGCGGCTCACTCCGCAGAAATAAATGCTACTCCTACCGCGGCTCACTCCGGCGATAAAACTACAACCCCTGTCGCGGATAAAATGGTTAATGAAGAGAACCTCCCGCATGATCAGTTTGATGATGACATAGGGGAAAACCTGGCCGCGGTGGGCTTGATGTAAACTGATGCCCCTTCATTCATCCTCTCCTCCGCCGCCACCTGTTGTGACGATTAATGTGAACTTGCCACCTCCTCAATTCCGCGGAGGGTCTGGGCCTGATGGTAGACCAAGGCCCCAATTAAGGCAGCCTGACCCCAATTCTTTTTAGGACACTACCGCAAAGGCTGCGCGAAGAATGAAAAGAGCCTTGGATGTCGCGGACCTTGACAGGCTAGTGGGAGAAGATCATGACGATCTGGAGGACTGTGGCCTTCATAGTCTTCTGAGGGTACATGCCAGTTGTCATTCTTTAACTTTTGTATCCCATATTTTTTCCATATTTTTTCTAAGTTCTTTTATTTCAGGCCGCGGATGTGATGGTGGTCCAGAAGAGGAAGTACGAGGCCTTGTACAGACTGAAGGAGGCCGAGAAGAGTACTCATGTCGTGGACTTACAGGCTGCACGAACTTCTTCATTTGAGGCTGGGAAGATGTCTGCCGCCGCGGCGCTTCAGGCAGCCCATATGGACCTGGAGAAGGCGAATAAGGAAAGGGAAGAAGCGAAAGAGAATTTCAAACAAGCCGCGGAATCCCTGAAATCCTCCCAGGTCCAGACTGCGAAAGTCGCCCGTGTCGCGGAGATTTCAAGCAGTAAGCTCGCCCTCCTCCAGCAGAAGTACAAAGAGTTGGAAGCCAAGTTCGCTCAAAAAATCGAAGATCATGTCGCGGCAATAAAAAAGTTGGAGGCTGATCATGGTGACGCCCTCCAACTAGTCGTGGACCATGCCGTAGAGTCATTTAAAGGCTCCAATGACTTCTTTCTTATCAACAACAGGGCGTATCTCCGCGGCTATTAGGATCTGCCACAGAGATTTATTAAGAGCTTCCCTGAGGCTAAGGAGGAGGTCCTTTCTTGGAAGTTAAGCGATGACGAACATCAAGAGTGCATGGCTGAACATAAAGCCGCGGCGGAAAAGAGAGCGAGGCTGAGGGCTGAGGCAGAAGCAGCAGCTGTAGACGGAGAGACAGAGACTGCCGCGGACGGAGAAGAGGCTGATGAAGATGATGACGCAACCTCTTAAACTCATTCAATTTCTACTGCTCATCATTAATACAGGGTTGCGTCCCTCCTTTTTGTAATCTTAATTTATGTTGTGGATGCAGCCTTCATTCTGTAATCTTGACTACTAATACCAAGGCTGCGGCCATATTTACCACTTTGTATACGATTGATTGCTTGCAATTCCTTGCTCTTTTACATTGAATGTTTTACATTGCTTGCTATGATGAATGGTTGAACGTAACTGCTTTATATTTGAAAATGCATCCTTGTCTAGATAAACATAACATTTTAAGTCCGCGGACAGAGATCGATTTCTTCGTAGTATGATTATTTGCCAATGTCCTCGCCCACATAAATGGTGCAATTTTACTCCTGAAGGACATCAACTGCTGCGTCATAGGGCTGTTGCGTGAAACTCGTGGCCCTTTATTATGCCGCGTCATGTAAACGTCTTCACTTGATTATCGCGTATATGATTTCAAGGCTGGGGCTTGCTGATTACATGGATCCCCAACTGCTTTCATTGCACCTGGTTGTCTGAACCGCTTATCTTTTCTCATCCCATAACCAACATGGAATATGTAGAGAAAGCCTTTCCTTAGTCTTGGTACAATTAATTCTCTTCCACTGTGGCATTTGACATTGTAGATTTCTCATGCTTCAGATGTCAGTGCCTCAGCACTTTCATGAATGAATGGCTCCTAGAGCTCTGTAACCGTATCGGTGGCCTGCGGCACATTTCTGGTCCATCTGAACAATGTGCCTCTGTATACATACGTTGGTATTTGCAATCCTTTTCGGGCCGGGTCATGTTATCTAGCCACCCATAGCTCATATGCGGGACACTATCAAGCCTCCCCAGGTTGGATTATGTTATTAAGTCACCCACAGCTAATATGCGGGACACTATCAAGCCTCCCCAGCCTGGGTTATGTTATTAAGACACCCACAGCTAATATGCGGGACACTATCAAGCCTCCCCAGGCTGGGCTATGTTATTAAGACACCCACAGCTAATATGCGGACACTATCAAGCCACCCCAGGCTGGGTTATGTTATTAAGCCACCCACAGCTAATATGCGGGACACTATCAAGCCTCCCCAGGCTGGGTTATGTTATTAAGCCACCCACAGCTGCTGATATATATATAAAGCCATCCCTGGATGGATATTATAAGCCTCCCGGCTCGATGACGCATCCTGAAAGCTAAGAGCGAGCATTGTAAGCCCCCGCGGCTAATTATGATTTTCAAAAGCTGAGAACGGGCATTGTAAGCCTCCGTGGCTAATAAGAGCTCCTTGAATTCTCAGATGCTTTCGCGAATATGATCATCAGAAGATAAGATATAGTTGCACATCGTGAGGGGAACTTCTGAGCTAATTAAGATCGCAATCCCTCCATAAGTGCATCCCGAAGTAAAATAATCCTTCGAGATAATTTTATTATTCTTCCTCTGGAATCTGTTTAAGACAAAAAGTCTTTTTGTGAGATAACAGATTATGAAACCAAGAGAGATATCAGATATGGCAAAATTTGCTAATTCATATATTTATATATGTATGCTTCAGCTAATGACTTTGTTAAAAAAACATAAAGTCTTGAGTATTAAGGCTATAATGAGCTTCATAAAACATAAACAGAAATAGTTGAAATTGGAAAGACTAAGGATGAGATGCGGCGTGCAGCCTCTGTCAGGTCCGGCTGAGTCCTTTATGCATTCTTCAGGAATCGCTGCAGCATCCCTTGCCCAATTAGCCTTTCAATTTCATCCTTCAGAGCATAGCATTGCTCTGTGTCATGGCCATGGTCCTGATGGAATTTGCACCAGGTAGCCTTGTTCCTCTTGTGGGGTGGAGCTCTCAACTTTTCTGGCCACCTCAAAAGCTTGTCCTCTTTGATGAACTCAAAGATCTCTTCAACCGGGAATGTCAACGGAGTGTAGACACCCGATTTTTTCTCTGATTTCTTTGTTATCCTCTTCTGATTCTGCCGGTTTATTTCGCAACTTCTTTAACTGTCGCGGTAGACAAGGCCAGTTGAGTTGTTTCCTCCACACCCGTGCCTATATTCTGAGAGGCCGCAGCCTCTAGCATTAGCACCCTCTGAGTTAAATAATTGACCTGGGTCTGAAGTGAGGCATGGCTGTCATAGAGGTGATTAAGGTGATTGTACAGTTGCACAATCTCATCCTTGACTTCTGCGCTCTGGCTGTATTCTCATTCCATTTCTGCTTTTGTTAGTCTTTATAAAGTATATAAAATCTGAGACAAAAGTAACAGAAGTGAGTGATCACAGAAATATTGGGATGGAGGGGTTGAACTACTCTATGATATGCTGACGAGGCCGCGACCAGTATGGCACACAAGTGCACTGCCGCAGCCCTTTAATTTTATTCACCAAGGTAGATCCGAAGGCCACTCAAGTCCTTCCCACGGTGATTTTGAGCTGTTGTAATAGGTCCGCACTAGTAGGGGTCACGGCACGAGAGGCTGTCGAACTTACAGGTTGCACCCCTGCCTAGGTAGTGGAGAGATCCCAAGACAGGAACCCAGGAACTGATATTTTCTCCCCCAACACAAGAAAACCTACTAGGTCCATTGATGAGAGAATTCCCTTGCGGTGCGCAAGACGGCACAATTTTAATGATAACCCCTAGATCATAGGCCGATGGCAACAAAAAGGGGTGTAAATATAACCCTTCCCTAATCATCCACCTTTTCGGGACTAAAGTCCACCATGCTTTTCAGCATTACCTAGATCGAATGATATCACAGGGGTATGTAAAAATAGATCCAAATCCATCAAATGAAGATCCAAAGACAGATCCAGAAATATGAAATACCCGTTAAAGGGGGCGAATGTAAAGCGGAGCCCAATAACCAGTAATCGACCCGTGAGAAGATGATCCATAGGACCCTCAGGGGTCGAATAAGGTGTTTAAGAACTCATATATGTAGAGAAACAAGATTGAAGTGTCTCTCTTCCCACAGACGGCGCCAAATTGATGATACGAGAAATCGTCCACTTGTCGTCCTCGCATCAGTAAATCATGAATAAAGTGCGTAATGAACAAGTAAAGCAAGTATATAGAGAGAAGATAATATATAGAGTGGTTCAGCCTTTAAAATAGACCTACGTCCACTTTGTTGCTCCATTCTCATTATATGGTTGCATTGTACAATATAATGATGCCTAAAGAGCCGTACAAGTATGAGAATAAAGGAGAGTACATGACGGTATGGAAGATTCCGGTGTGTCGGGAAGGTGGATGGTTGTAGATTCGTAGCCTCCAAGGCATATGTCGAGGTTGTGTAAAGAGAATCTATATTATAGAGCCTACCTCGGGCCTGTGGAATCGATCCCCTCTTTCGAGGCGTGGTCCTCTATTTATGAGGTAAGTGTGCTGAGTCACGTGCCTTGAGCACGTGACTTATACCAAGCCTGCAGTAGCTGCGGATGAGGTGGGGTGCGGACTGCAAAGCAAGAAATGTTGTATGAAGCTGCTAGAGGCATGCCGCGCATCGTACGGAGGAGTGCCGTGGCCTATAAGGGAAAGGGCCTCACCCTGTGCCAAGCATCTGTGGCGTCTTGAAGAGATGTCGCACCCAGGGTGAGGTCTGGCCGCGCCCTGTATGACCTACGAGGTATGTCTGTGAACTAAATATAGAGAAGAATACATTCCGCGGCAGGGTGCTATATTTGTACTATCAAGCCCCAACCACCTCTGAGGAAGGGATGTTCTTTTTGAGACTTCATAAGTTATTACTAGAGAGAATATACATCAAAAAGAGATTTATTACAAATCAGAGAGTTTACTCACCCACCATTGTCATTTATTACGAACCTTTAATACTTGACAGAGAGATTTGAGGGTGGTTGGGGTATTTGGCTGCCTGCCAAGGTGTATCTAGGGTGCTCACTTCTCTCTCCCTTTAAATGAAAGGGACCGTTCCATGTCCCAGTGGGTCCTGTCAATCCAGGTATAGAGATATCCCAAGGCTATGGCCGCCAGAGGAAGCCTGACACCTCGGGCCAAACGGATCGATATGATAATAAGATCCCTCCAGGGCTGGTCATTTGGTTTCCCAAGAAAAAAAAGCGAGAAAGAAGTACAAGAATATAAGCTGCCAATTCCAAGGATGTACCTTGGCCTGGGGCATTTTCAGAAGAAACACCTTTAGAAGGATCTCAAAAGAAGTAGTTTATGAGGGAAGTGAGTGTCACGATAAACTCGCCCCACACAGCTATGAAGGTATGGGTCTTAACGTTCCAGCGAGAAACCATGACTGATAGAGAAGCATTATTTTTTGACAAAGTGAACTTGCCAAACCATTTATCCCGATGCAATCCTACCTTAGTGAGAGTTATGGCGTGGGAGATCTGCATATGCACATTCCAAGTAGAGAAATTAGCAAGGGAGCTCCAGGCCCCTCGAAATCAATATGGTACCAAGGGAAGTCACCTCGTTTGAGACGAAAGCGCAGAGTTCCCTCAGAGGGGAGGAAGACCCATTAAGCTAAATCCTCGTCCTCATCACCAAGAAGATATTTAACACTAAAAGTGCAGGTCTTGCAGAGGCCATAAAAGTCATCACCCTTGCCAAAAATAGGGGGTCGACGGTAAAAACTTAGTTGCACTTGACAAGCAACATCCAAGGTGGTGGCGCTAGGGGTGGAAGCGGCAACAGAAGTGGCATAGGTGGAGCTTAGCTAAGTAGCAGAAGTGGTAGCCTTAAGGACACTTGAAGAAACCATGATAAGTGGCGATGAAAGAAACATCTTGGTAAGGGAAGTCTATGGACAAAAATGGAGGAGTACAACCACAAGTGGTGGTGTAAGAGACGATGGGAAGAAGGAAACCAGGGAAAAGATTAGCAACAATGGCGCTCTGAGGGTTTTCTCTCTCTAAGAATGTTGGGAGTGGGAGACGACGAAGGCAAAGTAAGGTAAAAATGTCTAAGTGTTTGAATAATAACCGTTTGAAATTTCTGGGTTAGCCTTTCTAGTTTCCCACCACCACACGTGTAAGGTCGCCTATAATCATTTCAAATAGACACAAAGCACTTCGGGAAGTGTCCTGACAGTTAAAAAGACAACACCACGTCATTAATGAAGTGACGCATGGGGAATATAAAGGGTTTTCTGATTGGAAAGTTTGAGTTTTGGCGCCAGAATTTTTGTCAGACATACGCAATAACTCCCAACGAAGAAGCTGTCCCAACGGTTCAAAAAAGCTACGATGTCCCCTTGCCACAAGCCTAAACGTTGTTTAATTATGACTCGGCTACATCGGGGAGAATTTTTCTACTTTTTCGAACATGACGAAATGACGACGCATTAGATCCCAAACAAAGTAGTATCTTCAAATAGGGAGAATGTCCTAGGAAGAAGTTTACAAGGGATAATTTCACAATCTCATCGATAGGGGCAGTCCTAACAAAAACACTCACTGCCTACAACTATACCCCATAACAGCACAAATGGGAGAATTTCACTCCCTCAGAGTCAAAATGAGTATTTGAGAAAGTCAGCAGGTCTATCAGGAGAATTTTAAATAGTCAAACTAGTACGGTTGAAGCTCAATAACAGGAAAAAGTTGCAATGTCCCTTCGTTAAGGCGCCAATAAGCCGCAACACTTTGACTCAGGTACATCGGGGAGAATTTTACTTTTTTCTAGAGGCGTTAACTGCAGTGGTTGTAATGAAATAAAAGATGCCAGAGTTTTTTAACACAGAGAAGGTTCATCGGATTGAGAAGTTTTCATGCAGACATTTCTTGTTTCCACAATAAATCTCAACACGAAGGAGTAAATATAGGGGGGATTGAAGGTAATCTGAAGATTAGAGATAATCCCGCCATTAACAACAGTGCTTGGGATTAAGGCAGCGATGCATCTCAATAAGGAAGCGATGTAACCCAAAGCGATGCAACTTAACAAGGTAGCTCAAGTGAGGTAGTTCAGCGTGGCAACCCAGAGGGATCTTTCGGTAAAGAAGATGATTGAGAGAGATCTCCCTTTAGTCCTATTTGCTTTAACTTAGTCTTGTTGCATCTCTTTATTTATATTGACCATGAGTTGTAACAATTATAATGATTTTTAGTGTGAGGTCGAACGATACTCGCGAGAGACCAAGCTTGGCAGGACCTGGAAGAGCTTTCATGCTCTATCGAACGACCTCGCCACAAAAACTTTAGAGGGACTTGGTTTGGAGGATTGAGAAGTGAGGCATTGTTGGGGATTATCCTAACCATATTAGATACACCTGGTAAAACACCAAAAGACCCTGACCGTGGAACCTCGGGCGGAGCAGCCTTGAGTTCCATCGGGCGTTGAGTTGTGAACCAAATAATCGTATACTTAATATCACACCTACTTTATGTGATGTCACTAACCAGCTAGGCAATATTAAATCTGCACTTGAGTAAACCACTATGGTATTTGGGGCTGTCAGATGGTTGGTAAGTCACCCGCGTGACGACAACCCCTTGACACACAATGGTTTGGCAAAAGGCATACCTTGGCATTTAATGTGTATGACGTGGATCTAACTACTGCATTAGGCATTTAATGTTTGTGACATAAAGTTTGAGGGATGTCTTTCACAGTTATTAATTGCTGAGTTACCTCGGGAGTGGTGTGGGGGCTATTTAAGAGCCCCAACCACCTCTGAGGAAGGGATGTTCTTTTTGAGAGTTTAGAAGTTATTACTAGAGAGAATATACATAAGAAAGAGATTTATTACAAACCATAGAGTTTACTCACCCACCATTGTCATTTATTACGAAGCTTTAATACTTGACAGAGAGCTTTGAGGGTGGTTGGGGTGTTTGGCTGCCTGCCAAGGTGTATGTAGGGTGCTTACTTTTCTCTCCCTTTATATAAGTTACTTCTGAGCCCATTATTGTCATTTGAGTTATACACAAGAGATTTGTGAGTTCAAACTGAGTTTATCTTCACTAAGTTGTGATTATGTGTCTTATAGCTAATAAATAGTTTTGTTAGTTAACTTATCATTACTATACTCAAAAGGGGTTATGCCTCCAATTAATCTAAACTACCCTCTTACACATTTAAAATATTTTTTTGACATTTTTTTGTCAATGGAAAAAAACGTACTGTCATGACCACAATGAAGTTATAAAATAGGGAAAATTAACTCAATTTACATTGTGTATTATGCGTAGAACAACGATTAAAAACAGGACCCGGGAATGAAACGAAGAAATTGCAATGCTATATTTAAAAACTAGATCCAACTTATAGAATATCAAATAGAAGAAGAAAAAGAAAATAAAGATATCAACCTTTATGTTCTGTGTATCCAAATATATCACAAGAAAAAGGGAATATAATAGAGCACGATATAATATCTAACATCGACCTTGAAGTTCCGATGAGCCTATAACTTTGATTCAAAGGATCAACAATCAGGTGAAAGGGTCTTTATGGGGGTCAGGGATCCTTATTATTTTGGTTTTGGAAAGTTACGAATATATGATAGGGTCTTTTGTTTAAGTTGTGAGTTTTTTTTTTAAATGTTAAAACAACAAAACAAACAAAAAAAATAAAATAAAAAACAATTGCAAAAAATGTTGTCTTATAGTTAGTCAATGAATATGTATGGAACCTGAATAATTGTCATATAGCGTTAAATAACGTCGATAGTGTCAAAAGCGCACAATCTCATTCAAATGTAATGACACATAATCAATTATGCAAGCTATTTGTGACTTTCGTAAATCTAAATTGGCTATTTTTCGTTTCCCCCCAAAAGGGATTGTGTGTTTTGTAAAACATTGATATCAAAGTATTAGTGGTTAATAATTAATGTTAGGGGTTGAGAGAAATTAGTATTTTAAAATTTTAGACATATAACGTTGAAAATTAAAAAAACAAACAATTAGTAAGTCCCTATAATATATTTATTGGAAGCTCAATTATTCAAAGAGTGTCAAAGTATGTTTAAAATATATTACTGAAGGGAAAATAGCTGAATCTTTGTCATGTGGATATTATATGATAAATTTTGGAAGACCACGAATATATAGGGAGATAAATCCAAATCTTGAAAGTTTACACTGGCAAGTTGGAAGACTAGTCCTTATAAGAATTGGATTAATGAATTAAGATAGACATGAAGTGACCTAGACGAAGAGGATCCTTAAGCTTATAAATAAGGGTAACCTCACCGATTATGTAGAGATTGATTGTAACTTGAATGTCGTAACTTGAACTCTCCGCTAGCAACCCTATCACTCCAATTGTCATTGTTCATCCTAAATAATAAACTAGTCTCCCTCTTTTTCCCGTGGACATAGGCATATCTCTTTGTTGAAACATGTACATCTAGTCTTCTTTGTTCTTTTCTTTCATTCATAATTATTTAGGGGGCAAATATCAAATTATTGATTTAATTGTGGGTCAATATCCCCAACAATTTTGTGTTGTATGTGGAAAACTTGAATTTCTCACCATTATCAAAGTCATTTAGCCCAACAATCATCATGAGTGAAAATCAATCTCATCGCACGCACTCGAAATGCCGCGTCCAGTTTGAAATGCGTGTCATTTGGAGGGATCACATTCATGTTAGTCTCCCTTCTTTGTCACAGTGTTCTATGTCCAGGGTGAATCCCTGTGAGATCATGTCCCATTCATCGATACCGAAAATCACCGATCGAGCGACCAAAAGGAAAAGATGTTTCTCATCTGGCCAGCATTTATGAGGAAAGATTAAATGATCGTGATTAGAAAATTTCCCATTCGAGGGGACAATTAACTCAATAATCAAAAGAGTTTAGATCTAATTCTTGGACCCAGGAACATCACAGAAGAAGACCAAGATCCCCAAAAAATCATAACTCTTATCAAATTGGGAGGGCCCCTCGTTCAAGAAGCCCTCACACGAGACACCAAAACCAATGGCATCACAAGCATCCCCCTCAAAGAAATTCTACTAACCGTAATCACCATCAGTTCCATTGCCATTCAGTAGATGAGTATTGATAACTTTTCTTTTTGTGTAGATGTCGTTGTTGAAAGCCAAGTTAGTCAAAACCTCAAATACCTACAAAATGTAACAACTCAAGTGTAGCGGTAATAAGGGTATCAATCCACTTCCAAGGGGGTAAAGCAAAGGGAACACAATTGTAATTCACTTTTTATTTTCTTTTTTGGGTTTTTTTACTTTTTCTACTTTTTTTTAGCTTTTTCAAATATTAAAACAATTGGATGAGGTGAGGTTTTAAACTAAACTAAACTAAAATGTGAAATGAAAATAACTAACTAGAAAGTGACTAAAATGAAAACAAAGTCTAACACTAAAATAAGAGACAAAGTGAGGTAAATAATTGTGAGAACAATCAAGGAATGAGATTACACCACAAATTTTAGCTATTCTAACTAATTAATTTAATTAATTGAATTATCCCAAATTACTATCAAAATTACAAATCAACTCTCGTTGCAAATGTAATCTTAATAGTAACATTTTAGAAAATTAAATTTAACACCCTACAACTTTAGAAAAATAGATCTACACTCCTTTTAATTAATCACCCGCTAGGATCGATTAATTAAAATTTATGTAAATCTTAGAAAATAAATTTAGAATTGAAATTCAAGTTATAATACCCCACTTAAGAAACCCCTATCTCTAGTTCGAATCTAAAATGGGTATTATAACTAGAATTTCGATTTTCTCTCGAAAATCATTTACCCTCTCTCGAGGCGTAAATTTAAGGGTGAGGATACAAATTAATATTCAAAGGGAATTTTCAAGTAATCAAACTAATTAAACTAAAATAGCATCAAATAAGGGTTTCCCGCCACCCTTTGAAAGGGGATTTAGCCTAACATGATATTAAACATGATGAACAAATAATCAAAGGCATATATAATAAAAGAGTAGAGAAAGAGAACAAATCTTCAACAAGCCTCCTTGAAATTGGAAATTTGAACTCTATCATCTTCCATTCAATTCAATTACTCACAATTTAATCTCACCAAATCTCTAAAAAAATAAAAACAAAAACTATTTACAAAATGGTGTTTATCTCTCTATAATTCTCCCTCTAAAAATTCATAAATAAAAAGCTCTTTTTTCAAATGGGGTTTTCATCTTTAAATAGTAGATGCATGGCACACATGGGGCTAAGGGGTATTTTTGAGAATTTGCTTGAGTGTGCATGGAAATGGTGAGAGGAGTGTGAGGTCATGTGGGTGAGGGGAATTGGGAATAAAATCAGATTTGGTATAAGGGTTATTTTGGGCAATTGGGGGTAGAAGTGGTAGTTGGGGGACATTTAGGTAAAAGGGGGTAAATGGTTTAAGTCGGGTTTATTAGTCACATGTGGCATTTATTTGGATTTTATTTTATTTTGGTTTTGGCTTTGTATTGACAGGTTACACAAATCGTGGAAGACTTGAAGGGAAATGGGTTGGGGTTGGCTTGGGTTTACAGGTTTGGTTCTGGGTTATCAGGTCGGCGGGATAAATGGTGGAGGTTCGCCAGGTTTGGAAGATGGGTCATCGGATATGGGTTTGCTATGGCCGGAGTTGGTTGGTATAGGAGGTCTGGATCGCAGGGAGGTCACCGATTTGTAGGGTCCGTTTTTGGGTTTCTATGGTGGTGGTGAGGTTTGAGGATGATGGGATGGTGGTGGTTTTTGTTGGGTTAATGGTGGATAGAGAGGATAGAGAATGTGGGGGGTTTGAGGTTGAAGAAGAAGGGGATGGAATATGGTGTAGTGAGGTGTAGGGAATTAGGGTGAGGGTGAATGAGGAGATATGGTGTAGGTAAGGTGTAAGGTGGAGTTTAGTTTAAGTGTGTGTTTAACTTATGACCCTTAAAATAACACTAACTACCTAAAAATGAAAATAATAAAACAAAATCTAACTAACGAAAAAAAATATATAAATAAAAATATTAAAACCTAAGAAAATAAAATCCTAAGCTATTAAAAACTAAAATAATAAAACAAAAGAAATAAAAAGGAAAAATCTAATAAAATATGAAAATAAAAGTCCTAAAATATAAAATCTAATAAACTAAAAATAAACTCCTAAAATTAATCCTAATAAAATAAGACTAAACTAAAAGCTAATAAAAATCAAAGTAAATAAAATTATAAAAATAAAATATAAAAATAGAAATTAAAACCTAAAAATTCTAAATAAATCCATTGTTCTAAAAAACCCGCCTAGGCTTAAGGCTTGGAAGAAACACATCGCCTTAAGTTTTGTACGCCTTATTCTTGATAAAACCCTTAAGGCGCACTTTTTTCTAAAAACAACAATGTTTTAGTGAAAAGATATCGCCTTTTAAAGAACTTTTTTACTAACCTAACCATTATTTCATCCAAAATAATTCAATAGTATTTTAATTTGCATAAATTCGGACATATTTTTATAATATGTACAATTTTAGTATTTTAATAGCCTTGTTATGGTTTAAAAATATTCAAATATATTAAGAAGGCCTAAACGCCTTTTCACGCCAAGGCCCGCCTAGGCTTCTAAGGCTTAAGGCTTGGCCTCCACGCTTCGATCACGCCCCGCGTTTTTTAGAACCTTGAATAAATCTAACATATACCTAAAAATAAAATGACTCAAACTAAAAATCTAAAAAAATATAAAAAAGATACAAACTAAACACACACAGGCTGGGGTGATGCTTTGGGCTAGGTTTAGGTTCGGGTAAGGTTAGGCTAGGATACGTGACAAGGTATTTAGCACCATATTGCACACAATTACCTTGATTTAAGTGTTTGAACTCTACAATGCACAATTTGACCTACAAAATAAATATTTATGCGCATAAGACCCAAATTGCCGAGAATTAACAATTAAAGTACGTCTATTTGGGGTATAAAATGTACAGTTTTGGGTGCTTATCACACCACCCCCAAACCGAGCGTTGCTAATCCTCAAGCAATAAGATAGAGAGAAAGAGAAAGATAAGAATCCAAAAGTGTACCACTTTCTCGGGCACTTGCGATTGCACTTAGCATGTGCAACAAGCCTTTAAACCTATAGGTTGCCCTACAGGACGAGTTGTGTCTCGTGAGGGTTTGCAGAGAATATACCCACAAAATTCTTTATTTGCAACGGCAGTCTATCTCTTATTAGACATAGAATAATCTCACAATCCATCATGAAGGAAATATTTTGAGAAATACAAGCTAGAATGTGTAAAAAGATTTAGCTAAATAAATACTCAAGACACATCATCATTAGAACTCAACGTGTGTGGTGTGAATCAGTCAAAACGGGTCGAGTATCATAAGAGTAACTCCTAGATTGCCTTGTCGGAATCAATGCTTCAACTTCAAATATCACGGATATATCTCTCTCAAACGAACTCTCAAGATTTAGGTAAGTGTATCGCTCTTGTGTGTGAGGAGGTGAGTAAATGTAAGCAAGTTCAAACATCTCACACACACATAAGAAAGAACGAACAATTAGAAAGAAAAATGATCTCATGAAAGAAATGCTAATCACTATAGTGAGAACGTCGAGTTATTCCCCATGTCGACTTTCATTTGCCCAAACACCTAGGAAAAATATGGATGATTATGGGTGAGGGGGAAATGAAATGAGGTAGGATGGGATGAGATGAGGTAAGGATTGTGATGTAGAATGGGATTGATGTGTAAAATGATGGATATATGATGGATGAGCGAGAAGAGTGTACTATACTTTAGGCACACATGTCTTTATTACTAACCACAAACTTTATTTCTTTTCTTTTCTCTCTTTTTTTTTCTCTCTTTTTGTTTTCGATTTTTGTTTTCATTTTCTCTATTTTTTTTATTTTTCTTTTCTCTATATTTTCTACTTTTGCTATTTTTTTTCTCTTTTTTTTTTCTTTTTTTTTTCAGACCAAGAATGAAGACATTTAACATTTGTAATAAACACTATTTTTCTGAAAAATGATGATGGATGATATTTGAATGGAGTGGGGAATGTATGATGTGGGGAATATGGAAAAACATGGGAATGTAATGGGTGAAGTGAATGGGTAGTGAATGGGTGAAAATCTAGTGATCGGGTCAAATTTCAAGACATGCGTTTCTTACAACTCGAAAAAGATGTCATTCTCAGTGATCAAGCCAAAATTTTATAAAAAATAATGAGATCATGCAACAATTTCAAGTGCGGACCCAAACGAAGTTGAATCAACTTGTGACTCGGAGATTGTGTAAGACACTCTAAAAGGGTAAAAGGAACGAATATCACAAGGTAAAGTCTCTACTAGTGATCCTTAAGGTTCTCTTGGGAATTGTGGTACTCCTCAACTCTAAACGTAATGACGTGATAAGTGCGCAAATTTTGTTGAGTCTAGAAATTCATGGTACAAAAGGCCTTGGGATGTATTACATAAGATATTAGAAAAAATATTCTCTAACTTGATCCCTAGAATTTTGAAAGTTGGATGATTGGAAATTCACATCAATGAGTGAGATGAAAGAAACTGCATGAAAATTTTAAAAATCAGGTTTAAAACTCAAAAATTTTCAAAAGAGGTACAATTTTGATAAAATTCCCCACCCCCAAATAAAAAGGAACATCGTTCTCGATGTTAAGTAAAATAATTTTTAAAATTGATAGCATAAGGTAGGAAAGAGATTACCAGAACCAACCGCTAATGAAGTGGACAGATGAAGCCAAGAATCAACCTGAATAAGTGATACGAGAAAAAAATGTTTACAAGTCTATAAGCATGATAAAGTATTGGGTGATGTGAAACACCACCCTTAAACAGGATGAGACTAGTACAAGAAACGTGGGCTGCCTCCCGGTAGAGCTAAGTTTAATGTCTTCCGCCAGACCGATGAAATATCACCCTAAGGATAAGTTCTATGAAAGCACGGGGTGGCAGAAAAATTGGGGTGATGAGAATCACCGCCAAACAAGACTGAAGCGTCAGTTTTGTTGGATCAGGGCTAAGAATGGTCAATGCGCGTGTATAGCAAAGTGCATCACACAATGCAAAGCATCGGTGGACCATGGGAGGGTGGGTATTAGGGTAAAGGCAAGGGTGAATAGGCATCGGTCACGGTCCTTATTGATCTTAAAGGTGAGGGCAACAAGGGCCCTATAAGCATGGTGCTCAAGTTGGTGAAGAAGGCGAAAAGGTGTAGAAAGTGGAATGGGGTGGGGCTCATAAAAATCACACGACCTTTCTATGAATGGGCGATGATAATGGTCGTGCCGTGACACACCAGGGAGCTATTGAGAAGAAAAATCAACACCACAAGGAAGTGGTGTGCATGAAGGAACCAACTCGATGTCACGAAAGTGGGGAGTAGCACCACAAATACTCTCATGGGTGGGGGATGGTTTCAGGTGAGGATCTAAAACTATATGTGGAAACTTGAAATGCGTAAAATCAAGATCCAAACCAGGTGGTAGGGTGGAAGGAACAATGGGTGGCTTAAAGGGTGTATTGGTGGGATAAAGGGTGGATCGGGTGGGATAAATGGTGGAGGAAGATGATCCAACTCAAGAGTGGGAGACACACACTCCTCATGAGGCACGGAGTGATCCACAAGTGAACTCGCAGGAGGAAGTGTGGAAATAAACGAGTGAGTAATCAACTTATCCACCATTATGTCGTCATTCGATGTGGTGAAAGGGTCTAACGAGGCATTAAGATCCGAGATAGATGAATCAACATCAATATTCAGCTCAAAGGGGAGCCAAATATGATTTGGTAGGATCCATATCAAGCGAGGTGGGAACCATCTCTGACGCTATCTCGGTATAATGGTGAGCACTCGTAGCTGGAGCGAACCTAAAAGATATGGTCATGTCAGAGACATAGGCAATTGGGGCATATGATAAAAGCTCGGGAATTTTTTTGAATATCTCGGGAGTGGGAACCTCAAGTTTGGGTTCCAATGGACATGGTGGGATTGGATCAGGCTCACTATCGAAAGGTAAGTCAACACAATTGTCGACTTGGGACCCGGACCATGGGATGGTCTCAACTTCGAGGTTATCGGGGTAGTAGGGTTGGTAACACTCAAAATCCGTGTCACAAGAGGACACAACATCATCACACTCTGTTGCAACGATGGGTGGATCCATGGGAATGTTCGACTCTCTCGCACACTCCAATTCATTTAATCGTTGTTCAAGCCTTTGGAGAGCTTGAGTTTGAATTTGAGTGGCTTGCTCTTGCTTGAGTATGAACTTTTGCAGGAGGCTTTCGAGAGTGGATGTGGAGGGTGGAGGTGGTGGAGTGATGGGTGGTGGTGGTGGTTGAGGTGGACACAACTCTCTTTGATCATGACTATATGAAGAATACTCAAATGAAGTGTGTGGAGTGGGACCAAGTTCATCATACACGAAAGGATCGCTTTTGTGATGGACAGATGGTTGATACTCATAGGGTGCGTAGTGAGGGAATTGATCGTGAACGGGTGCACAAGGTTGCCATGACAACTGTGGGAACGTGTGAGTATCCACAACATTGGTTTGGGATTCGTATTGTGTGGAAGGTTGATCAGGCCTCCACGAATAGCTCGGGTGCTCACACAACTCGGGATTGTGTATATCGGGATAATAGGCCGAGTTAGGTTCCGAAATAATGTCATATGGATACACATATTCCATGGTAGTTTCGGATGGATATGGAATGTAAGGGCACTCATGGGACATGTGATCGACATAATAACAATGGGTGCACAACAAAGGATGAGACACGTCGACACTTGACACCGAGGGTGATGGAAAATGAGGTGCGTGCATGGACGGGTCAAGAGTATTAAGGGCACTCATGAGAGAGGTGAAACCACTAAAAATATCATAAAGAAACGGCTCGGGATCACTCTCACACGTGTCACGTGTCAATGGAAAATGACCAAAGTAGTCCCGTAAAGGACGTTCTTCGACCATGTGGAGAGAAATATTTTTTTTTTGGAGTTTTTTTTTTATATTTTTTCAAAAGGAAAGAAAAGATTTTTGGATTTTCTAAAAATAATTGAAGAAAATATTTTTGGATTTTTTATAAAAATGAAAGAAAATATGTTTGGATTTCTTTTTATTTAAAATGAAAGAAAATATTTTTGGATTTTTTGGAAGAAAAAGGGTGGGGAAAAAATATGGACTCTTGATTTGGACGAACCAACTAAAATCGACTACCGAAAATGGAATTGGACACACGCACAATTCAAGAAAATTTCTTAACTAGAACATAACCAATTTTTATCTTTGAATTTAGTGAAAGGGTGGTCAAATTTTAATTAAGTTCGCGGGCGATAAAAAAAATCACGGAAATCTGAGTGATCGCCTTTGTAAAATTTTCTCCTAGTGGTCTACCTAGTTAATTGATTTTAAATTTAGTGATGGCTAGGGTAATACACAATTGGTAAGCGAGTGAGTCGGGTGAGGAAATCCCTTCTCGTGAGTGACCGGTGTAGGTCTTAGTCAATTAATTCATCATACCATTCGAAAATAAATACGAGAATAAAATCAAGTAAGAGCACACAAATACACACAATAAGTGACTCGCGAACAGGAGAGGCACGAGGGTTCAGAAATGTACCTCCCACGATTTTTAGGCCATTAAGTGCCGAAAAATTTAAGTCTACAGGGGGGAGATCACGCCTATCTCAATCGTCCCCGGGAGTCCTACCGACCCAAGGTAGAGAGGCTTCAAAATCCTTGCCAATTGACGCCCTCTCTCTACCTTGTTCGATTTTCCTATCACGCTTGCCTTCGATTATTACAATTTTTAAAATAAAAAAATAAAATAAAGGTGTCTCTAAGCACCGCAATACAAGCCAAGAATAGAATAATCCTAATACAAGCCTTCTAAATATATAAAAATGGTACAAAAAATAATAAAGTTAAAAAAAATATATGAACTACAAGTTGAAATTCGCTCCAAGTGCTTCACGCTCCCAAGAATGGCAACGACGCCATTTGATAAATTTACTTTTTGTGTAGATTTCGTTGTTGAAATTCAAGTTAGTCAAAATCTCAAATACCTACAAAATGTAACAACTCAAGTGTAGCGGTAAATAAGGGTATCAATCCACTTCCAAGGGGGTAAAGCAAAGGGAACACAATTGTAATTCACTTTTCATTTTCTTTTTGGGCTTTTTTTACTTTTTCTACTTTTTTTTAGCTTTTTCAAATATTAAAACAATTGGATGAGGTGAGGTTTTAAACTAAACTAAACTAAACAAAACTGTGAAATGAAAATAACTAACTAGAAAGTGACTAACATGAAAACAAAGTTTATCACAAAAATAAGAGATAAAGTGAGGTAAATAATTGTGAGAACAATAAAGGAATGGGATTACACCATAAATTTTAGCTATTCTAACTAATTAATTTAATTAATTGAATTCTCCCAAATTACTATCAAAATTACTGTGACACCTCGACTAATTAAATACCGGGTAGCTACTCCTTTATAAAATTAATTCAAAATGCCAAGTTGGCTCAGTTAATAGCATCACTGTCGAAAACATTTTATTATTTCTAACCACCTAGTATTTAAAAAGCAAGTTGCCAAATTTTAATTTAAGTCTGATTAACATGCAACAAATGTAATGAAGAAATAAATAACACCATTCACCATGCTGAAGTAAAATGAATAACCATCACAAATAGAGTAAATAAAGTCTGGAGGAAACCCCTCACTAAAATCCCTTAACTGAAATAAATAAACTGAACTGAAATAAAACATGCTAACGTCTAAAAACTGAAATGTAAAAGATGCTCTAAATAGAAATGGGCAACATGCCCTACAACTGATAGAGGGTAACTCTGGAATCCAAAAGATAGAAGCGTCTACATGCAAATCCCTGTAGCTTCCACAAGCAGCTACAGCTCGTCACCTGAATGAGTATCCTATGCTTGGTGTCCCTGTGGCTGGGCACCTAAAAATGGTTTTACAAAGAAAAAGAGATTTGAAAAGCAAATGGGTCAGAGCCCGAATGTGGAGTTATATTTTAAAAACCTGCAAGTGCTTTAAAAACATTTAAAACATTAAATGCAAAGTACATGTTAGGACGTACACTCACATGATATTCTCACCTCTCGTCTAACTGTGCACTCCTAACGTAAGTACCCATCTATAACGACCCATACCACTAGCTAACTGACAACATAACTAGCTAGACTGCCAAAGGTTCTACCCATATGCTTAGTTCCATAACATAATAACGCTCGTAATTTAAATAGGGATTTAAAGTAAACTCAGTTACTAAATATGCCATATATATAAGTATCAGTTAACTCCTTATATATCTCGAAACAATACCGTGATACATTCACAACATGAACATGGGGATTTCCATTAATATAATGTATATTATTCACATCATAAATATACGATACAAGCACCCCGCAATCTAAGCTATGGTGCACACATACTCTGCTATCCATCCCGGTACATCACGTACATAAGGATCACATATTCCAAATCTCTCAGGAATAGTTCAGATAACACAAATCACAAATAGTGGAGGCGAACACAGTCACCATCACATGGGTCACGCACATACCTACGCTCCCATGGTCAGCGGACTTATTAATATCACAATAAGTCTTTCTATGACCTATGTTCATCGAGGTAACCAATCTAAATCCGGGCAACACAAGGATAAGAAGGCCCTAAGCGAACGTAAACCTCCCGTGATAGCAAGTATGGTAGGTATGTCATACACATAAGATTTTATGCTAAGCATTCACACATCTTAGATATCTCAATATTAATAAAGTTATACTCTACATCATTATAACATTATTCCAAAACCATATATTTCAAGTATCCCGATAATATATAATTTAAATGGTCGACACGTCTCACGTCGTAATTCCTTAAACTTAAAACCTATCTCAAATAGACTATTAAGTCTCCCATAATTCCCACATATGACATCTTTATACCTAAGGTCTTTGCTTCTGCCCCAAACCTTATTTCATCAACTTATTCAAATTTGTACTATTAACCCAAATATTATCTCACATGACAAATTTCATTTATCTAGAATAATTCCTCAAATTACATTCCAAATAAAGTCCCATCTCATAATCATGCCTACTGGTCTTCCTTAAAGTTAAGGGTATTCATAAAGTCTCTAATAATATTATCCAAGGGTTAACACCACTAAAATTCAATTAAGGGAAAACTTCATTTATTCTGGGAAGGTCGATCGATCGACCTTGACCTTCGATCGATCGATTTTGTCGATCGATCGACTGATGAATGTCGATCGATCGATTACACAGGTGTGGTTACGGACTGTTTCGATTTGCAGATTTGAAAACATCCCAAAACTTATTTTTAAAGCATGATTCTCTAATATAACGTTATAGTAATGTCATATAACCATCCTACATTATTACTAACGTCCATAAATCAATATTTCAACAACTAAAGGCTACATATGGATCAATCTTCATCAAAAACCTAGTTTTCTAATTTATCTCAAGAACATACATAAACCTCATCTTAAATCCGTTTTTGGTATCACAAAAGTCAGTAATTCTCTTAATATGACCTTCCAGTAACATTCTACATGCAACCTATATCCCAAAAATTAAACTAATAACTCCAATCTTATGGGTTTTTCATTATCTTCCAAGAACACATAAAGTTTTTGAATAATCTAACATGGAAGAAGCATTCTCCGAAATTTAAATGGAATAAATCACTTGCCTTGATTGTCTCTGGATTTGGTGTTGGATTTGTAAGCTCTTTCTGCAGATTTTCTGCAGAATTCCTCCTCTTTCCCTTCCTCTCTAAGCTTTCTTCTTCCAAAGGTGGCTATGGTGGCTAGGGTTTCCTTTGGGAGAGTTGGAAGACTAAATGATAACCTACGTAGCTTTCTAGGTTAATAAGGGTTGGTTATGGGCTTAGTGGGTCTTATCCACATCAGATTTAATTAACCAAATTTTCGTCACTTTTAATTCCTCAAAACGTGAAATTACTAAAATACCCTTTAAGTTGCCGGTATGGCCTAAAAATACCCCGGGACCCAAACTATACCCCCGGCTAGTGTTTTCGGACTATCTCGACCCTTCCGGACGCGATGGCGCACTCAAAACGACCATACGGATTATAGATTTTAAATTCACTTTTATTATCAAGATATTATACCGTGACGCGGCGGTCCCACGCGTCTCAACAAAATTTCTAAAATGCCGTATATAAATCTCACGACAAATTTTATAATACCAAGTACATATATAATCATATATGCACATAATCAAATACCAATACGCATCTCATTAGTATTTATAACCCGGATTAATTTCCAATTAATACGCATTTAATTAATTAATCCCAAAAATAAATATAGCCAAAAGTACGGGGTATTACATACTCCCCCCCTAATAACTGAATTTCGTCCCGAAATTCGAAACTAGAAAGTACCTGCTAAAAATAGCTCTGGATAACGTTCGCGCATTTCATCCTCGCGCTCCCATGTGGACTCCTCAACATTGTGATGTCGCCACTGAACACGCATTAACGGAACTATCTTTGACCGCAGTTTCCTCTCGCTTCGGTCCAAAATAGCAATTGGCCCCTCCTCGTAGGAGCTATCAGGCTGGAGATCGATGTCCTCCATAGCAATGTGAGAATGAGCCAAATTATCTCTAAGGTATTTCCTCAGTGAGGAAATATGGAACACGTCGTGAATCCGATGCAAGTGCTCCGGTAGTCCAAGTCTATACGCAACCGGTCCGATCCGCTCAATAATAGGAAACGGCCCCACATACCTCGGTGCTAACTTCCCCTTCTTCCCGAATCGCATAATCCCCTTCATCGGAGATACCCTGAGCAAAACCTGGTCCCCCACTTGGAACTCCCTGAAAAACCTCTTCGCATCAGCATAACTCTTCTGCCTGTCTTGAGCTACCCGAATGCGACTCCGAATCAACTCAATCCTTGTCGAAGTATCCTGAATAACTTCCGGCCCAAGCAGTTTGTTGTCCCCCACCTCCAACCAACATGCTGGGGAACGACAAGGCCTACCGTACAATGCCTCAAACGGAGCCATGCCAATCGTGAACTGATAGGAGTTGTTGTAAGCAAACTCCACCAGTGGAAGGTACTGCTCCCATCCACCCCCGAAGTCAATAATGCACATGCGTAGCATGTCCTCCAACATCTGATTGGTGCGCTCTGTCTGCCCATCGGTCTGCAGATGATAAGCCGTACTCAACCGCAATTCCGTGCCCATTTCCTCCTGGAAACTCTCCCAAAACCTCGAAACAAATATCTTGTCTCTGTCAGACACGATATTTAGGGGCACACCGTGAAGTCTCACAATCTCTGAAATGAAGAGCTGGGCATATTGTCCCGTAGTGTAATCAGTCCTTACGGGTAGTGAGAGACCTTGGACAATCTGTCCACAATTACCCAAACGGAGTCGTGACCCCTCTGCGACGTAGGCAACCCCGTGACAAAATCCATGGATATGCTCTCCCACATCCACACCGGAACCTCCAACGGCTGTAGCAATCCTGCTGGTCTCTGATGATCCACTTTTACAAGCTGACAAGTGGCGCATTTCGAGACAAACTCAGCGATATCTCTCTTCATACCGCTCCACCAATATTGCCGTCTCATGTCTTGGTACATTTTGCCGTGCGACTCTGCCATAACATCGTGTCGCAATTCTTCCCCTTCCGAAACTACCAATCTCCCATTGAAGCGCAATCCCCCGTCTGAGCTAACGGTATAGGACTCGGCTCCCTCTGCAAGTAATCGAACTATCTGCTCCTGACAGAACGAGTCATTAGCCTGTGCCCGTACAATCCTCGTGATAATCTGCGGTGTAACGGTCATCACAGACATGAAAGATCGGGCCACTGCATCCTGGTGTCCCAATTCCTTCCACTTAGCTTTCCACACCCCTGCCACCTCCTCTGCTGGCCTGCGGCTCAACGCGTCTGCTACCACGTTAGCCTTACCCGGGTGGTACTGGATGTCGAACTGGTAGTTCTTCACAAATTCAAGCCACCTACGCTGCCGCATATTCAGTTCCTTCTGCGTGAACAGATACTGTAGTGACTTGTGGTCCGTGAACAGCTGAAACTTCTCCCCCAAAAGATAGTGCCTCCAAATCCATAAGGCAAATACCACTACTGCCAACTCCAAATCATGCGTGGGGTAATTCTTCTCATGAGGCTTAAGCTTACGGGAAGCATAAGCTATGGCCTGTCTCTCCTGCTGCAAAACACCTCCAAGCCCTTGCAAAGATGCATCGGTGTAAACCAAATACTCAACTCCCGGTCTCGGCAATGCTAACACTGGTGCTGAGGTCAACTTGTCCTTCAATTCATCGAATGCCAACTGACAGGCATCACTCCAAATGAACGGCACACCTTTTCGAGTAAGATGTGTCAAAGGACCTGCAATCTCTGAGAAACCCCGAATAAACCTCCTGTAGTATCCTGCTAGACCCAAGAAACTACGAATCTCCGTTGGTGTCGTGGGCTGTCCCCACTCCCTCACCGCTGATACCTTCCCTGGATCAACTGATATTCCCTGGTCGAAAACAATGTGACCCAAGAACTGGACTTCCTTCAGCCAAAACCCGCACTTCTCGTATTTTGCATACAGCTCGTTCTGACGAAGTGTCTGCAAAACCTGCCTCAAATGCTCGGCGTGCTCCTCCTCTGTCTGAGAGTAAACCAGAATGTCATCAATGAAGACAATGACAAACTGATCTAGGAAATCTCTGAACACCCTGTTCATCAAGTCCATAAACACTGCTGGAGCGTTGGTCAAGCCGAAAGGCATAACCCGAAATTCATAAGAACCATATCTCGACAAGAACGCAGTCTTCGAGACATCCTCCTCCCTGATACGCAACTGATGGTATCCTGACCTCAAGTCAATCTTCGAGAAGAAAGAAGCTCCTCTCAACTGGTCGAATAAGTCATCGATTCGAGGCAACGGATACTTATTCCGTATCGTGACCTTATTCAACTCTCGGTAGTCCACGCACAATCTCAGTGAACCATCCCTCTTCTTCATAAACAAAACTGGAGCGCCCCAAGGTGAGGTACTCCTACGAATAAAGCCCTGCCCTAACAGCTGCTCTATCTGATCCTGTAACTCTCGCATCTCAGCTGGAGCCATACGGTACGGTGCACGTGCTATAGGTCTCGTACCCGGTAGCAAATCAATAACGAAGTCTGTCTCTCGACTGGGTGGTAAGCCTGGTATCTCCTGAAACACATCTGAATACTCCCTGACAACTGGGATAGAATCTAAAGGAATCACTACCTCCCTATAGGTATCCTCCTCAATGTAATACAGATGAGCGGTCGATCCTCCCTCTGGGCGAGGCATCGCCACTACAAACATCTCTTGCCCCGGAATGGCAAAAACAATGCTCCCGCTGAAGCAATCAATCATGGCCCTATATGCTACGAGCCAATCCATACCGATGATCACATCGTGAACATGCATGTCTAACACTAACATGTCTGCAGGCAATACCAAACCACCGATCTCTACCCCCACTCCCCGGCATATAAAGAAAATAAGTGACCCACTCCCTAATGGTGAGTCGACACACGTCACTGTGCTCTCTGCCGTTGCTAACAATCCTAAAGCTTTCGCGAAGTGTGTAGCTATGAAACAATGTGTAGCACCCGTATCAAACAATACCCGACCCATAGTGCCATGGATAGGAAACGTACCCTCGATCGCGGGCGGTGCCTGTGGAACTGCAGCCTGGTGAACGTTGTAGACACGTCCATACTGTAGCTGCCCCTGCTGAGCTGGGACTACTGGAATGGGTGGCAAAGCTACCATCTGTGGCGGTGCAGGAAGAGCGGCGGGAAACATAGGTCTCTGTGGCTCCTGGCGAGCACCCTGCTGCTGCTGCTGTGGGGCCCTGCCCCTATCAGGACAATCCTGCTTCTTATGGCCAGTCTTGCCACAAGTAAAGCACTTCCCTGGGAAGTTCCCTCCCCTCTGCCCCTGCTGTCCCCGGCCCTGGTGGCCGTTACCATTCCTCCCTTGGCCCTGCTGGCCCTGATGAAACTGTTGCCCATTCTTCCCCTGTTGGCCCTCATGGCCGTTTGGACCCTGATGGCCCTGACGGAAACCTCCCTGTCCCTGCCTGTAGTTCCCTGACCGGAACCTCTTATTATCCCCCTGCTGGGTACCCTGCTCAGTCTGTCTCTGCCCCTGACCGGTTTGTGCCCCGCTGGCACTATGTCCTCCAGTCCTGCCCTGATGGCTAGACTCCCCTGACCGCTTGCCCTCGGCCATATGAAAACGGTGGTCCTGGCAGTGTAATAATGCAGCGTTAACCACATCAGAATACGTGGCCAACGATAGGTTCCCTAGCAGATGTTGACGGATCCTCCAATTCAATCCATCAGTGAACTTCTCAATCTTCTTTTTCTCAGTTGGAATCTCGTCTGGAACGATATTCAACAGGTTAGTGAACTCGGCCTCATACTCGGCCACTGTCTTGCCCTCCTGTTTCAAACTCATCAGCTTCCTCCTCATCTCGGTATGAACTGCGGACGGAAAGTACTTGCGGTCGAACCGCACCCAGAACTCCTGAATCGTGAGGGTATCCCTCTCCTCCGCGGTGGTAATAGACTCCCACCACTGTAGTGCAGATCCCACTAGCTTGAAAGTAGCTAGCACCTGTTTCTGAACATCAGTGCACTCATGCATCCTCAAATGCCTCTGTATGTCCTTCCTCCATTGGCTCGAGACAACCACATCTGAGCTACTTGCAAACTCTGGCGGATGCGCTTTCTGAAAAGCGTCACGTACACGCTCCCAAGCAGACGGGAATGCATTAACCTGTACTGGCGCGACAACCGGCGCCTGAGGCGGTTCCTGCTGAATCACGGCAATCGCGGCATTTACCGCTTGGGCTACTATAGCAGCAACCTCAGCGGCGTTCAACATACCCTGAACTGGAGCGGGCTGGGGTTCGGGCGTTGCATTCCTGGGAACTCGTCGTGCACGTCGTGGAGGCATCTGAAATAAGAACAAAGTTTATAAGTTCACGGTTTATAAACTTAAAATAGCTGAAGAACGAAGCACACAAAAAGAATACAACAGTCCTAAAATATAGGGCTCTATATCAAAGAAAACGTAGCAGAAACATAATAGCCGTACAGATCCTAAAGGACACTAGATACTGATGCTCTGATACCACCTGTGACACCCCGACTAATTAAATACCGGGTAGCTACTCCTTTATAAAATTAATTCAAAATGCCAAGTTGGCTCAGTTAATAGCATCACTGTCGAAAACATTTTATTATTTCTAACCACCTAGTATTTAAAAAGCAAGTTGCCAAATTTTAATTTAAGTCTGATTAACATGCAACAAATGTAATGAAGAAATAAATAACACCATTCACCATGCTGAAGTAAAATGAATAACCATCACAAATAGAGTAAATAAAGTCTGGAGGAAACCCCTCACTACAATCCCATAACTGAAATAAATAAACTGAACTGAAATAAAACATGCTAACGTCTGAAAAATGAAATGTAAAAGATGCTCTAAATAGAAATGGGCAACATGCCCTACAACTGATAGAGGGTAACTCTGGAATCCAAAAGATAGAAGTGTCTACATGCAAATCCCTGTAGCTTCCACAAGCAGCTACAGCTCGTCACCTGAATGAGTATCCTATGCTTGGTGTCCCTGTGGCTGGGCACCTAAAAATGGTTTTACAAAGAAAAAGAGATTTGAAAAGCAAACGGGTCAAAGCCCGAATGTGGAGTTATATTTTAAAAACCTGCAAGTGCTTTAAAAACATTTAAAACATTAAATGCAAAGTACATGTTAGGACGTACAGTCACATGATATTCTCACCTCTCGTCTAACTGTGCACTCCTAACGTAAGTACCCATCTATAACGACCCATACCACTAGCTAACTGACAACATAACTAGCTAGACTGCCAAAGGTTCTACCCATATGCTTGGTTCCATAACATAATAACGCTCGTAATTAAAATAGGGATTTAACGTAAACTCAGTTACTAAATATGCCATATATATAAGTATCAGTTAACTCCTTATATATCTCGAAACAATACCGTGATACATTCACAACATTAACATGGGGATTTCCATTAATATAATGTATATTATTCACATCATAAATATACGATACAAGCACCCCGCAATCTAAGCTATGGTGCACACATACTCTGCTATCCATCCCGGTACATCACGTACATAAGGATCACATATTCCAAATCTCTCAGGAATAGTTCAGATAACACAAATCACAAATAGTGGAGGCGAACACAGTCACCATCACATGGGTCACGCACATACCTACGCTCCCATGGTCAGCGGACTTATTAATATCACAATAAGTCTTTCTATGACCTATGTTCATCGAGGTAACCAATCTAAATCCGGGCAACACAAGGATAAGAAGGCCCTAAGCGAACGTAAACCTCCCGTGATAGCAAGTATGGTAGGTATGTCATACACATAAGATTTTATGCTAAGCATTCACACATCTTAGATATCTCAATATTAATAAAGTTATACTCTACATCATTATAACATTATTCCAAAACCATATATTTCAAGTATCCCGATAATATATAATTTAAATGGTCGACACGTCTCACGTCGTAATTCCTTAAACTTAAAACCTATCTCAAATAGACTATTAAGTCTCCCATAATTCCCACATATGACATCTTTATACCTAAGGTCTTTGCTTCTGCCCCAAACCTTATTTCATCAACTTATTCAAATTTGTACTATTAACCCAAATATTATCTCACATGACAAATTTCATTTATCTAGAATAATTCCTCAAATTACATTCCAAATAAAGTCCCATCTCATAATCATGCGTACTGGTCTTCCTTAAAGTTAAGGGTATTCATAAAGTCTCTAATAATATTATCCAAGGGTTAACACCACTAAAATTCAATTAAGGGAAAACTTCATTTATTCTGGGAAGGTCGATCGATCGACCTTGACCTTCGATCGATCGATTTTGTCGATCGATCGACTGATGAATGTCGATCGATCGATTACACAGGTGTGGTTACGGACTGTTTCGATTTGCAGATTTGAAAACATCCCAAAACTTATTTTTAAAGCATGATTCTCTAATATAACGTTATAGTAATGTCATATAACCATCCTACAATATTACTAACGTCCATAAATCAATATTTCAACAACTAAAGGCTACATATGGATCAATCTTCATCAAAAACCTAGTTTTCTAATTTATCTCAAGAACATTCATAAACCTCATCTTAAATCCGTTTTTGGTATCACAAAAGTCAGTAATTCTCTTAATATGACCTTCCAGTAACATTCTACATGCAACCTATATCCCAAAAATTAAACTAATAACTCCAATCTTATGGGTTTTTCATTATCTTCCAAGAACACATAAAGTTTTTGAATAATCTAACATGGAAGAAGCATTCTCCGAAATTTAAATGGAATAAATCACTTGCCTTGATTGTCTCTGGATTTGGTGTTGGATTTGTAAGCTCTTTCTGCAGATTTTCTGCAGAATTCCTCCTCTTTCCCTTCCTCTCTAAGCTTTCTTTTTCCAAAGGTGGCTATGGTGGCTAGGGTTTCCTTTGGGAGAGTTGGAAGACTAAATGATAACCTACGTAGCTTTCTAGGTTAATAAGGGTTGGTTATGGGCTTAGTGGGTCTTATCCACATCAGATTTAATTAACCAAATTTTCGTCACTTTTAATTCCTCAAAACGTGAAATTACTAAAATACCCTTTAAGTTGCCGGTATGGCCTAAAAATACCCCAGGACCCAAACTATACCCCCGGCTAGTGTTTTCTGACTATCTCGACCCTTCCGGACGCGATGGCGCACTCAAAATGACCATACGGATTATAGATTTTAAATTCACTTTTATTATCAAGATATTATACCGTGACGCGGCGGTCCCACGCGTCTCAACAAAATTTCTAAAATGCCGTATATAAATCTCACGACAAATTTTATAATACCAAGTACATATATAATCATATATGCACATAATCAAATACCAATACGCATCTCATTAGTATTTATAACCCGGATTAATTTCCAATTAATACGCATTTAATTAATTAATCCCAAAAATAAATATAGCCAAAAGTACGGGGTATTACAATTACAAATCAACTCTCGTTGCAAATGTAATGTTAATTGTAACATTTTAGAAAATTGAATTTAACACCCCACAACTCTAGAAAAATAGATCTACACTCCTTTTAATTAATCACCCGCTAGGATCGATTAATTAAAATTTATGTAAATCTTAGAAAATAAATTTAGAGTTGAAATTCAAGTTATAATACCCCACTTAAGAAACCCCAATCTCTAGTTCGAATCTAAAATGGGTATTATAACTAGAATTTTGATTTTCTCTCGAAAATCATTTACCCTCTCTCGAGGCGTAAATTTAAGGGTGAGGGATCAAAATTAATATTCAAAGGGAATTTTCACGTAATCAAACTAATTAAACTAAAATAACATCAAATAAGGGCTTCCTTCCACCCCTTGAAAGGGGATTTAGCCTAACATGATATTAAACATGATGAACAAATAATCAAAGGAATATATAATGAAAGAGAACAAATCTTCAACAAGTCTCCTTGAAATTGGCAATTTGAACTCTATCATCTTCCATTCAATTCAATTACTCCCAATTAAATCTCACCAAATCTCTAAAAAAATCAAAACAAAAACTATTTACAAAATGGTGTTTATCTCTCTACAATTCTCGCTCTAAAAATTCCTATCTAAAAAGCTCTTTTTTCAAATGGGGTCTTTATCTTTAAATAGTAGATGCATGGCACACATGGGGCTAAGGGGTATTTTTGGGAATTTGCTTGAGTGTGCATGGAAATGGTGAGAGGAGTGTGAGGTCATGTGGGTGAGGGAATTTGGGAATAAAATCAGATTTGGTATAAGGGTTATTTTGGGAAATTGGGGTAGAAGTGGTAGTTGGGGGTCATTTAGGTAAAAGGGGGTAAATGGTTTAAGTTGGGTTTATTAGTCACATGTGGCATTTATTTGGATTTTATTTTATTTTGGTTTTGGCTTTGTATTAGCAGGTTACACAAATCGTGGAAGACTTGAAGGGAAATGGGTTGGGGTTGGCTTGGGTTTGCAGGTTCGGGTCTGGGTTATCAGGTCGGCGGGATAAATGGTGGAGGTTCGTCGGGTTTAGAAGATGTGTCATCGGAGATGGGTTTGCTATGGCCAGAGTTGGTTGGTATAGGAGGTCTGGATCGCAGGGAGGTCGCCGGTTTGTAGGTTCCGTTTTTGGGTTTCTATGGTGGTGGTGAGGTTCGGGGATGATGGGATGGTGGTGGTTTTTGTTGTGTTAATGGTGGATAGAGAGGAGAGAGAATGTGGGGTGTTTGAGGTTGAAGAAGAAGGGGATGGGATATGGTGTAGTGAGGTGTAGGGAATTAGGGTGAGGGTGAATGAGGAGATATGTTGTAGGTAAGGTGTAGGGTGGAGTTTAATTTAAGTGTGTGTTTAACTTATGACCCTTAAAATAACACTAACTACCTAAAAATGAAAATAATCAAACAAAATATAACTAACTAAAAAATATATATAAATAAAAATATTAAAACCTAAGAAAATAAAATCTTAAGCTATTAAAAACTAAAATAATAAAACAAAAGAAATAACAAATGAAAAATCTAATAAAATATGAAAATAAAAGTCCTAAAATATAAAATCTAATAAACTAAAAATAAACTCCTAAAATTAATCCTAATAAAATAAGACTAAACTAAAAGCTAATAAAAATCAAAATAAAATAAAATTATAAAAATAAAATATAAAAATAGAAATTAAAACCTAAAAATTCTAAATAAATCTAAAATAAACCTAAAAATAAAATGACTCAAACTAAAAATCTAAAAAAATAAAAAAGTCACAAACTAAACACACACGGGCTAGGGTGATGCTTTGGACTAGGTTTAGGTTCAGGTAAGGGTAGGCTAGGATACGGGACAAGGTATTTAGCACCATATTGCACACAATTGTCTTGATTTAAGCGTTTGAACTCTGCAATGCACAATTTGACCTACAAAATAAATATTTAAGCGCATAAGACCCAAATTGTCGAGAATTTGCAACTAAAGTACATCTATTCGTGGTATAAAATGTACAGTTTTGGGTGCTTATCAAGTATGAGGAGGAGTTCACCCACCTGTCTAATTTTATTCCCGATAAGGTGAACAATGAAGAGAAAAATAAACTGATGTTTATGGATAGACTATCCTGGAGGATCAGGTAACACTTGATAGGCAATCCCGCATTGAGGAATTATACCAAGGTCGACAATGCCTTTCTTCTCCATTGCCAGTATCATCGCTTCCATCTGAAGGGAAGAAAGAGAGAGGGTGAACCTAGCCAACTGGGCAAGTCAGGACGGAACGGTGCTAGTGGATCACCACAACAATAGACGAGTAGGTAACTGGGGAAGGATTCCTGGTAGGGGGTTTCGGCCAATAGATATAGATCTAGAGATTACCAAACTGAGGGTAGTGGTTTTAGGAAGGTTTAACAGGGTCCTCAGTAGTAGCAGTACGTTCCCCAGGGCTGTCAGGGGCCAAAGGAATAATGGGAGAAGCCATCAGGGATTATCAGGGCCAGAGGCAGTGGGACATCCCAGGACGTTATTTTACTTATGGACAGACAGGCCACAAGAGTAGAGGCTGCCCATAGCAAGACAGAGCACTACAATAGCAGGGTGCCCAGTAGGGTCAACAGACGCAATTACCCCCGGCAGCACCGCACCATCGCAACATGGGAAGTTACAGTACGAACGTGTCAATAACGTTCAAGATATAGTCTTACAACAGACACCACTTGTGACACAACAGTAGAGGGTACATTTCATATTCACTGGATTAAGGGTATGATATTGTTTGATACAAGGGCGCTAACTCATTTATAGTTACTAGATTTGCACGTGCAGCCGGTTTATTTTAGACAATCGATAACCTCATTATGTGTGTAAATTCACCTTTGGGTAATGGGTCGCTTGTACACTTGATATGTAGGGGTGTGGATATTGACGTGGGGAGATTATGTTTAGACGCCGACATTCTAGTGTTAGATATGGAATGTCAATTTGTGTATGGACTGGTTAGTTAGATACCGAGCGATGGTCGATTATTTCAGGATGACCATTGTGTTCTCTATTCTAGGGTAGGAGATGTTCCTAGCGGCGATGCCTCCTACTGAGAAGGTAGAGCACACATTTGTAACATATTAAGGAAGAGACCTTACAGGAGGTGGTTGTCTCTTTGGATTCTATTCTAGTGGTGATGGAGTTTGAGAATATGTTCCAAGAGATACCAGAACTACTGCCCAATGGAGAAATTGAGTTCATCATTGACTTAGCACCGGGTATATATAATGACTTAACTCGGATTTATGGGTTACCCGTAAGTCAACCTGGTCCGATCCGAGCGTTAGGTGTGAAGTGAAATGGAACAACCTGTATAATGTTTTTAATCCAGTTTTATTTTAATCAATGTTTTTCTTATTTAGCATGCGATACCAATTTTGAGGTAAACAACGCGAGGGACTCGTGGGGAGCACTCTGAAGTCCAAGTAAATACATATACTAACGTAAAAATAAATAAAATATACTTACCTGTATAACTCCCTCAAAATACGAAACCGCTCCCAACCTGCCGTAATAAATTGGGAATTTGAGCCTATACCCAATGGGATTTATACAAATAGTATAAAAATGAATGACACAAAGGAATACTCACCCACTACAACCACACTACGAAAATATGTATATATCTACATACATATACCTTTGGAAAATATACATACCAATGTATTAACCGTTTTACTTTTAAAAAGTCTTACTTATCCAAATTAATTTACCTTATTCTAGTAAAGACTTCCTTTATTCATACTTTAGAATTTTCACTTTATTTAACACATGTAGTCTAACTCTTAAAACCATTATACTTGATTTGTTCGAACTCATTCCTTACCTGAATTTAACCCCTTTCATTCATTTCACTACGCTATAGTATTTTCATTGAAAATCACCATTTTAACAGACGCACTCACCGTATTAGAAAATACTTATCTAATCTTTGAAAATCCTTTTTAAAACACAAGAAGGCTTTAACCATCTAGGTTTCTTAACCACCCATTTATTTACTTTCTTTAACCCTTTTTTCCATTCCTTTATGTATATTAATATATTTTAGTATTTACTTGTCCATTTCACCTTTACCGAAACATTTATTGCATTCACTCAAGTTAGGGTGTATTAACACATTTTATCACACAACCCATTTCTTAATATGTTCAGTATTTTCTTGATATTTTCTTGGAATCTTTCTATGTCGCATACTTCCACGGGCTCCACACCGACGGCTATGTGCACTGTATGCTATGACCAGTGATTTAGAGCTTTTCACCCAAGGGCTCCGATCCCCTCTTTCTTTATCTCAGTGTCATCCGAGTTCCTTTTATGTGTTTTCAAATTTAATAAATGTCTACAGTATTCCACTTTTACCGACCGAAGCCAAAAGCTTGGACTTAACCGTTCGTTTTTCCATTAACACTTGGAAAGTGATTTCTTTTTCCTTTAAGTTCTTTATTCACACACACGCTAATTTTATACCAAAATCATCCACGTTTTAGGAATTAATTTATTATTCAACCCACACTAGTGTAAAAATATTCTTTGATATTTTATACCATAAAAATATTCCATTTCAAGTAAATTACCAATTTACCCTTCATTCGTTAAATCTTACTATTTGGTCCTTTAGAGTTATTTTTCCAAAATGGTTATTCAGTTTCTACTTAACATTTTAAACACCTTTTAACCATTTTAACATTTGTTCAATATCATATTTAACCCCACTTTCTTTCTTACTACTTTAACATCTATCATATATAAAATCACACCCTTTCACATATTGAAGTCCCATTTTCTCAACCTCTGAAATACACACTTTATTGATGGAACTTTGCACCTTAACACCCACTTCACTTATATTCACACATTCAACCACTTTAACTTAAATTATTAAACCTCATGCCACCACTTATGTAAAATCTTACTCTCTGCACATTCAAACATCAAACCCTCTTTACTTCCTACATGAATCTCACACACTTTAAATACCCATTAAAGTGAAAATTTCCCCTTTTCCATATATCTTCATTTATTCATATAGGAAGTTACCTTTTAAATCTCACAAAATGGCTCAAGCAATCCTACTACATTTTATTGCATAAAATCACATTCTTTTCCTTTAAAGCATCATCATAATACATTTTTGCATAAAATGTTCAAGACCCATATTCCAAAAATTTCCACATTTCAAAACCCATTTTTAATCATCCTTTTGAACCCAATTTTCACACAAATGATATGATTATTACTACTCAACACTTAGACGCAAACTAACATCAATCTACTTACATTTAATCTAATATATGTAAGTAAACATGTTGAATTTATACAA
Source organism: Sambucus nigra (assembly GCA_949130495.1). Taxonomy (NCBI): domain Eukaryota; kingdom Viridiplantae; phylum Streptophyta; class Magnoliopsida; order Dipsacales; family Adoxaceae; genus Sambucus; species Sambucus nigra. The sequence goes on from OX422208.1 coordinate 283,761,320, forward strand.
CCCTTTAAACTTATATCAAAGTTAGTTTTTTACACCTTAATAAGCTCTAACAATGGTGGAAATGGTGAAGAAGATGGAGGACCCCCACCTCAAAAGGTGGCCTCAAGGGGGTCTCTAAAATCCCTCTTAAACTTGTCTCCACGAATCCATTATCCATCTTCATGAAAGCTCTTCTTCAATCTCCATGGAACCCTCTTCAGTACCCATTCAAACTTCAAGAACACCATATTCATCTTCTAGAAAGTTATAATAAGGTTTCTATAAGTGTTTCAGATCTTGGATGTGGTCTCTAATGATGGAAAATGGACAGGGGTGTGGTAGGAAGGGGTGGAAGTATATCTTGGATAGAAGGCTTTCCTCCATGGAAGCCCAAACTAGATAGAATGAAGTTTAGAAATATGATGGGGGGTTTCTCTCCCAACTCCCACGATTTTATTCTTATAACCTAAGCAAGTGGGATGTTACCAAATGAGGTAACCTCATCACCTCAAAACCTTCCCATATAAATTAAGAAGTCCTCCACAATTCGACATCACACAACATCCAATGATTGATATTAAACAACACTTAAAAACAACCTCAACTGCGAAGGTCAACCGATATTAGTGTGTCAAATCTCTTTTTTTTTTTGTAATTTCGACCCCACATAAATGTTATGTATTTTTAGTGCCCCAAATAAGTGGTCAAACTATTTTTATTGTCCACGAGGTTTGCTACAAAAATTTTGTAACCTTCTACTTTCCAGTGTCACCTACCGTTAATTGACGCATCACACTTACTCGTATCCGTAACTCATTTGTTCTTCAAATAATTTATGTCTTACTTTAGCAATATTTTAATTATATCCATTTGAACCTAAATTCCCCTCCATGCAGACCATGCAAGTGAAATTCTCTTTTTAATCCCTATGTGCAATGCGTCATTTTTTGTATAATTTTGGCTTAATACTCATGCACCTATTTTCTCTAAATATTTCTCCGAATAAAATACCTAATTTATATAAAAATATATTTATTTCTAGGGTGGGGTATTACAAACTTCTCTCCTTAGGGAATTTCGTCCTCGAAATTCTTGGTTTATCACAACTTAAGATCCAGTTATCCAGAAGTGGTTTCCAATCGTCGGGATCTTAACACTATGGTCTAATACCCAAAGACTTCAATTTCATCAATCATCATCGTTAATCCAATAACAATGAACCCTAAGGCCTTATTGCGAATTCTAAAGCAAGTCTAACATGTCACCTACCCAATACCTCGAGATAATCGATATCCACCAAATATCATGCTACCAATAATGAACTCATTATCACAGGTTATTCCTACGTTAGGATTCACATCCTATGTTTCCTCGACAAATTTGGATCACGCCTAGCCTAGGATGATACAACCTTAACATTTATAATTAAACACATCAATGATTTTTAAGACCGTCACCTTATCGCATAAGTCTACCTGACCGATATCTCTTACGAGATCCTTATGTTGACCTAGAGTCATCCTAGGTATCTTAACACAATTATACATGAGCGATCACATCCTCAGTACTCACAACCCTTAACAGAGGGCAATACTATCATCTAATGTTTTATCAGGTTCCACTATTCATAATATGCTCAAGTCACAACCTCGGGATATACGACCAAGTCGTAGCTAGTTATACCAGCTAACATACAAACATATGATCCTAAAGTAACCAAGTAACATATGTAAACTATTTGCAATAACATGAGACCATGTGTACACACAACTAGCATAGAACAAAGGTTATTTTGAAGAAATATGCACTCATAAGCCGCCATGCATCATCCACAACTGGCCTAGCCCGCATCACTACTGAGCTTATGTAACGCTACACTCGAATCACGACTGATAAATAATTTCACATTACCGGGAGCAAGAAGACACAAAGAATACAAGGGATTGGGAGATTACCAAGCCAAAGAAAACAATCAAATTTCGATAATGAATCGATCCACGTGAAGTACGAACCCACAACATACCCCTTGAAGTCTATAACTCTTACCGATATCTTGCTAAAGTCTTAGTTTTTCCATGTACCCTAGATTAGACCATTAATCGTAACGGTTTCTAACTATGAGTCACCCATCCTTACCATCCTTACTGGACGAACGGAATACGAAACCAAAGTTGAAATGTTAGGCTTCCCACCTTAGGACTAATGCTACATAACCATCACTGGCTAGTGCAACAACCCAAACCAAATGAAATTTCATTCTTTCAACAATCATTCTTAGTCACTGACCTATCACACGTAGTCCTCCATCATTTTAAAGCATGATAACTAACCCCAATTTCTGAGAACACTCTTATCAGGTCAAACACGATGCTCACATGTTTTCAAATATTCAACTCACGGACCGTTGCCACAACTTTTAGCAACGTCCTAAACGTTCCAAATTATAACCATTCTAATGGAATCTCAAACTTCTAAGTATTTCCCATGCCTATGACCTATTGGTTTTCCCCACTAGGGCCATACCAAATCATATAGGCAACACGCGCAAGTGTTATATCCAATCCTACACTCTATTCTAAATGTTATCTCTAAAACAAGTATGAACATCATCGTGTTCTAAGTATCCTGGTTGCATAATATAGAACTCATCAATCTATTTTTGACATTATCCTCGAAGGTCATATCATGGCACATGCTTACAAACAAATACCATGGCACTAACTCCAAGTACTTCTATAAATCAGCCTACTACAATCATCAATGATTTACCATCACCATGTAAACTCCAATACAACAATGACTCCCAAATGCTTTATGGGCGGTGACATTAAACTCGGTTATCTCTCTTAATAACCTATACATCTATCATGAGAAACCACATGTCATATCATGATCTACGCTATACAACCTAAATTCCCCAACACAAAATGTATATCACCACATAAACCTCGTTGCACCAATGATTCCCAAAGGTTTAAAGGAAAGACAACATCATCATTGTATTACACAATGCACAACCTAAAGTTAATTATTACTCGGAAATGTCTACCACTCGCATTAACCTCTCACCAATAAACCTTAATATACATCTCCAAGAAATTTTCACTATGGTTTCACATGATTTAATACTCACTGAGTGTTCCATCACGACAACTAAATTGCCTCATTATGTCATATCATACCTCGTGTTATTGTATCAGCTGACACACACACACACACACACACACACACACACACATATATATATATGGTAGGATATGGGATGTCGGGTATTTCCTATAGACACAAAGGCCCATGTCACGAATGTCACAAGGAATCCTATTCCTTGAAACTACGTTATCATCTCTAACTATATATTAATACCACCCAAGATTTAGTTAGACATGGACATCGAATATTGCCTAATAAGAGGCTCACCTTAGTGACTCTGTAAAAGGTTCTATTCTAGAACACCACAACGCTCGTACTTAACATTAAGTCACCAAGAATATCTAGGTTCACTCCTAGGTTACCTCAAACCATCTTGATTATCCCCCTCATAAAATTTAAGTACATAAATCGAGATACATTAAATCCAAGCCCATAACCAAGGGACCTAATACATCCTCACCGTGGGACTAACACTTATAAGTACAGTACCTAGTCACTTATTTCAATCGGGTAATTCACAAGCTTTCCATCTAAGTCGTAATGAATACTACACGACATTACTACTACTACTAAAGCCTTTTGGTGGGACACATGACACGACGTATAATCCGTACATCCCCAGGTGGATACTACCAGTGTCACTAAAGATCCTATTCATCAAATATTGCATTATTCTTTCAATCACTACCTCAAAGGGTTACCTAGGGTTCACTCCTTTGTCACTACAACCCATCATTTTCACTTACGTGACCCCTTGCCACAACTAGCTCGCAACTCTAATCATGACTCACAAGATGCATTCATCGGCTAACATCCACTAATGCACTCTCCCACCAGGATAGCATCATATTTAACTAAGGCTGGAGGTACCTATCCCTAAGTGTTGAGCCATATAAATTTACATATTCACTGAATTTACCATCAATCACGGTATTACCCCAAGGATTGAATTTTCCTACTCATCTCATAACCTTGACCACTCAAAAGTGGTGTATCGAAAGGCTATATGCATTTTGAAATCATAATTCATCATTACTTAGTCATGACATTTAAATTATCAATTTCTTTAGTTGATTATACACAAATTTGTGCCATTTCCCCAATGGGCATCATCACATTTTATCAATATGTCCAAAGACTCTACGCCATCAAAGACTGGAACATTAACACCTCACACTAAGAACCACGATGCCACCGTTATGAGCTTACATGGACACCCGTAAATTACTAACATATCTAATTAGAAGCACGAAAGCGATTTATAACAAATTACTTGATTGTATGTCACTTGGAACTAACTTACTTGTCGTGCTAACCTCTTTGACTACACCGTCGAGGACACAAACTAAAACCATCACCAAACTAGCATGACTGACCCAAACCAACACCGACATTGAAATATCCACTACCAACCTCGCCACGTCACTCCCAAAAGGAAACTTGAACCTAGAGCTCTGATACCATTTGTAACGTGCCAAACCGAATTTACGGATTACCCGTGAGTCAACTCGGTCCGACCCGAGTGTTTGTTGTGAAGTGCAATGGAACAACCTATATAATATTGCTAAATCAGTTTTATTTTAGTTAACGTTTCACTTGTTTAGAATGAGATACCAATTTCAAGTTAAACTACGTGAAGGACCTATGGGGATAACCCCGAAGTCCAAGTAAACAGAGCTACTAATATAAGAATAAATAAAATATACTTACCTCTATAACACCCTTAAAATACGAAACCTGCCATAACAAAGTGGGGATGTGAGCTTATGCCCAGTGGGATTTGTATAAACGGTACATGAACGAATGAAAGAAAGGAATACTCACCGGCTACGACCACATGCATGCAAAAATAGGTATACATCTACATAAGTACACCTTTGGTAAATATACATATCAATGTATTAACCGTTTTACTTTCGAAAAATCTTACTTATCCCGATTAATTTACCTTAATCTAGTAAGGACTTCCTTTATTCATACTTTAGCATTTTCACTTTATTTAACACACCCAGTCCAACACTTGAAACCCTTATACTTGATTTATTCGAACCCATTCCTTCACCGAAATTTAACCCCTTTCATTAATTTCACTACGCTTTAGTATTTTCATCGAAAATCACCATTTTAATACAGCCACTCATCGTGTTAAAAAATACTTATTTAATCTTTGAAAATTATTTTTACAACACATTCTTCTATTAAATATGGGTTTAACCATTTAGGTTTCTTAACCACCCATTTATTTACTTTCTTTAACCCTTTTCCCATTCCTTTATGGACATTAATAGATTTACGCATTTACTTGTCCATTTAACCTTTATCGGAACATTTATTACATTCATTCAAGTTACGTTGTACTAACATATTTTACCATAAGACCCATTTCATGATATGTTCCCTATTTCCTTTATGTTTTCTTGGAATCTTCCTATGCCTCATCCTTGCACGGGCTCCACACTGCCGACTATGCGCACCATATTCTCTGGCTAGTTATTTAGGGCTTAAGACAAGGGCTCCGGTAAATTCTTTCTTTATTTCGATGTCATCCGAGTTTCTTTTATGTATTTTAACATTTAATAAATGTCCATATTATTTCACTTTTAACGACCGAAGCCAAAAGCCCGAACTTAACCGTCTGTTCTTTCATTAACACTTGGAAAGTGATTTTTTTTCCTTCAAGTCCTTTATTCATACACAAGTTAATTTTATACCAAAATCATCCACATTTTAGGACTTAATTTATTATTTAACCCACACTAGTGGAAAAATATTCTTTGATATTTTTATACCATAAAAATATCCCATTTCAAGTAAGTTACCAGTGTACCCTTCATTTGCCAAAATTAACTATTTGATCCTTTTCAAGTGTTATTTTTCCAAAATGGTTATTACGTTTCCACTTAATATTTTAAACACCTTTTAACCATTTTAACACTTGTTCACTATCACAATTAACTCCATTTCTCACTTACTAATTTAACATCTTTAATATATAAAATCACACCCTTTCCCATATTAAATTCCCATTTTCTCAACATTTGAAAACACACTTTGTTTATGAAATTTTGCATCTTAAAACCCATTTCACTTCTATTCACACATTAAAGCCTTTTAACTTCCATTATTAACCTTCACACCATCACTTACGTAAAACCTAGGGGTGGCAATTTTAGAAACGACACGAAAAAATGATACGGAACGACACAAAATTGACCCAAAACTGACACGATGTTTCGTGTTCGTGTCGTGTTGTTTTTACATGAAGTCATTTCGTGCCGTGTTCGTGCCTTAATTATGAGTCGTGTCATGTCGTGTTATCGTGTTATCGTGTTTTTTAAGCCTGAAATTTAAGAAATTATGGTTGTCGTGTCGTGTCATGTCGTGTTATTTTTTATTCGGGTCGTGTTCGTGTCAGCTAAAAAAAATACGAATTCGTATCGTGTCGTGTCGGGCTAAAACACGGCCCATTGACCCAAATTGCCACCCCTAGTAAAACCTTACTCTTTGAACATTCAAACATCAAACCCTCTTTACTTCCTACATGGATTTCACACACTTTAAATACCCATCGAAGTGAAAGTTTCCCCTTTTTCATTTATCTTCATTTATTTTTATAGGAAATCACCCTTCAAATCTTACAAAATGGCTCTAACAAGCCTACTACATTTTATTGCATACAATCACATTCTTTTCCTTTAAAACATCATCATAATACATTTTTTTTTTCATAAAACGTTTAAGACATATATTCTAAAAATTTCAACATTTCAAAACCCATTTTAAATCATCCTTTTGAACCCATTTTTCACACAAATGATAAGATGAGTACTAATCAACACTTATATGCAAACTAACATTGATCCTACTTACATTTAATCTAATATATGTAAGTAAATATGTTGAATTTATACTACACTTTAAACTTATATCAAAGTTAGTTTTTTCCACCTCAATGAGCTCTAACAATGGTGGAAATGATGAAGAAGATGGAGGACCCCCACCTCAAAAGGTGGCCTCAAGGGGGTCTCTAAAATCCCTCTTAAACTTGAATCCATGAATCCATTATCCATCTTCATCAAAACTCTTCTTCAATCTCCAAGGAACCCTCTTCAATACCCATTCAAACAGCAAGAACACCATCTTCTTCTTCTAGTAAGTTATCCTAGGGGTTCTACAAGTGTTTGGGAGCATGGGTGTGGTACGAAGGGATGGAAATAAATCTTGGACAAAAGGCTTTCCTCCATGGAAGCCCAAACTAGATAGAGAGAGGTTTAGAAATCTGATGGGGTTTTTCTCTACAAACTCACATGATTTCATTCTTATAACCCAAACAATGGGATGTTACCAAATGAGGTAACCTCGTCACCCAAAAACCTTCCCATATTAGGTATTGAGTCCACAATTCGACGACACACAACATCCACTAGTTTATTTTAAGGCAACACTTAAAAATAACCACAATTGTCAGAGATCTGGCATTCACAGTCGACCACGGCTATAGGTCCGGTCGACCCATCCCAGTGTGTCAAATATCCTTTTTTTTGGAATTTTAACCCCACAACATTATTATATATATATATATATATATTTAGTGCCCCAAATAAGTGGTCAAACTATTTTCATCGTCCACGAGGTTTGTTACAAAAATTACGCAACATTCTACTTTGTAGTGTCACGTACCATCAATTGACACTTCACAATTACTCGTATCCATAACTCATTTATTCTTAAAATAATTTGCGTTGTACTTTAGAAATATTTTAATTATAACCATTTAAACCTAAATGTCCCTCCATGAGGGCCATGCAATGTGAAATTCTCTTTTTAATCCCTATGTGCGACACATCACTTTTTGTATAATTTTGGCTCAATACTCATGCACCTATTTTCTCCAAATATTTTTTCGAATAAAATATCTCATTTATATAAAATATATTTATTTCGAGGATGGGGTGTTACAGGGTATGAGACCAATTTCCCAAGCACCTTTTTGCATGGCCCCATCAAAGATGCGACAGTATAGGAAACATATTAAATAGCTTCTGGGCCAGGGTTTCATGAGACGGAGTACATCACCGTGGGGTGCGCCGGTTTTGTTCGTCAAGAAAAGGGATTGATCACTTCATGTATGTATCGATTATAGGGATTTGAACAAGGTCATGATCCGAAATAAGTATCCGTTACCTCGGATCAATGACCTGTTCGACCAGCTAAGGGGAGATATTTACTTCTCTAAGATAGATCTAAGGTCGGGATATCATCAGTTGCAAGTTAGAGAGGAGGACGTTTCTAAGACTTATTTCCTGACATGGTATGGATCGTATGAGTTTAGGGTGATGCCATTTGGGCTCACCAATGCCCCAGTAGTGTTCATAGATCTTAAGAACTAGGTTTTCAAAGAAATCCTTGACCATTTCATGATCGTGTTCATTGGAGATATTCTGGTTTACTCTCGTTCTGAGGATGAGCATGCAGAGCATCTGCATATGGTACTGCAAACGTTACGAGACCATCAATTGTACACCAAGTTCGAGAAGTGTGGATTTTGTCTTCTTAAGGTGCAGTTTATGGGCTACAGTGTGTTTGATTGGGGTATTATTGTTGATCTGAGGAAGGTTTCAGCGGTGAGGGAGTGGGGATAGCCCACGATGCCAACTGAGGTTTATAATTTTTAGGGGTTAATCGGATACTATCGTCGCTTCATTAAGGTTTTCTCAAAGATTACAAGTTCATTAACGAACCTAACTTGCAAGGGGATATCGTTTGTTTGGGATGACCACTATCAATTAACTTTCGATGAGATAAATAGCAAATTAACCTCGACATTTGCACTCTCATTGCCTAGGGGAGGGGTGGAGTACCATATTTACACTAATTCATCCTTGTAAGACTTGAGGGGGTACTACAGTAGGAGGAAAGGTCTATATCTTATGCATCTCACAAGCTTAAGCACGATGAGAGGAATTGCCCCACGCATGACCTTGAGTAAGCAGTGATTGTGTTTGCATCGAAGATTTGAAGGCATTATAATTTAGGGGAGCATTTTACCCTATTCACGGACCATAAATCACTTCATTATTTATTCATTCAAAAGGATCTGTCACTCTCGAGATTGCTATGTGGGTGATGAAAGCACATGTAGGAGATCAGTTTTGCTAGGACAGAGTATGCCAGTTATTATCTGATGGGGCGAAGTCTTATTCGATTAGTTCTAAAGGATGCTTTCACTTCAAAGAGAGACTCGTGGTTCCAGAGGATGAGGATTCAAGACATGCAGTGATGTCAGAATCTCATGGGTCAAGGTTTACGCTGCATCCCGGTGGGGATAAGATGTATCGGGATATGCGCAGGAAGTGTGGTGGTTGGGGATGAAGCCGAACATAATGGAAGTTGTATCAAAATGTGATACCTACTAGCTAGTAAAGGTAGACGAATAGAGATTGACGGGGATGTTTCATCCACTAGAGGTTCCAGTGTGGACATGGGAGAGTATCTCTATGGATTTATTATCGAGTTACTAATATCGTAGAGATGTCACAAATCCATCCGTGCGATAGTGGATCAATGGACTAAGGTGGACCATTTTCTATGGATTCGTACTGATTTTGAGACGAGGAAGTGTGCACATTTGTTTATTACTTAGATAGTGAGGTTGCACGGGGTTCCGATTAACATTGTGTCCAATCAGGACAAGATATTTGTCTCCCATTTTTAGCAAAGCTTTCAGGAGGCTGTGGGCATGAATTTATATTTAAGTAAAATGTATCACCTCTAGACAAATGGTCAGATGAAGCGAGTTAATCATATGTTAGAGGGTATGATGAGTATGTGCATACATGACTTCGAGGAAGGATGGGAGAAATACCTTCTATTGGTGGAGTTTGCATATAATAACTCCTCCCAGTTCACCATCGACATGGCACGATTTGAGGCACTGAATGGACGAACTTGTTGTTCACCCGCTTGCTGGTTAGAGGTGGGGGATAATAAGATATTAGGGCTAGAGATGATTCAGGACACTACTGCCAAGATTGAGCTAATTCGTGGCCATATTTGTATAGCTCAAGATAGGCATAAGAGTTACTCCGATGAAGAGAGGAGGCATATAGAGTTGGAGGTTGGTGACCAGGTTTTGGTACGGGTGTCTCTTATGAAGGAAGTCATGTGGTTCGACAAGAAAGGGAATCTAGCACCGAGATATATGGGATCTTTTCTGATTATCGAGAGGGTGGGACCAATTGCATATAGGCTGGGCTTACCAGAGCACTTATAACGGATTCATGATGTCTTCCACGTGTCATCGTTAAAGAGGTATTGGAGGAGCGAGAGATCTTTTTGGAATGCTCCATTAAAGGAGATAGACTTGCATCCAAATAAATCGTATAAGGAGAGACCAGTGGCTATACTTGATCATAGTGAAAGTATCCTACGGTCTAAGGTGATATCCTTGGTTTGAGTTCACTAGGGTCACCATAATGTTGACGAGTTGACGTGGGAGCGGGAGGATGACAGAGAGAGCAATATCTAGTGTTATTCATCATAGGTACATCCAAATTTTGAGGAAAAAGTTCCTTTGTAAGGGGGGAAGTGTATTAGTGGGACTAGCAGGTCATTTGGGTACATTAGATATGTGTAGCCCAAAGGCTTAAAACTATGTTTGCCTTCATTGTGTAATGTTTTATTTATGGTTCGAGGAGACATTCTGAACCGATAGTCCCTAATTTGGTACGAGGGGTACATGGACTTAAAAGCAGAGTATGCCTGCTTTGCGATGTCCATTTTGGGGAATGCTGTAGATGTATATATTATAATGTGACACACACACACACATATATATATTTGTTATTATTTTATTTATATGTGATGGTAGAAAAGATAGATAATGTATGTCTAAAAGAAATTAAGTATGAGAAACTTAATCAATGGTGAGATCTTAATAGTTGGTTAATATTAATTATTGGTTGTACGATAACGTATTGTATAAGCAATACAGGGAGTTAAACCGGTTGTGGTTAGTCAGTTAATTATTACTAGTTGGGTTGGGTAGCATAACTAGGTAGGTAAAATAGGAGATGTTAGGTTTACACTATAGATGACAGGTGAGGAACTCAAGGGATCGTAAGTGGAACTAACCTGTGTATCTAATAATTTCTTTTATAACTATAATTTAAATACTTGCTAAATATTTTTCAAATGTTTTAGGCTCTGACCCTTGTCAAATCTATTTTTCACAACATATTAGGTGTCCAGCCACAGGGACGCCAATCTTGATGACTCATTCTAGGGATGCATAGTTGCAACACTTTTGGTGGCTTATAGGATTTATGTAGACTCTTCAGTTATTCATTTCAAGATTATAGTTTATGATTTAGTATTTCATTTGGGCATGTTGCCCCTCAAGTTTATACATTTATTCAGTTTTATTTACCAGACTATGTATTTGGATTCAACTTTATTTCCGTAGACTTATGGTTTGGATATTAGTTTTGGAACCAATGGTTTATTCGATATTTATCTATTTATTTTAAGGATGATTCAGACTTCTATGAATTGTGTGGGTGGTTGAGTTATATTATTTATTTTTGCATGTTGTTATATGTTAATGAAATATAAACTTGGCACCAACTTAATTTAACGTAGATGGTTAGTAATTTAAAAAGATTCAACAGTGATGCTAAGAATGAACCAAAATGATATTCCTATTTGATAAATGACTGATCGCCCGTGGTTAAAATAGGTAGGGTGTCACTGAAAGGAGAGTTCCTTAGGAAGTACACACATAGGTACTAGGAGTTATACAACAAGATTGGTGATTGGAATAATAAGTTAGAAATCTCTTCGTTTAAATTTGACTTGGAATAATTGGATGATCTCTACCAGTCCCTGGTGAAGAAATCAACCTTTAGAATGGACGATCTCATGTCCCGTATTGAGAAGTACGCTAAGGTGGATGATAAGCTCATCAACGCAAAGACCCGAGTCGAATAGAAGAAGACTGAACCTAAGAAGGCCCCCAAGTGCGGAAATCAACCCTCTTTAGATAAGATAGGATTTGGGAATGACGTCCCCAATGGTTAACTCAGGTCTCGGGATAATGAGAACTGTTATAGGGCATTGGAAATGATCTTCAAAGAGCCCATTTATAAGCTTATCCCACAAATCAAAGGCAAGGCCTACTTCAAGAGGCCCACAAGATGGACCGCGTTCCTCATAATAGGAACACCAACCTTAGGTGCACTCCTCACCAGGATCAAAGGCACTTTATAGAAAACTACAAAATGTTCAAGAAACATTTGGTGGATCTTATTTAGGATGGTCAACACAAGGAGTATATTAACTTAGCAAAGCCAATTTTTTTTATAAAGATTTTAGAAGGCAGACGAGGATATTTCCTGAGTAGGGTTGGTTGAAGTTATTCATGGATATACCTATCCATCTCAGTACACTGTCAATAAGCTTAAGGAGAAAGTGCTAATTACTTCCAACGTTCAACTAGCTATCCAAGTATATTTGTCCAAACATGTCGTTTCCAAGAGGGATAAAAGAGACTTTGATGTTGATCGGGATATTATATTCACTGACGAAAATCAGGTCATCATGAATCTGCCATATAAGGATGCTTTAGTCCTCACTCTGCGAATTGAAAACTTTGATGTGAGAAGAATATTGGTGGATCAAAGGATCTCTACGAAGATTATGTATTTGACAGTGCTCTACAAGATCGTATTCAACATCAAGGACCTTTATACTAACATATGTCAACTAATTGGTTTTAATGGAAATGTAAAAAAAATCGTGGGGAAGATCAAGCTACCATTCAAGGTCGGCTCGATCAATAAGGATGTCGAGTTCCATATAATGCCATAATGGGCAGAAGATGCCTTCAAGAGATGAAAGTTATCCCCTTTTCCCTCCACTAAAAACTCCAGTTCTTGAATGACCTTGGGGTGGTGGAGATTAGGGGAGATCAAGAAGCTTCTCGTAATTATTTCATATCGGCCATCAAAGCAAGATAAAATCACTGCAAAAAATCTTGAATGACGATGATTTAGAGGTCAATTAACATAAGTAGCAACCAAAAGGTGTTCCACCGGGGGTAGTAGAAACTTGGTTGGGTCCTGTCGAATGCATAATGAATGAACTCATATTTGTTCTTCTTGATTCATCATAGACGAAAAAGACATTCCTCATAGGATCAGAGTTACCAAAGGATGAAGCAGATCAACTCATTTATTTCTTTAGAACTAATGCAGATGTCTTTGCCTACAACCATATGACATTTCAAAAATAAATTTGAACATCACTTGTCATCTACTACATGTAGATCCAAATATCACACCATTCAGGAGAAGCTTAGGAAGTCAGTTCCAGAGAAGGCGAAAGATGTAGAGACAAAAGTTAATAACCTACTCCAGACTGGACCCATCAGAGAAGTCCAATTACTAAACATGATTTCTAACACTATTATTATCAGAAAAAATATTAACAAGTGGATAGTATGTGCAGACTTCACCAACCTCAAGAGGCACTGCCCAAAAGACATCTTTCCATTACTACGGATAAATCAACTAATAGATTCCATAGCTCAACATCAACATATAATCTTCATGGATTCATACTCTGGCTATCACTAAATACGTTTGTTCGATACATATCAAGAAAATACCTCATTCATCAAAACCTTATGAGTTTATTGCTATAAGGTAATATATTTTGGTTTGAAAAATGCAGAAATAACCTATCAAAGGCTCACGAACACAGTTTTTAATAAGAAGATAGGCTTTGACATAGAAGTATATATTGATGGTATGCTTATTTAAATCAAGAATACGATCGATCACATTCCAGACGTCACAAAGACCTTCAAGATTCTCAACATAGGATGAAGCTTAATGCCTTAAAATTCATCTTTGGAGTTAGCTCTAGTTATTTTCTTGTATATTTGGTAACCTAGAGAGGTATAAAGAAAAATTCAGATCAAATCAAATCTATGCAAGATAGCTGACTACTATTAGCAACATCCAGGTCGTCACTAGAATGCTAGTCATCTCCGAATTGCTTTATTTCAAAATCCTCGAATATGTGTCGACCGTTCTTCTAGGCATTGAAGAAAGAAATCCCCACCATCTGGACAGAGGATTGCAATCAAGCTTTGTAAGTAATTGGACAATACTTAGTATCTACCCCCTTACTATTAATCCCCGCAGATGTGGAAGATCCTTACATGTACTTGTCCATCTCAAAGAACGCGATTAGTGCTGCATTGGTTTTTTACATGATGGAAAATAAAGTTCGATCCACTACATTAACCATACTGTCCTTGAGGTAGAAATAGAATACATGCCTATTGAGAAATTGGTTCTGGCATTGGTAACCAAAGCCGAGAAACTCAGGCACTACTTTGATTCTCATACCATTATCGTCCCCAAAACCTATCCTTTGAAATATTCACTCAAAAAAATTGATCTCTCAAATAGAATGACCAAGTGGTCCCTGGAGCTGGCGCTGTTTGACATTAGGTATAAACCTAGGATAACGATCATTGGTCAAGTATTGGTAGACTTCATAGAATTTTTTTTAATAGTGCTAAGAGGTGAGGATGAGCAGTAAAATATTATCATGGAATCATTAGTAGTTGGAGAGAATGGAAAATATTGGAAGTTCTTCATGGATGGCGCATATAATGAGAGGGGGAAAAAGAGTTGGGATAGTTTTTGTGACACTACAAGGCAATTTTATTAAGTAATCCATCAAATTAGGATTCAAAGGATTAAATAACAAGGAAGAATATGAGGACATAGTTAATGGTCTTTGTGGGGCGATCAATCTAGGTTCTCACTACATTGTTGTATATTGTGACTCCAAAACTAGCTTAACAGAGAATATGAGGCCAGGGACTTTAGAATGATTACTTACAAGAATAAGTCAAGATGTCTTCTTCAATAGTTTGAGTAGTGGAAAACCTCCCAGGAACGATAACAGTGATGCGGATGCCCTTGCCACTCTAGCCTTAGCTATCGATATCGAGCTAGAAAATATGATCGAAGTTGAATACATAGACCGACCGATCATCGAAGAACCAAATTAAGACCTGTGTATTATCCAAGTGGATTTATCTCCATCTTGGATGGACCCCCATCTCATCCTATATAAGGACCGGTAAGCTCCCCTCAGATGGTAAAAAAGCAAACAAGTTAAGGATTAGGTCGGCTAGGTTTTACTTTAACTCCAAAGGAAAACTTTATGAACAATCATTCATTGTCCCTTTAATAAGTGAAATAGTACACGCGTGTCTCAACCCAAGGCCTAACTATGCTAGAAATATCTATATATGGACAATTAGGCACTATCAAGTAACGAAAAACTACCATGGAACGCTACCAATAATCTAAATAGGATTTCACCCCAAGGTCCTTGTATATATTTTTTTATTAATATATTCTTAGCCTCATAAATGTGATATCCTTTGCCTTTTTAAATATATTTTAATTAAATAAATTATTATCCAATTACCATAAGGGATAGGTCGCAACTATATACTCTGACAAAGGAATGTAAATAGCTATACATGTAAAAATACAACCCAAATACTTGCTCCCACATTGTCACTCACAAGGGGCAAACAAGTAGACCACATAATGTATTTAACACGGCATAAGGTTCGTTATCAAAGTCTATAATTAGAGTACATAAATTTTTACGTAATATATATATATAGCACATGAAGGCAACTACCATCGGTGTCCATCTTGTGCCACTATCGATAAGTCAGGAGGAGTCCATCACTTAACGAACTTAAATAAAACACACATAATTAGGGAAATCAGTATGCAGTAACATCACCCACAATCTATACCTAGGCTATATAGATGGATCCTATCATCTTACTTCTCTCATCACAAAGCAGTGACCCTGAACATATGATCCAAAACAATGACCTCAACTGTGGCAGCACATCTCAACTGATGTCTAGTATTTAATCCAATGTCGAACGCAACCCCGAACCGATAGATTCACAGAAAATATGGGTATATCAACATTATCTATATATATATATATATATATATATATATATATATAGACACACACGCACACACAATAAAGTAAGAAATTTATGTATGTCATAAGTTTGATCGATGATGTCATCAATATGAATTTATTCTGCAATGCCTTTTATACCCTCTGTCATTTGAGTTCCCCCACTTTCCTTAAACTCAAATTTATCAACCATTCCTCATCAAAATTCAAAAAAAGGGGTAGAATGGTATTTGCCATTCTTTCACAAACCCTCATTACACAAACCTACCTGACATTCTCTCACTTACCCCTCATTTCCCAACAACATCAATAACGGGAGAGAAAGAAACCTCTTCAGCCTCCATCAACAACAACGGACATCAACTACAATGAACAACCTCTTCAGCCTCCATTAACTCTGGTAATCAATTTTTACGTTCTTCTACTCATTTTGTTCTAATCATTTTTTCCAATAGTTTTGTTCTTGAATATTTGTTATAATCGATTTGTTTTGGCTGTTCTAATCGATTTTTTTTGCTGTTATAATCCATTTGTTTTTTTCTAATCGTTTTGGTTGTACATCATCATCAAAGTTTCTTGGGTATTCATATTTTTATTCTAATCTTTTTGTTGGGTATACATCTATTTTTGTGATTTTGTTGAATGATGAAGCATGTAGATCTAATCGAGTTTTTCTTGCATCAGATCGAATATTCCTACTTCGTGATGTCGTGATTTGGGAAAATCGAGTTTTTCTTGCATCAGATCGACATCAGATCTTCTCAGACATAAGATCGTACATACATTTGTGTATCTCATTCCATTTATGAGGTCTCTATGCATTAGATCGACATCAGGTAAATTCGTATTTCCCTATTCTGGAGGTCTTTGTGTATCTCATGGTCCCCATATCTCTAATTTGTCTTTGGTATTCCCATATCCATCTCCATCCATAAAAGGTAAACCTATCCTATAATCTTTTTTATATTCTATGTATCTTTTGTTATGATGTTTACAGGTAAATAGTACTATTAATGGATTTACATGAGGTTTTGTTGTGTGTTTATAGGTTTATGTTTATGGATTTTATCCTCTCATATCTCTTCTAGTAATTTTTCTATCTCTATTCCTAGGTACTATTTTTTAAGTATATATAATTGTTTGGAGATCTGTGTATAAATGACAAACATTACCTGAGAATGGGTTTTTTAAAGTCATAGGTGGTTTTTCATTTAGATCTCCATATAAGACAAACATTACCTGAGAAAACAACAAACGTGGCGTTGATTTTCTCGAAGGAGAAGAAATATATTCTTTAAGTATATAAAATTGTTGTGAATCATACCGTTGTAGTTCGATTATTATGCTCAAGTTAAATTAATAATGTTGTGAATCGTGCAGTTCAATTACTATGATCAACTTAAATCTGTAGTTAAATTCTAAACTGGAAGAAATGAGTTGCAGTCTAGTTATTATGCTCAAGTTAAATTGGTTGCATTTCAGTTCATTGCATAGATGCTCCTTCCACTTTCCTCATCCACACTCATTTTTGGATTTCGATATCCCATAATTGTAACTTTGTTTTGAAATAATTTGTTTTTGATTGCTCATTATGTATCTTAATGTTCTTATTTGGTTTGCTCATTTGGTTTGGTTTGGGGTTAATTTTCTATTTATGAAAGAATTGAATTTAACTATGCATTCAACCATCCATTTACATTAAGGCTAAAAATATGTTTCTACCATAATATGTTCTGATGTTTAACCATTCATTTAACCATCAACTTATACTATATATGCTGCTATTCTGATGTTTTTCAACTATATACAATATATACCCACATCTACTATATGATGATGTTAGTAAGTACTGATCCAAGATGACTTATAAGGACGGGGCATAAGAGGCTTTAACCAAATGCAACCACCTGTTGAGGCGGTTTATATTTGGTTTAGAAATACATTTCATGCAGAAGAATTTGAATGTCATATACTTTTGATCGTTTTTTTTATTCTTACTCAAAAGTGT
Organism: Sambucus nigra; assembly: GCA_949130495.1. Classification (NCBI taxonomy): domain Eukaryota; kingdom Viridiplantae; phylum Streptophyta; class Magnoliopsida; order Dipsacales; family Adoxaceae; genus Sambucus; species Sambucus nigra. The sequence continues at coordinate 283,779,495 of OX422208.1, forward strand.
TATGGTTTTATCTTTACATAAATGTCATAGTATTTGTTTATTCATTTTTTCTCATTCCAGCCCCAATGTTGATGAATTCGTTTCAGTGCCTTCACTAGAAAATGATTTTCCAAGATCACCATTGCTTTCATTATCTAGTGCTAGAACTCAACGCATTGGAATATCATACTTAACGACAAACTCTTGGTCATATGTATCGTGTGCATGAGGCATTATCTCTCCAGTACCATAGCTGAACAATACATTTATATTTAACCATCACATTTAATAAAAAGGAAATTTTGAAGCACTGAACCAATGGTCAACCACTTAACTGATCGTGATGGTGGAGTTGTGGTCGTAGGCTTCAATCCTCTTGATCGATCCGTGCTAAAGATATAATTAAAATTGTGTTAAATATGTTGAGTTTTTCTCTTAACTAGGTAATTTTAAGTAGAAATTAACTCAATATTTTTCATTAAATAATGAGCTTGATACTTTTTGTTATTTGTATACTATAACCTTTTCATATTGATTTTTACAGAGGGTGCTAACATACATGAATGTTTGAGATCAAAGATGAAACTTTAAGATATTCACAATTGGTTTTCTATTATAGGTGACCAATGAGTAGGCTTTGATTCTCTACATTTAGTAGGTGATTCCTCATTTAGCAGCATTTGCTTCTGAACATTTAGCAGATGATTATTCCTCATTTAGTAGGCTCTGTACAAAAGGTCACCAATGAGTCGACTAAGTTTCGTTATATCCCCAACATTATCAGTAATATTTCATATGTTGGTGAATGCATTATGTTTAGGATTAATCATGTCTCAATTGAGAGATGTTATATGTACCAATCATAATTAAATGCATTAAGTTAGTTTGAACCAAAAACAAGTGAATAAACTTGGATTAACAAATTTGGATGAAGAACTGTACTGTTGAACATCTACTATTGACTGGACACTCAAGAATCAAGTTTTTTCTTATTTTCTTATTTGTTTAATTTTCATTTTCATTGGACACTAAATCTTACTGAATAGGAACATGTTTTTTATGGCTGCGTTTTCTATATCATATGTAACACCCCGCCTGCCCGGGGAGAGCGAACGGAGCGCTACTGATCGATAAAACTAATTCAAATCCACAAAGAACAAGGTATAGAGCATCTAAAAACCCACAATAAAATAAAAGAGAACTACGAATCTCAAATAAATACAACAATTCTCTCGAATAAATACAACTATCTATCTCGAAATAAAATGCTCTATACAACAAAAATAAATACAAGTCTTCTCATCTCTTGTATTAAAAATTCTTCCCAAATAATCCTCGCTAAAATCATCCCAATTGGTCCATAGCACTCAAATTCGTGCTCACCTGCCAACTAAGAAAAAGATGGGGAAGTACACAATACGACAGGAATATGCTCAACAAAGATGTTAGCGATGAACAAAGCGCAACAATACGACAACGAATACTCAAATCAAATAATGCAAATCTCAATAGCATTTTATCAATAAATTTCTCAACAACACATTAACCGGAGTTACCAGGCCTCACCATACCGCGCCATACTTTATCAAGTAGCCGGAAAAGGAGTCTTGGCTGGTGCCCAACATTAGTGCCATATTAAAATCTCATCACAGCGTGCTCAAAACAACATGAATAATATAACATGAATCAAAATAATTCCAACAATTATTTTTCCAGATTTCAATGAATTTAACCATTCAAAATACGAGTTCAATTAAGAAGAATTCAACGGAATAAACACTCGCGAGATTTAGGAGCAAATTGTGTAAAACCCCATACCTCAAAATCATCAAATGAATCATCGCATAATTCAGCCTCAAAATCTAATCACACCAACCCGTTCCTCTCGCGAAAATAATCAAATCTCGTTCTAGCCCAAACTCGAGAAAACACCAAATAAGCTTTCTAATCTAAGGTTGAAATCTTGAATAGGTTTGGGGCTATGGTTTGTAGATGAAAGGGAGTAATTTTGGAGAGGTCTTCTGGTTAAAAAGCTCGAGAAAAAGTTATTTGAAAAGCCAAGCCACGAATTTGTTGATATATAAAGGATTAAGTGTTTGATTAAGAAAAGAGTTCTAATGAGATACAAACACTAAAAATTTTATTCCGGACGATCGGACCGTTGGAATCGTTTGAAATTTTAGTATGTTGCAGCGAATGGCGAGAGAGGACTTCTGACAAAAATTCATCTTAATCGGACGGTCGGATTTCTAAAAATATTATTTTTACTAGAGAGTTTTATGTTCCGAGGACTCTTAGAGAGTTTTATGTTTTGAGGACTCTTCTAAATAATAAAAATTCAATTAAAACTCCATTTTAATTCCGATTTCGAAACCGTTTGAAATGCTCATCTTTAAAAATAAAATCCAACACATTTGATAAATAAAAATAATTTTATGAAAAACTTTATTTTTCCTCTTTATTTCTAAAATACCCCGAAAATTACGCGGGTTGTTACATCATATATGTGGGAGAACGTTTTTCACTGAATAAATGTATCATGTATGTTATTTGAGTATATTTCAAACATGTATCATGTATGTTATTGGATCTGCTATCACAGACCACTTTTTACAGCTTTTCATTTTATTCCATTGATATGTGAGCTTATTTTTCTGTTTTTCGTTTTTCTAGTTGTGCCTTACAGTTCTCCAACAACTGAACAAATGCAAAGCCCTATTTTGGAAATGGAAATGTGTAGGCCAGCAGTCTTCAACACCTTTAGAGGTGCGATTATTTTATATTTATTGATGAACATTTTAAACATTTCTTTCGTTAATAGTTATTTACAGTTTAATAATTTATTTCACTCTTGGCGGGTTTATTGGTTCAATTGGGTTTGATTAGTTTTGGATCTTGGGTTTAATTATGTTTGGAACATTTTTATGGGAAACATAATGTCCACAATTCACAAATGGTTTTAGATTATGTTGCTCGAAACATGTTCCAATGACATATGGCAGCCGACTTTACCAATGATAAGGCTTGCAAGAACTGTAGGAAGACGTGGTGGTGGAGGTGGGTATCGAGACATTGTGTGCCGAAACTGCAACCAGGTGGGCTATATGAGCCGTGATTGTATGGCCTTGATGATCTGTCACAACTGTGGGGGAAGAGGACACTTGTCATTTGAGTGTCCTTCTAGGAGGTATATGGAACACTTACCAGATCGCTTCCCAGAACGCTTTCCTGACCATTTCCCCGACCGTTTTCTGGACCGGTTTGCCAGGAGGTACTGATTAATAAAGCTCTAGGCTTATGAAATATTAGTCTTTACTTTTCATTCAGAGTGAGTTTGGCTTTAGTTTTTAGAATAATTTGAACCTTTAAAACTTTTAAATCTTAAGTTGAATTCGAGTCTTTAGAACTTCCTACGGGTTCAAAAACCAGTATTAGATTTGGAGCATTAATTCCTTAGGATCATCAACACTGCATGATGTCAAACATACAGTGTTGATGCGGCATTTATAACTATGTGGTCAGAGTTTGACGGCTAATCTGTATGCAAAGAGTGTGTTTGGAGAGGATGCTTTGGTAAATTTGAGGATTGAGAAACAAGCAGCAGATGGTAATTGTCTGGTTTATCAATAAGAAATTTTATTTTTGTTACTACAATGGCATGAATTTTATTGTATGGTTGTTAGCTTTATATGATTTAACAAAAGCACCTTAGTGTTTTCTCCCATATCCCCTGTATGTGTATTTGATCCGGTTATTAGTTTCTTATCATACAAGAACAGATCTTGATTAATTTTTGACACACTATTAAATTAGTACTTTGATGCATTATTTAAATGGGTGCGCTATACACATCGGGTGTTGAGGTTTCTACTGGTATTTCACAATGTAAAAATAAGATTGTGCCATCGGTATATGTGATTACAGGGGGAATGTAGAGGACCAATTGAGCCCTATCCTTAGAAATTATTTCTTATGTTCTTAATTTCTGATCAATTTATAGTCGAATAACTAATTGTGTTGCATACAGAGTTAATAGTCCATGAACTCGCACTTCCTTTTTAAGACGTTTGAACTAAAATTCAGAAAGTAGGTATTGAAAAGTCTAATGCAAGAATTAGACATTGTTAAATATCTATACGCTAATGATTTATTATTTTTGGTTGTTTCGCGTTTCAGGACCAAAGGATTTCATGGAAAGAGATGGTCATGATGAGATTGAAATTTTGTACTTGATTTGTGTCTACCGTGTTTAAATTTCAAAATTTTGTGAATCTATTATGTTTCTTATATGTACCATAAGAAATTTTTTACTTGATTGTGTCTACTGTATTGTTGGAGTTTTTATTTGTCTCAAATAGGGTGGTTATCCTATAAATAAAGGAAATTTTGTCTAAATTTTTTGAATTGTTAACACATTTGTGCTGTAAAAACAATGTTATGACTGGAATTAGTATTTCATATCTATGATGTTATTGGAGTATTGTTATTGTTGTAGTACTTTTTTTTTCTTAAACATGGTAGATAGTCCTATGATGTCATCTCTTTCCGTTAAATGAGCCATTTATCAAAATCGATTGGAACCACTTTATGTATTAGTAATGTAGTAGTGCTTTTATTTCTTAAGTAGGGTGTATACTACTATAAACAAATGAAACTCTCCCTAAATTTTATGTATTTATTGATGCAATTTTTGTATATCGACAAGTTGAGTTACATTGATTGATTATGATATTTGTATGAGGTTAAAGATGGACTATTACTATTGTTGTTGGAATTTTTTTTAAATAAGGTCAACAGTACAATAAACAAAGGTAATTTTGTCAAAAATTTCTAAATTGTTTACACATCTGCATTGTAAATAAATTGTATGACTTAAATCTATACTTTAAAAATTTACACTTCTAACATATAAAATATTTATTATTTCCATCATACACGACTTTATGATTTTCAAAATTATCACGCGCCTTCAGGCACGGGCATGCCCTAGTGTATATATATATATATATATATATATATATATATATATATATAGAGAGAGAGAGAGAGAGAGAGAGAGAGAGAGAGAGAGAGGATAACACAACACTCAAGTGTATCCAACCATCTAGGTTCCTACATTGTTGGACCCTTATTTTAGATAGGTTTACAATCTCTCAAAACTAGGTTAGAAATATATATACAAGTAGGGTATCACATATCCTACTGCGTACCCCAAATTAATTAAATCCCTAAACATCGGATTATTCTTTATGTTCTTAGATTTATCAACTCTTAACCTTATTAAAGTCACCTCCTAGTTTATTACATCTCCGAACTATGAGTACATTTATCTCTCTGCATATACAAAATTACTTGCACGACCCATAATCTTTCAAGACTTGAACTAATCTCCCAAACACTTTAACTCGTTACTCTATAATCACAATGCGTACACACGACTATAGGATATCACACTCTCACGCATTCACTTAATCTAATCTAATCCTTAACGTTAGATAGTACAAATTATTAAAGTCTTAACCATTCGTCTACCTTAGTTAAAATTTCACAAATATTCTAATTTTTCCACACACTAGTAAACTAAACTTCCTATTTCTTCCAACGACCACTCACTTGGATAACCTCCAACATACTCGGATGACCTTGTAAAAATTCCACGACCATTTCTCCCATTTTGACTTGATCCAACTCCATGGGCCGAATCGATTACCCTAATGAAGCCAAATCGATTCGCCTTGCGCCGAATTTATTCGCTATATGGCTAAATCGATTCGAGCAAAATAGTAAGCCCAGATTTTCCTTTAATTAAAATGGGCCATCTTCTCTAATTTCCATTAATGATTTCAAATCTTTGTAGAACTCAATTTTATCAACTATTAATTCATAAAAACTTAGAGAATACATCTACACGGGTTTATATAATTCTAAATATAATCATTTCTACAATAAAGTCCATTTTAAAATCACCATGTAAAAATTTCGGTCTTGCGCATCCTTTAGTAGAAAATTCATAACTAATTCAATAAATTGGGAAAATACGAAGCTGGTGGCCACTCGTTCGTAATAAAAAAGATATACAATTTCAAGACCCGAATCGATTTGCCCCTAGGACAAATAGATTCGGTTATGAGAAAAATCCAAAACAACATAAGGATGAAGATGAAACCTGGGTGATGCTCGGGGAGGTCTCGCATCCCTCTCGGGGGTGCTTTGACCTTCACCGGTGTGGGGTAAATGCAAGGAGATAGGGTTGCCGGTTTATTTTTCTCAAAACAGACAAAAGAACATGTCGTCGCCTCGGGAGGACGACATCAAAGACTAACTGATGCATACGAAAACCAATAGTTTGAAGGTACGGGGGATAAGTTACGGAATGAAAAGGTGTTAGACACCCATCCCTCCCTTTTGGTCTCTCATGGGCTAGTGCTGTTGTTTTCCTTTATTTCTCCGTGAAGTGTGTGTATGTATAATGGAGATCTAAATTGTTCAACTCACACCATGGGAAAGGTAGAGTGAGGTCATCCATAGGAATGTACCCAAAATAATATATATAGAAAATATGATTTGTGCATCTATCGCGATATTGATCGTTATTATAAAACGACAATCTGTGTTGGATGAACCGCTAACAGACATAATACGTATATTAATACAAGAATAAAAATGAGGAGAATTAGAAAATTGGACTAAAGTTTCAGCTTTTAATCCGAAACACCTACGTAGACCATAAAGGCATCAAACTCCACGTAGTTCTGATACGATATTGGGGTGGGGTTTATCCCATAGATCCGAAAGGGATTTTATTATATGTGTGTGTGTAGAAAAATATGTTTTTAGCTTTGAAAAAGTGTGATGGATAATCCCGTTCAGAATTTATAAGCGTAACCCTCTTTTTGTTTGTTTTGGTATTTTTTTATAGAAAATAAAAATATGTGAAATATACTAATAAAATGGTAGATATAAATAGATATGAACTAAAGTAGGAACTAGATTACGAATCGAATGAAATTTATGCAAAAATAAGGAATTTAAAGAGAGGGGGGAAGAAATTGGACTTTCTTTGAAGCTTGGTCTTTGATCTTGTGTGAACTACCTTGAATGTGAGATGGATGTCAAATGAGAGAGAATGTGATTTAATAAATTGGGCATGAAATGGATGGGAATGTAAACTTGAATGGAACTTCACTGATTTTGAGAGAATATTATTGAGATCAGTGATGCTGATGGATCTGAGCTATAGGTATGCTTTGTAGTGAGGTCATGCCCTTTTTTTAAAGGGTTATGGGGCTGCTGATCATCACAACCCTTATCCTGCCAATCGGCAGGTGACCCTAGACACACTGTCGATAGGTAGGGTCTGGGACCTGCCAATTGGCAGTCTCGTGCAGATTTTTTTGGAAAAATGATCGTAGAACGTAATTTGTTGATTCAAATAGTTCATGGGGCATAACATTAGAAAGGTAATTCAGGGACCTTTAAGAGTTCTTGGATCGCTCTGGGTTCGAGTGTTTACTTTAGGTCAAATGTGGCTCGGAAGCGCACGTCGGTCCTTTGGATGGGAGACCATCGGACGAAAAAGGATCATTCATGTGAACAGAAAGTTAGAATCGTGCACGAAATGGACTGTTGGAAAGGTTAGGAGATGTACTTCGACATTGCAAAGTGTTTCTCTTGGTTTGGAAAGTTAATTTTTGTCAATCGAGGCCTAGAAGCTCCCAATGACCTCTTAGAGTAAAAAGGATCTCTCATCCGTACTGTAAGGAAGAATTGCATTTAAGGCAGACTATTGGAAAGGGTATTTAGTGACCTTTGGAGAATCATTCAGTCTCATTTGAGCTGAAGAGTTCACTTAGGTCAAATGAAGCCCGAGAGCGCTCGGTGGCCTCTAGATCATTTTTTGGTGGAAAACTGATCGGTCATCTGAACAATTATGCCATTTTGCACACGGGATAGACTGTTAGAAAGGGGTTTCATTTCCCTTCAAATATTCAAAGAGCTTTCACTCTGACGATAGAGTTGATTGGGGTCAAATCATGGCTCGAGAGCGCCCGATGGCCTCTAGATTGGTACTCGAAGTGCGACCTAGTGTTTTTAATAAAATGAAGAGGTGATAGGACCTAAGGAGAGACTTAAGGGGGTCCTAGAATGTGGTGTCTACGGATTCTCTCAACGGGTGAGCTTGGAACAAGTGAAAGCCATCGAATAGACACCGCATGATGTTTTTGGAAAGAGGTCGACTCTACGGACCTCAAGTATAAGGATGATCGGTTCTGAGGGTTGAGGTCGATTCGAAGTACCTAGGGGGATGCTGGGGATGGACAGTTCTGAGGACCTAAGAGGAACTGACGCCTGAGGTGAAAGGGAGGGAGTGACCAATTCTGTGGGTCAAATCCAATTATGGGGGCTTAAGTAGAAACAACCAATTCTGAGGGTCGAAGCTAATTCTAAGGGCTTAAGTAGAAGCGACCAATTCTGAGGGTCGAAGATAATTTTGATGGATTAAGTAAAAGTGACAATTCTGCGGGTCGAAGCCAATTCTGCGGGCTTAAGTAGAATTGACTAATTTTTCAGGTCGAAGCCAATTATGTGGTCTTAAGTAAAAGCGACCAATTATGTGGGTTGAAGCCAGTTCTATGGGCTTAAGACAGGGGTGCCCGATTATGTGGGTTAAAGCCAATTCTGAGGGCTTAAGTAGAAGTGACCAATTCTGGGGGTCAAAGCCAATTCTGTGGGCTTAAGAGATGACTAATTCTGAGGGTCGAAGCCAATTCTGCGGGCTTAAGTAGAAGCGACCAATTCTGAGGGTCGAATCCAATTCTAAGGGCTTAAGTAAAGGAAACCAATCCTACAGGTCGAAGCCAATTCTGAGGGCTAAAGTAGAGGAGACCAATTATGAGGGTCAAAGACAATTCAGCGGGCTTAAGATAGGGGTGATCAATTCAGTGGGTCAAAGCCAATTTTGAGGTCTTAAGTAGAAGCGACCAATTCTGCAGGCTTAAGTAGAGGTGACCAATTGTGCGGGTCCAAGCTAATTCTGAGGGATTAAGTAAAGGCGACTGATTCTGAGGGTCGAAGCCAATTCTGCAGGCTTAAAATAGGGGTGACCAATTTTGCAGGTTAAAGACAATTATGAGGGATTAAGTAGAAGCGACCAATTATGCGGGTCGAATACAATTCTATGGTCTTAAGTAGAGGTGACCAATTTTGAGGATCGAAGCCAATTATGAGGGCTTAAGTAGAAGCGTGACCAATTTTGTGGGTCGAAGCCAATTCCAAGGGCTTAAGTAGAGGCGACTAATTCTGCGAGTCGAAGAAAATTCTGAGCGCATAAGTTTCTTGGGAATATTTGGAGAGTCCACTGGGGATATACGTTTTGTAGTTCCGCTGGGGATTTTGGGGAAGAATTTTATTTTAGGTTTCGCTGGGAAAGAGGGAATGATCTGAGGGTCGTATGTTTCTCCGTTGGGGAATTTGTGGTGTCCTTCGAAGAAGTTACAGGGGAGACATGAAATTGATTTCGATAATTCCGCTGGGGAGATAAGAGTTCTACTAGGGGAATGAGTGTTGTAAAAATGTTTTTCTTAGTAAAAAGGGTTCTAAAATCCAATTGGAAATTTTGGGAATTTTCTTGGATTTTTTGGGATTTTCTGGCATTTTGGGAGAAGTTTTGTACGAAATTTTAAAGTGGGTGCCGACCGATATGGTTGGAAGAGTGCCAAATGGCAGTGGCATGGTCTTTTTAGGTGCCTCGAGCAGCTGGAGAGACAGTGTCGATCGATGGGTGGCAAGGAGATGACGATCGGCATGCCCCTTAGCCTCCTATAAAAAGGGGGCAGGTTCTCCTCATTTTTCATAGCTTTTTGACTTGCCTTTTTCTGTAATTACATTCTGCAAATTGTTCTAACGTCCGAAAGTTAAAAAATGGCTGAGTTCTCAAGTAGCGTAACACCTATGGCGTGGCTTAATGCTGATGATTGGGCAGGCATGGAATGGAGGGCTAGGATGCCCCTAGCCTTAGGTAGCAAACACTTTTTTGACTCATTCGAGCTAGTGGCAGATGATCGTACTATCTTGTACGAGCCTTCGTGTCATCGCTCTTCTAAGGTGGTAAACCCTGGAGGTCATGTAAGTATTGATACTTTTGGTGTTCTTTTCCTTTTTTCTTGGCGAGATTTACTTTTTTCTTGAACTTGATAAGGGTTTTTGGTTTAGACAGTCTAATGCTTTTGTGTCGACTATGCATGCTCGAGGGACGAAGGGGCTTAAGGATGTTTGGGAGCACCTTCCATCCGTGGTGCATTAGATGGTGTCATCAGCCGATTTTAAGAGACTTCGTCTGCTCTGGATGAGATGCCTCATTCTATGACTATTCTTTTTTCTATGGGGGAGAGGTGGTGGGACACCACCCACACATTTTATTTTGGTTTTGGGGAGATGACGGTGACTCACATAGACAAGAAACATCTATTGAGGTTGGGTTACGAAGGGGTGCAGATTAAGGTGGATAGGACTCTGAGGGTGACGCCGAAGGCGGTGATGGCCATATTGGGTGATGTGGAGAGGGTGGACTCTGGGGACCCTCTTTGTTTGTCTCCTTTGCGGGAGTTATTATTACAGAGGAGGATTGATAAGAGTGATACGCGACAGGTGCGGCAGATGGCTCGTCTGTTTATTTTGCTGGTGTTAGGGGGTTTTATGGTGGCGATGATTGGCAACATCGTCCATTTGTGGTTTCTTCCGTTCTTGAGGGTGTTTTCGGACATCCATCTTTATTACTAAAGAATCCTGACCTTGGAAACCCTTTATTATTCTCTTGATGCGTTCAGCCGGTGCAGTCGACAAACTTTTACTAGAGACACGTATTTTCTTGAGGAATTCTTTATTTTTTTCATTTTCCTTAATGCATTCTCATTTTCCTTTATGCATTTTATTCTTGATTTCTTAATTATTGTCCTTTTGTAGACGTGGTTGCATGAGGTGATTGTACATAACACCCAATTAATATCTTTAAGGGTGAGTCTATTGGGGACTTCTGTCGGATGTATCGGTGGCGAAAGTCCAATCGACAATCAAAGAAGTCCCTTTCTCTAGAGACGGTGCGTTAGGTTTCGAATGGCCTGACGAGTGAGCTGGTAAGTCCTTCTTCTTGAGACTGTCTTTCATTTGATGATCCTTTCATCATATTGATCTTTATGCTCTTACTAGGAATTTACAGCTGACCTTCTATCCCTGGGGGATGGTTTTCTAGCATACAAGGTTGATTGGGGGACATGCGCAGATGCAATGTCTGTTGGTGCTTGAGTTTATCTACTCTTTGTACCTCGAGGAGAGAGTGGTTTGATAGATTATAGAGGATGAGGTTGCAGTGCCACTGGCGAAGCCCTCGGTGTATATAAAGTGAGTGTGGGAGATTTCGAACGATGAATGGGTAGCGACTATAATAGGTGAGCCTTACTCGTCATATACCGATACAACGATGATGTATGATAATACAGACTTTGTGTCGAGCTAGAATATGCCACCCATCATATATGATGTGATGCCTCTTCCCCGCATGGGCTTAAGTCGGTAGGTGGGGTCCTCCCACACTGCAGGCGGTGTGACGACATCAACAGTAGCGACGACATCGGAGGCTCCCTTTGTACAGTTGTTCTTGCCTGGTTACAACATTCGATGGGCTGATGGAGGGTCGGTGCGTATGCTGCACTATCCTAATGCACTGGACCCGAAGCTGGGCTTTGACAGAGGAGGTCCTTCGACCTTAGGTATACCTTTTGTCTCTTTGTCTTTTGATTTCCTAATTTTTTCCTTTGCCTCAAACTGACTAATTTGCCCTTTCTATTTTCTTTTGTAGAACATCTGTGTCTCCACCACTTGGCTGAGGGAAATTAGGGATTGGATATCTTCGGCGATTGTCCACATTCAGGATGTGATTCCAGTTCCTTCTTGTATGGTTCCGTACGCCTCATTTGAGGAAGGGTCTGGCTCAGGGAGTGGTGGCACATCATCCCGTCTTAGAGGAGAGAGAGTGCACCGTAGGGATGGAGGATCCTATAGATAGAGAGAGAGGGAGAGAGAGAGAGAGAGAGAAAGAGAGAGATAGAGAGAGATTATAAGTGGGTTCAGGATGAGTCCTGTTGTATTTTCTTATTTTTCCTATAAAATCAATGTAACACAACAAATATATATTCAAATGGAATGAATTTTTTGTTAATTTCTCTTTTTAGTGACTAATGCACATGCTCTTTTTACTTTGTTATTGAGACCTTAAAAAGAATTAAAAGTGATTGGAGAAATATTTTATTTTAAAATGGGATAAGTAAAAACATAAGGATAAGGAAATTCAGATTTCCCTTAAAATAAAAATTGTTTTTTATTGAGTTTTTGGGTTTTGATGAAAAAGGAAAAAGGGGATTTCCCAAAAGTAGGGCATGACCCATGTCCTGCCTAGTGGCATGTTAGTCCAGTCTAATCAACCAAGGATTCGATTGCACTTTCTTTAATTTCTTGATACTTGGGGGTAAGTTTTCCTCCGATTTCTGCAAGGTTTCTTGTCTTTGCTAAAGAGTTTTCAAGTATAAATAGGGACGTGGATGGAGATTTTCGTCACACTTCCACATTCCTTCTCTTTACATCCTTCTTTGCTCACTTTCTTCTTCTTTTGTGATATGGCTCTCCCTGGTAGTGTTGAGTTTGCGAACTACCTCAAAACTTTAGAAGTAATGTGTTCATACAACGTTAACTATGATGCTTTGAACATACGATGAGTCTCTTTGTATTACAACCAGCCCATAGAGTGGAATATACTGATGGCGGCAGTTGAGTTTTGGTATCCAGAAGACCATATCTTTCGCTTCGGGTTGGAAGAAAGCTGCATGACCTATGAAGAGTTTTCTGCCATGTTGGGGATAAATCCCAACATTGCATCGGCTATGCCTGAATCTTCTCGGTCCCCTAGGGAGATATTGGTGGTACTTCTCCATATTTTACCTTCGGTAGCCAGGTCATTGGTCATAGGAGGGATGATTTCTCTTCCCGCGGTGCTGTATTCTGTGCATTTCCAGGGTGTCACTGATGCTAGAGTCATCATTCTGGGTCTGGTTTCAAAACTGTTATTGGTAACTGGGGAAGTAATGGTGGGCCCCCAACTTGCAGCTATTATTTTTTGGATGTCGTACCATCCCAATCCTGAGGCGGTGATACTAGCTGAGACTTTAAATGGTAAGGATACCTGGCAAGAAGGTCGTTTTGACTTGCTGAGGGGTAGTCCTGTAATGCTGTTCATGTGGCTGTCAGAGAGGTCTCGTATGGCGATCCCACCTGAGTATCCTTTGCCGTAGGTGCCAAACTTCTTGTCACGCTATTTCATTAGTGTAGGCCTAGACATCGACAGCTGGGAAAACTGGTTCGTGGAGCACGAGGCTCGAGTCTTGCGCTGGTTAGTTCCTTGGTGGGGGGAGTTATTGCCCATTCTGGAACTCGAAGAATACCAGTATGTTCGGTTAGTAGGACTCAGACAAACCTCTTTCTACTTTCCTTGACAGCTGTTGTGCTAATTTGGTTGGGAATAAATTATGCCTCAGCGGGCACTGAACTTCTTCCCTGTATAGGATCTGACAGAGCGTATGTGCATGCGTCTTGGCTCTTTGTGGGAGAATCTTCGACCATCATTTCATCCTTCACAGTCTGCTGGCATGTCTCAAGGGAGTAGATGACGTGGTTGTGGAAAAAGGTAGTGACCAAAATGCTGGTTGGGGAGACTGGGCAAAGGTGGTTTGTTGTATCTGACACCATGGAGGGAGGTGTTGTGATTTTCCCCAAGCTAGTCCGGGATTGTCGCTCGATGGAGTATCTATGACACTCCATTTAGGCAGGGGAAGTTTGGGGTCCTCAGGATGTGGGTGATGATGGAGTTGGTTCCTCTGGAAGCTGCGGGTAGGATATGTGAAGCCTCTGTAATGGGTGTGAATCTGTATATGGGAATAATTGGAGGGTTATTTTTAGAAGTAGTAGGACTTATTTTTATTTTGGTTTTAGGAAGGTAGTAGTAGGCTGACAAGGGAAGTTGTTTGACTCCCTATGCTAATGTAATTGTACTGCAGTTTTAAACAATGAAATAAATGAGTTTTTGATCATTTAGTTATGCCTCTTGATGAGTTTTGCATTTAAATTATCTATACCAATCGCTAAGGCAAACATAAACCTTTTACTCATGTATATGTTAAAATGAACTATCATTCTTGGGGATAAGAAAAGAATAGCTTTTTGTGAAAAAAAAGGGGGTCGTGCTTATATAAAATGAATGAGCTGCCTACATACCTCTGAGGGTTTTGAAAATTTTTTGGAATTTATTTTTTAGAAGAAAAAAGATTTTTTTAGAGGATCAGGCTCCACGTAGCTCTGAGTAGAGGGAATTGAAGATTTGTTTCTAGAATAAAAGGGAGATGAGAAGAGTCGTAGCGCACTGAGATTTTAGACTAGGGATAAAATTTCTTGAGACGGTCCATGTTGACTGGACGCGTTATTTCTTCTCCATCATGGTCGGTGAGCATAACAGCGTCGTCGGATAAGATTTTCTTCACAATGTAGGGGCCGATCCGATTGGGCTTGAATTTCCCTCTGGGTCCCAGATGGGTTCTACTATCTCTTTGAGGGCTAATCTCCTTCTAGGACACTGTGGTCCTTAACTCTCTTATTGAATGATCACGCTATACGACGATGGTATCCTTGTATGTGATATGGAGCTTTTAATCTCCTTTAATCTAAGAGTGATAATTCGTCAAGATTGATTTTTTTGTCAGTCCTCCTCGCTCACCTTACTTTCTAGCATGAGGTGCAGTGAAGGGATTTCCAGCTCCGCGGGTAGGACTGCTTCCATGTCGTAAACTAGAGAATAAGGGGTAGCCCCATTAGAGGTTCGAACTGAAGTGAGGTAGCCCTAGGGGGTGTAGGGTATCTAGTCAACCCAATCTCAACAACTCTTATTCATCTTGCTAATGATGGCTTGGAGGTTCTTATTGGCAACTTCTATTGCTCCATTGGTTTGAGGTTGGTATCAAGAGGATTTATGTCTCATAATCCCATACTCAGCGACCACCTCTGTAACTTCTGCCTCGAAATGTAACACCTTATCTGAGACCAGCTCATGCGGGACCCCATATAGGAAGATGATATTTTCTTATTGAACGTAGCAAGGGTATCGACTAGTTTATTCTTTGCGCGGGGCAGGTAGTGGAAGGTGATTTCTTAGAATTAGAAAGCTAGCTCTTCTAAGTGGGCATATAAGGGTAATAATTTATCATCCTTGACTTTCCATCTTTTGACTAATTGATCGATGATGAGGGATGAATCCCCATAGACATCGAGGTATCGAATTTCTTTCTTTAGAAAAACTTTGAGGCCTACTGTCCATGCCTTGTATTCAGTCATGTTCGTGGTGCAAGAAAAATCCATCTTGATGGGAATGGGAGTGTGAGAGTCATCAGAGGCAATTAGGAGTATCCCAATGCCATACCCTTTCTTGTTGGTAGCACCGTCAAAGAACATTTTCCATTAAAGATATTCTTAGGATGTATAGAGGATATTCTCATTTGGGAATTCAAAACTCGAGACATCAGCTTGTTCTATAGGGTAGTCAGCAAGATAATCAGAGATGGCTGTTCCTTTCATGGCTTTCTTTTTGACATATATAATATCAAATTTGGCTAAAAGCATCAACCAACGGGTCATTCGGCAGGACAAAGAAGGCTTTTCTAGAAAGTACTTGATAGGGTCCATTCGGGATACACGTTTGATGGTAAAGGCAAGCATGTGGTGCCATAGCTTTTGGGTGACCCATACAAGGGCGACACATGCTTTCTCTAAGGCTGTGTAGTTAACTTCGTACCCGACCAACTTGCGACTGGCGTAGTAGATAGCTCTCTCTTTACGGGTTTTTTCAAGCTATTGGGCTAGCAAAGCCCCAGTTGTGGTATCTGTTACAGTTAGGTAAGGAGTATGGGCAGACCATGCTACGATGGCATGAGTACCGGAGGTTGGTTTAGGTACTGATTTATTCGGTCAAAGTCTTCTTGGCAAGATTCATTCCAAACTTTGGTCGAATCCTTTCGTAGGAATTTAACGATGGGCTCATAGATAGAAGTTAGCATACTAATGAACCGACTGATATACTGTAATTTTCTGAGGAATCCCCAGATTTCCATCTCCGTTTAGGGTGGTAGAATCTCAAGTATGGCTTTCATCTTGGCAAGATCTTCTTCTATCCCTTTCTTTCTAACCATGAATCCGAAGAGTTTTCCTTTTGTAATGCTGAAGATGCATTTTTGGGGGTTAAGCCACATCTGATATCGTCGCAGTCTCTTAAAGATCTTTCAAAAAGCGGGAACATGACCTTGACTAGTCTTGGACTTGATAATCATATCATCCACATTGACCTCGACTTCTTTATGTATCATATCATGCAAAATGCACTACACCAAAATGATAAAATTGTCACCTTTCAGCCGGTCACCCTTGTCAAGGTCATTGACCGTGACAAAAAACACGTGTTTTGTGTCACGGTCATTGACCTTGACATGACCGTGACAAATAATTGTCACGGTCAATGACCATGACAATTCTTTAAATAATTGTCACGGTCAATGACCTTGACACGACCGTGACAATCTTTGCAGCAAAAACCCTTTACCCCTTCTTTTTTCCCTCCCGCCGTTCCCTCCCTCTCTCTCTCTCTCGACGCTGCTCTCTCTCTCTCTCTCTCTCTCTCTCTCTCTCTCTCTCTCTCTTCCATTTATATATATGTTTGTGTGTGTATATATGTGTGTATGTGTGTATATATGTGCGTGTGTGTGTGCGGGGTAGGGGGTGGGGTAGGGTGGGGGTAGGGGGTTAAAAATGTAATATTATTTTGATACAACATTAATTTGTGTATGAGTTTCATAATTATAAATAATATCCAAAAATATTGGATAACAATTTATTTTCATTCAAAATAAATAAGTAATTTTCTACAAATTTCATAAAAAAATGAATGCCGGCTTAATATGTGATTTAAGTGTGAAATAATCGCTATATACTTATACTAATGGAGAAAAAAACCATATATGGCGTTTTTTTGTTTTTATTAGATGCAAAATAACACATATAGGTATCACATGACTTTATATCCATCAAATAAAATTTTACCATAAAATATCATTTTGTGGAAGGCAAGATCTATTACAATATATTTACATACCTAAATGATTTTTTTTAAATGACTTTACAACAAAAAAACTACAATAAGGGTTAAAATGGCATCCGAAATTGCTAAAAGCATGAAAAATAAAATATCATTTAGTCTATGTCGTTGAAAAATTTGATCAAATTGATGAGCCCTTCATATTTTAAAAATGTTGTTTTTATTCCTATTTAACTTTTCTTTCTATACACCCTTAATTATATTTAAAGTTTAATAAAATAGGAGTTATAGAAAGAAAAGTGGGGTTTAAATAAAAACACTTTTTTTAAATTTTAGGTTCTGGTGCATAATCTTACTTTGTCACAATTAATTTATATGCCTCAAAGTTATTTTATCACTCTTAGTTTATATTTGTGATAATACTTTATGAACCACAACTTTAGGTTGATTATTTTAGAACTTAAACTTCAAGATACAAAAAATAATTCTATAGAACAGCTTAGATATCTTAACAAAACACATATCTAACATTGAATATGATTTACAAAAAGTACAAAACAATAGTAGAAATTCAATATATGAAATTAACATTGAGATTATTTTAAATAGACAGTCACTACATGAAATTAACATTGAGATTATTTTAAATAGTGAGTGGGGGTGGTGGTGTGTGTGTATGTGGTGAGTGGGGGGTGTGGAGGGAGGTGGGGGTGTGTGTGTATGTGGTGAGTGGGGGGTGTGGAGGGAGGTGGGTGTGTGTATGTGTGTGTGTATACATTTGAATTAACCCATGAATTTGTATTTTTGTATTTGAATTAACCCATGAATTTATTTTTGTATTTGAATTAACCCATTATATGAAACATACTTGAAATTAAATATAGTGCGCATAGATACTAGCCTTCTAGTTCTTATGCGTACGCATTCAATAGCCCTTAGACCCGTTCGAGAGTCATTACCCCTGTAATGAGATCTCTCGAATTGTTCCGTTTGGACAGTTTGAGACTGTATAATTTCTGTATAAAATATTCTTATTGGCTTAAAGTTGTTACTTTTGGAGGAAGTTCTGCAGTCGTATCTTAATGTTCTCTGGGTACATACTAGATTGACAAGTGTGACTGTTATTTCAATTGACCAATTGAAATAACACTCACACCTGCCAATCTACGTCGTGTACTTGGAGAACTAAGGGGATATGCTGTCAAATTTTTTTCAAATCACAACAATGTGCATGAGCTGTTAAGTATATTACAGAAAAATGTAGTCTTGAATGGGATAGGAACACTTACCCTTTAATAGGATAATTAAATGATGGGATAATTAAATAAAACATACTATAAATCTAAGTTTTGTTTACCTTTAATAGGTGTTTAGTTGTGCTAGCTGTGATGGGATATCCGAAATACAAAGAGTGGATGGGTGAGACTAATAGAATGGGGAATGTGTTTCGCAGAGGTGCTAACGAATTGTGAAATATGCAAAGAGATGTCGTAATGATGAAGAGTTTCCGTGTGCGTGTGCTAGGTGTAAGAATGGTAAGGTGTTTGAGTGGAAAACAGTTGAACTACATTTGTTAAGATCAGGTATGCAGGATAGTTATCGATTTTGGAGTTTTCACGGTGAATTGAAAGTTCCTTTTGTCCCCGACCAACCTTCACAACAACCTTCAACAAGTAGAATAGATGTAGAAGGGGACGACGTATATCATAATATGTTAGAGGATTTAGTTGATGATGCGTACGGAGTTTATGAAGCTGAGGAGAATGAGGTTACTGATGATGTAGAAGATTCAAGTGCTCGTGAAGATAACATGATAAAACTTGACGATGACTACCAAAGTTTAAAATTTAAGGCGACCCAACCGTTATACCCTGGCTGTGAGAAATATCAAACAACTTTACGTGCCATGGTTGGTTTGCACAGTTTGAAGACGCAGTACGGTTTGTCTGGCAATAGCGTGACGGGAATTCTGAAATGGGTGAAGGGCTTATTACCCAAGGTGAATACACTTCCAAATAGCTATCATGTTATGAAGAATAGTTTGAAAGGTTTGGGAATGAAGTATAAATTGATTCATGCTTGTGTGTATAACTGCATACTATACCAAAAGGAGTATGAAAATCTCGATTGTTATCCGGTATGCGATGAACCTAGATATGTCCAATCTACTAGTAAGGAAGGCACAAGCTCAAAAGTGCCTCAAAAAGTATTGAAATATTTTCCCGTTGGGCCTAGATTAAAGCGATTTTTCACAGTACCATGGATTACAGAGGCAATGACTTGGCATGCTAGGGCAGAAGTAGGGGGTAATATCATGCGTCATCCTATTGATTCTACTGCCTGGCGGAGGATGAATTTTGAGTATCCCAATTTTGCTTGAGAACAACGCAACATTCGTTTGGCTATATCAACAGATGGTTTCAATCCATTTGGAAATCTAAGCACCAATCAGAGTGTATGGCCAGTGATCCTAGCCCCACTCAACCTCCCTCCTTCACAGTGTATGAGACCTGAATTTTCGATGATGGTTTTATTGATACCTGGGCCAAAAGCACCAAGTGATGACATTGATATCTACCTGGATCCTTTGGTAGAAGAATTAAATGAGTTGTGGGAAGAGGGTGTGCAATCATTTGACTCTTTTAGAAAAGAAGAGTTTACGCTGAAAGCTATGTTGATGTGGGCAATTCATGATTTTCCAGCTTATGGGACATTATCCGGATGTGTAGTACATGGTTATTTGGGGTGTCCTATTTGTGGAGAGGAGACTGAATCTCTTCATCTATCCTCTAGCTTAAAAAATGTATACCATTGCCACATGAGGTTTTTACCCCCAGCTCATAGTTTCGGATTTGAGAAAGGTTCCAATTTTTTATTGGGCGGAGTTGAACATAGGCTACCACCGAGACAACTTTCGGGTTCAGAAATTGAAATTAAATCTTCTGAATGTGGCCCAAATATGCCAGGTAAGAATCCTAAATTTAAGAATGTCAAGCATAAGAAGACCCCAACTGGGAATGAAACTGAGATAAGAAAGGCATGGTCTCGTAGGTCAATTTTATTTGACTTGCCTTATTGGAAGAAAAACCCGGTGCGCCATGTATTGGATGTGATGCATGCAGAGAAGAACTTCGTTGAACATATTGTGGGTACTTGCCTTGGGGGGAGTCATTCGAAGGATGGAGAAAATGCACGAAAAGACCTTAAAATGTTAAAACTTAAGCCACAACTATGGTTGAAAGAAGATAGTAGGGGAAGGACAATAATTCCTCCTGGTGCGTTTACTTTAACGAGTGGGGAAAGGAAGGTGCTTCTAGACACAATATATAATTTGAAGAGCCCATGTACTTTTTCGTCCAACTTGCAAAGGATTGTGAATTATGCTACTCATGATTTACATAAGTGTAAGTCCCACGATTGGCATGTGATCAGGCAATTGGTTCCTTTATTGTTTAAGCACTGTTTCTCCCTTTGGGCTATATTGCTACAAGGATATACCCTTTGGGCTAAAAAACGCAGGAGAATCTTACCAGAGATTAGTCACTAAGATGTTCAAAGACCAATTGGTAAGAACTATGGAAGTCTACATCGATGATATGCTCGTCAAGAGAAAGCTCAAGGAATTCCACCTCTCTGACCTATCAAGAACCTTTGAAATCCTCCGAAAATACCGAATAATGCTCAACGCAAGTAAGTGTTCCTTCGGTGTCCATTCAGGAAAATTCCTTGGGTACTTGGTCAGTAAGAGAGGTATTGAAGCCAACCTATACCAAATTAATATCATCAATAAGATGCCCCCCCGTACAATAAGAGACGTGCAGAAGCTCACAGGGATGCTCGCCGCCCTAAATCGGTTCATCTCAAAGTCATTCGAAAGGTTCCAGTCGTTCTTCCAGTTGTTGAAGAAAAGCAAAGATGTGGAGTGGAATGAGGATTGATCAAGGTCATTAGAGGGGCTCAAAGATTACCTCAGCAAACCATCCTTGCTCATAATCCTTCAAGAGAATGATTCTCTATAGCTTCACCTTCCAGTATCCAGTCATACTGTAAGTTTTGCACTGGTATGCGAAAAAATGAGGATCCAACACCCATTCTATTATGCGATCAAGACACTCTTGGATGCCGACCAACGATATCTAACACTAGAAAAACTCACAGTTGTGCTAGTGGTAGCCTCAAGAAAATTAAAACACTACTTCGAAGCCCACTCCATCATCATACTTACATTCCACCCTCTTAAAGAAGTCCTGATAAAAGCAGACCTTTCAGGTATACTATAAAAGTGGTCGATCGAGCTTGGGTGATTTGACATTCATTTTTAGCTGAGGAATGCCATCAAAGGGAAGGTCCCCGTCGATTTCATTATAGAGTTTATAGGAGAATATCCTTGCGACCAACCCCAAAATATTCATCAGAACGAAGTTCCCCCGGCATCAGGCATCTGAAGACTATTCGTTGATGGTGCCTTTAATTCTAAAGGGGTAAGAGTAGGCATCATGCTGATTACCCCGAAAGATGCAATACTCGAGAAAGGAATCAAGCTTGGATTCGAAGCCTCCAATAACGAAGAAGAATATGAAGCACTAACCGCGGGCCTACACAAGGCACAAACGCTCAGAGAAAAATGACTCCAAGTATTCGACGACTCATAGTTGGTCTCCAACCAGATAAGTGGAGATTTCAACGCTAGAGATGAGAGGATGGCAGCCTATCTCGCCACTGTGAAAGAATTGATGGCCAACTTTGAACAAGTCAACGTCCAACAGTTTCCCAGAGGACAGAATAACCATGCTGATGCCCTGGCAGCCTTAAGCTCATCGATAAACTCCAACTTAAAAAGGAAAATTCAGATCGATTTCCTAACCCAACCAAGTATCAACCAGATCAACGGGCTGTCAAGCACAGGGCATATTCTCCAAATTGAGACAACTACCAGTTAGATGGACCACATAAGGGATTATCTAAAGGATCGCGTGCTACCAGTAGATAAGAAGATTGTTCATCAAATAAGAGCCAAAAATGCTCTCTTTCACTTATCTTCTGAGGGCAAGATGTACAAGAGATCTTTCACTGGCCCTTACCTTCAATGCGTTCATCCAAAAGACGTCGAGTAAGTCCTGCATGAACTCCATGAGGGAATTTGTGAGAGTCACAGTGGGGGCATGTCGCTAGCTTTTCGAGCAATGAAAGAAGGTTACTGGTGTCCGTACATGCAAAAAGATGATGGAATCTATGCTCGAAGATGCAAAAAGTGCTAACTTCATGCACCTATGGTTCACCAGTAGGCTAGTGACCTGAAGTCACTTACTAGACCATGGCCTTTCTCCCAATGGGGCATGGACATAGTGGGCCCTCTACCTATCGCAACCGATAATCATAAGTATATATTAGTGGCAATAGACTACTTCACCAAATGGATAGAGGTAGAGCCATTGGCGAACATTAGAGACACATACATGATAAGATTCATATGGAGGAACATCATTACTCGTTTAGGGATCCCCAAGACTATCATCACTGATAACGGAACCGAATTTGAGAGTGGCCTCTTTTAGGGTTTCTACAGCGACCATGGGATCAAGCACTACTTTAGCTCTGTGGCATACCCTCAGCGCAACGGATAGGCTGAAGCTTTTAATAAAACAGTGATTAATGGATTAAAAAAACATTTGGAGTGAGCTAAGGGAGCACGGGTAAACGAACTACCCCACATCCTATGGGCTTGTTGTACCACCCCACGATGAGCAACTGGGGAGACACTATTCACGCTGACATATGGGATGGAGGCAATTATCCCTTTGGAAGCTGGCCTCCCTACCATGAGGTCCACTCTGGTCGACCAAGGCCAAAATGATACAACATTGCTCACAGAACTTGACCTAGCTGAGGAGCGAAGGGAGTTGTCTCTAGTGAAACTAGCAGCCTACCAGCAGTAGCTAGTAAAGCACTACAACAAAAAGGTCAATCCAAGAGAGTTCCAGGTTGGGGACTATGTCCTGTGGAAAGTTCTTGGCAGCGCTGTAAAACTATCAGATGGAAAGCTAGGACCAAACTGGGAGGGGCCATTCAAGGTGGTAAAAGATGACCTACAAGGAGCCTATCACTTAGAAACGCTGGAGGGCAGGGAGATACCTAGAGCTTGGAATGCAACCAATTTGAAGAAATTTTACTTCTAGTTTTCTTTTAACTTTTTGAACTCAGTGTTAAATTTTTAATTCATTTATGATTAATGAAATTTGTTTGGCGGTGGCATTCTATAAAGTGTTAATTTTTCTTGACTACATTATAATTCATGCACCCTTTCCAAGTCACAGGCTCCCCTCTTTAACATACAAAACTAAAAGCAGGGTCAATATGTAATGGCCCTCCTCAGGCATTCATCAACGAACATGAATGATCTCCTAGCTTGCCCTTGGAAATATATGAAGCCCTACAAGGGACCCTTAGGCAACATGGCCAACCCAGATTGGTCACCAACATTATTTGGCTCAAAAAGTTTGCTCAAATAGAACATTCAATACCAGGTGTATCCTCGCCATTGCCTCACTTAGGCCTAAAGGAGTGTGACAACACAACCTAAAAGGTAAATCAAGGCAGAATGGTACGCCAAAAGCATACTGTACTGGGGGATACTCACTCCACAATTAACTCTACTTAAATCAAATCTAGTAGGCTAAAAGAGGCCAAGATAACTAAACAAGAGATCAATGAAGTAAAAAATAACAACACATGTTTAGTCGGAAAATTTCCCAAAACATTGCTATTTTATTACATCATTACATATACAAAGAGTTACATATGTTGAGTAATTCAAATCCTAATGAGAACTAGGTCTTTGAGCAAGGTAATCAACCACTTGCGCTCTTCGGCCATCATTGGGGTGAGGAACAAATTCCCCCTCTACCTCGTCTGAGTTTGGTTCCAGACGCTGTCTTGGGATCGCATCTATGGGAACCCATCGATCATCCCTTCTGAATGGCATCGGCATCAAAGTTGAGGGGGAGATCTCATGCCGATACTAGAGAACTGAGTTCCTAGGGACTTGCAACTCCCTAAGGTCACTCAACCACCCTCTTATGAAAACTAACTCCTCAACCTCCTTTAACTTCTTTGGAGCATCAGTGTAATACCCCATATTTTTATGGCTTTCAAAATTGGGGATTTATTGAATTTAATTGAGATATTAATTTAATATTAATCCGTCATTTTATTTTAAATATTTACTAGTGTGATGAGAGTTAGTAATTATTGGGAATTTGTTGAATATTACTGGATGAGAAGAGCAATATATGAGATTGATTTTATTAAAATTGTCACGAGTGAATAAAATGGCAATTATGGAAATTGAATTCGGTACGCGCCTGTGTCGTGTCAGGACTAAATTATTATCATTAAAGTGAATAAATTATAAGTCATACATATAGTCATTTTGAGTGTGCCAAAGTGTCCGGAAGGGTCGAGATAGTCAGAAATGTGTACTCGGGGGTTTAGTTTGGGTCTCGAGGCGTTTTTACGCCTAATTGACACCCCGGGAGGTTATTTTAGACATTTGGTATTTTGGGGGTAATTAAACCCACGAATTTTCTTAGTATTTATTAGCCATTTAGAGTTGTCTCTTGGGGTTAACAAACACAAAGCCTAAGACATCCATTAGAGAAGAAGGTGAAGTGATTAAAGAAGAAGGTGAAGAGATTTGAGAAGAAGGTGAAGAGTTTTTCAAGCAATTCAAGGCCTAGAACTCACCCGATTCCATCGCCACCACCACCAAAATGTAGATCGCATGACAAGAAACGCAACCATATATTTTTCATAAACAAATCATACCCTTCAATCCAAGGCAAGTATCTATCTTGGTAATTTCCAAGTTAATATACCTTCCATGTTAGTCTAGGAATGAAAATCATATGCTTTAATGGGAGAATTATATACTTTGGAAGAGGAATTATATGTGTTGTAGGGAGAACCCATGTAGTCTAAAATCTTGATCATATGTAGAGGATTACCCATGAATTTATTATGATATTTGGGAAGAAAATCTTGATTAAAATAGAGGGTGGTGATTATTCATGCAAATTTTGGTTTTATAAAGAGATTTGAGATTAAACCCCTTTTTGATTAATTCGTTCAGGATTCATTGATTCGTTACGTTAGAACTTGTTTATGTAAATTGCTTATACACTTGGTTTACTTTGATGGGAGTTTGGGATGAAATTATAGAGGTTTGGAGGGGTTAAAATGGTTGAACCCGTAGTTTGAATATTGTAGAAAATTAGGCAAGAACTGCATGATCGATCGATCGACCCCCTTTCCTCGATCGATCGATCCCTCCTTGAGGAGTGCATATTTTCACCGTTTTGTTTAGTCCAGTTAAAATGCGTAGGAACACTTGATCATCATTGATTGAGTATAATGGGTTATGAAGAGGACCAATAGGGTCTAAGTAGACTTAGTTGAATGAAATTAATATGAGATGAAATTGTGGGTTAACAAGGAGTTATTTACACTTTGGGAATTGTGCGTTTGTTTACTAAAAGATTGAGACTCGTGAAAGATTTAGACCAGAAGGTAAGTGAGGGTATACCTAATGATAATTATACTTAGTGAGAAAGAATACTTCGAGAGATGAGAAGTAAGAATGAAGTAAATAATAAATGAGAATAAATGAGACAAATCCGTTATGCGAGATAATTAAGTAAAATTTGTGCTAAGCATGGATGACAATAATTATGGGTCGTGGGCAAACCTAATTTGGAACATATGAATATTTATATGTATGACTTTGTGATTGTGCATATATTATGTATCTGTGTATGACATACCTAGCTTACTTGCTATCGATGGGAGGTTTGCGCGTGAGGGCAGTCATATCCTGATGAATCCATGGGATTTTTTATTTGTCGCTCGAGAACATAGGACTATGAAAGACTTATCGGTAAGTTGATAAGTCCACTGACTATGGGAACGTAAGTATGTGCGTGACCCGCGGGTATGAGAACTATGTTCGCCTCCATTATTTGTGATTTGATATTTGTGGTTTGAGGAATCTTTACCGAACCTATAGTCCCCTATACAGTGACGTGATGTATTGGGACAAAATAGCAGAGTAATGCAGCACCGCAGCTGTGTCTCGAGGTGTAGTATAGTATATATATAAAATAGTGAACACACACACACACACACATATATATATATATATATATATATATATATATATATATATATATATATATATATATATATATCCATTTATGTATGAAAACACTTAGCTGAATTGAATTAATAAGGGACTTATCCATGTTGAATCTAAATGGATATATATATATATATATATATATATGTTTATAACATCATTATATGTATTATAAGGTTAATACGTGGGAATGTATTATAAGGCTAAAGTAGAAATGTAATATAGTTATGTATGAAAACACTTAGCTGAATTGAATTAATAAGGGACTTATCCATGTTGAATCTAAATGGATATATATATATATATATATATATATATATGTTTATAACATCATTATATGTATTATAAGGTCAATACGTGGGAATAATTTGGTCTATAAAGAATGGATACATGTGAATAATCTAGTTAGCATGGGAACTATAAGTAGGATGTCCTAGATGTACGGTAGGAGTGCACACTAGATGAGAGGTGATGATTCTCAAGAGAGTGTCGCATACTAACATGGTTGTGATATTAACCGGTAAGCATTTTAAATACTTGTTAAACTATTTTTAAAACTATTTTACACTCGGGCTCTGACCCATTTTCTGTCATTTCTTTCTCTCTTGTATATATATGTATGTATTACAGGTGCCCAGCCACAGGGGCGTCATTCTTAGGTTCTTTGGATTGGACGTGCTGCAGCTTATGTGGGAGTTGCAGGCCCTTGCTTTAGACGACTTCGTCATTGAATCAGTTCCTACTTTAGATCTTCATAGTTAGGGCACGTGTCGCCCGATTTCCTATTCCGTTTAGATCTTGTCAAGGATTTATGTTCATTTATATTTTCGGTATTCAATCCTCCTTGGGAGTTAACTCTTGTAAAGATGATTTCATTTATGGTTCTTAAACTTGGTTTGGATTATATGGTTGGTTTAATTCTTGTGTGTAAATTGCCATCCTTAGTATTTATGTAATTCTAAACTGTTGGGTATTAAAAAGTTTTTTATTGGTCTTTAATAAAGGAAAAATGAGGTTTTAAATGGTTTTGACACTTAGCTTAATTGTATAGGGTCTTCAAATTGGAAATATTATTTTACGACAGTGATGCTGAGAATGAACCAACCGTTAACCTTGATGTTAATTTAATAAAGGACTGATCACCCGGTATTTAATTAGGCGGGGTGTTACATGTGGTATCAGAGCATCAGGTTCTAGTGTCCTTTAGGACCTATGCAGCTTATTATGCTTTCAACATAGCTTTCTTTGATATAGAGCCCTATGTTTAGGATTGTTGATTTCTATGGTAAGATTCAGTTCTCTTACTATAACGTATATATTAGTGAATATTATTTGCGTTCAGGCGTGTTCGTACAAGAAGTATGGCAGATGAGGGCCATTGGATGAATAGCGAAGGTTGTACTTAGGAGGTTATGAAGTAAGTTCGAGGATGATGACCGTAGTCGAGGTCACCCCTATTATGGAACGATAGGCCATGACTGTAAAGATGGTTAGGACGCAGCCTACAAATTCCAAGTGCTACTATAGTCGAAGGTGATGCCAAATTAGACTCACCAAAAGTAGTACGCTTGGGAGAGGGTCAAATGGAAAATTGAAGAGAGTCATCAGTAGAAGTTCTAGAAATGCGGGAATTGGGTGTGTTACCCAACTAAGGCAATATATTCAAAGGCTTGGACATATAGTGGAGTGTGGTTAACTAGAACTAAAAATTTGGGGTAAATTTTTCTTGACTAATCGGAGCAAAGTTATAATAGAGGGAGTCAAAAACCACTGCCCACGAATGAGGGTACGTTTTCTATCTATGGAGTTATGGTGTGCATAATGATTGTCATTAGGACCTCACACTCATTTGTAGCTATTAGAATTGCGTGGGCCATAGGGTTACTAGACTTGGCCATTAGCACTATTATTTATGTAGACTCACCGATGGGTAGTGGGACGTTTACTATTTTCTTGTATATATCAAAACGCGAGTTTAATTTTATCGGGGATTTACTTGTTATAGACATATCCGAGTAGGACGTGATTATTAGCATGGATTGACTTGTTGTATATGCGACCAAGATTGATCGTTATAGCCAGCGTATTGTCTTTGATACGAGGGTGAATAAGTAGACTTTTATAAGTAGATAAAACTTGTTGGGATGTTATATACTATAGACTAAGGACCTGGGGAATTTCGATGACCAACTATTTTAGGTACTAGTGTATCGGGGGGTTCCTTGTTTGGATTTTCCTCAGTGAGACACCCCACGCATGAAACTAAAGAACGTTGGGAGTCGAAGTAAGTTAGACCTTTAGAATATGAGTTTATAACATTTGCCATTATATGTATATATCAATCAGAGAGAGTTATGAGTTGTAGCATGATTTGAGGCAATTGAAATTGCCAAATGAGAATGTGGAAATCATAAAAATACGGATTATAAACTAGGTAGTCAGTTAATTAAGGGTAACCTTAGAGAGGAATCACATTCATTTAGACCTTATGATGGAATGTACACACATTGGGTGTATGAGCGCCCTGGATGGTTGGATTGTAGTATTTTCCATATTTTTGACACAATAAGTATTCTTGAGGTTAATGAAAGTAGAAGTTATGACTTCAAGATTTAGTTGTTTGATGACTTAGGTAAAGTTTAACTCGAGATAATTTAAACTAAATGGTAAGGCTTGGAGTATCACATTAGTGGGGGTATTCGGTAATGTACTGTATGGGTGGTACGATGAAAATTACATGAGATGTGAGATTAATACCTGGAGTTGTCCTTACCAGTTATGCTTTATTTTTCCAAATTTTGGGATAAAATTCCGTTATTAGGGGGGAAGTATGTAATACCCCGTATTTTTATGGCTTTTAAAATTGGGGATTTATTGAATTTAATTGAGATATTAATTTAATATTAATCTCTCATTTTATTTTAAATATTTACTAGCGTGATGAAAGTTAGTAATTTTTGGGAATTTATTGAATATTACTGGATGATAAGAGTAATATATGAGATTGATTTTATTAAAATTGTCGCGAGGGAATAAAATGGCATTTATGGAAATTGAATTCGGAACGCGCCTGTGTCGTGTCAGGACTAAATTATTATTATTAAAGTGAATAAATTATAAGTCCTCCGTATAGTTTTTTTGAGTGCTCCAAAGTGCCTGGAAGGGTCGAGATAGTCAGAAAAGTGTACTCGTGGGTTTAGTTTGGGTCTCGAGACTTTTTTAGGCATAATTGACACCCCGGGAGGGTATTTTAGACATATGGTATTTTGGAGTTAATTAAACCCATGAATTTTCTAAGTATTTATTAGCCATTTAGAGTTGTCTCTTGGGGTTAACAAACACAAAGCCTAAGCCAGCCATTAGAGAAGAAGGTGAAGTGATTAGAGAAGAAGGTGAAGGGATTTGAGAGGAAAATGAAGAGTTTTTCAAGCAATCCAAGGCCTAGAACTCACCCGATTTCATCGCCACCACCACCAAAACGTTGATCGCATGACGAGGAGTGCAACCATATATTTTTCATCAACAAATCATACCTTTAAATCCGAGGAAAGTATCTATCTTGCTAATTTCCAAGTTAATATACCTTCCATGTTAGTCTAGGAATGAAAATCATATGTTTTAATGGAAGATTTATATATTTGGAAGAGGAATTATATGTGTTGTAGGGAGAACCCATGTAGTCTAAAATCTTGATCATATGTAGAGGATTACCCATGAATTTATTATGATATTTGGGAAGAGAATCTTGATTAAAATAGAGGGTGGTGATTATTCATGCAAAATTTGGTTTTATAAAGAGATTTGAGATTAAACCCCCTTTTGATTAATTCGTTGAGGATTCATTGATGTCGTTACATTAGAAATTGTTTATGTAAATTGCTTATACACTTGGTTTACTTTGATGGGAGTTTGGGATGAAATTATAGAGGTTTGGAGGGGTTAAAATGGTTGAATCCGTAGGTTGAATATTGCCGAAAACTGGGCAAGAACCCCTTTCCTCGATCGATTGATCCCTCCTGGAGGACTGCATATTTTTCTCCTTTTTGTTTAGTCCGGTTAAAATGTGTAGGAACCCTTGATCATCATTGATAGAGTATAATGGATTATGAAGAGGACCAATAGGGTCTAAGTAGACTTCGTTAGGTGAAATTAATATGAGATGAAATTGTGGGTTAATGGGGAGTTATTTATTCTTTGGGAATTGTGCGTACGTTTACTAAAAGATTGAGACTCCGGAAAGATTTAGACTAGAAGGTAAGTGAGGGTATACCTGTTGATAATTATACTTAGTGAGAAAGAATACTTCGAGAGATGAGAAGTAAGAATGAAGTAAATAATAAATCATAATAAAAGAGACGAATCCGTTATGCGAGATAATTAAGTAAAATTTGTGCTAAGCATGGATGACAATAATTATGGACAGTGGGCGAACTTAATTTGGAACATATGAATATTTATATGTATGACTTTGTGATTGTGCATACATTATATATCTGTGTATGACATACCTAGCTTATTTGCTATCGATGGGAGGTTTGCGCGTGAGGGCTGTCATATCCTGATGAATCCATGGGATTTTTTATTTGTCGCTCGAGAACATAGGACTATGAAATATTTATCGGTAAGTTGATAAGTCTGCTGACTATGGGAACGTAGGTATGTGCGTGACCCGCGGGTATGAGAACTATGTTCGCCTCCATTATTTGTGATTTGATATTTGTGGTTCGAGGAATCTTTACCGAACCTATAGTCCCCTATACAGCGACGTGATGTATTGGGACAAAATAGCAGAGTAATGCAGCACCGCAGCTGTGTCTCGGGGTGCAGTATAGTATATACATAAAATAGTGAACACACACTCACACACACACACACACACACATATATATATATATATATATATATATATATATATATACATGTGATGATATCTACTATGTGGCTAAAGTAGAAATGTAAGATAGTTATGTATGAAAACACTTAGTTGAATTGAATTAATAAGGGACTTATCCATGTTGAATCTAAATGGATATATATATATACTAGCGGAATGCCCGTGCCTAAAGGCACAGTGAAAATTTCCAAAGTGCGTAATCGCAAAACGGAATTTTATTCGGAAAGCTGGGAAGCAACTGTGTCGTAACTGAATTTTTTCCGTTATTGGGTGTATTGAACAAAAAAAAGTTTCTAATTTCATTTCATGAGACATAATAGAAAAACCAAACAAATCAATTAATTTCATTCACACGACAGTTGAAAAAACAACCAAAGTTGTTAATTTCATTCAATAGTATAAAGACAACATTGCAAAGCCAAAAATATAGCCACATCTCCTAATTTCATTCTACATGACAAAGTGCCCAAAAAATAGAGTTGTTAATTCCAGTTAACATTATAAAGCCAAAACAACAACCAAATTTACTGTTGTGTCTTACCAACTAATAACAGTTTTAGCTCCCTTTCTCATGCATTTGCCATGGTTGTTGCATGTATTTAGCTGCAAGTTGTTGCAAAATATGATTGCAAAATGCACCGTTATTTATCTCGTGCATGTCACACGACAATGGGCTATTACAAGCCTGTACATTATAACTTTTTTAAAATTAATAACAAATATTTATTAAGTAAATAAATGCATATACTTAAAGTTAAAACACACGTTCATTTGATCACATGTCATGTCATGTTCTCTTGCAGAATTGGTTGAGTTATTTATGCCAGCTCACCGTGTCGCAAAGGTCTGAGTCGCCAAGCTCCGGACTCAAAGCCCACTGATAAATCAAAATAAAATCAGGTATAAACGGCATGTTCGCGATGGAATTGCATTACCCATTGGCACTGAGCATTATAGCCAAAGCAAAAATCAAAACAATAAAGAAAATATATGGGTCGGATGAACTTACTATTTATAACCTCTGAAGATTTGACTGGGTTTATTCATTTAACCCAACTTGTAGGATGAAAAAAATTGGGTGAAAGAAAAACATTTTTATCTAGTGATCTTCCTCCAAGTCATGAGTAATCTGTAGTATTAAGCGCAAGAAATAAGAAACTCACACACAAAAAAGGATATCATGTTGAAATCTAAGTATTTCAATGAAAACATAGTGCTAACAAATTTAGAATATCATAATAGTTTATCTTCTTTAGTCACCAAAGCCCAAAAGCCATTACCGATAAATTTCGAACCCTACGAACCTCAAAAATAGGGGAAAAACAATATCAAATAAAACAAAACTAAGAGAGAACATTAATATATTATATCCATGTGAAACCGAGATTAAGCATTGGATGATACTCCTAACCACATACACTACCCATGTGATCTACTAAAATAGACGACATTAATTAAGTGTAGAATAATTTTCACATACTACAATACTATGTATGTTTCAAAACTCATTTTGCTAAACATAATTTTCATACCTCAAAGCCATGCAACTCTTGTGATGAATTTTGTAACTGAATACTACTCATTGCCCAAACATAGAGTGGAACCATGAATACTCTTATAAACATGGAATCAATAATAAATGTATAGTTCCATTAGACTTTAGAGTATAACCCTAACAGTAAGCATATGAGCCTAACAATACTTTCAGAAAAAAAATTAGTTACAAAGTAAAATTTGACAAATGAATAGATAATGATTATATTAGGTGTATCAGAATATTAAAAACTAAAGGATTGTATAATGAGTCCCAAAAGAGAATCCTTCCTATTTCATAATCATTTATGTTTCATTCAACTTTTGGAATTAAAAAATAAATAAAAATCTAAGAAATACGATAACCGTTATACCCTATGTTCAAAAACAATTCTACCCAATTTGGAGATAAGAAAAATATAAAAATGCCTAAGAAATACTCAAGAGTGATCCTAAGCTAATAAGTTCCAGATCTCCAAAAAAGGATGAAATCTCGAAGTTAATAAATACACAATCTGAATAAAAATAACAAAATCTCACATTGCAGACATCAACAATGTATGATACACTAAGTGCACAAACAAAACTTTATTAATATGAAAGAGTTACACAAAACTACCTACAAAATGTCTAAACAACTCCCTCCCCTGAAACCCTCCGAAATTATTGGAGAACCTCTTCCTAAATTCCACCAAAATGAATTTTAAATTCAAAATTTTGACTATACCACCACACACAGTTTGAGCAAATTTGCATATCAAAAATAACAATTTAACAATGTATAATGTAATAAAAGGGACATATGTCCAGAAATGACAGGGCATCACAGACTTTAAATATTAAATAAATAGAAAGTACTAAACCTCATACTTCATAGCTTTATGAAAACAGGGTACTTAACTTTTTCCTCCAGCACTATACCTAAAAAACAAAGTGCAAAACAGGACATGAAAAATGGTTTTATGGGCTCTACTATATTAATTCAAAACAGAATAAGAAAAAATTGAGGTTAGGGATGGTCGCAATTGATTGTGATGACGCCTTACCGGCTTGTGGTGGTGAGGGGAAGCTGATTTTATGGTGGTGGTGTATGAATCTTTCACAAAACATGACTTGCATTGTAACCCCAATCAGCTGATACATGGTATAGTGCAATAAACATGAAAAGGTTCTCAGATTCAACCTTCAACCTCGTCATGAGAAGCAAAACCCTCGCTCTTTTACAGCAATAGAAGCCATAGCAATCTAAAACCAAGTAACATTAAAAACACCAATTTCAAACCCAAACAATTTCACTCTAATAATAATAAAAACTTTATGAATTGAAAGAGAATACCTTTAGAACAATCAGATAGACCTGAAAGTTGAAAACTTCAACTTTGAAAACCTCAAATCTGGGAGCAAAAATAACTACAATAAAATTTATCACTTAGAAATTGAACAAATAAATAAGGATAATACCTTTAAAGTGCAAAAGATATAGGGTGGCTGACCATGGGGATTGATGGTTACACTTTTTTTTATGCTGAGATACACAAATGGAATGAGATTACACAAAGACCTCGAGAACTGAGAAATTACGAATCTACGTGTTGAGAACGGACGGATACAAACCGAAAAGTCATCATGATGATACAAACCGAAAAGTCAATGATGGATCGATAATGTTGAAGAATTATCTACATATTCTACACGATAAGTTCATCTTCAAGATAGTTGTACTCAAACCTGAATTCGGTCTTAATTCTTTGGCACCATCCATGTTGCAACTCATCACTATCGATATAGAAATCAAAGTACACGTACGTCCCCTGCTCATGATCATCAGTAGCGACTTTGGGCTCCTCGTGACACTGAAATCAAAGTACACATCACTGCAAATGCATCTCTCTTTGATCTGGTGCAATTTCAGCTCTTCCCCGGAACTGCCCCGCTTCAATTTGGTTCCGAAAGGAACTTCCAGGTATCCATTGTATCCAAACACATATATTAAACAAAAATATGATCCGACCACATTTAATGAAAATAGAGCACAAATGTGTACCACCTTCAAAACAGATCATAGATACGAAATTAAAATTAGAAAATAACAAACAGAGCACAAATGACAGCTTTATATATTAAAAAATAACATCAGCATCGAGAGGGAACACTGTAGCAGTGCAAGAACTTTGTAGCAGCAGTGCAGTGCAAGAACTCTCTATCAACCATTACAATTTTGAGGTATGGCGTGTCTACAGCAGCAGTGCAAGAACTCTGTAGCAGTTGCAACAGCAGTTGCAAAAGCTCTGTTCCGAGATATTCCATAAAGTATCCCAAGTTTTAAAATGTTTTACGGGAAGACCTAAGCATCGAGAAGGAAGGCCTGAAATTTAATTCTCCAACATTTCAGTACCTAATCTATAATGAAAAACAAATAAACAAAAATCAACACTGTTGAGAAAGTTACCATAAGAGTATATACCTAAATCCTTTCAGAGTTTCTATTTTTTCAAAAAATTATTAAAACGCTGAATTAAATACATTCTCAGATAAGAGTATATACATATACACATGCTCCATAGGCACAAATTAAGAATAATGAACAACCAAATCTGCAAAAACACATCCAATAAAACTGGGAATTGATAAATTTAAAACATGAATAATATAAAATGTAGAACTGTAGGCCATCAATACATTGAGGTCCTGTATGTAAAATTGAAATTGTATGATAATTTTAGCTAGAAGAACATTCTTTAGCCTAAATAACCACGCCATTATCCACAATTACAATTGGATATTATTTATAGAAACTAAAACAGATATGAATAGAGCAGAACTCGTCTAATAGAAACAAAAGAAGACTTTATCGTTAGTAGTAGGAACAATTAAGATGAGACTGAGAAAGAACCTCCGCAACCCATGTATAAAAAGAAACATTATACTTAATTATGTGCATGTGCATGTGTATAAAATAACAATAATGAACTAAAATTAGTGAAAACACGGATAAATTACAACCACCAAACAAAACATTAAAATAAATTATAATAAAAGGAGAATTATATTATTCAACAAACTAATGAACCTTTTATTTTTAGCATACGATGTTTCGAGACTCAATGAACAAATAAAAACAAAGCATTAAATGTACTAAGCAAATTAAAGATCATACATTCAGAACATATAAACCCTCAAACGTATATTGGCTATAATGATGAAAAATTTATACTCTAAACCACGTCGCTAAAGAATCGAAGCATTTCTCTAAAGAATCATATTTGAATCACATACGACCCCATTGGTGTGGAGTCCAAAGATGAGCCTATACGGGTGAGACACACATGAGTCGGCCTAGAATTGTTGTAAACATAATTCATTTATCAAGTACATGAAGGCATTTTCAGTACACTGAATAATTTATGAACTTGTGACAGAATAATTGATCAATTCATAATGATACAAAAATAATCGAAATTATAAATTCATAAATAACGTAATGTATTAAAGTAAAAAAGGCGATAAAATGAAATTATAAAATTAATTTTACAAAGATATTCTAAGATTTACATTGTCAAGCCGATTGCCCTATTTCTGCATAAAAGTTTAGACTATGGTTTCTAATCACACACTATTCAAAACCAATTTATATAAACATGTTGATACATAAACAGGTATAAGCACATATGAGTAAAAGAGGGTGTATACTAAAGAAAATGATATTTTTATTTCAACCTTTCTTATCACCATACATACCTCAAATAAGATTCCATAACACCTTAAACCCATCAACGGCATTGTCTCCCCACTGACAACAAAAAGGAAAGTCACATAACCAACTTGAGGTCTATGTTGAATAAAATTAAAAAGAATAAAGAATTTGAAAGTAGCTCAGATCTAAGTGAAAACTAAGAAATATACAAACCATCCACTTGAACTTTACCATAGCTCAGGATGTTGAGCATTTATCGTTACTTAGTAAAAAGATTAAATTAAAATTAAACATAATAAGAAATACATAACGATTGAATTCAAAGTGTCATACTGAACTGCCATACTAAATTTACATTAATTTTTAACGATTGAATTCAGCAATTCAACAAAATGCAATACCAAAATGCTAAATTTCAGTTCCCCAACCAAAATGCCTACCAAACTGTTAAACAATAATGAGAATATGGAATTGCTGAATTCAATCATTAATTTTTTGTATGGCATGGCATTGAATTGCTGAATTCAATCGTTAAAAACTGTTCATTTGAATGAAATGAATAGTTTGGTATGAACCAAAATGCCATACCCGGACATGTGCTTTGACACGCATACAACATGGCCTAATGTGACGTATCGTCCCGAACCAGGACCGTCAAAATGAACCATAAACAATTCAGATCATATAACCCTACAAATTGCCACCATTTCAGATCAATTATATTGATTGACGATCGCTAACGTGTGTCTGTTACCTTTTTCTCCACGGGCTTCTGCGTTACTACATCCACAGCGGGTTTTCCATGTTCTAGCTAATGAGTCTCCACAAATAACTGACAACTATATAAATGCACGGCAAGCTAAGGTGGGGTATCCATGTCCCATGAACCTCCATTAACTCCTTAAGTTTTGTTGTGGGTTAAACTTTGCCTTCATAAGTTCCTCCTCGGCAACTTGAAGAGAACGTTCTGTTTTAAGAATTTTCTTCTTCTGTTGATCGGTAAGGCTTTGGAGATTATCGAGCACCTTCGTCTTTGCTTCATTTATTCGACTTTCGGATGCCACCTTTCCCCATTCTTCGTTTGTCTTTCCTTTTCATGTTCACCAACTCGGGCATGAGCCTTTACCACCTGCCCCTCAACATCTTATGTCTCTTTTTTCTGCAGGGACTAAAAATAAAAAGAATCAAACTCTCCAAGTAAACCTCCCAGTATACATAATCCAATAGCCACTTAAAAAGGTGTCCGTGTGCAAAGAACAACAAAAACATAACAGATGCAAAAATATCTGCCCCCTTGCCGTTATAGCAGAGCAGACAAAATCTAAAAGAGTTTCATTTTCGATATTAAGTACAAAAAATACATAATTATCGGTCAGATTTACAACATGGTGTTAATAAAAAATAGAGGGTAAACCATACATTAGATAGAACTCATTCATCAAAACTAAATCTATTTAAATATCATTCCGAGACTCGCATCCGAAGCAGAAAAAATACGAAAAACAGTAAATCTAATACTTTTGTGTATTACCATATGGGTAAACAG
This sequence comes from Sambucus nigra, assembly GCA_949130495.1. Lineage (NCBI taxonomy): Eukaryota > Viridiplantae > Streptophyta > Magnoliopsida > Dipsacales > Adoxaceae > Sambucus > Sambucus nigra. The sequence goes on from OX422208.1 coordinate 283,817,510, forward strand.
TAAACATGTGTGATCTGATTCAAATAATTACCATATGGGTATCCAAAGGAAACATGGATTTTTTTTTTTGCTGAATTCGTGTATCAATACTTTTTCAAAACTGTAAATCTAATGGACTTGAAATAGAGACGTCACGGGCGTTGAGCGGAATTGTAATGTTAAGAAAATAAAGTTGCATAAAACAAAGTTGTTACCCAATAACTTTTATAACATAGTTCATATCCTATCTTTAAACGCATGTTAAATCTAATATGAAGGTTTTAAAAACCTAAACTTTAATAAACCTAGGGAGAGGAAATACCTTTAATACCTTGGTGGAGTTAACTCGGGTTGTTTAAAATATAGCACCTGAACTCATGTATCTGTACATTAAAATATTTGTACATTCAGACCATGTGATATTCATGTCTTTGTACATTAAGTTTGAAAGTAGAATGGTGATAATGCCAGTTTTAATTGGCAGTTAGAAGCTTATGTTGAAGCTATGAAAATGTCAGTTTTAATTGGCAGTTAGAAACTTATATGGAAATGTCCCTACGGTATGCACCTAATTAAAACATTTGCATAACTTGTAGAAAAAAAATTCAAGAACATGCCTATAAACATACCAAACAACAACAAATACCTCAAAACATGCATTTAGTGAGTTATATCCAACAAATGCAAGCAACTAAATGAATAATTCTAGCCATTAACACATCCAAACATGTAACCAATATTCAAATAATTACTAAAAACTTTAAGGGTTTTTTATGAGGTTGGAAAATCTTAATAAAAAGAATAAATAATAACAACTAATAACCAGTATTCATACCAACTAAAAAATAATAAAGAACCTGTGGGTAAATATCCCTATTTAGATCAAAAGAGAACGATCCTAAAAATGATTTTTAATTGATGTTTAGGTACAAAAAAAACTTACGTGTTCATATGCGTTAATGAACCTGCAAGAAAAAACAAAATAAACGATAGAAATCGTGAGAGAGAAGCTTGTTGACAAACAGAGTTCGTAGCATGATATATCAACAACAGTACAATAAAACATTAGGAGGGAATACAATCTTGAGAGGGGGTTACCTTATATCCGACGACGATTTGGAGAGTTGTATCATTGCATATGCAAAAAAGAGGATATAGTTACATCTGTGTGAAAGGGGATGAAGATGAAGAGATCATAAAAACCCTAAAACCCACAACCATGACTCCAACCTCAAACAAACATGATTGATATTGTAAAAACCGTTCAACAAAAGGGGATGTAGATGAAGACATACCTTTTTAAATGATGGTGCTTGATCTGTCATGGATTATTAAGAGATGGAATCACCCTAGTGGGGTTAGATACGGAGAGAGAAAGGGGGGATTCACGCAAAGCTTCGTGGGCGGGGAGATTTTAGGTGGGTCAGAGTAGGGTTTTGAATTAAATGGTTTTGGGATGACGTGGGATGATGTAGGCGGATAACTCAATTTATACAATTACCCAACTTTAACATAGAAATTACGAATATGCCATGTTAGTAACTTTCATTGTGAACCCTTGGATTGTCATGAATCTTCAAAGTTGACTTCATCCTCACCCCTGATTAAGTTATCATCTTATTGAATAGTGTCAACTATTTTTCTCCTTATATATATATATATATATATATAATAAAGTAGGAAACTTATGTATGTCACAAGTTTGATCGATGATGTCATCCATATGAATATTTTTTATACTTCCTATTTTACCCCTCAAACATTTGAGTTCCCCCTCTTTTGACACACACTAATTTTTTCCCCCTTCTTCTCAAAATTCAAACATAAGGTTAGAATGGTATTTGCCATGCTCTCACAAACCCACATTACACAAACCTACCCTACATTCTCTCACTTACCTCTCATTATCCAACAACATCAACAACGGGAGAGAGAGAAACCTCTTCAGCCTCCATCAGCAACGAACAGTACTTCTCTTTAGCCTCCATCAACAATAACGGACATTAACTACGAACAATCTCTTCAGCCACCATTAAATCTGGTAATCATTTTTTCCAATCATTTTCTTTTTGAATATTTGTTCTAATCGATTTTTTTAATCGATTTGTTTTGCCTATTCTAATCAATTTGTTTTGGATGTTCTAATCGATTTCTTTTGATGTTCTAATCGATTTGTTTTTTTCTAATCGTTTTGGTTGTACATCATCATCAACGTTTCTTAGGTATACAGATTTTTGTTCTAATCATTTTGTTGGGTTTATGTTTCTTGGGACGAAGATGGTTGTTGGGTATACAGATGAACGAAGACGTTTCTTGGGTATACAGATTGGGGTCAGTTCCGTAGATGACGAAGTCGTTTCTTGGGTATACAGATTTGGGTCAGTTTAGTAGATGAACGAAGACATTTCTTGGGTGAACAGATTTGAAACAGATGAACGAAGATGTTTATTGGGTATACAAATTGGGTTCGGTTTGAACAATTTAGTAGATGATCCATCTTCACATCGATTGGGGTCAGTTTGAACGTTTCTTGGGTATATAGATTAGGGTCAGTTTGAAACAGGTAATAATACTTGCTGCTGGGTTTTTTTTTTTATAAAACTTTATTACAGTTAATAATACTTGGTCTTAGGAGGTTGGGTCCAAGACCAACTCAAAGTCCTAATTGGGTCGAGGTGTGTCCAATTGATTTTAACCCAAAAATGGAGAGCCCCTCACTGAAGGGTATCACCAAGATAATGCTGGGAGTTACAGTTATCTCCAAAAATGGAGAGCCCCATGATTATTAAATCGTTTTCTTCTAATTGGTTTTTTGGTTATTCTAATCGTTTAGTTCTAATAGTTTTTGTCGCTGTTCGTTATGTTCTTGACAAGGTATAATTTTTTTCATTTTTTTTGTCACCAACACCAGCTGTCATGAAGCTCGACAGCAAACTCAAACCACGGAGCTTCGTAGGTGACGAACTAAACCAAACCAAAAACACCAGTTCTGACATGGGTATGGTAGTGAACAAGTGATGGTACGTACCATGGGTATTTTTTAGGAGAAGACAAACTGGTGAATGTTTTTGGGCACACACAACTCTAGAGGGTATTTTTTCCTTCTCTAATCTATTTTTACTTCTTTTAACTAGGTAAGTCCCATGGTTGTGAATATCTAATTACTTCTTTGTTCTTATTTCTTTTGTTCACAGAGAAATCCAGCATTGCATTGATCAAGGTGAACTATTTTTCGACAAGTTTTTATTTGGTTTATGGTTATGGTTATTTTCAACCTTTTGATGTGGGATATATAAGCTTTCGGATTTTTTATAATAATTTTGGCTTGCTGTCTCAGTTTATGCGGATACTAAGAAGGATGATTCCTATTATTATGGAATAAATTTTGGCTTGCTGTCTCAGTTTGGATATAAGCATTTTGTTAGGAGTGTTGTGTATTGATTCAAAGCCTGGCCTTCGATCGAGAATCGAAATCTTGGGGCAGATGAATGAAGAGAAAATATCCATTGTGAAGAATTGGTGGGGTTAGTTCATTTTAACATGAATTGAATGGCAGGGGATTTATATTGTTGTGTTTTTTTTCTATAAGGTATCATGTGTATTTTTTTAATTTAAGATTAACATTTTGTAATAATATTGAACCCATTTTGAGTATAATTGGCGCATGTGTTTTTTTATGGGTTTGGAATGAGTTGAAAGCATGTGGGTTTTTCCCAAACTTCATATGCCCGAGTTGGCCAACATCTCATTTATCTCTATTATCTCTTGCCATTTCTTTGTCTCAAAAGTGCATATACATAGACAACATTGTAGTTGGGTTCAACCGGGGTTCAATGGTGAGACAAAGTTTAGTGTGAACTCTTTATTAGTTTTAAAATAAACAATTCTCATGACATAAGTGCTGAATACTGGGCGAGTATGTTTATGAGAGTGTGTGTGTTGTGATTTAAAAAAAATATAAGTTAAATTAAACAAAAAATATACTTTATCTTATAGGATTAAGCATTATCACTATCTCATCCTAACAAAAAATGAATTTATTAAAAGTAAAATTAATTTTAGAAATTTATAATAAGTTGGAATTCATTTTTACATTTTCAAATATGAGAAACTAATTTATGAACAGTTTGAATTCATTTTTACATTTTGTTTTGTTTGGGGGATGAAATTTTTGCCCTTTAGCAATTACGTAATTTAAAAAAATTTGCCGTTTTGCGATTATTAGCGTGCCTTCAGGCACGGGCATACCCTAGTATATATATATATATATATATATATATATATATATATATATATATATATATATATATATATATATATATATATATATATATATATTTATAACATCATTATATGTATTATAAGGTTAATACGTGGGAATAATTTGGGCTATAAAGAATGGATACATGTGAATAATCTAGTTAGCATGGGAACTATAACTAGGGTGTCCTAGAGGTATGGTAGGAGTGCACACTAGATAAGAGGTGATGATTCTCCAGAGAGTGTCACATACTAACATGGTTGTGATATTAACCGGTAAGCATTTTAAATACTTTCTAAACTATTTTTAAAACTGTTTTACACTCGGACTCTGACCCCTTTTATGTCATTTCTTTCTCTCTTGTATATATATGTATGTATAACAGGTGCCGAGCCACAGGGGCGTCATGCTTAGGTTCTTTGGATTGGACGTGCTGCAGCTTATGTGGGAGTTGCAGGCCCTTGCTTTAGACGACTTCGTTATTGAATCAGTTCCTACTTTAGATCTTCATAGTTAGGGCATGTTTCGCCCGATTTCCTATTCCGTTTAGATCTTGTCAAGGATTTATGTTCATTTATATTTTCGGTATTCAATCCTCCTTGGGAGTTAACTCTTGTCAGGATAATTTCATTTATGGTTCTTAAACTTGGTTTGGATTATATAGATGGTTTAATTCTTGTGTGTAACTTGCCATCCTTAGTATTTATGTAATTCTAAACTGTTGGGTATTAAAAAGTTTTTTATTAGTTTTTAATAAAGGAAAAATGAGGTTTTAAATGGTTTTGACACTTAGCTTAATTATTTAGGGTGTTCAAATTGGAAATATTATTTTACGAAAGTGATTCTGAGAATGAACCAACCGTTCACCTTGATGTTAATTTAATAAAGGACTGATCACCCGGTATTTAATTAGGCGGGGTGTTACTAGTGGTATACGAGCATCAGGTTCTAGTGTCCTTTAGGATCTGTGCAACTTATTATGCTTTCAGCGTAGCTTTCTTTAATATAGAGCCCTATGTTTAGGATTGTTGATTTCTATGGTAAGATTCAGTTCTCTTGCTATAACGTATATATTAGTGAATATTATTTGCGTTCAGGCGTGTTCGTACAAGAAGTATGGCAGATTAGGACCATTGGACAAATATTGAAGGTCATACTTAGGAGGTTATGAAGTATGTTCGAGGAGGATGACCGTAGTCGAGGTCACCCCTATTATGGCACGAGAGGCCTGGACTGTAAAGATGGTTAGGACGCAGCCTACAAATTCCAAGTGCTGCTATAGTTGAAGGTGTTGTGGAGGCACCTCATCCACAACAGGCTTGGGGCCAGGGTCATGCTCATCAAAGAGGGGGAATCAACATCCACCTTGGAAGAAAATAAATCCTTGTCCCAATCGTTTTTGAAGTTGAGACAACTAATATATCCAATCTCAGTCTCAACATCCTCATACACTGCGATCCATCCAGCATTGTACGAGCTCTCCGTAAGAGTGGCATCCTCAGATTCCATCTTCTTCATCTTTTCGATAAGCTCTTTGTTCTCCTCGACCACTGCTAGCTTGCTCGTGCAGACCAAGTCATTTGACTACCACAGCTCCTCCATCTCCTCAGACTTTACCTATTTTGACTTATTATCTTTTACCAAGGCAAGGTCGGAAGACTTCTGAGCAGCAAGAGAAGGCTTTAGGCTCACTTCCAACTCGGCATTTCTCCTTACCAACTCATCGCGACTGCGATAGAGGATGGTGAAATCAGACACAAACAGCAGAAAGAAAGAAAACACTTAAAAAAGTCATTAAAAAGAACTACAAGTGTAAAGAAGAAAGAACAGACTTACGAAGGCTAGCCCCTGACTTGCCTTCAGGGCTAACTGGTCAGTCCCTATACTTGACGACTTCTAGTGATAAACTGCAAGATTGCTCTTTCAAGCACCGTCGGATCCAGTTGAGGTGAAAGAGCAACAGAAGCCTCCTCAGTTAGGGAAGACACGGGCACCAAAGACTTCCCTGTCTTGGTCCTCACTTATTCTCTCCTCCTCTCTTCCTCTCTCTCCTTTTTCTTCCTCTCTTCTTCTTCTTTTCTCTCTCTCTCTCACACCACTGCCTCCTCTTTCTTCTTCCTCTCCTGCTCATGAGCAATAGTCTGGGAGACAGTGGGAATATCCCCACTCCCAGACTTCTGCTTCTTTAACCTGTGAGCAAGCGCCACATTATCCTCATCATCATCATAGATTAAAGTTTTCCTAAGAGGGACCATAGTTTCCTCGCTGGAGCTATTCTAATTCTCAGAAACCTCTGAACCCTCAGAACCCTCCTCCGAAGTGGAAGATTTTTCACCACTTGAACTCTCTTCGCTAGAGTCACCTTCAACTTCACCTCCGCCATCCCTTATGATGTCTTCACCAGAGCTGCTCTCCTCTTCATCCAACTGGATTGGTTCAGCTATAACCTCTTCTATGATGTCAAGGTAAGGAATACTATCCACATGTCGGGAGATGAAGCTAGACCCAATGTTCTTGTACTCCAAAAGGAATGAAACTAATCGCAAATTCTCACCATCATCCAAGTATTCCTTGATCTTCCAAGCTTTGATTAGCTCAACAACCCGAATTTCATGGAGTGGAGGTTCAAAGTTCTTTGTCTTCGCTGAAAAAGAAATAAGGAAAACATAAGAAATACAATATCCTACTAGAAAATTTATGAGCAAAACAAGACCTATGTCTACCTATGTACTCCTCCCCATAAAAGGGAATCATATGTCCCCTATACCTCGCTCCCTCAGTTTGGGGAGGGAACTTTCAGTTCCTATTAATAAACCCTTATTGCCAATAGTCCTTATGGGAATCAGGTAGATTGACTACCAACACCCTATCAGGACTCTTATGTTTCAAATAAAGGAGATCACAGCTTGTTCGAGAGAAGGTATAGCAATAAGAAATTTCAGCAAGACCTAAATTGGTGCCATAGGGATGATTGATCCTATGTACACCATTCACAATTTTCCAGACGTTCGGGGAACACTGGGCAGGAACTATATAGAAATAACTAAAGAAATGCAAAAATAAGTGATTTGGGGGAAAAGTCAGACCCCCATGGGACAACAAAAGAACATGAATCCAATGCTCATCCTCAATGTCTAGAACATTACGAGGGATGGGGGCTCATTCAATGTCCACCCAGTTAGGCATATAATAAAACTCCCTAAACTCAGCTATTGACCTATTAGCTATTCTTGCCATCAGACAAGAAAAACCGTAGCGGCGATAAAGAATAAATTTTAACAGAAAAGAAATAAGAAGAAGTGTGGAAAACTTACGAAGTAGAAATAAGTTTGAGACGATACAAGGCCACAAGCAAGGAAGATGGAAAGACAACAAAGAGCTCGAAGACGGGAGGAGAAACCTGGAAGTGAGAAAATGCAATGAAAAGTTGGAGAAATCTTGAGAAGGCGAAGATGTTTGAAGAGCCGTTAGAAAATGGCTTCTTCAAACAAATTTAAACCTTTTCAATGATTATGCACGGAGAAAGAAGTGAATCTGTCGCCTAAATCCTGTTGGAAACGACGTTTCACTCCCCAAAGCTTCTTGCAATTCACAAAAATGACATCAGGTCTATTACGTAAACTTATTGAGCCCAAATTGTGACTCAAAAATTTTAGGGGCAATTGTGGGTACCTCGTTTATTTGTCTTGGCCCAGAGAAGTAGCCCGAATAAGCCCTATCAAATCTAAGGCTAGTCCGGACCAAACTCTAAAATCTCACAAGTAACTAATTCAGTAGCGACCCATTCAGCCCCTAAAATCTCTCAAGAGATATTCTAGGGATTATGGGACAACATGGAGGTGTCCAACACCCCCACTCTTCGGGAATTACATGTATATATTGAACCCCCCCAGCCCGGGGCAAAGGGTATGTAATTTGTAAACACTCCTCTGGAGAAAAAGGGAAATATAAATAGAGACCACCACTATGGACGTAGGAACTTTGCCGAACCACGTATATCTTGTGTCGTGTGTGATTGCAGTTATTCTAATTTGTGCTCTTTATTTTTTCTGGTGATCGCATTTGCTTATAATTTGTGTTGAGATTTATTGTCACCACAATATATATATATATATATATATATATATATATATATATATATATATATATTTAAATGCATGAAACCATTTTTATTGCAAAAACGTTACTAAATCCAATTAATTCACCTCAATCACTTAAAAGAGTTTTTCCTTTATGTGACTTGACCTTTATTCCATGATTTAACCCACCTGTTTAAATACTTAAAATAAATACACTTTCTTTAAGGAAATTATTTCCCTAAATTATCCCTTTATTCATACCAATTCAAGTTAGTATTTTTCTTAAAAATTACCCTTTCATCACATGCAAACCCTGTATTGGAAAATACTCATTTATTTCCTTTGAAAAACTTTCATTAATACACCATCGTGGTAACTATGGGTTAAACCTCTTTAGGTTGCTTAACCACCAATTTAATCACTTCGCTTTACAATTCCTTTACCTTATAGACATTAATCAATTTTCACATTTCTTTTCCACTTTATTCTTTATCGAAATATTTATTAATTCATTCAAGTTAGGTTGTCTTTTCACATATTCACCACACAACCCATTTCTTGACATGTTCCATTTTCATTATCTTTTTCTCAGAATATTCTAATATTTTCATACTTTAATGGGCTCTACATCACCGGCTATGCTACCATATGCTCTGGCTAGGGATTTTAGGTCATTCACCTCAGGGTTTCGGGCCCTCCTCAATTATCCCGCTGTCATCCGAGTCCTCATTAATTTGTTTGGATATCTTTCAAATTTCCACAATATTACACTTTTTTTTTGCTGAAGCCAAAAATCTAGAATTGCACCCCAACTTGTGTTAAACTTTGAAACCATTATTTCTTGTCCTTTTTATTCTTGCATTGATATTATTCCAAAAATCATGTTCATTTAGAACTATTTTGTGTAACACCTTTTCCAATATTTTTATTTCATAAAAATGTTATATTTAAGTAAAATTTCCTTTTTACCTATTTATTTTCAAACTTGTTATTTTTTTTTCATTTTCACAACTGTTATTTCGTAAACACCATTAAGTTATCCATACTAACTTCTTAAGTATTTTTTATTTCATTAACACCTATTTTAAACTTTTGGAGTAACAAAAATCTCAAGTTGGTATACTTTTTATTTCATTACTTTCTTTCCCAAGAAATCACTGAACATCTAAGACTACTTCATAACAAAAATACCAGTGTATTTATTAATACTTCTAGACTTTAAACCTTACACGTTTCACATTTTAATACAATTTTCACACACCTTAAGAGTTGGAAATTTCTAATATCTTTACTTTGTATTTAAACCGGATAAAACCCACATTAAACTTGTTTATATATTTAACCTCAAAATACTATAAGTTTATATGCTTGAGAAGATGGATTTTAAGTCCAAAAATTCTTTCAAATGCGTCTAACATATGATTTACTCTAGAAATTTTATAATATTCGCACAAACATACTTTTGAAGGAAAAAGACATTTTATTTCTTCAAAACTTGAATAAAATGTCAATTTCTACAAAAATCACAATTTTTCTAAAGAAAACTTTGAAATATTATTTCATAAATTACTCCCAATAAAGTAACATTCTTTCAACATTTTTATTTCATAAAAATATTTAATACCAAGTTTTCTTGAAATACATCATTCAAAACTATTGAAATCCCCTTTTAAACCCATTTCAAAAATAATAAAATTTATTCTTCTTCTATCATAATGCATCCTACTCTTATAAACGCTAACAACATGAACAATACATGAAACAATAGAATTTTTAACTAAAGAGTAGAGTTTTCCCAACTCAAATGGAGCTCTAAAAATGATGGATAAAAAAGAAGATTAGGGCAAACCACACCTCCTAAGGTGGCCTCAAGGAGGTTTCCTAGCTCCACTAGCATGTTTCAAGAAATCTCCAAGCAAAAAAACCTGCTAAACTCCATAAATTTCTACTCTTATTCTTCTCTTCTTCTTTTTCTCCAAAACTCCCAACAACACATCCAAAATTCATAGCTTTGCTCAACAATGGTGAAAATAGGTGTATTGGGCTTAAATATGATGGAATACTTCTAAAATGTGGTGGCATAAGGTAGAGGCATGGTATTCTACGGTATTTTGTGGTGGTGGGAGAGGGTGGTGGAGCTCTTAAGAAATAGAGAGAGATACATCTGATTGAAAAGCCCTCAAATGGCCCAAACACTCCCTAAATACCACAAAGCCTTATTGAAAAAATTCCTAAAATGCCCCCAAACCTTATCCACGAATTTATCTACTACTGAAGAAGCTTGATACATGTCTTAATCCAACGGTTTATGTTTTCACAGTATATTCCAAACTGCAAAATCAATTTTTAAGCAGGTCGTTCGAACGAGATTGGGGCATCATCCGATTGATATTGAGATACCTTTCCATGTCCCCATTGAACATCCTTCTAACGAGGTTGTGCAAGTATCCAGATGTGGGTCGTTCGATTATCGTTATATTTCCACTTTGAACAAGGAAGGCTTTTCATTTAAACCATTGCATTTTCATTCGAACGAGATTGGGACCTCGTTTATTTTCGTTTGATCCATATAATATCCTTAAATCTCTAATTTCACCCATAAACTTTTAGCAATTATCATCAAGGCTCAAATAATAACCAACCAAAGATAAAATCACATGTATTTATGATCCAAATCTGAAGGTTTTCATATTATTACCATTTACACGAGAGAAGTAATAAACTATTTGGCACCAGTATTATATTCTTCCCCCCTTAGGAAATTTCATCCCCGAAATTATTGATCCACCAATTCCTTAATTTCATGGGATTTACCATTTCTTACTTAAGTCATAGGAACCCTCCAAGACTAAATCATTGAAGTCCTCAATAGCTAAGATGACATCACACGCCTTCTCACAAGGTTGTCACAAAAAAATTGAACATGCAAGATATTATAATACCCATTATTAGGCTATCCATCAAGTCACCTAACAGACGTCGTGTGTCCACTTACTCGGTGACCACACTCAATCAAGTCTTAAGGCTTCTTTACTAATACCCAAAGCATACAGGTGTCTCTACCGGGAAACACTCTCTAGGGATCGACACTCACCTAAGCGCAACTGCAATACAACTAACACCCGATTCATCACTAAGAACCATTTCAAATCCTATGAATACACAACCTGTGTCTCCACGAATTATCTAGTCATCCTTCCCACACAATTTCGCTTATGCTTTATACTAACCTCTTATCACTAGTCGCTCACATCTGGGCGAAATGCTAATAAGTTTCAAATCATGCGTTCGACCAATACCCTCCTAAAGGGACCTTTCCTGAACTTGGGTCACCCTAAATATACAACAAGGGAACACCCAACTAGGCATTAAACTAATACAACTATCGTGGAAAAAATATGAGCACTATATTTCCTCGATTTCTAACACTATATGATGTCCTCATGTAATCATCACGCTCTTCTTACCTAGAGTCACTGACTGCCATATCGGCTAATTATAACATCACTAATTCTATGGCGAATAGATACTATGAGAAAACTCTGTGACTGAAAGGGCAGTCACCCCTACATTGAACTTTGTACAATATCAAGGATACCTCAGATAAAGGTGCACCTAGTTACCAAAATTAATTGACCAAGATAGGTCCACTTGCACTCTACTAGGCCAAATTGTTCTGTACCATGACATGGTAGAAGTTTGAGCTACCATAGTCATGGGAATACCAATCCTCAATTACAAAAAGTGAAAGGGACAAACGAGAATCATAAGGAACAAACAACCATCCTGAGAAAATCTCATCCGTACGCATCAGACTATGGTTTACAAAAAGTGAACCTAAGTACGATTTCCCCCAAACGTTCTCTCTGGGTACTAATATAGCCTCACACCCTGGCTTGAGTTACCAATCGTGATGAATAGCATCGTAATCATTCATCCTTACCAGACAAAAGCAACATACTAACTTATTATCCTTTCAAAAATCAAGAACTAGAATTCCCTACTTAAGAATAAGGTTTCTTCCTTACATCCTTGATTTATGTGATTTATCCCGGTCGACGAATGCCAACGCCCTTGTCGACACCGAACTTTTCCATCTTACCAATGGTGACATCACCAACCGACTATACCTAGGTTACTGTCTTCCTTATCATATCATGATATTAAGCCCAAGTATCCTTAGGAAAAGACTCATTAAGTGAAACATTAATTTTACAGTAACCTTTTCCTACACAAGGTAATCACTGAGCTTATCTTCAGGTTTTACCTAAACTGAACTTACCTGACGACCATACCGATCGCCATTAACATTCTATGGGTAGTAAGTACCACACATGGCTACATCTTATAATCTGTACCGGCTTAGAAAGATGTGATAATAACTATTCCCTACATTGTTAGGGTTATCCTAACTCATACTCTTAACACATGCCAACATTCTAATAATACTTTTATATCCTCTTCACGGTGCCAATTTCAAGTCTTTATTACGACAACATTAATCTGAGTCCCAATTTCATTTCCTAGTACTCCTCAAAATCAAGTGTCACACCATACACACTTGCCATTCCATGACCCCCGGGCATCATGCCCACTCACGAAACAAGCTTCCAATTTATCTTAGAGGGCTACATCACACATGTATGTCAATTCGGATAATAACACCCAAAACGTACATAATTCAACTCTTTTAACCTTCATCAACAACCTAATATCACCCAACATGATCATCGCTAAGACACTAGCACCTCTTCATACCGTACTTAACTGGTTTTCTAAGTACATCAAACATACTCCACGTAAAATCCCTCAATATCGACAAGATTTCATCATCCATGACTTTCTCATTGTAGCGCACTCTACAAATTTCTTAATATACAGATCATGAATAATAGGTTCTCGCAAAGAAACTAGTCCACGAGCTTCTACGTATGGTGTACCTTAACCATGCAATACCTTAAGATGTAACAATAAGTTGATTGCTATTATCAATGCCGCCGCATACAATTAGTCCTACGGACACTCTAGACACCCTTAAACCAAACTCATACTATAACTTTCTCACATATAGCCATTACTTAGGCTTCTAAAATGGGTCTTGACAGTTAGATATTAATCTTATCACCCTTACAAATTGTTGTGGTCATAAGCCATGTACCAAATCACAGACTGACACTAATAAGGATTCACAAGATGTCGTATACAACCTATAACAACTAGGTCTACATCGCCGGCATCACTAAAGATCCTATCCATCAAAATTGCATCACATCTCCTAAAAATTGTGACATGGAATACTATTTAGAGTTTACTCCTAAGTCTACTTAACCATTATTATTGCATACGTACCATACTTACCACAATTTGCCTGTAACTCTCATTATACCTTGCGAGGTACAACTTTTAATCAACAACCACCACGACACTTAGTAGCAACCATAGCATCCATCGAACCTGACTGAGTGAACATCCCAAAGTGTCAATCAACATGGTTCCTTAGGTATATCAAATCATTATTTTCATTACGACATGATACTACCCCAAGGATCGAATTCGCCTAATTACATCACTATCATTCTCTATCCAAAAGTACCGCACCCAGAAACTTAATGTACCCTCATCACAAATCAATTCTTGATTAGGCATGACACTCTAGTTACCTAATCTCCATGGTTGACCTTACACAATTCAACTCTCTAATTCAATGGACGTCATAAGCTCTATCAACATCCCAACAGACCTCTCATATCATCAAGGTTTGACCCACAACCACCTCATACTAAAACCCATGGTGTTGTTATTATTAGCTCACACAGACACTCGCATATCAGCAACACATCTAAATCATAAGTGTGAAAGTGATCAACTAACTTGATCTCATGCGACTTAGTAATGAATTACCCGTCATGCTATTCGTTGACTCTGTCGTTGAGAACATGAATCAAAACCGTCACTAATCTAGCATGACTGGCCCAAAACCAACACCAACGTTGAAAGATCCATTACTGACCTCACCACATCACTTCCTAAAGATACCTTAAACCTAGAGATTTGATACCATTATAACGCACCAGCCCGAATTTATGGGTTACTCGTGATCAACCCGGTCCGACTCGAGCGATAGGTGTAAAGTGCAATGAAACAACCTACATAATGTTGTTAGTCTAGTTTTATTTAATTAATATTTCACTTGTTTAGCATGCGATTTCCATTTCAAATCAAGCTACATGAGGTACTCATGGGAAGTGTCCCCAAAATCTAAGAATGAAGAACTACAAACGCAAAATAAAAAGAATACTTACGTGTACAACGCTTTCAAAATATAGAACCGCACCCAACATGTCATAACAAAGACGAGGGAGTGAGGTGAATGACTAGTGGGAAATTACAACAATTCAATATTGAAATGGACAACAGTATTGAGACACTAACACATTATATCTACGTGCACATGCAACTACCTTATATATATATATACTTAAATGTTCCACTTTAAGTAAAATTGTCGTTTTACCCATTTATTTCCAAACTTTTCCCTTTTCTCCATTTTCTCAAGTGTTATTTTCCAAACACCATTAAGTTACCCACACTGAATTCTTAATTTTTTTTAGCTAATTAACAATTATTTAACACTTTTGGAGTGACACACATCTCAAGATGGATTTTTTTTTATTTCATTACTTTTTTTTAAGAGAACATTAAACATCTAAGATTACTTTATAAGAAAAATGCCATTTTCTTTATTAATACTGGTAGTCTTGAAACCTTACACTTTTCACATTTCCATACCATTTTCACTCATCTTAAGAGGTGATATTTGTAATTTCTTTACTTCATGTTTAAACGCAATAAAACCCTCATTATACTTGTTTATAAGTTCGAACTCAAAATACTACAAGTTTATATGTACGAGAAGATGGATTTTAAGTCCAAAAATTCTATCAAATGGGTCTAAAATGTGATCTATGCTAGAAATTTCATAAAGTTTGCACAAACATACTTTTCTTCAAAACTTAAATAAAATGTCCATTTATACAAAAATTCCAATTTTTCTGAAGAAAACTTTGAAACACTATTTCATACTCCCAACTAAGTAACATTCTTCCAACATTTTTGTTTCATAAAAGTGTTTAATACCAAGTTTTCTTGAAATACATCATTTTGCTCAAAACTATTGAAATTCTCTTTGAAACCCATTTCAAAAATAATAAAATTTCTTCTTCTTATATCATAATGCATCCTACTCTTGCAAACTCTAACAACATGAACAATACATGAAACAATATAATTTTTAACTAAAGAGTAGAGTTTTCCCAACTCAAATGGAGCTCAAAAAATGGTGGACGAAGAATAAGATTGTGTCCACCCCATACTTCCAAAGGTGGCCTCAAGGAGGTTACCTAGATCCACTAGCATACTTCAAGAAAGCTCTAAGAAAAACTCCCTTTAAAACTCCATAAATTTTTACACTTTTTCTTCTCCAACACCCCTCCCCCCAACAACACCTCTAAAATTCCTAGCTTTTCTCAACAATGGTGGAAATGGGTGTATTGGGTTTAAATATGATGGAATACTTATAAAATATGGTGGCATAAGGTAGAGGCATGATGGCGTATGGTGGTTTGTGGTGCTGGGAGAGGGTGGTGAAACTCTCAAGTGCAAAATAAATAAAGAGAGAGAGAGAGAAATCTGATTTAAAATGCTCCCAAATGGCCCAAACACTCCTAAATACACCAAACCTTATGGGAAAAATCCCTGAAATTCCCCCAAACCTTATCCACAAATTGATCTGCTGCTGCAAGAGCTTGACACATGTCTCAATTCAACAGTTTAGGTTTTGATAGCACATTCTAAACTAAGGAATAGATTTCTGAATAGGTCGTTCAAAAGAGGTTGAGATCTTGTTTGATCTCATCATCGAACATCCTTCTAACGATGTTGTGCACCTATGAAGAGGTGGTTCACTCAATCATCATCATATGTCTACTTCGAACAAGGAGGGCTTTTCGTTCGAACCACTGCATTCTCATTCAAATAAGATTCCGACCTCGTTCGAAAGAAACCTATTTTCGTTTGATCAAAATAATATCCTTAAATATCCAAGTTCACCCACAAACATTTAGCAATTATCATCAAGGCTCAAAGAATAACCAACGAGAGATAAAAAGCCCATGTATTAATGATCCAAATTTTAAGGTTTTCATATGATTACCATTTACATGAGATAAATAATAAAATAGTGGTCACGGGTATTACAAAAGGTCATCCAATCCTCAACCTAGAGGTTTATAATTGAAACATACCTCCAAGTAATCATATGGAAAGCCATCGATATTTCTAGACTTTCCAAACGTTGGGCTTAAGTCCTGAAGTTATCTGGCGAGTAGGTGACAAGCAAAACAATATTCTACCTATGGCTACCACTCATAGCCACTTTAATTGATGAATCCTATCCACATTAAATTCACCCAATAACTATCTTACACCACTTGCAAAAATTTTAATCCACACTTCACTCCCAACTGACGTCGTCAGACCTTAGAGACACTATAGCCATGTTGTGACAGTCCATTTTCTCTTTCTCCTACATTGTTCATATATAATGGGAGACAGTGACTGGTTGAAGATATGGTACAAGCATCATACATTTGCAGAACAAAGAGTTCAAGGCTATATAAGTATTTTCTAATTATTCTAGGCACTCTCAGTCCACTGTTATGAGCCTAAAACCATAACTTGGATTAGTTCTAGTTATCTTACTTTGTGTATTCCTTATTGAGCCCTAAATTAATACTTCGAAATCCTTATATTAGTCTATCAGTTACTTCCTATGGTCCTTTGGATTACAAATAAAGGCTACATGGACCTAAGACTCTCCTGACCAAAGCCCAATATGTATTTTAGATTATAGTGATTTTTTTATGATCTAATAAACATTATAACACCCTTTGACATTATACGTAGGATCACCATACGAGGTTAGAACCACTTTATATACTTGTATTATAATTTGACACTCCTCCCCTTAATCTTTCTGAAGTCTTGAGGGGAAAACCTGTGGGGTTTTAGATTATTTACAATTTCAACACTAATCATCTATGGTGTGAAATTAGATTTCGGAAGACCAAAGATATTTTAATAGATCTATGTATAAACATTATGTATTTTATAGATCATGAGAGATATGAGGGAGCCAACAATGGGCGTTAATAATGTATTAACGTAGACGAAAAGTGGAGATCGACTAGAATAATGGGCGGGAAGATACATATATAGAGAGATCATCATTTTATATTTCACTATGTATTGATATATTTACAATCACGTGATATGAAATTGATAACTCGTATAGGATAAAGTGAAGCATTGTATAAAGATGAGGTAGATTACTATAAAAATAAGAGTTAGGGGAAGTGAAGTGATAATAGAAGTTTTAATGGGAAAATGTTTTACTAACCCCAAAATTCATATGATTATATGTTTATATGATTTAATGGTTAAAATTATTCGAATGTGCATTTATATGAATTTGTTAGATTTATTAATTTCATACAAACATAAAGCATACATTTTAACGTCTATATCCACATCGAACAATAATTTCAAAGAAATCTAAAGAAGTTGGAAGGGAAAAGTGTATATGTGCCAAGTTCTATTACCAAGTTTTGTATCCCAAGTGCGTTAATATGTTGTACCCCAAATGATAGGTATAATCGATCAAGTAATGCATTTAGGATACAAACTTAGTACGTATATCATTACTCTAGTTGGATGACCCAAACATCCTCATGTTTTCTCCCAAGACCAAAATTCCTATCAAACATATATTGACACCAACATTTTTATCCATACCAACTCTAAAAAGATATGTAATTGTTAATTATGTTATTATTTGTTGTCTAATGTTTTCATAATACATTACTTGTCATAATTAAGATTCTTCTTTATTATTTAGAACGTCTAAAAGTTAAAATTATATTTTTTCAATTTTAGTTGCAAAATATTTTTACAATCTTCGTGTTTCAAAAACTACTCAATCAAGAGTCTGAAGATTGAAATCTGAATATGAAGTTTGAACTCTGAATCCAGAAAACATATTTGTTTTTATGTAAGGAACCTCTGAATGAATTGAGAGTCACAACTACCCCCAATTTTTAATTTTACAAAAAATAATTCAATTTCTTGTCAAAGATGCGAAATAAGGAGGGCTCAACACAACACACACAAACACCAAATTTTAATTTCTTTCAAATTAAAATTAAACCAAGTTCAAAGTGAAATTAAATTAGACAACACAAAATATTCACTTAAACCAATTTAACCCAAGTCCTAGAAATTTTCCTAATAATAAATCTTCATTTTCGCAATATAGGCCAAACCAAATTTTATCTGCAAATAATAAAATAAAAAAATAACCACTACGCCGCGATGTACGAGGAAAAAACTACAACGGAAAAAATCTCAGACGGCCCTAGCCTCAAATCCACTAAGTATGGTTTTACAAGTACAAGACAGTAAGACTTACAACACTCGACTTGACTCCATCTAACCCCGAAGCTCCTTCTTGTACACACCTCTGCCTAGCGAATAACCACGGAGGTCCACCGCGGTCTCAAAATCCACCGATCGGACTTTTAGGAACCCATCAACCACACACATTACCTTTCACCGTATAAGAATGTCGTAGAAACAAACAAGTCTTCTTCTTTGTGAGATGTAGAAGTAAACCTAAACACTCTTCAAACAGTAGAGATAAAACCGGTGCCAAAACTTCAAGCAAGGTATATATATTAAGGAACTTGGATGAACTAAACAATTGGGTGAAACAAAAGTGTTTTTGGAATTTTTTTGAAAAGCAAACATGAACTCTTTCTTTTTGGAATTTTTTCTCTCAAACTCTCTCTTGGAGATTGTAGTATATGAAAAAGTTAGTTCCAAAATGTTGGTTCCCGCACTTAATAAATCTGGCAAAAGATAGTGGGGAAAAGAAGTGGCAAAAGTGGGAAAAATCGTCAAAAATAGCCAAAATACATGTTCCCGCCAAATCTCGTTCGAACGAGATTTTCGTTCGAACGATACTTCTAACGAAGTTCCAGTGGCAGTTCGTTGGCAAACCTCGTTCGAATGAAATTCTCGTTTAAACGAAATTCTCATTCAAACGAAAAACTCGTTCGAACGACAATTTCGAACGAACTTCCAGAAAGCTTAAAAATTCAATTTTTAGCCCCAAAACTTTATTTTAAAGTTTTAAAGAAACCTTATGAAAATAAACAACAGTTTAAATAAAGAGAACACCCAATAAACTTTGTTCCAAGCTCCTATATATATATATATATATATATATATATATGTGTGTGTGTGTGTGTGTGTGTGTGTGTGTGTGTGTGTAATGCATTCATACCTTAGGAGTAAATGGAACAAATGTTGTTGACATAGAAAATGAGGCACACTAAACCCAGCATATGATGAAGCTTTATACTCTTGGCCACTACGTCTTCAACTAACACGTCATAGGCTTTGAGGGATACACATGAACACTATCCTATGACTCAAATATTTTTGTCCGTAATTGAGCCAACGCTACATTAAGACTCAATCGAAGACTTGTGTCCTCACAAATCTCCCCCTTTGGCTATTCCGGGACAAAAACCAAAATAAAATCCTAAAGGGCCATCAAGCTTTACTAGACTCAAACATCCCACCAAAACTTGACTCAAGACCCAAGGATCAGTATCTTTGCTGATTAAGAAAGTTGCCATATTTAGAAGAATTCTTTTACACTTAAACAAAACTATCAAACGCATAGGGAATATCAAGAATATTAAATGCATGAAAAAAAATTACTCCCTGATCGAGTGGAAAAATTGAGCATCCGTGTAATACGCTAGTCGTTGTTATCGGATTCCAACCTCAATACAAAAAACCTAAACTTGTAACTACCCTCTTAAGGAGAATAGTGGTGAGTCTGGGTATCGAATCCACAGGGAGTTAGGATGTGTGAACATGACGACAAAGGTAAGGTAGTTTAATCCTAAAGTTGATGTTAAAAGAAAAGAAAAGAAAATAAAAGGATGATTGATTTGTGGATTTTATCTATGAATTAACTAAATTCAGTTTAATTAACCTACGCATGCAAAATTAACTAACTAAGAAGGAATTACTATGAATGAAGAAATGGGTTAAGAATACAGTCCCCCAAACCCTGGTGTGTATGCCAGTACAAAATTAGTCATAAATTAGATAATTGATCAGACCCAGTCTTTAGTACTCCAAAGCATTACATATATGAGGTTCAAGCCCGCATCATACATAATAAAAGAATGAGTAAAGTAGTGGTGTAATAGTTCATGTGCGTTGCATCCTTAAGCACCTCGGTTACCTAGGGTAGATAAGGTCAAAAGGTCTACAATGGTTGTGAAACTATACAACACGATCTAATCACTTATTTAACTTAGAGGACAAATTTTATATCTATGCATACCACATCGGGTTGGGTTCATGCATCCCCACCCTTAAAAAATTAGCTTAACATGATTAAAATAAAAGAAAACTTAAAACTGAAAGTGCAATAATCCATAACTAAATCTAGAAAATTGAGAACATGACTTAAATTGGGATTAGAAAACTCGAAAGAAACAATTAATTAAACTCACTATGAAAGTAGTAAAAATAATAAATTAAAATTACTTGCAATGTATGAATGATGAATCTTGAATAGATCTTTAAATCTTGATTAGTAGCCAAACTTCAAAACTAGGGTTCTTGGTTACAAGAATCCTTTAAAAACTAACTACTAGCCTCCTACAATGTGAAGTAACAAGACCTCATTCCTTCCTACTAGGGTTTGCCCTTTTATATATCTAAAAAATTACTCTTCCATACCTCTCCACGTTTTACAACTAATACAAAGGAATTATACAAGAAATTTCAAGAGTTCAAACTCTTCAGCTTCCAGAATTAATTTCAACTTTTGACTTTTTGTCTCCAACTTTAAATAGGCATAACTTCTTCACCATAGCTCGGATTGGGGTGCCATTTTTTCCAATGTTCTTGTAATTTAGACATCTTCAACTTTTTAGTTCTCCCCGCCTTCGGAATATGGATGTAAAATTATGAAAATACCTTGAACTCCCTATTTCTTACTTTCTTTCACTATTTTGCATTCTCTTTCTTACTAATTTGCATGAAATACCTGTAAAATACATAAGAGATACAAAAAATATGAAATACTTGCCAAAAAGGGTTAGTATCATAAATATAAGACAAATCCAAGATATTTACAATGCACAGGATCATAAAAATATCGAAATTAAGGGGATAAATGTGAAGAATTTATGCCTAATCACTCCCCCTAAATTAATTCGCCCCTTTATCAACTATGATCACCTAAAAAGATAGCGCTCTCCCCTTAAGTTAAATATCCTAAACTTAGATAAGACTATAATAGGATTAGATACCATTTCTCCCCTATCATTCTCCCCCTTTTTGTTCAGGAATAGACAAAGGTGATAGAATTAATAAAACAAAAGTGCATGCAAAGCATATAACATGAAAACATATATACAAAAAAAGCACAACTAATCCATACAAAGAATAAAAAATACCAACTAAGATGCAAGGAAATGATACCATTATGATACATAAAGTATTAAGCATGTGATATCAACAAAGAATGCAACAAGATAGATACCAATCATGAAGTAGAAGCATAAATGGACTAGAAAGCAAGGCAAAGACAAATAGAATACCTCTTACATGAGTACATAATAAATATCATTAATGCGCACACACATATACTAGGTATAAATACCACACGTGACACAACATAAAATAAGTGATGATACACAAATATTGCGTATTTCATCCTCCGAAACTACGCATTTTAGCCCCCTTGGGTATCTTATTCCCTATTGTTATGCTCGTTAACCAGACAACCTCAGATTTCCACGTTAACATGTTTTGCAGGGGTTAATTGAGCTTTTATTAGTATTTGGATGCTAAGTGTGAAGTTCGGACGCATTCCGCTCGATTTCCGTACGCGATCGCACATTCAAGGGCAATTTAGTCATTTCACAGATTGGGCACCTGGCCCAACATCTTCACGGAAGTTGTAGCCCTCCTCGCAAGCTTCGTGTGTCCATGAACGGTGCCCGATTCCGATTCAGAACGAAGAAGTTACGGGATTTCTAGCGGAAGGAAAAATAATGAAACCAAAAGAGGAGGAGAAGAGGATGAAAAGGTAATGCAGTGGATGCCTTTGCTGAGACCTTCTTGATCGATCAATTGATCGATCCTTCATATTTATGCCACGATTTCAATGATCGATCGATCGATCGACCAAAGGGGTCGATCGATCGATCCCCTATTTTCTACAGATATTTTGGCTTTTCTTTTCTTTTCTCTTTTGTTTTCTAATTTAATTCCTTTTACTATATAAAGGATTTTTGATGTAAAAACATATATGATTCTTTTTAGGTAGATTAGGTTAGGGTTTTGGAGGTTTGGGAGCTCATTTCTTTATTTTTTCTTAGATTGACACCCATTTGGGCTTGTAATTTGTGCTACCATCTTCCATCTCCATTAATATAGTTGTATTTCATTAATTCTTTCTTTGTAGTTAAATTTACATGCTTTCAAAATTAGGTCTACATGCTTTTAATTACATGCTTTGATTTAATCGCTTTCTAGTGTAGATTTATCGCGTTTATTTATCGCTTTTCATTTATCGCGTTTTTACCATGCTTTCTAGCTAATTTAAATTAGGTTGTGTTTGAATGGAACTCACTAGAGTTAACGCGTTGCTTTGATTGGTTATATTGTTTACGGGTCTATTTTGGGTGCGTTTTCCTAGTTATTACTCCTAGGAGATTTGACGGGGCATATCATATATGTCCTGTGCTTAGGACCTTTTGCGCATAATTTCTAGGTTATTTATTGACGCCAAAATATTATTAGGCTTTAATGCGGATTTAGTGACAACCTTTGATTTAATTAACTGTCGAAATGAGACGCATTTGTAATAACTCGTCAACCCATGTAACCATTTTATACAAATTAACTCGGGTGAGGGTTATTCGACGCAACCTATAGTTTTTACCGCTTAGTTAGTCTAGTTTCAATACACTTGCCTAGATTAATCATTTCCCTGTTATGCATCTTTTCCGTTTTAGTTTGTAATTCATCTTTTACACTTTTATTTTGGATCACTAAATCAATTAAATTCTAGCATCTCGTCCCTGTGGATTTTCGATACCCGACTTACCGCTGTGCTTGCCTCGCTAGTGTAGTAGTAATTTAGGTTTGTTTGTATTATCACGGTGAAACTAAAAAAAAGACTTTGTCCTTACACGAACACACTTTTTACGTGTAATCATTAAGATTTTCACACTCGTATGGCAAAAATGTGTCATATGGAAACGGAAGTGTTGGGGTGTGAACTAGAAATAATTAAATTTAGACCCAATCACTTAAAATATGTTCACGGAGTTCTCATTTGATTGCAAACTTCATTGAATATAACCTCATGTGACAATATAGATTGAACTCAATGAACAAACATACACAATGCATACAAGCCTAGAATTTTGATGATTATACAAAACAATAGAGTCATGACATTGAAAGTACAATTAGGATAAACGGACATTGTGCAAACTGTTGATATACCAACCAAACTTCCTTAATTAAAGCTTATTATTTTAATCTTTTGAATGAAAAAATCAACTAAACAAAATAGGCATTGGTAAATATTTTCTATTAGTTCCACTATTCCTTTAGGCCTTTTGACCACGTATTTGTTTTAGGTCCAAGCAAACGGTGTCTTACTCGCAAAGGATGATTTTTCTTTTTGGAGCCCTTCCCCGTGCACATTTATATATATTATTTTTTATGTCTCACAAAAACTCATGTGCAACGGATTTTAATATGCACTAGTCCTCCTAGGTATAACATGTAGATGACAAGATTGGTAGGAGAACACCTCTCAAAGCTCAAATATACATATGAAGTTATAGTTTCAAGAAAACTCGTGCATGTATTAATTGAGGAATATAAAAATAGAATCTAATATATCAACACAAAGTCCAACTACTCCATGTAAGCATGGTAAAGAACATTATAAGGATTGATAATCTAAACCAAAAGTTCTAGACACATGGAAGCGAAAAAGAAGGGATTCTAACACAAGTATATGCCACATAGAGAGTGTCAAACTAAAATACACAAAAAAAAATATTTTTGAGTTTTTGAAAATTTTAGCCAAAAATAAAAATATATACTCAAAAGACACACAAATATCATTTGTATTTTTCATAAAGCCTAAATTACTTAACAAGGAAAAACACAAATAATAAAGAAAAATCTTTTTATATTTTTCATTTAATGCAAACTACAATGAAAGAAAATATAATACAAAAGATAAGCAAGAATCATAATTCTAGCATGCGATTAAGCATGGAGCATAGACTAGATAATGATTAAAACAAGCATACAATTAGCATGATGATATAGCATGAGGCACAAAATCTAAAGTATGTAAACAACTAACACATTCAACCTTTGGATTTAGCAAGGGAGGTATCGTGTGAAAGTAAATGAGAATAAAAAATCCTATATTGTAAAGCTACCAAGTCGGATATCCTAACCCAAACTAATGGAGTATGACGATCTCGGGGTGTAGGAATCTTGGCTACCTCGGTTGCCTTACATTGTGATTTTCTAGGACCTCGTTTAAGATCAAAACAAAATTTCCTAAGATGACCTTTTCGACCACAATGTGAGCACCTAAAGACTCGGCGAAAAGACTTACCTGAGGAATGATTTCTAAAGGCTTTCCTAGGCGATTCTCCTAAAACATTGGTTTTGGCTTTATGAGTTGATTCATTACAAGTATCGAAGCCTAAACCACACGTGTCATTTTTAATTTGGACCGTTCCTAATATTTTATCTAATTTCTCCGAACGACACTCCAAATCAAATTTGACTGTACTAGAGTCTTTTAGTTTATTTTCTAAATCTAAAATATGAGACTCTAATAAAACATTCCGCTCTTCAAATGCAAGAATATCCTTTTTCAAGGATTCCATTAAACCTTTAAGATTATCTCTCTCTCCTTCAACATATTCAAGCTTCTCACGAAGAGCTCTCTCACGTGTCCTAAGGTCTTCCACTAAATCACTCTTATTAATGACCTCGACACGCTCTTTCAAATAATCTTCTAACTTCAAATTTCCTCTTATTAACCTGATAGATTCTTCATATAATTCTTGAAATGCAAATTGAAGTTCACTCACATCAACCTCATTTTCACTTTCACTCTCTCTTTCTTCTCCACTCTCACAACCATCAAACACAAGGGAATCATAAACTTTGACCTTGGAAGTGTCATGTGTTAAAATTTTATCAATAGAGGAGTGCTCACTATCACTTACATGACTATCCATAAAAGCCACAAAGTTGGGCTTAGTGGGGGAATCGGGTCCCTCTTCATTTTCACTATCACTAAGGGTTGCGTTAAAAGAAATTGGCTGCTTACCCTCTCTCCTTAGTTTAGTGGGGCACTATTTTGCTCTATGGCCATACCCTTCACAACTATAACACCTATTTGACTCGTGCCTATTTAAATTTTCATTAAAAGTTTTAGGGATCTTCTCGGCTTTGTCATGCTTATATCTTTCAAATTTCTTAAAATCATTTTTAAATTTATCTTTGTTAAATTTAAGAAATTTTTGAAACTTCCTAGCAAACATAGCCATATCTTCCGAGTCATTCTCACTCCCACTCTCTACTACTTGTTTTTCCTCCTTTCAGGCTTTCAAGGCAACACCCTTATCTATTTTTTTTTTCAGTTTTGGAGGGAAACATGTCTAGTTCATAGGTTTGTAAATCACCTATGAGCTCTTTTGATTTCGTAGAGGCTAAAGTGGGTGAAGAATTTAACACAGTCACCTTAGGAATAAATCTATTGGGTAGGGACGTTAAAATTTTCTTTATTACTTGATTGTCGGGTATTTTCTCTCTCAAATTAAAAGATGAATTAACTATATCAAAAAGTCTAGCATAGAATTCATCAAAAGTTCCTTTTTCATTCATTTTGATGGTTTCAAATTGAGTGGTGAGGTTTTGGAGTTTTGACGCCTTAACGACACTAGTTCCTTCATGAGTGCGTTGTAAAATATCCCAAGCTTCTTTAGCGGTTTCACACGTCATAATGCGACGGAAGTCATCCGGTGTGACCGCGCTAAACAAGGCATTTAAACCTCGGGGATAAAAATTAGTAAGTTTAAATTCATTCTCACTCCACCTGTCAGTGGGTTTGGGAACACGTTCATTATCTACTAAATGTGTGGGTGGGGACCACCCGTTAACAACAGATAACCAAACCCTTTCGTCGATAGACCTAAGTGCCCATTTCATACGCGCTTTCCAATATGCGTAGTTAGAACCATCGAAAATAGAAAATTTTAAAAATGGGAAAAATTCCATTTTTGTCAAAAATATTTAAAAGGATCTTGAACGCAATAATTTAGCGATCACGCTCTGATACCAATTTGAGAGTTGCAAATAACCCCAATTTTTAATTTTACAAAAAGTAATTCAATTTCCTTTTAAATGCGGAATAAGGATGGCTCAACACAACACACACAAACACCAAATTTTAATTTCTTTCAAATTAAAATTAAACCAAGTTCAAAGTGAAATAAAATTAGACAACACAAAATATTCACTTAAACTAATTTAACCCAAGTCCTAGAAATTTGCCTAATAATAAATCTTCATTTTTGCAATATAGGCCAAACCAAATTTTATCTGCAAATGATAAAATAAACAAATAACCACTACGCTGCGATGTACGAGGAAAAAACCATAAAGGGAAAAAAACCTCGGATGGACCTAGCCTCAAATCCACTAAGTATGGTTTTACAAGTACAAGACAGTAAGACTTACAACACTCGACTTGACTCCGTCCAAGCCCCGACGCTCCTTCTTGTACACACCTTTACCTAGAGAATAACCACCGCGGTCTCGAAATCCACCGATCAGACTTTTAGGAACTCATCAACCACACACGGTTCACCGTATGAGAATGCCGCAGCAACAAACAAGTCTTCTTCTTTTGGGGATGTAGAAGTAAACCCAAACACTCTTCAAACGCTAGAGATAAAACCAGTGCCAAAACTCCAAGCAATGTATATATATTAAGGAACTTGAAAAACTAA
Source organism: Sambucus nigra (assembly GCA_949130495.1). NCBI lineage: Eukaryota > Viridiplantae > Streptophyta > Magnoliopsida > Dipsacales > Adoxaceae > Sambucus > Sambucus nigra. Next base: position 283,845,046 of record OX422208.1, read on the forward strand.
ACAATTGGGTGAAACAAAAGTGTTTTTGGAATTTTCTAGAAAAGCAAACTTGAACTCTTTCTTTTTGGAATTTTTTCTCTCAAACTCTCTATTGGAGATTGTAGTATGTGAAAAAGTTAGTTCCAAAATGTTGGTTTCCTCACTTAATAAATTTGGTAAAAGATAGTGGGGAAAAGAAGTGGTAAAAGTAGGAAAAACCGTAAAAAAATAGCCAAAATACATGTTCCCGCCAAATCTCGTTCGAGCGAGATTTTCGTTCGAACGATACTTCTAAGGAAGTTCCAGTGGAAGGTCGTTGGAAAACCTCGTTCAAATGAAATTCTCATTCGAATGAAATTCTCGTTCGAACGACAATTTCGAACGAACTTCCAAAAAGCTTAAAAATTCAATTTTTAGCCCAGAAACTTTATTTTAAAGTTTTAAAGAAACCTTCTGAAAATAAACAAGAGTTTAAATAAAGGGAACACCCAATAAACTTTGTTCCAAGCTCCTATATATATATATGCTAGGGTATGCCCGTGCCTGAAGGCACGTTGAAAATTTTCAAAGTACGTAATTCCAAAATGGAAACAATTTTGTTCCACACCAAAACAAAGAGTAATTTTAAAAATTATAGGACATAATTTCCAAAGTCGTGCGCATCATGACTCCAGCGCGCATGCCTACAACATTTTTTGCATCCTCGCTTGACCAATAAATATTAGGCAAGAAGATAAAAGTTGTATGTAAATAAAATAATACATAAGACATTCATTGGAATTTTGAAAATAATGTTTTATTAAAAACCATTTTTGTTATAAAAAATAACATGCATTGACTATTTAAAAAAAATTATTTAAAAGTGTAAATAAAAGTTTTTTTTATATATAAACTGTTTTAGCTATTATTTAGAAAACAATAGTTAAAAAATGTACAATTTTTTTTATACATAGAAGGCTATTTTTAACAGCTAAAACAATTTGTTTTTGTAATAGAATTATGTTTTATATTATATAGAAATAGAACATTGTTTTAATTTTTATAAACAGATTTTAAAAACAACAATAAAGGCACGATAATTTTTTTTAAAGTACGTAATCATGAAATGGCAAAAAATTTCAAGGGTATTCCCGTGATTGAAGGCACGACGAATTTTTTTCAAAGTACGTAATCGCGAAACGGAGAAAATTTTCCACCAAACGTAATCGCGAAACGACAAAAAATTTCAAAGTGCATAACTACAAAAAAAAAAAAATCAAAGTACCACTCATGGTCAAATTTCTAAAGTGTCACATTGGGTATAGTAAAACTTTGCTCAAGTTCCATTCATAATACAAATATTTTATAAAAATTGGACAGAGTTTCCTTTGTTTATACGACTATCCACCATGTTTAGACAATACAAAATACCATAACAATAATAAAAATAGTCCATCTTGGACCTCGCATATATCATCAACTATTCAACTTAGAAAAAAAACACGTATCACAATAGACAATCCCAAATTTCGATGAAAATTCTATTTACACCCGACGATTATGCCGAATTTGCATGTTAAGATGATAAACAGTCTTTTTACGACCAAAACATATTACACCATGCCACTTGTATCTCCCACATCACGCTTGTCTCATTCATCGTCACAAAATGCATATACCAAAATTATACCAAAAATCTAGTTGATTTGAAGTCTCTATGCCTCTGATCGATACGACTGACCTGCGTAGATGACAATTGGACTATTAATAGGAATAAAATAAAAAAACGAAGAAACTAAAATAATCTTGGGCATAACTGATGACTATACCTTGGGGCATAACTAATGACAATACTTGGGCATTTCTTCATCCGAGAAAAATAGAAATACCTGCAAAGCAAGAAATGCAGATCCTAGATTTTTACTATAATAAATCCAAATGTGAGGATAAAAACAACTTGTAATTTCATAAGTGTGTTTTAGTTTTAAGTGGTCATTTTTTATTTTAAATTTTTGAATCACAAAAGAAACACATGATCCCTCCGTTAATTCAATTTCCGCTTACTAATCTTACACCTATGATGGCATAATTGAGACATCTTCAAACCAATACGTTTGGTTTTCAAGGTTGGATTTACTTCGGATTCAAACTAATAGGAAATCAGCTATCATAGAGGCTATAGCAACTAATCATATATGCTATAACAACTGATCGTAGAGGCAAAGACAATAGCAACTGATCATAGAGGCAGAACTGATTATAGAGGCTATAGCAACTAATAGGAAATCAACTATCATAGTGTAATATGCTTTGGTTGAATGCCTATATGAAAGTGCATATTACACTATGATCAGAGGCTATAACAACTGATCATAGAGGCATTTTTGCATAGTCATTAATTTCTCTAGCAACTAACAGGAAATCGGCTATCATAGGTTGAATTTACTTCGAATTCAAACTAATTGAAGATCAATTATTAGAGAGATTTTCTCTTTATGATTTGTAATAAATTCTCCTAATTTCTTAAAAAAAAGTATTTCCTACAACAGTTAAAATAGGTTCGAAATAGGATCGGAACATATTTAGAGGAAATCCACATAATTATAACATCGTTTGAAAAAACAATGCACTGACATAGCTGATATCAAAAGCCCTCTAATTGTTTGGTTTCCTATGGATCAGTTGGTTTCCTATAGCTGATATCAGTTCAGCTATGACCCGTTGGTATCAGTTCAACTATGATCTGTTGGTATCAGTTCATATCCGTTCAGTTATGATATGATTTCAGCTATGATATGAGTTCAGCTATAACTATGACATCAGTTCATCTTGATCCATAGTTCAGCTATAGCTGGTATCAGTTCATCTTGATCCATAGTTCATATCAGTTCAGCTATAGCTGGTATCAGATCATCTTGATCCATAGTTCAGTTATAGCTGGTATCAGTTCATCTTGATCCATAGTTCTTATAAGTTCAGCTATAGCTGGTATCAATTCATATCAGTTCAGCTATGATATCAGTTCAGCTATAATCCATTGGTATCGGTTCAGCTATGATATCACTTCAGCTAATATCAGTTGAGAAAAAAATGTATTTCCTATAGCTAATATCAGTTGGTTTAGGAATGTGATCAGCAAGTCAATAAATAGAAAATAACTACTGCGGATTCAAACTAATTGAAGATCATAACTGATATGCGCTGAAGACAGTTCAACTCTTATCTGATCAGCTAATATCAATTCAGTAAAAAGAAGCCGATAACTGATAATAGCAAACTAACCTCCACAAATATAGAGTTACCTGTTTAGAAATGGTTCAAATGCTTGATTCAGTAGTAGTAGCTGTTTGTAGTAGTATTCACAAAAGAAATATACATGTTGGTAATTATAAATCGAAGGACCTACAAAACAAATATTATCACAAACCAATATTATCACAAATAAATATTATCACAAACAAACATTTATAATCGAATGAGGACTTGTTAGTCCCAAAACCAAAATTATATTGCCCCATACATAGAAACAAATGTTGCTCCATACCTTACTTACAGAAAAAAGTAGCAGCAATAAAGACAGTATACATCGATCATATGCTGCTGGAGAAAAAAAGACGCCGAGGATCAATAAACAAATAGATAATTAGTAGACATGTTAGCAACCAAAAGATTTAACAAAAGGGAGAAAATGCAACATAAAAATAACCTGCTATAACAAAACTTCTGGATACACAATATTTGTCGTTGAGTTTGTACCATCTCGAGGTAGAATGATACTTAAACAATTTGCACTTGTACATCTTGAAAAGGCGACATATAGTTGACCGTGACTAAAAAATGGTGTTCGCAAGTCAATTCCAACAAATTTCACAGACTGACCTTGGGATTTGTTCATCGTCATTGCATATGCTAATCTAATCGGGAATTGGCGTCTTGTCATCTGAATTGGCACTTCTGCTGAAGAGGGTGTTAAAGATATTCTTGGAATGAAAGCGAAATTACCGTTATGATCTCCCGTTAAAATCTGAACTTCAATTACATGTTCTTCAAAATTAACAACGATCAACCTAGTGCCATTACAAGGACCATCCCTAGGCGAAATATTTCTTAGCAACATAATAGGACAACCAATTTTGAGTTTTAACTTGAACAAAGGCAACCCTGAGGGACTTAGGGAGTTCAAATATTCGTTTGGATATTGATTAACTACGTCACTACTTGTTTCATCCAGGCACAACTTATCTGCAGCCAAGTATGTTATTGTTTCACCGGGATGAAGATTTAATGCATAACTGTTTATAATATTGACATCGTCATTTCTGGCAGAAAGAATTGTTCGTTCTTTAAGGTAGTTAGGAGTGGCAGTGTCGACCACATTCAGCGATGGATAAATCTCCGTCATTAACTCATTAAGACCACTGCACTTGCGTATTGTTAAAGGTAGTTCTACATCTTCTTGGGGGTTTGACCTAATCTACAAATATATAAATTAAAATTAGTAACATTATAAATGGTATAGAAATATGTGAAAACAGAAATGGACTATAAAATTCAAATTATACCTCAGATAGGAAGCTTGAAAATGGAACACTTTCAATTTCTGCGTTATTAAGACGCATATTGGCAACCAAAGTCAAAACGTGAATATCTTTCCATAACAACGAATGCCTCAATGATGCGGCAATAATTTCCTCACGAAGACCCCTTGGTATCACAGGTAGAATTTGACGAAAGTCACCACCCAAGACAACAGTGATACCCCCAAAAGGCTTATTACAATTACGAATATCTTTCAAAGTCCTATCTACAGCCTCCACACAAAATTGAATGTTGCATTGGAACTTCATCCCATATAATTAATTTTGCCAACTTAAACAACTCAGAATGAATTGACTGCTTTGTAAACCCACAAACTGAATTTTCAAGAATGTACAAAGGAATACAAAAGGTTGAATGGGAAGTTCAACCCCCCACTAACAACAGTGATGCAATTCCGGAAGAAGCAACACTAATAACAATATGTCCAAGGCTGCGAAGTTTTGTAGAAATAGTATTGTACAAAAATGCTTTTCCGGTGCTCGCACCACCATTCAAAAAGAATGTAGTTCCATTATTTTTTAGAATCGAAGCGGTTATGGATTCATACGTAGCACGTTGTCCATTATTAAGACAATCAACATTAGATTGAGGCTCCCCTTGTTCAGCTTCACTTTGCAATTAACGATGTTCGCGAATAAGCCTATTACCCATAGTTATACACCACTTACCAACTGAAACGGGCATCGGAGAAAAATCAGATAAGCTTTTTCCTAATTCTTGCAATAACTCGTTGATCAGATACAAACCATAGTCTTCAATTTGAATCTCAGTTGGAGTCTGAATCCGATACAAAGTTTGTATCTTATGAGCCAAATTATCGCATATAGGCATCGCAAATTGATTCCACAATATATCAGGATGTAGAGGCGCACATTGAGTAAGGATAACAATGAATAACCGTCTCAATTGATACCCAGTTTTAAGAACTGCAGCCTCTTGCAAACATTGGACCCATTCACCTTCGTCTTCTAAAAGCCCCAAAGCAATACATGCTTACTTGAATGAATCGTAAGTGATATGCCCAAGTGTAACCTCGGCCCAGAGACACCAACCTCGGCCGATATGATGGCCGAGATATTGATCAACCCTAGATAAGCCATGGGCCCGCGATATCATCCCTCGTCCAGACTCTAAAGGGTCGGCCCAGGCCGACACTACCATCTACATTTCAGTGGACACTATGCGCATCACAGGCATCAACAACCTTCACATATACCTGGGTATGGCAACCTCGGCCGAGTTTAGGCCGAGGTGACAAGGAGCCTAGATAAACCTCAACATGGAACCAGTCCAACCTCGGTTTGGGCCGAGGTGACAAGAAGCCTTAGTAATCCTCAGCATGGAATCAGTCCAACCTCGGCTGGGGCCGACCCCAGCATAATGTCTCGGTTGAGATCAGGCCGAGACTCCCAATGACACATCTCGGATTGAACGAACATCAAGACTTTACAGTTCGGCCTCTTTTAGGCCGAGGTCAATCACTAATATGGCAGCCGAGCATCTGTTGACATTTGGATAAGTACACATGGGCACAAATCAGTTGTAACAAGATTATTCGCCACACATGTGGAGAATATTTCATCATCATTCCTTACAGATGACAGTGACAGATGGCACACCCTCATTGGTGAGGCTACCACACACATGCTCATTACATGCATGGGGGGTACATTACACCCCTTAGGAACTATATATAGGGATCATCCCCTACCTTACAAAAGGATCCCAGTTCTTCAACCCTAGCTAAAACTCTGTCTAAATATACAGTAGAGAGAGAAAGCTTGAGAGATTGTATCCATGGTCATTAGTGCCATCATTCAGTGATATTACTCACACACTCACAGTGGACGTAGGCCAGATTGGCTGAACCACTTATATTCCGGTGTTGATTCCTCTTATCCTCATCTCATTCTCTTATCTCTCTATATAACTGTGCTGCCATTGTTATTCCTATATTGAGATTGAAAACACCTTACCTGGTGGTGTTGATTCTTAGCATCATCATTTTGGCGCCGTCTGTGGGAACGAGAAGCTATCTCTTCCTCTTCTTCAGCTTAACCTCACCGGAGACTCTAGTGGTGAACCAGGAACCACCCATTGCGTGGATCTGTTTCACCATTGAAAGAGGTCCTTTAAGGTATTAAGCTCACTTGTTGCTTAAGCTCTTTATTGTTAACACATGGCACCAGAATTACCACCGCCTCTTCCGCCGCCCGGAGGTGGAGGGGCTAGCTCCAATCAGGCTCCTCCCCAATCCGAAATGGCGGAGGTAGGAGCAGCCTTGAAATCTTTAGCTGCAACACAACAAGCCATGAAGGAGCAATTTTCCCAGCTCAGCCAAACCATGATGATGAGGCCACCTGGAGTCTCACCGGACATGATAACTCCGACGGCAGTTCAACCTCATCCTGACACCAGGGGACCACCCCAGGCGCCAATAAAGGACCAGCCTGCACCCCAGCGAAGAAGGGACGTTGCTGACCCTAGGCGCTTGTGCCTGGGGAGGCAGGGAAACCCTTGCCCAGAGGATGGGTATGATGACCTAGAAGATGAAGAGGCCCCAGAAGACTGCTGGGAGCCGTATGAGGTGTCAGATAACACTGTACGACCTCTTACGCAGAGTCAGGGATGTGTCGGCCGAAGAAGAGAAGAGGCCCAACGAAGAGGGTTGGCCTTTGATAGGTTGAGCAGAGGGTCGGCCTTCGAGAGGCTGGGCCCGGTGAATGACCTAAGACACAGGCTATCAAGGTTGAGGAGCGCAGCAGGCTCTCAGAGAGGGGGTAGGCAAGGTCGGCCAGACCAAGGCCGACCCTGTGAAGGAAGAGCCAGGGAACAGGAAGAGGTCAACAGTCAACGTGTTGTGGCTAGGGAACCCTCTGTCCATCGCAGGGAGGTGGCAGGGGATAACCTCGGCCAAGTGGATGACAGAAGACCCTAGAATGATTCCATCCAATGCCTCGAGGAGAAGATAGGAGACCTCATTAAAAGCAGGGACCCATTACAGAGGGGTTACTCAGAGGGCTCCCCATTTGTGGCTAGGATAGTGGGGTTCCCAACCCCAGCCAAGTTCAAGCCTCCTACAGTGACTCCTAAGTATGATGGCAGCACTAACGCTATGCACCATATCGAGATGTATCAGTCGGCAGCAGACATTTACACAATCCCTGATGAGATGAAGTGTAAGGTCTTCTCAGGGACCTTGACAGGGGCAACTCATAGTTAGTTTACCTCCCTTCCGAAGAACTCAATTGAGAACTTCAAAGGCTTGGCTGAGCAGTTCATCCACAACTTCTGCTTTGGGATAAGACCCCAAAAAAAGACTACCCACCTGTTGTATGTCAAACAGGCCAAGGGTGAAAGCCTAAGAGACTACATAGCAAGATTTAACAAAGAGAAGTTGGAGGTGGAAGATTATGAAGAGAGCATAGCCATGACCGCTCTTATAGGAGGCCTTCAGAAGGGGAAGCTACTGTGGAAATTGGCGGAAGACCCCCCCAGGTCTATGGCGGAGCTGCTGGCAATCGCAGGGAAGGTGATGAATGCAGAAGAGGTGATGGAAGCCAAGTATGAGGAGGAGAACCGCGGTGGCACTGGGAGGTCCCAAGGTAAGAAAGAGGGGAAGAAGAGATCAGGTGATGACAAGTTTGCTCATTACACTCCTATGACTGTGAACTGTGAACACATCCTTAATGAGATCAAGACTGACCGGACTCTGAGGTGGCCGGAGAAACTGAAGGCCCCGCCACATAAGAGGAACAAAAACCTATGGCGTGAGTTCCATCAGGATCACGGCCATGTCACAGATAGATGCTTCGCTTTAAAGGATGAGATTGAGAAGATGCTGAAATCTGGAAAGCTGAGGAAGTATGTGGATGGCAAGGCTCTGAAGGGTGGAAGAGAAGACCCTAAGAAAAGAAGGAATGATAGATGCCGTGGCGATGTCCCGGCCAGAAGGGACGATGATTCAGAGGGAGATGATGAAGATGACCCGGATCTTCCGCCAAAGGATGACAACACCCCGGTGAAGAGGGTCGGTATGATCTCCTTTGGTGTTAGAACCATTTGTGGGGGATTTGCAGGAGGTGGCTCTGAGGTAGCCGTTAGGAAGGCTCATGTAGCAGAGGCCAGGTCAGTGGACAAGCCTGAGTTTGTGAATTTAACATCTTTCGATACTGCGCAGAAGAGGAAGAAGGTAGACATGGACACCCTCGTAGTGGGGTTCTCCAGACTCGACTTCAAGGGTATCTTAGCCCCCCATGATGATCCTTTGGTCATAACAAAAAGGGTGCATGGGTGCGAGGTAGGAAGGATCCTTATAGACTGGGGAAGCTCAGCAGACGTGATGTTCTGGCCTTGCTTCAAGAGCCTGGGTCTTAGTAGGGCAAGGCTGGTGCCCTATCATCACCCATTGATAGGTTTTAGTGGTGAAAAGGTGCACCCATTGGGCATGCATGAGATGAATGTACGGATGGGGGATGAGTGTCCTAAGAGGCTGACCAAGAAAATAAACTTTTTCATCATGGAAGAAAACATTTTCTCGGCCTACAACCTCATCGTAGGAAGGGTGGCCCTCAAAGAGTTTGAAGCCGTGCCGTCGACGGTCCATCAGATGCTAAAATTCCCGACTCCTTATGGAGTAGGGGAAGTGCAAGGGGACCAGACCACGACACGGGAGTGTTACTTCAACTCAGCCGAAGAGAGAGAGGCCCATAAGAGAGCAACCACCACTTACAGTATTGACACTCTTGACCCAAAAGACGAAACAAAATTGAAGAAGGGTGAGGCCGCGGAAGAGGTAGAATCCATCATCCTCAATGAGGACGAGCCGGAAAAAACCGTCCAGGTCGGTAAGGCCCTAGAACCAGGAATCAAGGAAGAGCTGATAAACTTCCTCAGGAGGAGACAGAGTGTCTTCGCATGGAGTCACGCAGACATGCCTGGCATCGAACCTGAGGTCATGAGCCACAAGCTCAACGTAGACAGAGATGCCAGGCCGATCAAGCAGAGACAAAGAGTGTACTCCAGGGAGAAGTATGACGTCATCCGGGAAGAGGTAAAAAAATTAGAAGAGGCTGAGTTCATAAGAGAGGTCACCTACCCGAAGTGGCTCTCAAATGCAGTCATCGTGCCTAAGGCCAATGGGAAGTGGTGAATGTGTGTAGATTTCACTGACTTGAACAGGTCTTGCCCGAAAGACAGCTATCCCTTACCTAGGATAGACCAGATGGTGGACGCAACGGCAGGGCACGAGCTCATGAGCTTTATAGATGCTTATTCAGGCTACAACTAAATCTTCATGGATGCTGAAGACTCTGAGAAGACATCCTTCATTACTGACAAAGGGACGTACTGTTACAAGGTGATGCCCTTCGTTCTGAAAAATGCGGGGGCAACGTATCAACGTCTTGTCAATAAGATGTTCGAGGAACAAATAGGTAATGCCATGGAGGTGTATGCGGACGATATGATAACGAAGAGTTTGAAATCCTGCACTCACGTAGCCGACCTTGAGAAGACCTTCGACGTCATGGACTCGTACAGAATGAAGCTCAACCCAGCGAAGTGTGTCTTCGGGGTAGGAGCCGGGAAGTTCTTGGGGTTCATCGTTAATCAGAGAGGGATTGAAGCAAACCCTGAGAAAATCAAGGCATTGCTCGACATGAAGACTCCTAGGAGTATCAAGGATGTCCAGAGACTCACCGGAAGAGTGGCTGCCCTTAACAGGTTTGTTTCTAGGGCGACAGACAAGTGTTTTCCATTCTTTAAAGTCCTAAGAAAGGCCTTCCAGTGGGACAAAAAGTGTGAAAAAGCCTTCAACCAACTCAAGTCCTACTTGGGGTCTCCCTTATTCCTGTCTCGGCCCGTCACGGGGGAAAGGTTGTTTGTGTATCTAGCAGTCTCTGAATCAGCCATCAGTGCGGCTATCATACGGGAAGAGGATGGGATCCAGAAGCCTGTGTACTTCAACAGTAAGGCTCTTCAAGGGTCTGAACAGAATTATCCCCAAATGGATAAGTTGGCTTATGCACTAATACACGCCTCAAGGAAAATAAAGCCTTACTTCCAAGCTTACTCTATGGTAGTCCTCACTGACTCCCCACTAAGGCAGGTTCTGCACAAGCCTGAGAAGTCTGGAAGATTGATGACCTGGGCCATCGAGCTAGGAGAGTATGATCTTACCTACCAGCCAAGGACAACCATCAAGGGGCAGGCCCTCGCAGACTTTGTTACAGAATTCACCTGGGAAGAGGTCGATAAGAGTTTGGAAGAGGGCGAGATAGAGAAAGGCTTGGATGATGGCGAAGAGACGAACCGTAGTGTCTTTCGAGATTCAGAAGAAACTGCTCCAAACGTCTTCTGAGGCTGAAAAGAGGTCATCCCAGGCAAAACCCGGAGCAGAGTAGAAGAGAACGAAGAGGATCGATACCTCTTCAAGAAGGGGGTAATGAGAGAAGGGGTCTTCTCATCAGATGTAGACGTATGGAGCCTCTTCGTTGATGGCTCTTCCTGTAATAGTGGAAGCGGCGCGGGGCTAATACTCTCGGCTCCAGATGGCACCAACATTGAATATGCCTTGAGATTCAACTTCCAGGCCTCAAACAACGAGTCTGAGTATGAGGCCATGATAGCAGGTCTCTTATTGGCAACAACTCTTCGAGTAAAGCGACTCCTACTCCATAGCGACTCAAGGTTGGTTGTCAATCAAGTGTTGGGGGTATACGAGGCCAAAGATGAAAGGATGGCCAAGTACTTAAAGAAGGTAAGAAGGTTGTTAGAGTATTTTGAAGAAGCAAAGCTGAAGAGAGTGCCTCGGCCGAACAACAGTCACGCTGATGCATTGGCAAGGCTGGCCTCGGTAATGAAGACAGATTTGCAAAGGACCATTCCAATCTAGGTCTTAAGAAAAGCAAGCATCGAGGAGGATGAGGTATGTAGCCCTTGTCACAATGTGAACCTGGGGGACTCATGGATCGACCCGCTCGTTAGATACCTAAGAGATGGAGAGCTACCTGAGTCCAAGATGGAAAGGAGAAAGTTGAGGTACAGGGCTGCCAAGTTTTTAATAGTAGGAGACGTCTTGTACAAAAAGGGGTTTCTATTGCCTCTCCTCAGATGTGTGCATCCCATCGAAGTACCCCAGATCTTACAGGAGGTTCATGAGGGTTCTTGTTCTAGCCACATAGGTGGAAGGCCTTTAGCCAAGAGGATCATCACTCAGGGATACTAGTGGCCTACCTTGTCTAAGGACACTACAGACTATGTGAAGAGGTGCGACAAATGTCAAAGGTTCGCCACTATCCCTCATCAACCCCATCAGCCTATGAAGTCAATCTCTTCTCCATGGCCATTTGCGGTGTGGAGAATTGACTTAGTAGGACCTTTGCCAAGAGCTGTCAACATCTATAGATTCTTGATAGTTGCCATTGACTACTTTTCAAAGTGGATAGAGGCAGAACCGATGATAACAATTACAGAGCAGAAGACCTTCCAGTTCATTTGGAAGAACATCATATGCAGATATAGCCTCCCAAACACTCTCATCTCAGATAATGGGACCCAGTTCAAGAACTCCTCCTTAAAAAAGTATTGCCTAAGAGTGGGGATTAAGCAATTCTTCTCATCTCCTGGTCGACCTCAGGCAAACGGCCAGACCGAGGTCACAAACAGAACAATCTTGGACGGAATCAAGAAGAGGTTAGAAGATGCGAAGGGGAGATGGACATAAGAGGTCTATGCAGTGCTATGGGCCTACAGAACCACGACAAAGACACCAACAGGAGAAACCCCATTCATGCTGGCACATGGCTCAGAGGCCGTCATACCAACGGAAGTAGGACTGCCAACTCATCGGATTCAGACCTACAACCCTGATAGCAATGGGGAAAAGAGGAGGCTAGACCTGGATCTTATCGAAGAAAGAAGGGAAGACGTAGAGGTCAGAAAAGCAGCCTACCAGCAGAGGGCAGCGAAATTCTACAACCAGAGGGTGAAGTCAAGACCCATTGCAGTGGGAGACCTAGTGCTAAAGAAGACCCTACAGAAGGCAAATAAGCTACACCCAAACTGGCATGGCCCCTACAAAGTAACGGAAGAGGTTGTGCCTGGCACTTACAGGCTAAAAAACCTAGAAGGAGAACCTTTCACTAACCCATGGAATGCTGACCATCTCAAGAGATATTACATATGATGTTGCATGGAATTTTATGTAAGTGTACTATCTTACTGAAAAGAGGTTATCAATAAAGATCAGTTTCCATATCAGTTCTTGCTTCGTTCTTTAGACCAGTAATTTATTAAGGGCTAACATCTTAGGTGATGACCTCAGACCCTCATAACATCACTCGATGGTGACGAGGTCTGAGCTCAGACACCTTAACAGATGACCTCAGACTCTTAACATCATTAACTTGGTGAATTGAGGATAGCATCTTAGGTGATGACCTCAGACCCTCATAACATCACTCGGTGGTGATGAGGTCTGAGCTCAGACACCTTAACAGATGACCTCAGACTCTTAACATCATTAACTTGGTGAATTGAGGATAACATCTTAGGTGATGACCTCAGACCCTCATAACATCACTCGGTGGTGACGAGGTCTGAGCTCAGACACCTTAACAGATGACCTCAGACTCTTAACATCATTAACTTGGTGAATTGAGGATAACATCTTAGGTGATGACCTCAGACCCTCATAACATCACTCGGTGGTGACGAGGTCTGAGCTCAGACACCTTAACATATGACTTCAGACTTTTAACATCATTAACTTGGTGAATTAAGGATAACATCTTAGGTTATGACCTCAGACCCTCATAAAATCACTCGGTGGTGACGACGTCTGAGCTCAGACACCTTAACAGATGACCTCAGACCCTTAACATCATTAATTTGGTGAAAGTGTGAGGCTAACGTCTTAGGTGATGACCTCAGAGCTTAATTACAATTCAGTGGTGAAGAAACCTGAGGCCATAATTATTGAGTATAAACAAGAACACTACAACAAAGTAATAGAAGAGATTGACATTCAGTAACAGGAAGAGATCATATGGCATTCACAGACATTGATTACAAATATTCCTTACATAATACCGAGGTGTTACAAGTTACAAAATACAAATTTTTGTTACAAGTTAAAAAAAAAGACTAAAGGTCTGAGGGGGGAATAATGACAGTCTCGGCTAGGTTGACTTGATCAGCGTTGGTCACCTCGGACACATCATCAGCATGGTATGTCCCTCCGAGCTCGGTCCCTCCCAGAGTTACGGTCTCGGCTGGAGCAGCAGCCTCGTCCTCCACCTCTTGAAGCGCCTGAGCAAATTGAGGGTCAACAAAGCCGAGACCCACAAAGTCAGAGGCCTTTAGAGTGCCGACCTCTTTTTCTCTAACTGCAGCCCATTTGGTAGTGGCCTTGATACCTCTTTCAAGATATTCAAAGCCAAAACCCATGAACTCGTCTGAGCCTTTGTACTCAGAAATTATTTTGGGGGAGGCATCTTCAAGGGCAACTTTGACAGCCGCGCTGACCTTCTGCTGCAGGACATCATCTTTGGCCTTCAGGGCTTTGGCGTGATCCTTTACGAGCAGAGAGATTTCTTTTTCCAACCCCTTGACCTTATTTTCAGAGTTTTGCAGCTCTGACTTCAGACGGTCTACTTCAACATTCAGGGCACTCTCAACCTTCTCGGCCTCTTGCCCCTTCTGGATAAGGGGCAATTTCCTCATAGCCCAGTTTGATAGCTGATACATGGCAGTCACTCCCTGTACATTTAATGAAGAGGTTAAGCGGGAGAAAAATCAGATGTCGCACTTGTAAAATTTTGACAATGGAACAAATCATACCTGGACGGCTCTGTGAAGGCCAAATTCAACCAGCAGGGAGGTGTCCATAGCTCTGTAGAAACGCTTGTCGGCCTCGGTCATTACAGAGGCGAGTGCGTCCATGGCCTTCTTGCTGTTGCCGACCACACTATCAGTCAGCTTCAGCTGATCCAGATGAGCCGTCAGGATGTCGGCTGAAGAAATTGGAAGTGCAGCATCTGAGGCCTTCTTTTGCCTCAAGGTCGGCCTCTGATCCTCATAGGCATGGGCTTCTGGGGCCCTCTTCTTGGAAGCTTGGGATTTTGATGTTGAGGGAGCTGGGGGAGGAGCGTTCAGACCAGCCTTTTTGGCAAGCCTCATCAAGCTCGGAGCAGCCATGTCCCACAGTTCGTCTCGTATGTCTTGTGGTCGCTCTGCAAAAGTTAAAATATATAGGTCAGAAATCAGACATGAATGAGTTCAGAGGTTAGACTTGAAATAACTTACTCATTCAGACATGAATGAGTAAGTTATACCATTGACGGTCTTAAGAGCTTCATACGATGGAGGTCCTTTAACCACTGTTAAAAGGAGCCGCAAATAAAAAAGATCATCTGAATTTGGGGAGGCAAAATACATTCGACCAATTGAATAACCTTGCGTTCTTGGAGATCTCGTAGTCCACGTCTTAGGTTCTTTATTCCAAGCAAAATTTTGTGGAAACTCTTGGTATGTGAAAACGCTTGCAAATGAATTTGATGCACATGTGGCAAAGAATTCAGTCAAAGTGGTCTTTTGATTAGAAGCTCTAGACATAATTGTTTCCACAAAATCATTTGGATTAAATGAAACCCGATGCATTCCCGATAAATGAAGCGCTAACCGAACAACATTGGGAATTTCTTCATGCATTGGATTACCAAATAATCGCCAAGCAGCTTCAGGCGGTCCAATGTACCTCGCATCAAGTTATTGTTGGATCTCATCAAATCATCCTAAAACCATTGTAGTGCGATCAAAACCCTTAAATATGTACTTGTTAATATATTTTACACATCTCAACCCCGCACAAACTTCCACATTAATATGACAATCGAACATTCTAGAAAGATATGGATTATACGGCACAAAATCTTTGTTACATACTACTTTCCCTCCAGCAACAATGTACTTTCGACCATCATTACGTCGACGATATATTGGATATCCATCTTGATCCATAGTCATGTAATCTGCCCAAGCTCGAGGATATTTCTTTGTACATCTACCATTTTCCATGCACAGGGCGTTGGGGTTTTGGGGACCGCAAGGACCATGTACCATACAACCCAAGATTGTCTTGAATAGGGTGGGATCTTCCTTCGGATCGGGCAATTCAGCACATACAATTTTATCCACCTGATCACATGTCTTAATTTTACTTCTGCTTTCCAAAAAAAAAAAAGAACATGAACATGTGGCAAACCCCTCTTTTGAAATTCAGTAGTAAAAACGTGCACGACTTTCCTACCGAAAACATTATTACTTCTCACCTCCTTCATCATCGCCTTTCTTTTCATCTCAAACACGTGAGCTACAATGTCGATCTGAAGAATGTTGATGTGCCAATAAAGATCCAAAAATTTCAGGCCAACTGGGATTTGCAGTCATAGTAAGGAATATATCTGGATGTTGATGATAACGTGTGATGGCCATTGAATCTTGAAAAATTTCAAACATATGCCTAGCACTACCAGTGAAGGAAGATGGTAAAATTCTATGTTTACCAATTTCATTTTCACTAAACCCATCTACTATACCTTCATCAAGTCCAGTATACAAATCAACACGCAAGTCGGATTGATTAAAACGGTAGTAGGTCAAATGATTCTGCTCAGTTGAAGCCCAAGCATCAACAATGAATTCTTGAAATAATTTCCCCGCTCTAAGAATTGTGGAGTATTCATTTGCTCGTTCGAAGATACGATAACCATAATAGTTAAGTTTAGTCAACCGATGACCTAAATCGGGTTGTCCACTGACTACATCCCAACGTGTCATATCAGGTTCCCATCCGAGCTCACCGAGAGGGAACAATAGCACATAGTGCAACGGTAAGTACGCCGAGTGACACTCACTAATTCACATCAATTGATTATATCCCTTCAAGCGAAGAATGATATCTCTCATCACACTCAATTGAGAACCATCTCCAGGTAATACAACTGCAATCTCCTCACTTGATGGTAAATTATACCGCCGTCAATCTTTTGACTTGCTATAATGTAAATAAGCTGGTACATTCACATTTATTGTATTTACCTGCTCTAAAATAGCACATGCCTGTCAAAATTTTGATGAAAAGGGATTAGTGGTCAACAAACAATCTTGAATAATTCCAAGAACATGTGACACCCCGACTAATTAAATACCGGGTAGCTACTCCTTTACTAAATTAATATAAAATGCCAAGTAGGTTCAGTTAATATCATCACTGTCGAAAACATTTTAATGATTACTAACCACCTAGTATTTAAAAAGTGAGTTTCCAAATTTTAAGTTAACTCTGATTAACATGCAATAATAGGATAATGAAAGAATATCAACCATTCACCATAACGAAGCAATAGAATAACCAACAAAATAATAAGTCCGGAGGAAAACTCCTCACAACAATCCCACAACTGAACTAAGTAAAACAATGTAACCTGAATTAATTACATGCCAAAAGTCTGAAAAATCCGAAATATGAAATGTTTCTAATAGAAATGGGCGACATGCCCTACAACTGATGGAAGATGAATATAGAGTCAAGATAGATGAAGCGTCTACTAGCAAAGTCCTGTAACTTCCACAAACAGCTACAGCTCGTCACCTGAATGAGGATCCTAAGCATGGTGTCCTTGTGGCTGGGCACCTAAAATAATTTTTACAAATATAGATTTGAAAGCAAACGGGTCAGAGCCCGAAAGTGGAGAGTATTTAAAAATAGCAAGTGCTTTAATGACTTTAAACAATGAATGCAAAATACATGTTAGGACGTGCACTCGCATGCAATACTCTCCTCTCAACTAATTGTGCACTCCTAACGAATAGCACCCATCTAAGTGATATCTTCCTCTAACTAATCTGACATGAGTTCTATCCTTTCTACTCGATTCTCATTATACATTCTAACGTCAACAATTAAGTAGAGGGCTTTACTTAAACTCAGATTCTCAATTATTAACAATACAATTCATTACAGGTTATCCCTTTGTAGTTACCCAAAATTTATACTCACAATACCAACATGAAAGTTCTCATTAATTTAAGTGTATATTAGTAACTCCATAAATATACAATACAAGCACCCGAGACTAAGCTGCGGTGCACACATACTCTTCTATCCATCCCGGTACATCACGTACATAAGGATCACGCATTCCGAATCTCTCAGGAATCATTCTCAGATAATAGCAAATCACAAACAATGGAGGCGAACACAATCACATCACATGGGTCACGCACATACCTATGCTCCCACGATCAGCAGACTTATTAACATCCCAATAAGTTCTTCTTTGACCTATGTTCTCGAGGTACCAATCTAAATCCGGGAAACACAAGGATTAGAGGGACCTAAGCGAACGTAAACTTCCCGTGATAGCAAGTATGGTAGGTATGTCATACACATAAAATCATATACATATACTAAGTATACACACATCTTAGTAATCACCGTAATTTATTTATGGTACACTTCTCATTCTCGTACCGACTTATAATGTTTCACAATTCATAAGTTCCCGATTAATTCAATTATTTAAGCCGTTAATAATTCTCGCATCGTAATAGTCACTCACGTCCTATTCCACAATTTCCATTCAATTCAAATCACACTTCTATGTTTTACTCCTCAATATATCCCAAATATCCCAACTATATCAATTTATCATCAAGGGAATGTTATCTCTACAATTAAACAAGGTTACGGGACACGCGAAATCAAAACAGGCCAAAAAGCCTAAACTGTCAGCTCGTTAGAAGTCTCGTTTGAACGAGGCTGTTCGAACGAGAGTTCGTTCGAATGAACTGGGCATCTAACGAGATCTCATTCGAACGAAAGACATCGAACGAACATCCCTCTCGTTAGAAGGCACACTGTCAACTCTTTAGAAGCTCATTCGAACGAGCTCGTTCGAACGACATGGGCAGGTCTTCTAACGAGAGGCCAGTTTCGAGCCCAGAATTTCCTATCTCGTTTTTTCACCAATTTCCTCTCCTCAAAACTCCTCTAAAAATTATTCCAACAATATTTTAAGGTTCCTAAACATTCCTAGGTCATAACCTAGCACATTCATGGGATCAAATCTTCATATACGACACTCAATTATTTAATTTCCCAAAGTTTCCCCCAAACCTTATGTGTATGAACCCTAGAATTCAAAGTCATCAATTTTCCATAAATAAATTCCGTTTTTACATCATGAAAAGTTGTATTTCTTTTAGCCCAATCACCCAATAACATTCTACATGCAATCCCTACATCCTAACTTGAATTTCTATCTCCAATTTCATGGGTTTTTGTCATTATCCCAAAATAATGCAATTTTTACAAATTTCTACGCATGAAAGAAGCATTCGAAGTAAATAACATAATTAAACCACTTGCCTCTAATCTTTCTCTGAATTTGAGGTTGAATCTTGAAGGTTGAATTGTCCTCTCTCTCTCTCTGCAGAATTATCTTCTCTTTCTCTCTCTACAAATTTCTTCTCTAAGGATGACAATGGAGGTGGAGGTTGGTTTTTGGCAAGTTTAAGGTTTCTAAACTTCTCCCGTAGCCCACTACCTAGATTGGGGTTGGAAATGGCTTAGTGGGTTAAGACTAAGTCAGATTTTTAACTCTAATTTTCGTGGGTTTTAATCCCCAAAATTCCCAAATTACCAAAATACCCTTCTAAGTTGTTGGTATGGCCTAAAAATGCCCCGAGACCCAAACTAAACTCTCGGCTAGTGTTTTCTGACTATTTCGACCCTTCCGAATGCATTGGCGCACTCAAAATGAACATACGGTTAATAGAAATAAAATTTACTTTTTAATTAAAATAATTATATTCCTGACGCGACTGTCACACGCGTCCCAACAAAAATTCCAAATTGCCGTATTTCAATCTCACGACAAATTTCATGATTCAATATTCATATATAGCCATATATACTCATTAAAATCAAAGACCAACTCGCATCTCGCTAGTATTTTTATCCGAATTAATTTCCAATTAATACACATTTAATTCAATTAATCCCATAAATAAATATCATAAAAATACGGGGTATTACATACTTCCCCCTAATAACAGAATTTCTTCCCGAAATTTGGAACTAGAAAGTACCTGGTAAGAACAACTCTGGATAACGTTCGCGCATCTCATCCTCGCGCTCCCATGTGGACTCCTCGACATTATGATGTCGCCACTGAACACGCACTAACGGGACTATCTTTGACCGCAGTTTCCGTTCACTTCGGTCCAATATAGCAATCGCCCCCTCCTCGTAGGAGCTATCAGGCTGGAGATCGATGTCCTCCAAAGAAATGAGAGAATGAGCCAAATCGTCTCTAAGATATTTCCTTAGCGAGGAAATATGAAACACATCATGAATCCGATGCAAATGCTCCGGTAACCCAAGTCTATATGTAATAGACTCAATCCGTTCGATGATAGGGAATGGCCCCACATATCTCGGTGCCAACTTCCCCTTCTTCCCAAATCGCATAATCCCCTTCATAGGAGATACTCTGAGTAAAACTTGGTCCCCCACTTGAAACTCCCTGAAGAACCTTTTCGCATCAGCATAGCTCTTTTGCCGATCCTGAGCTACCCAAATGAGACTCCGTATCAAATCTATCCTTGCCAAAGTATCCTGAATTACTTCCAGCCCAAGTAGTTTGTTGTCCCCCACCTCCAACCAACATGCTGGGGAACGACAAGGTCTACCGTACAACACCTCAAATGGATCCATGCCAATGGTGAACTGGTAGGAGTTGTTGTAAGCAAACTCCACCAGTGGAAGATACTGCTCCCATCCACCCCTGAAATCAATGATGCACATACGCAACATGTCCTCCAACATCTGGTTTGTACGCTCGATTTGCCCATCGGTCTGCGGGTGATACGCCGTACTCAATCGCAATTCCGTGCCCATGGATTCCTAAAAAATTTCCCAAAATCGTGAAACAAATATCTTGTCTCGGTCAGACACGATATTTAGGGGCACACCGTGAAGTCTCACTATCTCTGCAATAAAGAGCTGGGCATACTGTCCCGTAGTGTAGTCTGTCCTTACGGGTAGAAAATGAGCGACTTTGATCAACCTGTCCACAATTACCCAAATGGAGTCGTGACCTCTCTGTGACGTAGGCAACCCCGTGATAAAGTCCATGGATATGCTCTCCCACATCCACATCGGGACCTCCAATGGTTGTAGAATTCCTGCCGGTCTCTGATGATCCACTTTTACTAGATGACAAGTGGCGCATTTAGAAACAAACATGGCAATATCTCTCTTCATCCCGCTCCACCAATACTGTCGTCTCATGTCTTGGTACATTTTGTCCCCACCGGGATGTACCGCGAACCGTGAGCCGTGCGATTCTGCCATTACCTCGTGCCGCAATTCCTCCCCTTACAGAACTACCAATCTCCCATTGAAGCGTAATCCCCCGTATGAGCTAACGGTATATGACTCGGCTCCCTCTGCTAGTAATCGAACTATCTGCTCCTAACAGAACGAGTCATTTGCCTGGGCCTTTACCACCTTCGTGATAATCTGCGGCGTAACAGTCATCACAGACATGAATGATCGGGCCACTGCATCATGGTGTCCCAACTCCTTCCACTTGGCCTTCCACACCCCTTCCACCTCATCTACTGGCCTACGGCTCAACGTGTCTGCTACCATGTTAGCCTTCCCCGGGTGATATTGGATATCAAACTGATAGTCCTTCACAAACTCAAGCCACCTTCGCTGCCGCATATTCAACTCCTTCTGCGTGAATAGGTACTGTAGGGACTTGTGGTCCGTGAACAATCGAAACTTCTCCCCTAAAAGATAATGTCTCCAAATCCGAAGGGCAAATACCACTGCCGCTAACTCCAAGTCATGAGTGGGGTAATTCTTCTCGTCAGGCTTTAGCTTACGGGAAGCATAAGCTATGGCCTGACTCTCCTGTTGCAATACACCTCCAAGTCCTTGTAAGGACGCATCGGTGTAGACTAGATACTCAACTCCCGGTCTCGGCAATGCTAACACAGGTGTTGAGGTCAACTTATCCTTCAACTCATCAAATGCCAACTGACAGGCATCACTCCAGATGAATGGCACACTCTTATGAGTCAGATGTGTCGAAGGACCCGCTATCTTCGAAAATCCCCGAATGAACCTCCTATAGTATCCTGCTAGGCCCAAGAAACTACGGATCTCAGTCGGTGTCGTGGGCTGTCCCCACTCCCTCACCGCGGATACCTTCCCCGGATCAACAGATATCCCCCGGTCGAAAATAATATGCCCCAAAAATTGAACCTCCTTCAGCCAAAACTCGCACTTCTCATATTTTGCATACAGCTCGTTCTGACGTAGCGTCTGCAAAACCTGCCTCAAATGCTCTGCGTGCTCCTCCTCTATCTGGGAGTAAACCAGAATAT
This sequence comes from Sambucus nigra, assembly GCA_949130495.1. NCBI lineage: Eukaryota > Viridiplantae > Streptophyta > Magnoliopsida > Dipsacales > Adoxaceae > Sambucus > Sambucus nigra. Next base: position 283,867,069 of record OX422208.1, read on the forward strand.
CATCAATGAAGACAATGATGAACTGATCAAGGAACTCTCTGAACACCCTATTCATCAAGTTCATAAACACGGCTGGAGCATTGGTCAAGCCAAAAGGCATAACCCGAAACTCGTAGGAACCATATCTCGTTAAGAATGCAGTCTTCGAGACGTCCTCCTCCCTGATACGCAACTGATGGTATCCCGATCGTAAATCAATCTTTGAGAAGAAATAAGCTCCCCTCAACTGGTCGAATAAGTCATCGATTCGGGCAACGGATACTTATTTCGTATCGTGACTTTATTCAACTCCCGGTAATCCACACACAACCTCAACGATCCATACCTCTTCTTCACGAACAACACAGGGGCACCCCACGGCGAAGTACTCCTCCGGATAAACCCCTGTCCCAACAACTGCTCAATCTGATCCCGTAACTCTCTCATTTCAGCTGGAGTCATACGGTAAGGTGCGCGGGTAATAGGTCGAGTTCCCGGCATCAAGTCGATCACAAAATCTATCTCTCTACTCGGAGGTAATCCAGGTATATCCTGAAATACATCGGCAAACTCTCAAACAATCGGAATCGAATCAAGTGGTATCACCACTTCCTTAGAGGTCTCCTCCTCTATATAGTACAAATGAGTGGACGATCCTCCCTCAGGACGAGGCATCGCCACTAAAAACATCTCCTGACCGGGAATGGCAAAGATAATACATCTACTGAAACAGTCAATCATGGCTCGATACGCAACTAGACAATCCATGCCAATAATGGCATCATACTCGGTCATATCTAATACAAACATATCTGCGAGTAAAGTAAACCTCCCGATCTCTATACCCACGCCTCTATATACAAGGGAAATCACTGAACCCCTACTCAACGGTGAATCTACGCAAGTAACCGTGCTCTCGGCGGTGTCTAACAACCCAATGGTGCGTGAAAATCTCATAGCAATAAAACAGTGTGTAGCCCCCGTGTCAAACAAAATACGCCCCATAGTCCCCTGAATAGAGAACATACCCTCAATGACTGGTGGATCCTGTGGGGTTGCGGCCTGCTGAAGCTGATATACTCTCCCATACTGCAGCTGCCCCTGCTGAACTGGGATCGCTGGAATGGGTGGTAATGCTGCCATCTGTGGTGGCGCCGGGAGGGCGGCGGGAAACATGGGCCTCTGCGGCTCCTGTCGAGCACCCTGCTGCTGCTGCGGGGCCCTGCCCCTATCCGGACAATCCTGGCATTTATGGCCAGTCTTGCCACAAACGTAACACTTCCCCGGGAAGTTCCCCCCTCTCTGTCCCTTCTTCCCCCGGCCCTGGTGGCCGTTACCGTTCCTCCCCTAGCCCTGCTAGCCCTGCTGAAACTGTTGTTGGCCATTCTGACCCTGCTGGCCCTGATGGCCGTTCGGACCCTAATGGCCCTGCCGGAAACCTCCCTGTCCATGCCTGAAATTTCCCGATCTGAACCTCTTGTGATCCCCCTGCTGGGAACCCTGGTCACCCTGTCTCTGCCCCTGAACAGATTGTGCCCCACTGGCACCATGTCCTCCAGTCCTGCCCTGATGGCTAGACTCTCCCGATCTCTTGCCTTCAGCCATGTGAAAGCGATGATCCTGGCAGTGTAACAGTGCAACGTTAACCACATCAGAGTAAGTGGCCAACGATAGATTCCCCAATAAATGCTGACGGATCCTCCAAGTCAACCCGTCTGTAAATTTCTGTGTCTTCTTCTCTTCTGGCGGTATCTCATTCGGAACAATATTCAAAAGATTTGTGAATTCAGCCTCATATTCGGCCACAGTCTTACCTTCCAGCCTAAGATTCATCAACTTCCTCCTCATTTCTGTGTGAACAGCTGACGGAAAGTACTTGCGGTCGAACCGCACCCAAAACTCCTGGATTGTGAGAGTATCTCTCTCCTCCACGGTGGTAATAGACTCCCACCACTGTAGTGCAGATCCAACTAGCTTAAAGGTATCTAGTATCTGCTTCTGGACATCGGTGCACTCATACATCCTCAGGTGCCGCTGAATGTCCTTCCTCCACTGACTCGAAACCACAATATCGGAGCTACCTGCGAATTCCGGTGGGTGTGCTTTCTGAAAAGCATCACGTACGCGCTCCCAAGCAGACGGGAATGCATGTGCCTGAACTGGCGCGGATATTGGCGCCTGAGGTGGTGCCTGCTGAACTACGGCTAGTGCGACATTTACCGCCTGGGCCACAATGGCTGCAACCTCGGCGGCATTCATCGTGCCCTGAACTGGTGCGGGTTGTGGTTCTGGCATTGCATCCCTGGGAACCCGTTGTGCACGTCGTGGAGGCATCTGAAATAAGAATAAAGTTTATAAGTTCGCGGTTATAAACTTAAAATAGCTGAAGAACGTAGCGTATACAAAAGAATGCAACAATCCTAAAATATAGGGCTCTACATCAAAGAAAGCTCAGCGGAAACATAATAAGCCGTACAGATCCTAAAGGACACTAGAACCTGATGCTCTGATACCACCTGTGACACCCCGACTAATTAAATACCGGGTAGCTACTCCTTTATTAAATTAATACAAAATTCCAAGTTGGTTCAGTTAATAGCATCATTGTCGAAAACATTTTAATGATTAGTAACCACCTAGTATTTAAAAAGTGAGTTGCCAAATTTTAAGTTAACTCTAATTAACATGCAATAAGAGGATAATGAAAGAATATCAACCATTCACCATAACGAAGCAATAGAATAACCAACAAAATAATAAGTCCGGAGGAAAACTCCTCACAATAATCCCACAACTGAACTAAGTAAAACAATGTAACCTGAATTAATTACATGCCAAAAGTCTAAAAAATCTTAAATAGGAAATGTTTCTAATAGAAATGGGCGACATGCCCTACAACTGATGAAAGTTGAATATAGAGTCAAGATAGATGAAGCGTCTACTAGCAAAGTCCTATAACTTCCACAAACAGCTACAGTTCGTCACCTGAATGAGGATCCTAAGCATGGTGTCCTTGTGGCTGGGCACCTAAAATGGTTTTTACAAAAATAGATTTGAAAGAAAACGGGTCAGAGCCCGTTAAAAATAGCAAGTGCTTTAATGACATTAAAAAAAATGAATGCAAAATACATGTTAGGACGTGCACTCGCATGCAATACTCACCTCTCAACTAATTGTGCACTCCTAACGAATAGCACCCATCTAAGTGATATCTTCCTCTAACTAAACTGACATGAGTTCTATCCTTTCTACTCGATTCTCATTATACATTGTAACGTCATCAATTAAGTAGAGGGCTTTACTTAAACTCAGATTCTCAATTATTAGCAATACAATTCATTACAGGTTATCCCTTTGTAGTTACCCAAAATTTATACTCACAATACCAACATGAAAGTTCTCATTAATTTAAGTGTATATTAGTCACGCCATAAATATACAATACAAGCACCCGAGACTAAGCTGCGGTGCACACATACTCTGCTATCCATCCCAGTACATCACGTACATAAGGATCACGCATTCCGAATCTCTCAGGAATCGTTCTCAGATAATAGCAAATCACAAACAATGGAGGCGAACACAGTCACATCACATGGGTCACGCACATACATACGCTCGCACGATCAGTAGACTTATTAACATCCCAATAAGTCCTTCTCTGACCTATGTTCTGGAGGTACCAATCTAAATCCGGGCAACACAAGGATTAGAGGGCCCTAAGAGAACGTAAACCTCTCGTGATAGCAAGTATGGTAGGTATGTCATACACATAAAATCATATACATATACTAAGTATACACACATCTTAGTAATCACCGTAATTTATTTATGGTACACTTCTCATTATCGTACCGACTTATAATGTTGCACAAGTCATAAGTTCCTGGTTAATTCAATTATTTAAGCCGTCAATAATTCTCGCATCGTAATATTCACTCACGTCCTATTCCACAATTTCCATTCAATTCAAATCACACTTCTATGTTTTACTCCTCAATATATCCCAAATATCCCAACTATATCAATTTATCATCAAGGGAATGTTATCTCTACAATTAAACAAGGTTACGGGACACGCGAAATCAAAATAGGCCAAAAAGCCTAAACTGTCAGCTCGTTAGAAGTCTCGTTCGAACGAGGCTGTTCGAACGAGAGTTCGTTCGAACGAACTGGGCATCTAACGAGATCTCGTTCGAACGAAAGACATCGAACGAACATCCCTCTCGTTAGAAGGAAAACTGTCAACTCGTTAGAAGCTCGTTCGAACGAGCTCGTTCGAACGACCTGGGAAGGTCTTCTAACGAGAGGCAAGTTTCGAGCCCAGAATTTCCTATCTCATTTTTTCACCAATTTCCTCTCCTCAAAACTCCTCTAAAAATTATTCCAACAATATTTTAAGGTTCCTCAACATTCCTAGGTCATAACCTAGCACATTCACGGGATCAAATCTTCATATACAACACCCAATTATTTAATCTCCCAAAGTTTCCCCCAAACCTTATGTGTATGAACCCTAGAATTCAAAGTCATCAATTTTCCATAAATAAATTACATTTTTGCATCATGAAAAGTTGTATTTCTTTTAGCCCAATCACCCAATAACATTCTACATGCAATCCCTACATCATAACTTGAATTTCTATCTCCAATTTCATGGGTTTTTGTCATTATCCCAAAACAATGCAATTTTTACAAATTTCTACGCATGAAAGAAGCATTCGAAGTAAATAACATAATTAAACCACTTGCCTCTAATCTTTATCTGAATTTAAGGTTGAATCTTGAAGGTTGAATTGTCCTCTCTCTCTCTCTGCAGAATTCTCTTCTCTTTCTCTCTCTACAAATTTCTTCTCTAAGGATGACAATGGAGGTGGAGGTTGGTTTTTGGCAAGTTTAAGGTTTCTAAACTTCTCCCGTAGCCCACTACCTCGATTCGGGTTGGAAATGGATTAGTGGGTTAAGACTGAGTCAGATTTTTAACTCTAATTTTCGTGGGTTTTAATTCCCAAAATTCCAAAATTACCAAAATACCCTTCTAAGTTGCCGGTATGGCCTAAAAATGCCCCGGGACCCAAACTAAACTCCCGGCTAGCGTTTTCTAACTATTTCGACCCTTCCGGACGCATTGGCACACTCAAAACGAACATACGGTTAATAGAAATAAAATTTACTTTTTAATTAAAATAATTATATTCCTGACGCGACTGTCACACGCGTCCTAACAAAATTTCTAAATTGGTGTATTTCAATCTCACGACAAATTTCATGATTCAATATTCATATATAGCCATACATACTCATTAAAATCAAATACTAACTCGCATCTCGCTAGTATTTTTATCCGGATTAATTTCCAATTAATACACATTTAATTCAATTAATCCCATAAATAAATATCATAAAAATACGGGGTATTACAGAACATCCCTTCTTAGTTGTGGATTTCGGCGCTCGCGAATATCCAAAGTAGCATCAAGATCATAAATATAAAGCTGAGCATAACTTCCTTCCTGCCCTTCTTCGGGTAATAAGGTTCCAGACCGATGACGCAATTCGCCATGAATGGTAAAAGATGTAGGACCCCGTCCAGTAAGTAGTTTATCATCCAGTTGTACTCCAAGACTGGTAAAGGCATTAGCAGCATTATATTGTCTAGTAAATCTTCGAAATGAGTCTGACTGAACATCATTACCATCGTATAAAGATTTGATCTCGAGCGGAGACTCATTCAAGGATGGTAACCTTATTTTACCTTGTAAACAACATTGACCAAACAACGGATGTACAATTGAAGAATTGCTCAACTTTTCCCCAAGCCAATGTAGGGCCAAACAATAAGGACACTCAACATTCATCATTCCAAGAAAATGTCTACCCAGGCCAAAAGCATGTTCCCTGTACAATAACAATAAATTTATTTTAGAAAGTGAAATAAGGCAGTGTTTGAAGCAAAAAAGATGCAGCATGGAATATAATGCAGTTCATGTTATTTTCATTGGAATTTTCATTGGAATTGCATTATAACTAATCATTATGCAAAAATGCATACTCCATAATTCTTAAATAATAGTTGATGATAGCAGATCATAACTGATTGCATTATAACTGATCAGTTATGATCTGCATTATAATTGATCAGTTACCTATGATAACAGATCATAGGTAATGCAGTATGTAGATCATAACTGATCATATCAGTTATTTTAATTGCGATTCATGTTATTTTCATTGGAATTTTCATTCGAATTGCATTATAATTGATCAGTATGCAAAAATGCATACTCCATAATTCTTAGATAATAGCGATGATAGCAGATCATAACTGATCAGTTATGATCTGCATTATAATTGATCAGTTACCTATGATAAAAAATCATAGGTACTGCAGTATGTAGATCATAACTGATCATATCAGTTATTTTAATTACGATTCATGTTATTTCATTGGAATTTTCATTCGAATTGCATTATAACTGATCAGTATGCAAAAATGCATACTCCATAATTCTTAGATAATAGCGATGATAGCAGATCATAACTGATTGCATTATAACTGATCAGTTATGATCTGCATTATAATTGATCAGTTACCTATGATAACAGATCATAGGTAATGCAGTATGTAGATCATAACTGATCATATCAGTTATTTTAATTGTGATTCATGTTATTTTCATTAGAATTTTCATTCGAATTGCATTATAACTGATTAGTGTGCAAAAGTTCATACTCCATAATTCTTAGATAATAACGATGATAGCAGTATGGAGTATGCAGTATGCAGATCATAGGTAATAGCTGATGAGTATGCAATTTGCAGCATGTAGATCATAATTGATTAGTATGCAGTATAATAGCTGATGATAACTATGCAAAAATGCAGTATGCAGTATGCAGATCATAGGTAATAGCTGATGATAGCAGATCAGTTATGATCATAAGTAATAACTGACCCGGCATAGGTAATACCTACGGATGTAGCATAGTTATGATCATAGTTATGATCATAGGTAATAACTGATCCGACATAGTTATGATCATAGGTAACTAAATGGCATTAACAAAATGATATTAACTAAATGAAACTAACTAAATGATTGAAAGTAAATGATATTAACTGATCAAATCAATTACTATGGATCAAATCATAGCCGATTATAGCTAATCGTAGTAGAGGTTAGATGCATCTTTAGCAGGTTTAGAAATTTCTCTGCTTTAGAAATTACTCTGCTATATAGGTTGAATTTATAATCAAAACATAGCTGATCATAGAGGTTATAGCAAAGGTTGAATTTATAGAAGTATGCAAGATCAATTACTGATCCGATCATATAAGTATGCAAGATCATAGCTAATCATACCTGATATTAGCTGATCGGATCAATTACTACGGATTCAGACTAAATAATTGAAACTAACTAAATGATATTAGCAAATCGGATCAATTAATACGGATCTAACATTCAAAGTAACATTCAAACTAAATGATTGAAGCTAACATAAATGAAACTAACTAAATGATATTAACTAAATGATATTAACTGATCAAATCAATTACTATGGATCAATTACTACGGACCTAACATTCAAACTACATGATTGAAACTAACATAATGCAACGATCAATTACTATGGATTCAAACTAATTGAAGATATGGCTCATTTTAATTACTATGGATCATTTCATAGAGAGGGGGCGAACGGACCGATTAATTTGAGGAGCTTCTTCATCTTCAAGATACAATTGTAAATGGTCGTCATCTAAATGGTCTTCAAGATCCATAAGCTGATCCATATTTGCATCTGTTTTAGTATTACAACCTGACCGCCTAGACGGCGTAATTTCACGTTCACATTCACGTTCACGACGTAGGCGCTGCGAAACGTTAGCCTTTGAGAGTCCAATTTCAAATTGTTCCTATATATGTAACGATAGAAGTAAATATGTATTGCATAATAACGAAATAAGTAAATACGATAGAAGCAAATACGTATTTCATAATAACGAAAGAGACACCTCATTAGGAACAACTTTTTCTTTGCCTTTTGCTTGTCTCCTAGAACGCGGTAGGCCAGGAAAAGGTGAAGGGCGAGAACGCGTGGTTCCACGTTCAATATACTCACGTCCACATCTCCGGCGCTGCGCAAATGCAGCCTTGGAGATTCCAATTTCAGATTGCTCCTATAACGATAGGTATTTAGAATAATGTCGAGAGTAATTTAGAACGATGTGATGTAAAGATACATACATTACTACGAACGTGATCAGCAAGGCGAGGTGTTTGACATGTTTGAGTAAGAGTAGAATGTGGAGATAGAACGCAATCAGCAAGGCTGGGTGCTTCACGTACCCCATCCCGCTGTAATGTAAGTGGAGTTATAATACTACGAATGTGATCAGCAAGGCTAGGTGTTTGACACGATTGAGCAAGAGTAGAATGTGAAGATATAACACGTTCAATCTGCTCTCGTTCATGTCGTCGCCGCTGAGAAAATGCAGCCTTTGAGATTCCACTTTCAAACTATGGCAAGAAAGGAAAAAATGTATTAAAAGTGAAACTATATTTTGCCTTTTCGAAGTACAGTCTAAAAAAAGTGAAAAGGCCTTTTCGAACATAACCCTTCGAAATAACTTTTTCTTTGCCTTTTCGCTTTGCTATACCTACATTGGAACTTGGCACAATGTTTTGATTTTGTGCCTCAATTCGAATAGTATTTATCTCAGATTCATCTCGAATAATAACACCAAGGTTTCTACGTCGTGTAAATTCAACCTATGATACCAAAAACAATTAGAACACTTTCAATGCCAAAAACAATTCAACCTACGTGTAAATACCTATGATGCTAAAGACATATCCTCACATCTTTCAACATGTTAGAACACTTCCAGACTTTAGTTCTCTGAACAAAAGAAGTAGAACCCACGAAACCCGACCTATTAAAAAAAATTGTAAATTAATTGTCCGAAATGTACAAACCCAAACCTAAGAATGTAAAAATGTAAAAACAAACCAAAACCTAAGAATGTAAATACGTAAAGGCAAGCTTCACAAAAGGCAAACTGTTTTAATGTCCGAAGCCACGAAACCCAACCTACTAATACAAAAAAGTAAATAAGTAAAGACTTATTAATACAAAAATGAAGATACGAACCTAAAAAATACTTTAGCCAAGCTTCACAAAACCGACTTATTAATACAGAAATGAAGCTACGAACCTAAAAAATACTTTAGCCAAGCTTCCCAAATCAGATACCAATAATGAATGTGGAACAACAATGAAGACTATAGCCAATACCTGTAAATACCCAAATCAGATACCAACAATGATATGAACCTAAGAATGTAAATACCTTAATAAGTAAATAACTTAATAAGTAAATACCTGTAAATACCTCCATAATGTAAATACCTGTAAATACCCAAATCAGATACCCACCTAAGAATGTGGAACAATGATATGAACCTAAGAATGTAAATAAGAATGTAAATACCTTAATAAGTAAATACTTTATCCAAGCTTCACAAAACCTCCATAATGTAATGTAAATACCTGTAAATACCCAAATCAGATACCCACCTAAGAATGTGGAACAATGATATGAACCTAAGAATGTAAATAAGAATATAAATACCATAATAAGTAAATACTTTATCCAAGCTTCACAAAACCTCCATAATGTAAATACCCAAATTAGATACCCAAAAATGAACCTAAGAATGTGACCCATAAAAGAATGTAAATACCTTAGCCAAGCTTCACAAAACCTTTAAAATATAAATACCTGAATGTAATGAAGCTATGAACGAAATAACAATGAAGCAATGCACCTATGTAAAAATCAAACAATGAAGCTAACAACCATCCATTTTGGAAAACGAAAATCAAACAATGATAGGAGACACGCGAGCGGGCGGTGAGAGGTGAGCAGGTATGGGGGGAAACGAAAATCGGGGCACAAAAATCGAGGAACAAAATTCGTGGGAAAAGGAGAAAAATGTATGGGGGGAAACGAAAATATTTGAAATCAATGGTGGTAATGATCTCAACAATCTATTTTGGAAAAATGTGTAAGGAGGTGGCATCGATCTAGACCGTTAAAAATATGTATATTTCAAAAACCAAGCTCCCATATATATATATATATATATATAATGCATTCATACCTTAGGAGTAAACGGAACAAATATTGTTGACGTAGAAAACGAGGCACACTAAACCCATCATATGATGGAGCTTTATACTCTTGGCCGCTACGTCTTCAACTAAAACGTCATATGCTTGGATGGATACACATGAACACTATCCTATGACTCAAATGTTTTTGTTTGGAATTGAGCCAACACTACATTAAGACTCAATCGGAGACTTGTGTCCTTACATGAATGTATCTAGTCAGTTTCAGATTCAGAATTCAGATTCAGGGGTACTTTTACCTCTTAACCATTCAGAGGCAATTATAATCGTTAAGCTTTTATCTTTTTTTTTAAAACAAACAACATTTAGTACCTCTTAAGTCTGAATGGTTCAGATTCAGACTTAAGAGTCGAAAACAAATGATCCCTACTCTAGTCAAATTAAGTTTCTTTTAAATGAAGGTTAAATATAAAAATTAACAATATGTGCGAAGTAATTTATATTCGATTATTAACGCTTAACTTTATTTTTTCTTAATTTACTTATTAATTCGCGCCTTAAAACAAAGGTAATCCAGACTCCTCTAATCATTTAGACATTTTTACCAACATATGGGGTGTAAACGAATATTTGAAAATCCTAATTCGTGCGATATTCGAATCCGTTTTTATAGATATTTATTAGAATAGAAATCCGAAAGAGAGGATTCGGATACAACTTTTAAATATCCTGAAAAAACGAATACAGATACGTATACTAAGGTATTTGTCAGGGATAATCCGTATCCAAAGCGGACTATCCGTACATACAGATATTCATTACAGATATCCATATCCGTACTATTAAATATATATATATATATATATATATATATATATATATATGTGTGTGTGTGTGTGTGTGTGTGTGTGTGTGTGTGTGTGTGTGTGTGTGTGTGTGTGTGATTTTTTTGAAATAATATAAACCATTAACTATTTAATGTATGAACACAATAAAGAAAAATTATCCATTTGTGTCTTTTCTTTAATACTCTCTTACATAGTATGTATTGATTTTATATTGATCATTTTATTATCTAAAGTCACTATAACTATGCAAAATCTTTCTTCCTTTATGTATACACAAAAATGATTTTACAATCACTCATTGACCCGATATGACATGTTATCAAGCAATGAAGGGTCACATCATATAGTACACATTAAATGTCAACACTTATTTTAAAGCCTTCTAAATTTTGACTCTTTATTTTTAGGGGATTTTGGGGAAAGGTCCTCCTAATTCTCAAAGTATATAATAATACGACACTCCAAATAATTTTATAAATTTAGCCCCGTGTATAAAAACACCATGAGAAATGGTGGAAAATAGTGCCGCTGGCGTGGACCAAAAGAATGAACTCCTAACTTTAAAGGGACCACACAAATAAATGTTATTGTACCACACGGACAAGATTTATAAACTTGAAAAACATTGTCCTAAAAATCTAAATATGAAAATGAGCATGAACTTTACCTTAATTCTCTATTATTTTTATATAGCCATATGTAATTAAATATTTTATCTTAAGCTGTGTCAAAACTATATATGTTAAAATTTAGTAGATTTTCAAATCAAAGCTTCATTAAAAAAATGTATGCATATTAAATAATATAAATGGATAAATATACAATCCGAATCTGGAATATCCTAAATGATATGAATAAGGATAGTTTTGTATACTATCGGAGCGGATACATATAAGAATGCCTATACTGCACTTGTAGACGGATAATGAATAATATGGTATTTGCTTTAT